>CM062818.1:1953959784-1955159784 GCA_031772625.1 Pinus tabuliformis
AAAGGTAACAAGAAAGGTAAAGTGAATGGATGTTAGGCATATGATTCCTTGGCTATGTTAGGAACGGATGTTATCAATGTTGTGCATGTTGTGCATGGATAAAGGGAGTTCCCTTAACCTTGACTTTATGATATTTTCTAATTATGTTGTGATCATGTTTATGCTATTGTTTATATATATGCATGTATATATGTATGTATGTATTTCATCGTTTGACAAGATCATGATTGTTTTATGTTGACATTTATATGTATATATGTGTATGTATGTATGCATATCGTTGTCTGACAGGGTCATCAAGAATCGTTCTTGTGGAGGAATGGTTGCTTATGTAGGTGAATGGTATGAAGAGATTCCTGGCTCATGAGGAATCAAGTAGGAAGTGTATCCTTACATATCTTGAGGTCAATATCATGTGGATATGAATTGATATTATGTGATTATACTATGTCTATGTTTGTGTTATGGGCATGCTAATGTTGAGAGATACATCAACGGAATAGAAACAGTGTGATTTGCGACATGTTAGGATAAGCATGGATGGCAGAGAGACATTGGAAGCAAGGTTGCTTGCTAGAGACGGTGTGGTTTTGGATGTGCAGTGTGTTGTAGTTGCTGCAATACCCTCCAAAATTTTGGCTTACACTCAAATTTCAGAGCCTTCCTTGGTCTTTTACATTCTTGGTGAAAACAGTAGAGTTCATTTCATGACCTTTCTCGCATTTCTTTGGTACCTTTTGCATGTTGGGTTTACTGTCGTCTTTTGGCATGTTTGATTGTCGTACAATATTTATGAGCCTTTTCTGATGGTTTTAAAGGTTGGTCTTTGTGTATATGAGTTGTCCCAACCATGTAAACATGTGTCACATCCATACACAAAGTCTTGAGCACTATCACACAAGTGTCGTCATGTCGTCCTAAAGCCTATCTTAAGTGTCACGCTTGTTGTATTTTGTCATGAGGAAGTCACATGAGGGAAATGCTTTGTTTACATTTTCCAATGATCTATGTTTCCATGTCATCGAAGTATGTCGAGTGTGTGATCACAATCGAGGTTCATCATAGTTCATCACCTATCCCACACTTAGCCATTTTAAGAAAATCTTCATAACCGAGAAACTTACCTTCACCGGGCCTCGATTGAACTGTGCACTGTGCAGTCTTAGCCCTCTAAACTATGACCTTTCTTCTTGGAAATCCCTATTCTCCAGGGTTGTTGTTATGCGCAATTCCTAAGCCCAACTTCCGATCTTAACCTCCAGAGTTTCACATTTGTGTCTCCCAGTCTGCCTTGAACCATATACTTGACATCTTCAACCCTCAATATTTTTGCTTGTCTACTGGAACTACACAATGCACAAAATCCTAGCCTCCCTTGACACCAAAAACTACGCAAATGTTGCTCCCAATGTCCTTTTCCCTCGGTCAGACCTCACTACCTCCAGAAATTGTGCAGTTATGTCCTTCAAGCCTCCTTGAGCTGCGCATTACATAATATCAGTTTCTCAATCCCCCTTGCCTCCTAAAAGTGTGTAGTTTTTTGTTGTAGATCTAACCCAGAAATATATGATAATGGAAATAAACCCAGAAACAATAAGAGAGAAATAGATAGATATAAATGATTCACTTTATTGATCAAACCCTTAAGGTAGGGCAACACCATACATTCACTCCTTAAGGAAGGAGAACACTCCACAAGCCATATGCCTGTTCATACAAGAATACTTCTCTTCATCTTCATATCCCTCCATGTGGAGTCTCTAGCCTCTATATAGGCCTCATACATACAATACCATGCATCATTACCATGGTTTCCTCATACCATCAACTAATACCATGGGCCCCTTACATTATTATTAACTACTTGTGGTCCCTTACATGACATGGGTTAACCACCTTATTTATTACTATGGCCCATCCCATTATTACATTATTACCTTGGGTACCTCCCTTGGTACCCCATATTATCCCCCTAGGTATATAACATTCCACCCCCCTAAGCATGTTTCGTCCCCGAAACATGGGAAGAACACAAATAATAAGATCTACTCAAAAGAGTAGTCCACTGATACCATGCACGTGCATCTAGCCATCCAAGAGAAAGGTGAACCCTTGATCTCGCTGGTGCCTCGCTCGCTTGAAATGGAAGTTGACCGTGGCAGCTCTTCTGTGTGTAGTAGGTGGATCGTCTCTCCTTTCTATCCGTCATGTGACTACTTGGTTTCCATCTTGATGGTTGTCTTGCGGGGTGATGTGGGTGATGATATGTTGAAGTTTTAACCCACGATGGCTTTTGCTTGACTTCACCCTGCTGTGGTGCCTTCTTTTTTAATATGACTTCAACCACTGAGCCCTCCTCTGATGTATCATCACCTGTAACCTTTTCTTCTGCAGCCTCTGTTTGTGTTTGATTGTCGATCATCAAAGGCTCATCATCTGATATGTCAGTCCCTTGAACATCTTCTGCTTCAGCCTCCATGTGCTCTACCTGTTTATGGATGGAAATATCCTGTAATGTAATTTTCTTCTTTTTATACCATAGCTTTAGGAATTTCTTCTGCACATTAATATTGATAGTACCCACGGATTCCATCCAAGGATATCCCAAAACAACATCCATATTATCCATCTCTGAAGCATAAAAATCACCATGCAACACATATTTATCCATAGAAATCTTCAAATCCTTGTACACTTGAACATCCTCATTATCAACCTGTGTATGTTCAATTTGTTTTGTTGGGACTTGCAATTTTTTTGCCAAATTAACACTGATAAAATTATGTTTACAACTAGGATTGATAGAAACAATGATTTTCTCTTTCTGAATCAATCCATGAACCTGCAATAAAGATATACCAGTAGGAAATAACCTTTTACGTGGCTCATTCTCCTTTTTTCTAGCACGAGACCATTTGTCTAAAAAGACTTTTTCAAATTCTGCATCTGAGAATTCGGTCAATTGTTTGTTATCAAGTGAGAAATTCCATTTTTGAGCCTCACCTCTCATATTAGACAACATTCGAAACTTCCAAAATATCCCATATGTGGACTTGTATCTTTGTATGCATTCTTCAATAGTAGGACCATCATCTTTTCCTGTAAAATATAGAGTCGCCATGAAGAAAAAATTCACTTACTTGGAGAAAATTTGCAATTGTCACAGTTTCGTCAATATTGCTCAGAATCTCTATTATAACCTGTTTTTGGAAATGGAGCAACGATTCTGCATCTGCCCATGTGATAGAAATCCTGATTCAGACACTGGAATTACAAATCTACGCTGTTACTTTCCCGCCATCACCCAAAATTTCTGCAAAAAGAGCTGATTTTAATCAGCGATATCTCCTCATCCGGACTCCGATTCAACTGATTTTTTTTTGAAATTATGTGTTTTTTCACAAAGATTCCAGATCTGCAATTAGATCTTGCAGATCTTGCACCAGGACGTCTAGATCTGCGCCGCAAACTCACTGCCCTGAAAAATTGTCTACAACCCTACTGATTTTTAGATCAGCGATATCTCCTTCATCCGGACTCCGATTCAACTGATTTTTTTTTTGAATTTGGGTATTTTTTCACAAGGAATACAGATCTGCAATTATATTCTATAGATCTGGCACCAAAACGTACAGATCTGATCTGAAAATTCGCCGCCCCAAAAACCCTGCAAAAATGAAAAAAAAAATCTCCACTTTTGTGCCCAAGAAAGTGCTCTGATACCAATTGTTGTAGATCTAACCCAGAAATATATGATAATGGAAATAAACCCAGAAACAATAAGAGAGAAATAGATAGATATAAATGATTCACTTTATTGATCAAAACCTTAAGGTAGGGCAACACCATACATTCACTCCTTAAGGAAGGAGAACACTCCACAAGCCATATGCCTGTTCATACAAGAATACTTCTCTTCATCTTCATATCCCTCCATGTGGAGTCTCTAGCCTCTATATAGGCCTCATACATACAATACCATGCATCATTACCATGGGTTTCCTCATACCATCAACTAATACCATGGGCCCTTACATTATTATTAACTACTTGTGGTCCCTTACATGACATGGGTTAACCACCTTTTATTACTATGGCCCATCCCATTATTACATTATTACCTTGGGTACTTCCCTTGGTACCCCATATTATCCCCCCTAGGTATATAACATTTTTCCTCCCAAGGCCTCATCCTACAGCCTCCACTTCCTGCTTGAACTGCCCAATTTTTTCCCTCAGTGGTCACTGCGCAAATTTTTCCTTCAGTGGGCATTATGCAAATTTTTCCCTCAGTGACAATTGCACAAAAATTTCCCTCAATCTATCCTAAGTTGCGCACTGCGTAGTCTCATTGATCAAGATTAACCCTTGGTTGCTTGAACTGCACAATTGCTTAGTCACTAGGCCTTCTCTCCTAGCCTGTCACCTAGTCCTTGCCCAGTTCATGAATCCAAATGCTCTATCTTAGGCTAGGGGTTTTCAGACTGATGTCATCTTGTCATGAGTGAGATGCAGATGCAGGTACTCTCATACACCATGACAGGATGATGAAGAAGGATATGCAAAAGGGGATCATGCATAAAAACATCTTTGTAGTTGAATCAAGCAAGCTCATCTATCAAAGTAAAGCAAAGGGACACAAGTTTTCAACTACCATCCAATACTAAATATCATTGAAGACTCTGAATCACCAAGCCATGTGGAAGAGAAGAGAAATCATATCCAAGAAGACATCCAGCATTCAGTAACAACAGTGACTTGACATTGCTACATCACTAAGCAATCCATGTCAGCAGTGTCATGTCATGTCATGTCATGAGTGGTCATATGCCACATCACTATTGTGGGCCATATACATTATATTCAAATGTATTGTAAAGCGGAAGTCCAAAGGAAACACATGAATATGGAGAGTCATGTAAGTTGAAAAGTCATAGGAAGTTAAACAGTCATGAGGGTAGTCAAAGAGTAACAAAGGGGAAGCATCATCCCTTGGTAATATATACACCCTCATTATATGAGCAAAGGAATTTTCACCTTGGCTCCTCCCACAAGGCATTAGAGAGATGAGCTAGTTCTTTGAGGAGAAAGGAGTGGCTCCAAAGTCCCACTATTGGGGCTAGTGATGTACATTGTAAACATTTATCTCAGAACTTTTGCTTAATAGCAGAATCATTTTAAGACCAGCACGTTCTTCATGCATGGACTATGAATATTTGTAAGACTATTATGTGGATGTTTGTATTTCATTTTTGCTTTCACGTGTACTAAGATAGTTGAACTATTTGCGGTTATTTTAGTGTTTTTGTTCTTGAGAATGTGTTGTAATGGTTGTTATTATTGTCCCATCCTTGTGGACTATTCCGCAGGATATTAGACAGATCTTTCCATGTTTTTTGGTTGTAAATATCATTGCATCCACTGTGGACTATTCCACTGGATGCTAGATGGATCCTTCTGGTTCATGTGTATCTCTTCCTTGGTGGTACTATTACACTCACTTAGAGGCTCACTTTTCTTCCCCATTTGAAGTAGAAGAACCTTGACACAGTCGCAACTACACACTCACCAGGAACACCTCCCTTTCTTTCGAAGACACCATTCCATCCCTCTCATTGACAATTAGAGCCAAGGGATATCTTTGATATATATGGAAACCAGACCGATATTCCAAATGGGGCTCCTACACCAAATGGTGTGAGGTCTAATTGGGACTTCACATCAGGGAGACCCCCTTGGTTGATGAATTTCCAGCACCGTAAACACAGTGCTATTTTTGTGTATATGTTGTGCATATTTTACATTTAGTGATTGTACCTATGGTGTTATGTGCCTCTTATATATATGGTTTTGTGTGCATATTGCATACGCAGTTCTGGGTATAGATGGTGCTATGTACATGTCGGATATGTGGTGTTGTGTACATATCGTATTGTTCGCATGACGGATATGCGACGTTGTGTGCATATGTAGCAAACTAAACTTATAAAAAATAAATACAAATAATGTAAAAGACAACAAATAAGATTAAAGATTAATTAGTTAGCAATTAATGAAAAGGTATGTCCCTAAGGACATAACCGTTACTGAAAGGGTACTTACCTCACTATATATACATGACCCTCATTCTCATTTGTATCATCCTACATCAATCATTTTATACAATATACAATTTACACTTACTATCCTGCAATGGATGTATTTGTCTACGAAGTATTTTAATATTTCCGCTGTGTATACGATTAGTGGGCGTTACATTGGTATGTAACAAACTAAATTTATATAAAAATAAACACAAATAATGTAAAAGACAACAAATAAGATTGATATAAATTAGTTAGCAATTAATGAAAAGGTATGTCCCTAAGGACATAACCGTCAGTGAAAGGGTACTTACCTGGCTATAAATACAGGACCCTCATTCTCATTTGTATCATCCTACATCAATTCTTCTATACAATATGCAATTTTCACTTACTAGCCTATGATCGATGTATTTGTCTATGAAGTATTTTAATATTTCTACTACGTATACGACTAGTGGTCATTACATTGGTATCAGAGCTTCGTCTGATCTGGCCTTTGGCCACCAACCTGTCATCAACTGTGTTGTCATCGTGATTCTAGCGTTTCGCTACCAGTTTTTGAGTTTCTCCAGCTTGTTGTTAGGCCTTTGGCCATTAAATCAAAAAACAAAAACAAAAAAAATATTAAAAAAAAAAGAGAGTATATATATTAAGCAAAAATCAATATATACATTTTAAAAGAAAAATTATATCTTAAAAAATATATATATCATTTAAAATATATATATATATATAAGAAAAAAAGGGGTCTGTAAAAAATATAAAAATATTATTTATATATATATATATATATATATAAATTAAAAATAAATAAATAAATAAAACAAAAAGCAACAGACGTACCTTGTTGACCCCCAACCCCGACTTCCGACAACCGGCCACCACAACTCTACCAGAACCATCATTTCAGCAACAGTTGCATAAAACAACCATCGACAAAGTCACATGTCGATCAAACGCAGTCGCCACCATCGATCGAACGCCACTCCAGCGGTCATCCTCCAACACAACGTGATGTCCGAACACCCTCCATCCATGATCATGCCATCGCACACTTTAACACGACCATACTTCTCAAGCAGCCCGATATTCTTCTTCCATGCATCGATTCCCGGCAGGTCCATCCAATAGCGCCTAGATCTCATTTTTCGGGTCCTCACCGGGCGGAGAAACACGCTCCTCCCTTTCCCTCTCCACCTCAGTAGCATCAGTCGTTACGTTGGTCGCCAACTCTCTGACCACTTCCTCTCATTGTTCCCTACTACCGTCACCCTTTTGTGCCACTGTCAGCCACTCTCTTCCAACTCTGTCCTCCAAACCGACAGCCTACCTGACATCATCATACTGTGAGGGTCTGCATCAGCTGTCAAATTGTTATCCATCAAGGGTCACATCTTCCGTCTTTTTTTCCACCGTCAAGTGGTACCTCCCCGCAGTCAAACCGTGTGACTATCTGTTGAATAAATTTTTTAATTATTTGACTAATAACTATATATTTCATATAGTTAAAATTATATAATTTAATTAATAAATTAATTTAATTATTTATTTATTTAATATATTTATTTACTTAATAAAATTAATTTTATTTATTTATTTATTTAATAAATTTAATTTATTTATTTAATAATTTAAAAATATATATTAATTAATTAAAAAAAAAAGGCAATTACATAATACCTTAAGTCATCTCGACAAAACAAAATGGGATCAATCATTGAAAAAAAATGATTGAGCTCAATTCTAAAATGACAAAGGAAGAAAGGTTTTCCTATAATGGTCTTTCAGTGACAAATCACAGAGTAATTACATTAAAAGGAAGTATCCAAGGTAGAGAAGTCAATGTCACCATCAGCCCAAACAACGATAAAAATTATATCAACATCAACTTGGCAAATCAAATATTAATTCCAGAGCTAAGCATTGGTGTAAGGAAAAATATCTTTGACCAAAAAGAGTATAAAAGTAGTGATCTACAACTGACTGTTGAAAATAGCAACAAAAAATGATAAAAATAGAATCCAGAATATTCCAATTTTAATTTGTCCTACTATTCATCTAGGATTAATTGGTTGGAGAAATTCAAGTTAGAAGTCTTTCTGAAGTCATGCAATAGTTATCCCTTAAATTAAGGAGATTATCCCTTAATTAAGAAAATAAAATTGAGTTATATTTGAGTTGTAATTAGTTAACTCAGTTTACTGAGTTAAGTCCAGTTAAATTAGTTCCAAACTGTTTGAGGAACTAATTGTGAGTTATCAGTCAGTTGATGCATGCATGCACTCAACTAGTGTACTCCAAATAACTGAAGATTCCCTCATTAGAAACTCATGCATGTCTATTATGAGAAAGACCCAGTTGAGCTAAATGTCAAGGACAGTGTACTATCAGTTGCATGTGTTTTCCTATAAAGGAAACTCATGCATGCAGTCAAGGGAAGGTTCCTTGAGGATTGCACAATTCATACAGGGTGTGAGATCAGTGTGAGAGATCAGTTTTCCACTTGGTTGGAGAAGATCATCCCAGAGGAAAATCGCAAGGAAATAGGAGGCTGGAGGGCAAAGGAGAAGGTTTGTGAGAAGCCTTGTTTGCCTGTGAGCATCCAGGAGGATTGTATTGAGAGCTGGCTAGCTATGAGAGCTAAAGCTTTGTGTAATCTTGATGTATTTCCACCTTGTATGATAATACAGATAGTGGGGTTTTAGCTAAGGCTTTCCCCTGAGTATTTTTTGTGTTTCATGTGCATTGATTCTTCTTCTTCTGGTTATATGTGTTCAACTCGATCTTGCACAATCTTTAAGCTTTCGCATATTGATAGTAGATGTAGGTTATAGTATTTTGCTTTGGTTATATTGCATTATCATGTTAATCTACAGTCAGATTTTCTATATGGTCTCAGAGCGAGATTTGTAGAGAATTTGTAGAATTTCTACATGGTATCGGAGCAAAGGTGATCAGAGTTGTGAATAGTATACTGAGAAGGGAAATTCGAAGTTTGAAGTTCGGGATTGAAGGTACAAATCGAATTCATCTCATACTTCAGGTTGGTCAATGGTGTTCTATGGCTTGAGACTCGAGTATGCCTTGGATGGCAGCTCGAATTACATAGCATGGAAAGATCGCATGGAAGCTGTATTAGAAGACAATGGTTTGAAGGATTTCATTGATCAAGAAATCCCAAAGCCAGGTTCAACTAATGCACAAGAGTTTGCTTAATGGAAGAAGTGTGTGGCGAGGGTGAGATGGATCATCCTTAAGGGATTTCGAGACCATATTGTCTCAAGTCTCCATGGGAAGGAGACCTCGTTTTCAATGTGGAAGACATTAACGGACCTATATCAGAACAGTAGCGACCAGAGGAAATTGGCACTCAAGGATAAGCTTCGAAGAATCAAGATGGAGAACGGTGATACTATTTCCACATATCTGAACAAGCTCACCACCTGTAGAGATGAGCTTGGAAGTGTGGGAATAACTATTTCCGATGATGATATGGTGAGCCTTGCTCTTCTTAGTCTTCCAAAGAGTTGGCATAGCTACTAGGACTCTGTGAATGGAAGGGAGAAACTGCTGGATTGGGAATGACTGTGGTTGGATCTCATGTAGGAGGAGATCAGGAGGAGCTCATGAGATGGTTCTTCATCCAAGGAGGATGAAGAAAATTTGGCCTTAGTGAGTAAGGCAAGGAAAGGGAAGGAGAAGGATTCTCATTCCAAATCGAATTCTTCTCATGGAGGGAAGAAGGGTGACAAATCTAAAGTGAGATGCTTTAATTGTCACGAGATGGGTCATTATGCGACTAATTGCCCATCGAAGAAGTCCAAGAAGGGATCCTCAGAAGGATCTGAAGGTGAGGCATTGGCCTCTCAATTCGAAATGGACTTCACCCTCACTGCATGCATGGTGTCATCGATGATGGGTTGTGGTTGGTTTCTTGATAGTGGAGCCTCATTCCACATGACCGGCAATATAATTTTATTCAGTACCTTTGAGGAGAAAGACCTCAAGATACTCATAGAGATGGGTGACGATGAAAGGTATAGTGTTTCATAAGTGGGCACAGTTACTTTTTAGAGGGAGCATGGAGCTCTTATCACCTTGACAGATGTGAAGTATGTGATTGGACTGAAGAAGAACTTGGTATTGGTCGCGATGTTGGAGGACAAAGGCTACGATGTTGTCTTCAGTAAAGGAAAGGCGTTCCTTAGACACATCACCACGAGACAGGTGAACCAGATCAGTTCACGAGTCAAGAACATGTATGCTCTTGAGGTTCAAGATGCATGAAAAGCCTTGAGGAGCAAGGCAAATGTTAGAGACTTGGTGGTTGAGAGGGAGAGTAAATTACCTATCAACATGCAATCCCAGAAGAAGTTTCAGACAATTATGGACAAGCAACAATTGGAGAAGTGGTCAGAGGGATTGTTATCACTCAGGTTGTTCCCTCGCTCCTGAAGGGAATACGGCCAAGGTAACCACTAACCAATCTTTTAGCTGCAGGTCCTAGCCTACCTGCAACTAGAGAGGGCTCTCTCTTTGTAGTTTTAGCTTTGTTTTTGGAGTATTTTAGGCTAGCTATTATGCACAATTTTTGTTTTGATTTTGTCGGAGGGTAATTTCAGGTGGAACAGGAATGCAAGTCGTGAACAGTTTCTTCCATTGGGTAGATGGAGTCAGAGTGAGTGAACTGGTGAAATGCTGAAGTTTTCATTTGGTAAAAGGAGTTTGCTACAGAGCAAGGTAGTCAATTCAGGAGCAATTTTGATATCTGAAATAGTGAAATCAAGTCAGAGAATGAAAAGCACTCAAGAATCTTTCATTATGCTGGCAAGGGGAAAGTGCATGAAGATTACTAAGGAGCAATGAAGAATTCCTAAGCAATATTCAGAATGAAAGAACTAATGCAAATAGGAGCAATTAAGAATTCCTATTTATGATTAATTCTGAAGAAAACATATATGGTAACTGAGATTGAACACAGAGTACCCTTAATCAAATTTTGTGCTATTCCTCTTCTCTGCTACCAAGTTTATGGAACATATATGAAATTGCACACCCAGAAAACATAAATACACGAAGAAGAGAAACTTATTGATCCATAAAAGACGCAAGAATTCTGTAGCGCTCCCAGAGCTTTACTTCCACATTCAGATGGTTCAGCACAGTGAAATTCCAGCAACCTTTGTATTATATAGCTTTGATAACTTACAACGCAGTTCAGAAATGAAATTACCAACCCCAAATACATGTTGTGGGGGGGTATTTATACAAAAGAAAGATACAAAATATCGTGAGGATAAGCTTTTAACTCATAACTTTCTTTACCAACTATTTAAGAAGTAGTAAGTGAAGGAATAAATGTTGTAGTAAATATGAATGCTCTAGCTGTCCAATTTGTCAGAGGAGTTTTGACTTTCTGGGCTGAATGAGTCGGCTGCTTGCTACGCATTTATTCTGCGTGTGTTGTCCTGTTGCTGGTATGCTGCTTGTTGCTTTCTTTGTCTTTGTCTTCATCATCGGTGCTCGGCTTCTTTGCATTTATTGAGTTGTAGTCATCACTCTATTTCTGCCTTGCACTGCCTTTTCTTCCCTTTTGACGGGTGGAGCATACCATCTGTATGTGTTGACCTGTAGCTTACAAAAAAGAATTAATAATCAAAGTCACCAGAGCAATGTCTCCATCATTCCTCTCCACCAATCCTCTGTAGGTAGCTGATGCCTCTGTATTTTGATCAGTGTCTCATCAGCTTCAGTGTACCTATAAAAGTTTGGCTGGGTTTCAAAGAGATGATTTATCTCGTGTGCAATGTAGAATAGATTTTCTAATTTATCAAAGACACTCTGTCCAGATGGAGGCCCTGTTTCTTCTGATGTGCTTGAGGAAGCTGTGATTTGATTTGAAGCATAGTTGTTTACCCTGTTGGCATAATTCTCATGTGACAGTAGTCTTCCAGCACTGGTTACTAGGCTAGGTAGCCCTCTGCTCTGTAATGCTGTGATCTTTATTCTGAACTCATCCACCTTTGCTTACATCTCTTGGCACTTTCTTTCCAAGGTCTGCACAAAATTCCTTAGGGTCAACACCCTTTTTACTAATAAGATAATATCAGTCCTATTTCTTATTCCTAATGGTGCCAACTGCTCCTTGGTGTGAGTGTTCAGAAATTTGATCATCCTATTAGCTTGCTCAGGCATATTACCCAAAGATGCTCTAGCCTTCTGATTTTCAAATTGAGCTATGCCTATCAAATCCATTTGCTCATGCATGGTTTCAATGGATTGCCATTGGTCTGTAATGGATTGGCCAATCTTGGCCCACAGAATTTTCTTGATATCAGCTAGAGTTCTATCAAACGTGAGATCTTTCTCCAGTTCTTTTATCCTTTTTTCCAGGGCTTTTACTTCCCTTGTCTTCTCAGCTACTTCCTGCTTTGACTTGTCATAGTTTTCCTCAATTTTAGCTAGCTTTTATTTGGTTTCTTTCAATTCCGCCATTTGCAATTCCAGGGCTTCTATTTCTTTCATCATATTGTCCATTCTCAAGCTGGTGCCTTGCTCTGCAGGTGCTGTAGTAGTTGCTGAAATTGGTGCTGAGCTTGAGGTACCTGCTTCTGATGCTGGAGTAATGGGAGGGCCTGTTGTGGTGGCCGTAGGAGGAGCAGTTGTAAACATCTAAGCCATTCGAATTGGCTGAGAGGCCAACTCTCCCTGTCTTCCCTATAACGATGCCTCCAAGGCACTCTCTGTCTCTACCAACCTTTTATGCAAGGTCATAAGCAAAGCTACCACATCCTGCTCTTCCTTTTGTTGTGCCACCTCCGTAGTTTGAGGATGCAATGTAGATGGCAGCTTGATTTGTCTTCTAAGGGCGACTATGTCTTCATCCTTCTTTTTTATCAAAGCTTGCACACCCTTGGGATCAGTGGGATCATGGCCCAGCTCTATAATGATCTCCTCCAAGGACTTGATTCTATTGTCCTTGGCCTGTGATGAAGCTTTCTGCAATTCGAGTTGGGCAGAAGTGTTGTGCAAATAGTTTTGCAATCTATGGGCTAGCAATGTTTTATCTGCCAAGGTAGAATATACCATTTCCCCGGTCTGCTTGCGTAATTCAATCTGGTCCATCGGATGGATATCTTTGGCGAACACTTCCAGATTGGTTCTAATATAGTCAGCAGCTGATTGGGGTTGCTGAATTGTAGGTCTGAAATGACTAAGATTCATTTTGCCTTCCTGGATGTCATAGGCTGACATAAGCCTTTGCTGATTGGTGGGTGCCATCCTTAGCAATTGGTTGTACAGTTGGTACCTCGCTGACTCATTTCTATTCTTGATCTCAGTAAATGCCTTTTTGATGTCAGAGCCCTGTCGGCTCTATTGGCTAGTGGATGTTACCTCCACCCCTTGTTGTCTCTCTTGCTCCTGCTGAAAGGAGCTGGCTGATGTCTCCATGCTGGGGGGAACTTGTTGTTCTGTTTTCCCTTCTGGCATTTCCTCTTCTGAAAAAGGATTCAACCTCTCTCTCTTTTCCCCTTGCTGCTCGGTGGATGTCCCTGGAGGGGTTTCTTCTTATCTATCCCTTTTCTTTGCCCTTTCCTCATTAAGAGGTGTCTGTAATACTGGGATTTCTGTCACCTTTGCTTGAGTAGAAGGGTCTTGCCCTTGACTTTGTTCATCAGTAGAAGTAGGCCGATCTGCCATCGTTTCTTGCTGTTCCAAATTCTCTACTTGCTCTTCTGAATGCTGCACCCCTTTACCTTTATCTGTGGTTGCTGTTGGGGCACTTACTTGGGCAGGTTGCTGGGAGGCAGTGGCAGATGAGGTGCCTTCTCCAAGATGCCGAGGGGCTGTAAAAAACACCTGTCCAAAAGATTCCAAGTCAACTGCTTTTTCAAGATCTTTGATTGCTTTTTCTGCTATTTCTTCCTCAGAAAATTCTTCAACTAGAGTGCCCTCTACCCATTCTTGTTGATTAGCATGTTGTTCAATTTGAGGGATATTGAAGTGTTCATATGCTACAAGCCTGTATTTGATTCTTCTAAGGCTTATAAAGTGATTGGGGTCATATGGTGCCCAATAAAAGCTTGTTTTTAGTAACAGAAAATTTTTCAACATTTTGTCTGCCTCCACCCAGGCTTCTTCTCTCTTATTGAAAATAAATGGGCCCAATTGATGCCTAATCTTGAGTTGTGCCTTTTTACTTCTCCCATAGAAATGAATCATATCTGCATTACCAAATTGCCGGAAGTATTCCAAGGCAAAGAGTCTCATGGGGACATATTTGGGCAATCTGTAAGGGGCCAATTCACAGCCATAAATTCTGATTACTGTGTGGTTTTGGTAAAAATACCAGTCACCAATGTTGTAGCTTTTGGAAAGTTGCAGGATCTTTTGCATCTCATCAGTGAGTCTAGGAGGAGGAGTGCTCATCAGTAAGGAGGAAGCTGGATGTATAAATAGGTCAATAAACTCGCAGTAGGTATATGGAGAATAATAAACATGGTGGCAGACTGATGACCAAAATATTACAGACCTTCGCTCCCCCTTGGCATCTAATTTTCTGAGGAAAACTGGGAAACTATCAGGCTGATAGTACAGCAGCAAATGATATATATAGGAGGTATGTTTGAACACCCTTTCTCTCTCCAGGTTCATGAATTGCTCATGAATCTTATCAGCTATGAAGGTGGCATAATCATACTGGACAGCAGGGGGCTGTCCTGGAGCAAACATGGACAACATTACTAAAACTGTCTCATCAACATACTCACTGGTATTGAATCCTAAGATGCAGGATATAATGTCTACCAGCATTCTCCCTGTTTCATTAAACCACACATGTAGATAAGGAGGAGGCTGCCGGGGCTGAAAATCTGGTTGCATGAACAGTTGGGCAATTTTTGTGATCTCTGAGCTGGGCAGTTTGGCACCTTGGTCAAGCAAAAGTTTCATGGAGAGAGGAACCAGAGGCTTTGTTGGCTCAAAGTTCAGCATCCTGTTTATGGCTTGAGGGGTGATATGAAACAAAACATTACCAGAAGGGGCCAAAACTGCTCTTTGAGTGGGCTCATAATTCTCACAGCATTGATGGATAAGGTCAGGGAATACATTTACTTGTGGGAGATAATAAATTGGCAGATTGGACTCCCAGATACCAAGGATATCAGCATTGGTTCTGTATCTTTTTCTTAACTCACAAAAGGTTTCAATGTGATATTTGTTAGTCAGTTCCACTGTTTCCTTCATTTGATAATCCCTGTCAGCAAGGGGCAGCCATTCCAGGTTCCTATGTGGTGCATTCAAGGGGGCAATATTTAATGTTGTGGGAGTGGCCATTTGAAGCTTTATCTGTGTTTAGCCTTGGAACCAGGATTAGTGTAGCAACAGACTAATGGAAGAGCTGCTGAAGATTTGCAAAAGAGATGCAGACTGAGTTTAAATGGGGCAATGGTCTTCACTGTCTGTAATTATGATATAGAGGCAATTCAGAGAGTTTAGACAGGCCTTTCTTTTCTTTGATGAATTCACAGGGATTTAAAGACTGTGGGCAAACTGTAGAGGGAAAAGGGGATTATTTTAGCCCAATGACTGAAGTTTTTTGCAGGGGATATTGGCAAGAGGAGTCACTGCAGGGGCAGTATGAAGATTCTCCCGGCAAAACTTAGTTAGAAATGATTTTTGACAGTGAATTTTGCAAATGGACGCGGATTCACAGGGTTTCTTTTGAACAGGGGGTTACTCAGTGAATTTAGGTAGTATTTAGGTGCATAAGTGTCTTTAGTTCGGGAATTTGCAGAGTTATAAGCAACTAAAATGGAGAAATCGGCAAAAACAGGGGTAAACAGGTAGAATTTGGGCAAATACCTGGTTTTTTATAGCGCCGAGGGTGTTGAGCTGGTTCAATGGCGAGCAATGGAATCGAAATTGCAGGCGGCAGCGGCTTGGGTGGTCGAATTTGCACTTGGGCGGACAAACGACGTAAAACGGCATGCACAGAGCTTCCAAATTGTCCAATGAAAATGAAAAAAAACGATCGAAACACGTGTTTTTATGAAAATTTTGGCATATTTGGCGCTTTTGGCGCTTTTCTGTGATGACGTGGCATGACGTCATCGGCGGGTCCCGGGTACGGCCAGGTGACGTGGCAGTTGACTGGGGCGATGACGTGGCACAGGACACGGTGGCAGGATGGGGACGCAGACAGATGAGGTGGCAGTGACACGGAGCAGCGGCGGGTTGACGCGGAGGTGACGTCACGGGGACGTGGCACCAAGACAGAAGGCGGTAAATGGTTTTATCGGACCGCCTTCTGTACGGGGGCGGTAAGTGTCAGAGGAGGCCCGATGCAATGAAAACAGGACACGCATCTTTTGTACGACGGCAAAACCGTCGTGCTATCGGACGCTAACTCCCGTACGTCGGGGGCGCTCCGAAATCAACCTGGACCGTCGGATCTGGGAGGGCGGATCAGAGGGCCGACGGAGCGCGAAGCTGGCGGCAGGTTAATGTATGGGGGCCCGCTGCATATTATATTGATTTATTTATGTGGCGGGGGTTCAAACCTTTGGAAAGCGGGTTATATGCGTTATACGCGCTGGAGGAGTTTAATGTTTAATAAACATTTAAACACCAAACTTTAAAAAATGAACGTGGAGGGTGTAATAACAAAGTTTAATGAGCGAAGAGGTGGGAAACGGTTGTTAATTTAACCAGAGGTTATATTAACTCCAGGTTAGGACGCGGAAGGGTTTATATTAGTCCCAAATGGACTAATATCTCCCAAGACTATGTTACATAGCTATAGTGCTATAGGGTGGGATATTTAATATATTTTTGGGATTTTACATAGTCTTTGTAAAAAATAGGGGTGGGAACATAGGTTAGGGAGCTATATAATAAAATTAGAAGTTAATATGATTTTGTGGAGTTAAAGTGTAGGGGAGAGGCTAAGTTTATGAAATGAAACTTAGACATAGGAAGTGAATGGAATGTAAAGGAGTGATTCTACACAAGAAATGTGGCTTCTTTTCATTTGAAGAAAGTCAAAACTTGACTTGATGTTTTACAAAAATGGACTGAAAGCAGGACTTGTTGGGCAGATCCCAAGGTCCTCAAGGGGGTGTTAGTAAGAAACTTTGAGGGGGGGGTGAAAGGGAGTTAGACATGCTTCCATAGTTCTGCCATCAAACAATTGCTTTGACACTTCTGTCATTGATGAGACAAATTTTGTTTAACCATACAAAAAAGAGATCAAAACCCTGCTTCTGCAACCTCGAACTACCTACCCAGCCTAATACACCTAACATTTTTTTCTTCCTCTTGAATGGGTGCACTTAGACTTGCAAACCCTAATTATCCTTTTTCTTTTGACTGTCCTCCTATCTAAATCTACCCTTATTTCTTCCAAGGGCCCAGATTAAGCAGTTGGGCTCCTTCATTTCTCTATCTAGCTACTCATCTGCCAAGCTTAAACTGTTTGGACAGGTATTCATTCTCTAGTCTAGAACAAGCAATTTAAAACATGGCATCGTCCAGATTGAACTGTTGAGCCATCCATCAAGCTAGCAGTGGCATTTTGGCTAGCCACTTTCCTGGTCATTTTTTGGGGTTCATTTCTATCATTTTTTCTGATCAATTTACTCTTTTTTCCCTTTGATTTTTCTTTTAGGGCATACCCTCTTTACATTTTTTAATTTTCTTCTAATGCTCTTATAAAATATGGAACCTTTGCAGCATGAAAAGATGAACATATTTGGCACTTTCCAGGTCAATCATGAAAAATGAAACCTATTGGTATAGGAACTTAACAGGGATCACATGCAGCCATACCTCCAAGGGTGAGGTGGGGCGATGTGAAGTGATAGTCCCAATAAGGCTGAAATTGCGCAAGGTCCATTGAGAGGTTTTATCTCATGGATTGTACCTTGCTACGGGAGCCCAAAGTACATAGTAGCAGGAGGAATAAGTGGGATTGATGCAATCAGAGATCAAAGTGGCAAAGGCTAGAGCAATCAGATACTGAAGAGCGCGGAGAAGGATTGAAAACAGTGCAGAAAGGCAGAGTCGACAGAAGTGCAAAGTTTTCAATTGACAGAGGCAATAGCAGTCAGAGACCTTGATGACAGATGCATCATACTGATTCAGGTTGGCTGTTTTTTTTTTGTTTCTGAAGTTGCTAGAGCAACAACACTAGAGAGAAGTGTTGCATGCATAACATTCCAAAGGTTCAAGATTAGGATCAATTTGAATTCCTTTCTTGTTGAGAGGGAGTGTTGAAAATAGAAACAAGAAATGATAAAAATAGAATTCAAAATATTCCAATTTTAATTTGTCCTTGAATTAAAATTCGAATTTAGTCTCACCAGCTGCTTGGAAATAATTAATTAATTGATATTGGATTAATTAGTTGGAGAAATTCAAGTTAGAAGTCTTTCTGAAGTCATGCAACAATTATCCCTTAAATTAAGGAAATTATCCCTTAATTAAGGAGATAAGATTGAGTTATATTTGAGTTGTAATTAGTTAACTCAGTTTACTGAGTTAAGTCTAGTTAAATTAGTTCCAGACTGTTTGAGGAACTAATTGTGAGTTATCAGTCAGTTGATGCATGCATGCACTCAACCAGTTTACTCCAAATAACTAAAGATTCCCTCATCAGAAACTCATGCATGTCTATTATGAGAAAGACCCAGTTGAGCTAAATGTCAAGGACAGTGTACTATCAGTTGCATGTGTTTTCCTATAAAGGAAACTCATGCATTCAGTCAAGGGAAGGTTCCTTGAGGATTGTACAGTTCATAAAGGGTGTGAGATCAGTGTGAGAGATCAGTTTTCCACTTGGTTGGAGAAGATCATCCCAGAGGAACAGCACAAGGAAATAGGAGGCTTGGAGGGCAGAGGAGAAGGTTTGTGAGAAGCCTTGTTTGCCTGTGAGCATCCGGGAGGATTGTACTGAGAGTTGGCTAGCTGTGATAGCTAAAGCTTTGTGTAATCTTGATGTATTTCCACCTTGTATGATAATACAGATAGTGGGGTTTTCAGCTGAGGCTTTCCCCTGAGTATTTTTTGTGTTTCATGTGCATTGATTCTTCTCCTTCTTGTTAAATGTGTTCAGCTTGATCTTGCTCAATCTTTAAGCTTCCACAAATTGATAGTAGAAGTAGGTTATAGTATTTTGCTTTGGTTATATTGCATTATCGGGTTAATCTACAGTCAGATTTTCTATATGGTCTCAAAGCAAGATTTGTAGAGAATTTGTAGAATTTCTACAGTGACAATAGGTCATTATGAGTACATATCTCAATTTCATGTTGTAATACGAATACAAAGATGGGCATCATACTCGGTTAACCCTGGTTTAAGGATTTGGGTACATTCATGTTAAACATAGAGAAACAAGTTTTGACGTTTCCTTATAAAGGAAGATGGTCACCTTTCGAGACATAACAAGTAAAACAAAATCAATAAAATATTAATTAGAAGACTTTAAGGATATCTCATACTTGATGTTTCAAGATAACGAAAAAACTATATCAAAGAAGCAAAAAGAGCTTGAAGAAGTCATCAACAACAAAGACAAAGAAATTTCGTGCCTCAAAGACCTCCAGGAAAGTCTACTCAAACAAGTCAAGAAAGTTAAATCATCAAAGAAGGAACTTAAGGAGCGTTTATTAGAACAAGAAGAATAAAATTTGTGTTTAAAGAGCCTTAACCAAACATTAGTAGAACAAATCAAGTGTTTAAAAGACAAGAAGCGTGAAGGTCAAAAGAAAGTTAACTTAGAGAATGAGGAAGGCTTACGTCTCGAAAATCATAATCATAATCTGCTCAAATAGATTAAAAAACTTAAGGAAGAAAAGAAATCATTGATGAAGAGGTTCAAAGAACTTGTCGCAAAGGAAGCATCAAAATCTCCAGATGTAGCAATCCAAACTGAACAAACATCAAGACCACTAATCTCGCAGTTCAGGCAAATCCAAACCCTGTTGAAGTAAAAACGTGCTCAGAGGTTGTCATTCAAACAGAGGACACCCCAATTGAGGATTCAGTAGTTAATTCAACAACAACAATGCCTGATGGAAATCAGGAAACTACCATAAAAACGTTTAAGGAAGTTCAAACAGGAAAATTCTTTATCTACATTTGAATCACAAGAGTAGATGCCTTAATAAATCTACAAATCTATATCATGCATAACATAAAAACCAAACTTATGTTTTGAAGAATACTGAAGTGAGCTCAATCCAGTCACACAATAACTATTCACCACACATCTCCAAGGGTCAGAAGATTTCCCAAAAGATTAATCTAGGATGGTCTGATTTGTTTTCAGTACGACAATTTTTTCTATCGCTCAAAACATCGTATCGTCTTGTATCAACAAAGATGATAGCTTAAAAAACGAGAAAATATTCTGAACGATAGAATAGATCTGATCCGTCATCAGTAAGCTTTGAGGACAAATCTTTTTGAAGGGAAGGCAATGTAAGAAACTAAATTTATATAAAAATAAACCCAAATAATGTAAAAGACAACAAATAAGATTAAAGATTAATTAGTTAGCAATTAATGAAAAGGTATGTCCCTAAGGACATAACCGTTAGTGAAAGGGTACTTACTTTGCTATATATACAGGACCCTCATTCTCATTTGTATCATCCTACATCAATTCTTTTATACAATATACAATTTACACTTACTATCCACGATGGATGTATTTGTCTACGAAGTATTTTAATATTTCTGCTATGTATACGACTAGTGGTCATTACAGCATATGGTGTTGTGCACATGTTGGATATGCAATGTTGTGTACATATGTTGCTATGTACAAGTTGTATATGCAGTGCTATGTACATATGGTGTTGTGTGCATGTTGTACAAGTGGTACTATATACATATGGTGTTGTGTGCATGATTGTACATGTGGTGTTGTGTACAGGTTCTACATGTGGTGTTGTGTATAGGGAGTGTTGTGTACATGTGTGCATGTGATGTTGTGTACATGTGGTGTCATGTACATGTCATGCATGTGGTACTGTGTACATGTGGTATTGTGTACATGTTGTACAGGCGGTGCGATGTACATGTGGCGTTTTTTTACGCATTGTGCAGGTGGTGTCGTGTACATGTGATGTTGTGCAAGTGGTGTTGTGTATAGGTGGTATTGTGTACATGTTGTACATATTGTACTGGTGTGGTATTGTGCGCATGTTGTACATGTTGTGTTGCGAGCATGCGATACTATGTATGTTCATTGTGTAGTCATGGTATTGTGACATATGTATTCATTGTGTTGTACTTTGTGTATGTATTTGTGTTGTGTTGTACACCAGGTGTATGTGTATGTATTATGATTTAGTGTACACCAAATGTAGGAGTATGTATTGTGTTGTGTCGTACACTAGGTGTAGGTGTATATGTGGTATGTTAGGTGTAGGTTCATGTATTTCATGGTGTTGTACATCATGTGTGGTTGTATGTGTGTGATGCATACTACGGGTATGTGCACATTGTTGAGGAGAAGGCATTGGGTGTTTTTCGGGTGTGGCAACCAATCCGATGTGCATATAGAATAAGGACAAAGGTAGAAGCTAAGGATTGATTAAAGGATAAGTATCAATATTTTATTTCAGTTTTATTATGCATGTGATCTATGATTCTGGTTTATGATGGTTACATGTGATTTATGATTTTGATCTATGATGGTTGTGTTTTGAGCTAACCTGATGTGATATGTTTATACATGATGATTTAGTCAAAGATGCTAGTTTGACTTGTTGTGATAGGAAGCGAACAGAATTGCAAGTGTACCTTGTTGACGGGCCACCAATGAGGTATGATTTGAAGTTATTTCAATTTATTTTGAATCTAATGGAAATTATGTGCTTGGTACAGGAAATCATAAAATGCTTGGTTGGGTGGTCAAAATTGATGGCAAGCATTAACAACAATAGGAAAAGGAATTGGAACAGGCAATAGTATGCTAGTAAAGCATTCAAGAGCAGGGCCATTGTGGGACACTGGCACCCAATAGTGTCCATTGATTTCCATGAGCATGCTATGACCAGTGTAATGGTTTTAAGGAAGGGATATGCCTTGGTTTCTAGACCTTCCGATGTGAGGAAACCTTGCCAAGGGATGGACTACCCTGGATGGGGGTGTCAGTGGAACTTGGAAGGTGTGTGACTGCATGGAAGGAGGTGACCATATTTCCCGAGAAACTGTGTAGCAAAGAAGGTAAGGTCGCATATATATCTGTTTTAGTCATTAGCATTGCCAGATGGAATCAAATGCACATTGGAAGTGTGCCGTGGAACAATGAGTTGGTAATTGTACATTGAGAGGACAAGTGGCGCATACTTATAGTATTGGACATTGGAGGCAGATTTGACCTGACAATGGATTATGGAGTTCCTAGGAAGGAGGTGAATCCTAGTATTACTTTGAGGGTGGAGGTGTGAGCCTCTGGATTCCCTTGTTGTGGATGCAAGCATCATATCCTTTTATTTGTTAATTGAGCAAATGTGCATATGTGAATATGTGTGTATTATTGTAAATATTGTATCAATCTGAATTTATAAAGCTCCATAGGCAGTATGATTATTTGTTGGGTGAAGAAAATGTGTATGTGTGCATATGTGGTTATTATTGTAAATATCATAATGAGTTGTGTTATAAAGCTCCAGTAAACAGTATGTTTGTCATGTTTTAGCAGATGGTCATTGTAAATACTGCAACGAGCTATGTTATAAAGCTCCATGGGCAGTATGTTTTGTTTTCAATGATCTTGTTGGTTATAGGTGTCATTAAACACCAAGGACGATGTTCCTCCAAGGGGGAGGGTTCTGTAACATCCCTGGTCAAAATTCCATGTAAAAGATAATAAAGGAAAAAATAATACCAAGGTCATGGGACACGTATTCCAAGCTAAAAGGTGGGGAAAACACCATAGTGTGTGTTTATTCAGTTTATTATGGCTAAGGAAATTGGCAAAGGCAATGGCAAAGGATTTGGAAAGGCATGAGGCATTTATTTGACACTTATTTATGAAAATAATGGGAATAGGAGAAAAGGAAGGTGAAAGGTCACAAGTTGCATGGGAGGTGGAAAATGAAGGAAAATAATGAAAATTGAAGAAAATAGAGACCTCATTGATAAAAAGGCTTCCGAGGATTAGTTGGAAAGATTTTTGCTCAGGCTTGGTTAGTGTAATATTTTGTAAGTTCAGTTTTGGAGCTCTCATTCTATTCTATTTCTCTCATACTCTTGGACACTTAGAGTTTTCTTGGAGCAATCTTGGAGAGTGAGGCATACTTGGATGGTTAGAGAAAAAAGGAAAAGGAAGAGCAAGAAAGCGCAAGAGGACATCAGGATCAACAGTTATAGTGGGTTTTGCTTGCAGGTACCAAGTTGCATGTATGTTTCCTCACTAGTTTTGGAATGCATGGCATATGCATGCGGTTTCTTGGTTATGATTTGTCATTGGCGTGTAGTATTTCCTGGGTTGACAGTGGACTTGCCTAGCCTTGCCATTTCCTAGATAGCCATGGTGTTTTGGGTTCATTTCCTTTTGTTTTCTGGTTGGTTCTCATGTTCCTTTAGTTGTGGGTTGAGTTAATAGTTCCTGGAGCCTTGGTTGGAAAAACACTTTGGAGCCCTGTAGCATCTTGGTTTGAGTTATTAGTCCTGCAACCTTGGTTGGAAAAAATCTCTAGAGCCCTTGGTGGGTTGAGTTACTAGTCTTGGAGCCTTGGTTGGACAAATGCTCTGGAACCCGGCAATAGTTGTTGGTTGAGTTACTAGTCCTGGAAGCCTTGGTTCGAAAAAATGCTCTGGAGCCCTAGATGGCTTGGGTAGAGACCAATCTGGTGATGGTTCGTGATGTCCAGCCATGAGGTGGAATCATTGTTTTATGGGTTGAGGTGGTTTGGCCTCTGGAAGCTCTGGTTCAGTTTTGATGGATTTTTCCATGAGATCCCACATTCATGCTTGGAATATGGCATGGGGGTGATTGGCTGAAAGAAAGATTTGGTTCAGCCAATCTATAGTCGGGTGGTTTGTGGAAGTCCCAAACCTAGTTGGCGTTTCCATCATTAGTATGAGGTTATTTCTCCTATTTATTTCATGAGTATTATATTGGTTTATAAGTGGATTATATTGTTGTTGGTTCCTTGATATTTCTATTGTTATTATGTTGGTTATGAGCATGTATTATGACAGTGGCTATGTATGGCTCTCATCATGTTTTTACTTGTAAATGAATGAACAATGTATTTATGGCCTAATGGATGAAATTTCAGCTAGTATGCTGAGGCATCAATGCTTCTTAGTGATTCTTAGATAAGTATGAGACCCCTATGCTCAGTTTTTCTGTTAAGACCTTTAGCTTTCATATTTGTGATATGTTTGACAAAATGCATGCCATGGCTAGTAGAGGTCCATTCTAGTCTTTGTCAATGTTTTTGCAAATGTATCATTGTTCTTTTGTGTAAATTCATTTCTAAAGGTGTCATTGATTTCTAGGCAGTGACCTGGGCTCTTGGCCTAAAAAGTGGCACAAATCCTGGAGTTGCAGGCACAACATTGGGGAAATAAGTCCCTGGAAGCTCCCTTGCCCTTGCCGTGGGGGCTTTTGGAGCCTCCTAGATGCACCCTAGTCCATATCAAGGGAGCGTCTAGGGGTTTGATGCACTAAAAATTCAATTGGTCTCAGGGGCTGGTTATCTGAGTGGTTGGGATGGCTCTTGGGAGTTCTGTTGCTGATGTGGAAGGTCTATGTGATGTGTTCCGCCAGTTCCACTTCCTTAATTGACACATATGGAGTTGAATCATATCATAGTAAATTCTCGTCACATGTTTACCCCGGTTGGTCGATTACTTGGGTAGATGTGGGAGGAGGGTGTTATAGATTTATCTTTTATTATTTTCCATTAATGTAATCATTTTCTTTCAACGACTTAATTTAATTGAAGGTTCACACCAATTAGGACTTAGACGAGAATTGTACAATACTTCTATCACTGATAATGTAAGCAAAGACCTATTCAATAGGGATCACGAACAACATGTAAAGGTATGATTTTAGAATAGTTATCATAGCATTTTAGATTTACACAATTTAATGCACATTTGCATAATGTTTTATCTTTCATCCTTATGATACATCATTCTGCAATCCTAAAAAATGTCAAGTTCTACATACTCTATGAATTTTACCTTATTCATATACATTTAACCCCATATATGCCCTCCTAGGGTCATACCAGTCTTCAAAATTATTTACAGTATATCATTCCTCATTTACATTTTTTATAATCATTACCAAACTAGCTATAAGTAGGGAACTATCTTTACACTCATTACAATTCCAAAAAGGTTGACATGATTCTTCTTTAGATGGAATTAGGTGGAAAAGCTCTTTGTATTATAGTTTATGAAAATGATATGGATCTTGCAATAACTAATGTTGTGAAAGGATGCTTTCCTAACAAGTATTTACTTGTTTGATGATCAATGGAGTGATTAGCAATCCCTCTTTTTCCAACTATAATGACATTAAATATGTGTTTTTCATAATGGAAACAAGTGTTTGCGGTCAAATTAGTTTGTATGATGGAATTAGAGGCAACACTATTTTATAGAAAGTGGATGCCAAAATTGTTAGGATGAATGTTGGCTCACCCAAAGAAAATTACTAGAACAACCCATTATCACAATATACTATGCAAATTTATTCCAATATTGTTATGGATTCCAAGAAAATTTGATCTAAATTCTATAAGGTTTGATCGCACTCAAAACACACACATATAGAATTGGTATAAATATCTTATAGTGGTTAACATTATTGAAATCATTTCTATATTGCCTTGGAAAGGGTTACTTCATATCTTGTGCATGATTCCTTGTCTTTAGAATAACAAGTTTCCCTTCAAATGTGCTTTCACATGCAAAAATTTTCAACAACTATATTCTTGTCATTTGAAGTCAATAGTTGATATAAGCTGCAACATATGCTTCCTGCGTAGTTACGCCCTCCACTGCCACCAACACAAAGGAATTGCACAGAGGAACACTCCCTAAAAAATCTAGTTCCATTGTGCTTACTAATAATCATTGTTGAATGTATTGTATGGTTTGGATAGATTTTTCTATCTTCAACATAAAGTGGAGCTTACAGTGGATCTCACTAAGCTTCATAATTATCTAACTATGTTATACAATGGATGCTTCATGGCCATTGTGATAGAAATGTGGCATGGACTTAAACACATGCAAATGCCTAAAGTAAGTAGGACGATCCTTGCTAGCATTTGTTCAAACTTATATCATAGAAGTTTGACTCGCCCTCACTTCCCTATTGTGTGACATGTGAAAGTAATGATTTTTCAATGTAATTTTTTTTTCAATTAAAAAACTTATATGGAATCATAATCATTTCCTTACAAAAATCAAAGTCTTTCCATGTCATTGTTGTGGTTTGTCACAATGGAAACCAAACCGACGATAGTGAGTGTTGATGACATATAGACCCTGTTATCACTCCATAATTTTTGAGGCTGCAGAGTAAATTATAGAGGTAACCTTAGAACCACTTTGGAAACTGGGAATCCAACCCTTCCAATTTCAGAGAGGGATCTCTCTTTATGATTTAGCTTTGTTTTATTGATGATATTAGGCTAGTTATCATGTTCAGGTTTGGGTTTTTTGTGTTGTTGGGTTGAGATAGTGGAATTAGGCCATTGGGAAATGGAGTCACATGTTTAGATTGATCAAATGCAGAGTTTACAAGCTAAACTTACAGGGAAGGGTATGCAAGTTCATTGGATCCTTTAAGATCGATGGTATGGAGGAGAAGAAAAAGATTCAACAATCTAATTAAAAGCAAAGAAATTAAGAATTATGTTTTTAATTTTCAGTAGAAAACATAGAAATTATTCATAAGTCAGATACAAAGTGTACTTTTAAACAAATTTTGTTCATACTCTTCTTAGAATAATTTAGATTTCAGAAATATATATGGAAGGCAATGAAAACATTTAACACAGAAAGATGCACTTCACCAATGAAATTGACACAAGAATCCTGTAATGCTTGCGCTGTATTACTGAAATGTGATCAATGATAGCTCTGTGAGCTTCTTTACAACATAAGTCATTTCTTCAAAACTAATGTGAACCCCTGTTGCTTCAATTGATGAAGTATCTATACAAATTGTTCACAAAATATCTTGATTCAAAATATCAAGATTTATTACAAATATCTTAAAATTGTTTACAAAAATAAGACTAAAATATAGGACATTCAAAACTAATGAATTTTCTTGGCACTATCTTTGATGATTTTTGGTGGTAAGGAACATCAATTCGAATTTTATAGAAATTCTTATTTGATTAGGTGGCATCCAAGTCACTAACTACCCATGAGATTTTTCCTCACGAAATTTTGAAAAATAGGATCCAGTGATCCCTTTGAATATCTCAACCCATGAAAGTTGTGCAAAAACTAAGAGAGGTTTTTGTAGAGGAGGATGCTACCAACAAAAATTTATTTCATTTTTGAAAATTCATTTTTATCGGTTCGGAAACCACATTTGAAAATAGTGACTTAAAACAGGAAATTTCTGGAAAATATGCCTTCAAAGATTCATGTGAATCTCCTAAACCATAATATCTGTTAGAAAACTGAGATATGCTTTTTTAAATGGGTCCGTTTTGGACAAAAACCTCTTTCAGTTTTGAGAAATTCATTCTTATTTGTTTGGAAACCATGCTCGAAATCATTGTGTTGTATAGGAAAAAACATAGTTTTAACTGATTATTTTTCCAACTTAGTGTTGACTTTAATTTTCCAACATTCACTATTGATCTAGCGGGAGTGGGATGAAATGGATATATGACGTGGAGGCGGGAGGTGACATGGAGGTGGGGGATAATGTGGAGGCACATGGTTGGCGGAAATAGTTGATGTGTGAGCGCGGAAGGAAGGCACGGGAATGGAGCGGTAATCGAGAGTTGGGGGTAGGCGGTAAGGGTTTTGAGCAAGGGGTTGCAAAATGATGAGTGCCCACCACGTAGCATGGGGCTGGGGAAATCAAACCCACTTTTCAGAAACCCCACCCCCCCCCTCCCAATAAGGGTAGAATGGACTAGGGGATCCGAAATCAATCCCCCGCCATTGATCTGGATGGGGTAGATCATGGTGGTTGAAACAGGCACCCTTTATACCACAAGCTGGCAAATTAATTTTTATCTTTTTCAAATTTATAATAAAACCCAAACTTTAGTGCTAAGCGCCTTATTACAAATTGTTAATCGTGTTTAAATGACACGATTAATTATTATAAGCAAGATTATTATTCTAAAACATATCTAATTAACCCTAAGGGCGCATTTTGTCTTGCAAGCCCCTTATTTACTTTTCTATTTTTTTCTTGGAAATAATTTGCAAAATACAATATTATTTACAATTCCATCAACTAAAAGATAATAGCCAATCATCATTTGATCCTATGAATCATAGGACCCTAACAGACCCAACATTAAAACTTCATAACTCTAAAGGTTGATCTAGTTGGTTTCCTGATAAAACATTCTTTGAGACTACAAAAATAACAACATAATATCTATCGGGTATCCTAGTCATACATTTAACTAGTAAGAAAAAAATCGGTAACAAAAACATAAACTAGGAGTTTTGAACAATTATAATTTATCAAAGGACATCACTAGGGCCGAGTCCTAAGCACTAAAACTTGTTGGAGGTTTAAGACCACACTAGAGGTGGCCCTCAATATGTGATAGGAAAGCATCAAGGTTGTCCAAGTAGGAGCGCTAGTGGTGTTGGACTCTATGAATTTAATTGAAGCATTCAATGATCTCATTCTGGTCCTCATAATTCTCTTTGAGCACATGGCCCAGGGATGCATTATTTTTCCAATGGAGAGTAACATAATTAAAATAATGTTTCTGCCTTACCCTGGTGTGACCAAGATTAGGCACCTAACTAGCAACTTCAGTTTGGATTTTTGAGTGAGAGTAAGCATGGAAATCATTAGTCGTTAAAACTTCCAATTGACAATCTCAACTTTGATTTCAAGGGGGGTGGAGGATTAGAATATGGAGATAATAGATTGGGCATGTGTCTGTGCTCAAGGCGTGTTTGAAGATCTGGGACCTTGTTGAAGCCTCGAAAATCGCTGCAACAACATCGGGGATAACCACCCGGTCCGGACCTTAGTACAGCTCCTTTTCCGTTTGGAATAGTGGCTCCGACTGGGGATAACGGGACCAGTTTCCCAGTAATATATAAACGGGATGGATGGATGATTATAAACTACGCTAGCGATGAGCGAATAACTAAAACTATTGACAAGAATATAATAACTATGATCTATCCCGGGACTTATTGAGCTTTTAAAGTGCAGCGCTTGATGATCCTTATTTATAAACGGGCATATAGATGACTCCATTTGACAGACATGGACGTTATTCTGTTCATGATTGCTATGCCTAAATAGTTAAGCAAAGCGATTAAGGCGATATTACCACACTTTATCACTTATATCATTGACATATACATGTTTTAAAGAAAAGGCACATCATAAAACATCCAATAGTGGAATGAATAAAGATCTGTTGTTACAGCGCATGCATTTAATCAAAAATAGCAAGAATAATCAAATAACAATTCACATAGCAGGAATGAATTCAGACATAGATAGAAATACCATATGAGCTGCTTTAACACTCCCAAATATCAATCGCTATTTGTAGTTCCTCCTTCAACGCAAAAACGTCCTCAACAAAGACAATAGTGCACAATTGCATAAAGGAGCTTCCTTGTCAAATTAAGAACAACTGGTCTGGTTTTATAAAAGAATATTGACTGAAGCACAGTAGTGCAAACTTCAGTCTTTTAAGTCTGTTACAAAACTTTACGACCCTTTCCAAAACAACGAAAGGGTCTATAAATACTAAACTAATCTAAATATCTAATAAACAGAAATCCTACATAATTGGCATCAATAAATATTGATCCTATTTCCCGGAGCGATCTGGCAATCGGCGGTATGATTCATCAGGTAGGCTGCTTGCCTTTAAACCTGAGCTGACTTGTCGCAAGCATTGGCTCTACTTCAGGCGGTTTGTTGAGACGCGAACTGAGCTGGGCAGCATAGGTGGCATCCTGAATGTCGGGAATTATACACCCGATTGCATCTGTTAAACACTTAAGGGCGGCTCTCTGTGTGTGCGGCTTAATCAGGAAAAGCCAATATGCATCGAAGGTCAAACTGTTAACTCCAGCGATTAATCTCCCCTTTTCCTCCAAGTTAGGATAACATGTTTGCTCTAACATGTTTGCTGTTGTCATCTTTCCTGGCGTACATTGGGAAATCATATTCGCTAAGTAGAGAGTGTTGTTAACCAGATCAACTAGCTTGCTGGAGGTTGATTTACACCTTGAAGCTGCCCTTTCTGCTTTCATCACCTGAGTGTGCCATTCTGTGAAAAGTATGTCTTTATATGTTTCTGAAATCTTGGGCAAATTTGCTTCTCTCCCTTGATCAGAATCTTGCCAGTCAAGATATCCAGTTATGATCTCTTCGGCCTGGTCTAACTCATTTCTGACCTTCTCTACCTGCTGATTTATAGATGTCGTTAGCTCACACAATGGCTCTGCCTGAGCGATTTGTTGACACAGGAGCCTAATCTGGGATATCAATGCACTGTTGATTAGTGATGCTTCCTTTCTGAATTCTGCCACTTGTGAAGTTCCCTTTGCTTTTTCGAGCTGCGATGATAATTGAGTGATTTGCTCATCTTTCGTTTTCATCATTTGCTCATTTGCTGCTCTCAATTGTGCCAATGCTTCCGTCAATTCCTTCTGTTTCTGGATCGCGCTTTGGTTGATCTTTTGCTTTTCTATTTGCAATTGTTGGGTTAATTGATTGTTCATTTGCTATTGTGCCAGCAACTGCTCCTCTGCTTGCGCTGCCTTCTGCTTTGTCTCGGCCAATTCTGCCTGTAGTGCAAAAATTTCTTGGTCCTTAGTCTTCAGTAGAAGACTTACCTCCGATGCCTTGTCGATTGCTGCTGCAGAATAGGCTCCTGCATACTGTGACAGCTTTGTTAGGTCATCGGAGGGGTCCAATTCCTCCTTCCATACTACATTACCCGTGACTGTTTGCTCTGGAAAGATAGAAGGTTGATCAGTCCTTCGTCTTTTCCTTGATCGCTTTACAACTGCTCTATGCCTCGGACTGTAGAAAACATCCAGGGGAGGAATATCTTCTACCTGGAGAATGATTTGATCAGAGGGGTCCTTTGGAATTATCTCAACATCCTTAGAAATGGGTGGGCTGCTGGTTCCACTTGGAACCTGAGGTGAAGTGATGTCCTGTGTGTCATTTGTCTTGGAAGTGTCCCCGCCTTTTGAACATTCCAATCCACTGATGATGGAATGAAACTGCTGCCATTCCTGGAGTAGTTTGGGGTCTATGGTAGTGTCCACATTGACATCGGTGGTGGTCTGTTTCTCCTTTTCAGCTTGGGACTCCTCCCGTTCTTTTTCCTGCTCTTTCTTCTGTCGCTCCTCTTGTTCCCTCTGCTGCTTTTTTGCCTGTTCTTTTGTTATAACAGGAGGTTGGCTCGACTGTTGCCAACCGGGCTCGCTTGATGATGTAGCTGGGGTCGTTGCCAGTAAATCTAGAGGCATAGTTTGCAACCTCTGTTCTCTAAGTTTATTAAACTCAGTTAACCCTTCATCATTATACTTCATTCGAGCGAGTTATTTAGCCTGACCTATTGATTCGGTTGCAATGAACAGGTCGTCAAATATATCTTCTTTATGCTCAAATTTTGTTAATTTGGCCTGTTCTAGTGCAGTATAGGCAACTTTACTTGGATCATATGGCCTATTGGGGATAGTCGCCAGAGTCAGAGATTGAATCTTTGAGGCTTCCTTTTCTGCATGTTTGAGGTCATGCAAGGTATACACACCACACCTCAAAGGAAAAGAGGGCCAGCCTTGCTTTTTATTCTTCTTGAGTGTTTGTGTAACACTCTCAGAAATGATTTGGTAAGAGATTTCCCTTGCTAGAAGTTTATCTGGTATGTACAGAGGGAGGACATGGGGTCTGGCTTGGCTGCCGAAAACTCTTATGTAGGTAAACCTTTCCTCTCCAAACCAACTGGCTATTCCGGCTAAATCAAATCCGGCTTGATAAGAGATCTTGGGAGCAGGTCTATCAAAAATGGAATAATGAACAGGCAACATAAAGCCATTACAAACTTGGTATAAATGATCTTTATAGGAAGACTTCCACATTTTCTGGTGATATATATGAATGGGTGAGGGGTCTTGCGCAGTCCACCTCCAGCCGAGTACTGGGAATTCAGAATTATAACAGAGGGTGTCTAGAATATAAGCACTGTAGTAAAATGGGGGAATTATCCTTTCAGAAACCCGGGTCTTGCTTCTAAACTCAAGCACAGCTTGTGCTAGTTTATCGGAAAGGATAGTGGCCCAATCCATAATTATACTGTTTACTGCTGCCTCCATTAGAGGAACCATTTCTATGGTAAAATTAGCAGAGTCATGCAATCCCCATAATCTACACATCATTATCCCCGCATAGCAATAAGGAGAAGCCAGAGAGTCAACCGAGTACTTACCTGAAGATTCGTGCTTGTGTTTGGCTGGATTCTGTCTCCAATCCCGGATGGGTTCGGATTCCTTTTCATTTTCGTTTGCAAACTTCTCCAGGAACGCCTTGTTATACACCTTCTCTGGTTCGGGCAAATGATACATTTGCCTTAGATCATCTGCCTTGAATGATCCGAAAATCCTCCCATCTCTGGTGTTAAAAGTTCTGTCCAAGATTGGAATCTCTTCAATCGCCCATCGCACGACGTCTGTGTATGGGAGAATTTGCTCTCTGGCCGCTATCCTGTGAAGGAAAGAGTCGGCCAAATCTTTGAGGGTGCTTTCAGACTTCCGAAGTAAATCCACACTAGCTTCTGTTACTGTCTTTACTGGTTGTTCGGCTTCAATCAAATTGTAAGTGCCTTTCCAAGTGACTCTGGTGAGACCCGTACACGTAGTATCAGAAATTAAGCCCTTCTTCTTGTCTACGGCAGCTTGTCCTGCAACTGGTGTAGCGGAAGCGCCTGCGGTCTTCTTGGATTTCTTCCCCATTTTGTTTGAGTTTTCTCTTTAGGATGGATTCTGCACAGAGAGGCAAATGTGCGTAATACAGAGATAGTAATGAAAACTTACAAGTGATGAGAACATATGCATAGGTGCGTAATAAGGGATTAGCCTTTAAAAATGGGCGCGGACACAATCCATGGAAAGATTTTAAGACTTATGATCTCATTAATTGGCCATTTAAAACCTGTCATCCCTTAAATGCCCATTATATCGTTATTCGGCTGAATGATTCACTTAAGCGTGCAGTGGGCGTTTTGGCGGTTGAGTGCAGGTAAATGACTGCTTAACCGATCAAGCTTTAAATATGAATGAATTGTGATATCCCATCACTTAACGGCTTTTTATTGAAAACTGCGCTTTATCGCATCGCGTCGGGAGAATGAGGATTATAAAGTGCACATATAGTGTATCGCCGATCGCCGATAGCGATATCGGATCGCATCGGGGGTATGACCTGTGCGCCTTAATGATGTGCATTGGATATTGCCGATTGCCGACTGCCGATTGCATCGCATCGGGGGAAAAGCTTTGAGCACATTAAGACTTAAGTAAAGATTACCGCCGATATCCGATCGCCGATTTCGCATCGCATCGGGGCTAATGGCATGGGGCGCTTTAAAATGTGCATGAAGTATTGCCGATTGCGATATCGCATCGGCGGAAATCAATGTGTCGTTTATTTATATTTCTTATGTCATTGCGATATGCGATCTTGCGATCGCTTTATCGCAATGACAAAGATTTGCCTTATTTCTTTAAATGGGTTTTTCAAAAGGGTTTTATAAAATGAGTTCATTTGATTATCGGACCTTTTTGAACAATAAAAGTATTGATACCAATTAATCCATAAAGGGACCCATTTCATATGTTAATATTTATAAATAAAAATGATATGAAATGGGGGGTTGTTGTAGAGCACAACAATTGGCGATTCGCTGGAAGAACCAGTTATCTCTGGAAATGATAGAAATACTTAAGCTTTTTCAAAAATAGAGTTTCAATCAAAAGGGGAAAATTCTAATATAACCAGATATATATGCATTCTGAATAAAATGAAACTATTTTGTTAACTTCCTCCCCTTTCTAAGAGAACAAATACATTCTAAGCTTTAAAATAGGCCTTTATTAGTTTATAATGATAAAACAGAAAACCTTTCCAAATCAGCTTTTAAAATGAACTCCTCTGTCATAGGTAGAGCCTCTGCTGCCAGCAAACATCTATAGTTTCGACAGGGATACCTTTTAACCATGTGATTGTCCATTGTCCCATCCAATTAAGAGTGTGATTAACAGAATGAATTCAAAATATGTTTTCATATTTTGTACTTCATTTCCTTTTCTATTGTTGATAAGATAAAAAGCCATTGTCCTGGTTTGGTGGCCAGCTATTGACAATGCCATTCACTGGTAGTAGTCTAACTGAACAAGCTGGCTCGTAATGAGACCCCTTGTCTTGTAATTTCAAGCCATTACCCTGTTTTGGTTTGCAGTATTGGTAATGTCAGATAAACTATTTCCCTATGAACATGGTAAGCAGGCTTGTAATAAGACCTCTTATCTTTAATATCTTATATTTTAGAATTACACTCTGAATAATCATAAACTTTAGTGAATGGGATGAACAATCTTCTCCTTAAGAGTAAATGGATGACAGGGTAAGAGTTGAAGATGCTGAAATTGGATTGACTTCTATCTTGATATTGATAACCTTTTGAGACCAATTTGAAAACAGAAAATGATTTACAATACTTCTATGCTTTGAGAGGAGTTGACAAAACTTGAACTGTGGTTTCAGAATACAATGATATCTAATTTCCTAGAAATTATCCTTTTTGGTTAAAAGTTCTATTATTTAAAAGCAAATGTTCATACTAGTTCTGTGGGACAACTTTTCAAACACAGCAAAAGGTCAATGGAAGATATCTCACAACCTTATTTTCTAAAAAATCCTACAAACTATAAAATCCTACTGAAATGAAAGGAGAAGGGGTTACCTCCTCAGTTAAAGAATTTCTTCAAGATAAGGCCATTAACAGGGAGAGAATCTCTCAAACCTGATAAATCTTGCAATATAAAGGTTGAATGGCCTATCTTTTCACAGATCTGAAATGGTCCAAGCCACAACTTCTGGAACTTGGAGTGTTTACCCTTGTCCTCATGGGCTTTGTCCCATTTCAGAACTAAATCACCGATTTGGAATTGTTTTGAACCGGATGAAACTGAATCAAAAGCTGCTTTGATGACTTGCTAATGTTTGGCATGGATAACCTTGGCTTTTTCTCTTTCCTCTTCTAATTTTAGAATTTGGTCATGTCTAAACTGAATAGAAGAGGAAGATCTTTCCTCAATGAACTGCACTAGGGCTAAAGAAGGAATAACAAGATTCGTGGGTAGTATTGCTTCTTTTCCATATACAAGATTAAACGGAGAAGTTCCAATAGAAGCTTTCTGTGTTATCCTATCAGCCCATAATGCAAACACTAAGGACTTGTGCCAATTTCTCTGATTTTGTTCGATAGTTCGCTTAATGATTTTAATCAGATTCTTATTAGTAGACTCCGCTAAACCATTACCTTGGGGATAGTAATTAGCAGAATATTTCAACTTAAATCCTCTTTTAATAGCGAAATCAAACATAGCATTGCCTGAAAAGTAAGATGCATTATCAAAAACAAGAGCATTTGGGACACCAAACCTGGTAATAATGAATTGATCTATGAATTCAATGATTGCTTCAGAATTTGCTGTCTTTAAAGGGATTGCCTCAACCCACTTAGTAAAATAATCGGTAGCAGTAAGGATATACTTATGCTGTTTTGAAGACGATGGAGTGATTTCCCCAATGATATCCAATCCCCATTGCTTAAATGGTTGTTCAATGTTGATTGGTTGCAGAGGGAAAGCTGATTTACGTTGTCTTCCACTAGCAGTTTGACAATTGAGACATTTCCTTACATACTCGTGGGCATCTTTAAACAGAGTAGGCCAATAGTAACCAGCATGAATAATTTTGTGAGCTGTTGTGTCAGCTCCGAAATGTCCTCCTGCTGGTCCATCATGTAACTCCTGCAAAACCTTTTGGGCTTCAGGTTTCTCAAGGCATCTTAACAAGATAGAATCATAATTCTGCCTAAAAAGCACGTCATCAATAATTGTAAAATTCTTCGCTTTTAACCTAATGGCCCTTTTGTTTTTGTAAGACAAATTTGGAGGTGCATAACCATTCTTCAAATAAAAGATTAAATCTGCATATTGGGATTCAGAATCAGTAACACTTATCTGATTGATTTCTTCAGTTTGACCTGTATCACTTGATTCTGGAATGTTTGATGCTCCCGCCAATATCCTGCAAAAACCTTGACCCCTAACAATCTTTGTTGGTTTAATTTCTAAGTCATATTCTTGAAGCGCTGTGACCCAATTTGCCCTTTTTTCACCCAGTTCTTTTTGGATTAATAGTTGCCTAACTGCTGGGAAAGGAACTATAACTTTTGTATGGGTTTTCAAAAGGAAGGGTCTATAATGCTTGACTGCTTTAAATACAGCAAAGGCTTGTTTTTCTACATCGGAGTAATTTAATTCAGCACCCTGAAGATTTGAGCTGAAGAACGAAATGGGTGCTTCCAAATTGTGTTCATTTAGTTGCGTGAGTACTGCAGCATAAGACACGTCGGATGCAATGGTATACAATGTAAAATGATTAGAAAAATTTGGAGTATTCAAGGCTGGGGCATTGATTATTGATTGCTTGATTATATCAAAAGCTTGTTTTTCTGTTGATCCCCACTTAAAGACTGAATTCTTCTTGATCATTGTTTGAAGTGGCAAAATAATTTGAGAAAAATCTGGAACAAATCTTTTAACAAAATTGATCTGGCCTAAAAATGACTGCATCGACTTTTTATTGTGTGGGAAAGGGATTTCAGAGATTTCTTTGACCCGATCAGGGTCGATATAAATGCCATCTTTGGACACAATAAAACCCAAGAGTTTTCCTTGATCAAGAGCAAAGAAAGACTTTTTAGGATTAAGAGAAATACCATATCTTTTGCAGCGCTGAAAGATTTGATTTAGATCATGCAAATGATTATACCTCTTCTTAGAGAATACAGTAATATCGTCTAGATAGACGACTACTGTTCTATTAATCAACCCTCTAAAAGCTATATCCATAGCTCTTTGGAATGTCGCTCCTGCATTTATAAGTCCGAAAGGCATTTTCTGATACGCATATGTTCCCCATTTTGTTCTGAATGTGGTTTTAAGTTGGTCATCAGGATGAACCAGAACTTGGTTATATCCTGAGAATCCATCAAGAAAAGACATCAATTCAGAGCCTGCTACTGATTGGAGTATTTGCTCCATAGTAGGTAATGGGAAATTGTCTTTCAAGCTTACTTTGTTTAAATTTCTGAAATCAATACAAATTCGAATGTCGCCATTTTTCTTTCTGACTGGCACCATATTAGAGACCCAGTTTGAGTGTCGGACAGGAAAAATAATCTTGGCTTTCAAGAGTTTGTTAAGTTCCGACTTTATCTGGCTCTCTAAATTTGGATGTATTTTTCTTAACTTCTGCTGAATCGGTTTCTGATCAGGAAGCATAGGAATGGTATGCTGGATAATGGATGCATCATATGTCTTCAAATCATCATACTTCCAAGCAAAGACCTGTTTGTTTTTTCTTAACAGTTTAATGAATGCCTCCTTCTCTTTCAAGGAAAGTCCGAATCCTAAATTGATGTTTTGAGGAGCATGGTCAGTACCTAGATTTATCAATTCAAACCTAAGGGTAGAACTTTGGAGCTTTGCATTAATTACAGGTTTAAACCTGTCTTTGATATCATAAAGATCTTCGAGCTTTACCACTGGTTTAGGAATTGAATTTTCCTGAGGTGTTTCTTTCATTTGTAGATCATGGTCATTTTCCTCAATAATTTGATCGTCATAAGACTTTTCAGAAGTTAGAAATTGTAAAATATCTTCATCATAGTTAAATACTCTCCAATTAGTGACATTGTCGGGAATTGAAGGCCTAAAAAGTAATTCTACGGAAAATCTATCAAGGCTGTAGTCTTCAGAAGGTAGAAGCTTGGAAGCTACATTGGCTAGTAGGTCGGCTGCCGAGTTTTGCGACCTAGGAATGGAGGAAATGTTAAATGCTGAAAAGTGTGAGGTAAGATCTTGTACTAGCGATTGATAATGCTTGAGGTGATTTGAAAGACAATGAATTGCATTCCTCACCTGTTTAACAATAATTTTAGAATCGCCGAATACTTTTAGATATTGCACTTTAAGGCCAATTGCTTTATATAATCCCTGGACTAAAGCTTCATATTCGGTTGTGTTGTTAGTGCATTCAAATTCTAACCTACAAGATAGCATTGTCTTTTCTCCTTGTGGACTAACCAAAATGCAACCTGCTCCTGAGCCCTCGTTGGACTTAGAGCCATCAAAATATAAAGACCAAAATAAAGAGGTATTAACAAAAGTATTTACATTTTTCTCAGCATCATTGAAACATCTAGACTTATCAGTTTGTGAAAAAGTTTCAATCTGAGATGTAAAATGATTGACTGAAAAAGGAGATGGTTGGGCAACAAAGTTGCCAAAGAATGATTCTGACGAATAATTCCCCAAAATGTTGTTGTTGAACTCTACAGGTTGGTTTTCTTGCTCAAATTCAGTAACTGTGTGGGTCATGTGTTTCTCTCAATCGATCCTTATTTGATTTGGCTTGCCCTTGTAGGGAAGCCACATATGTGACCAATCTGTGGAAATATACCCATGCAATTTTTCAGACCAATCCCTACTCAGAATTAAACCGTAAAATTCAGGTATATCGGCTATTAGGATGTCAATCCTTTGTACAACTTTGGGATCAGCAGACAACCTGATAATTACGGAATTAATTTCTCCCACAACCCGCACTTTGGTCCTGTCCAACTGTACAATATGAATAGCAGACTTCTGGGGTTCAATGTTCAGTTTAGAGCAAACTGAAGCTGGCATTATGTTAGATGATGCCCCTGAGTCAATTAAACAGTTGTGCAGGTTTCTGTTATAAATCTCATAGGTCAGCAGGAAGGGTGGAGTATGAGAATTCGATCTATCTCCAATTAGAACTGAATCGGTAGCTTCAACCATACCTGGAGGAGGTTGGCCTGAATCATTAGCAGCTTTTGCACTGGGAAGGGGTGTAGAGGGAACAGCATTCAATTCTTTAAGAAGTAATTTTTGCTGATGCTTTAATTTACTAAGTTCAAACATAGTTATGTTTACTTTAGTTTTCTTCATGTCATCAACAATGTTATATTCCATAGAATCGGATACCACTAATGTTTTAGATGTTGAAGGAGAATTAGAAGTTGAAGGCTGGTTTTGGGGAACTACTACAGGTGATTTCTTTGGAGGAACTTTTTCCTTTGTTGTGGTAGCACCTGCACTCCTTTTCTTTGAAGTTGCCTGGACAGGTTTAGAAGTACTTTTACTTCTAGTAGTAACCGGGAAGGCTTCTTCTTCATTATCGGTATCAGAGTTGAGGAGTATAAAATCCCACATTCCGTGGCATTCAGCTACTTCTTCTTCATCATCAGTTTGTGAGGTTGTTTCCTCTTCCTCTTCTTCTTGCTCTGAATCTGCGTTAGATATGACATTCGGTGGCTTTGGTTCAGTTTTCTTATAAGTCCTAAATGGTCTTTTGTTTGAGGTTTCGGCCACCTGCTTCTTTATTTCAACCATTTCGTTAGACAAAGTTTTCAGGACCTTTTGCAAACCCTCCATGTCATATGGGTCTTTTGGGGTTTTCTTCTTGGAATCCTCTTTAAATGAGACTTTTTTGGCTTTTCTGTCTTCTAAAGCAGCTTTCTTCTCTAGAGCATTGATGCGCTTTTCCACAGCAAGTGCTTCTCTCATGTTTTCAGCTAAGGTAGGTTTCCCAGCCCTGTCTACAAAAATGGCTATATTGGCAGGTAGGGCGGTAATATACCATTCGCTTCGAATTTGTTCACTTGGTTTGGAAGCTGTAGGGATTTTATTCAGGAGTTTATTAAATCTAGCATTAAATTCCTTTATTGGTTCCCTATGCTCTATTCTCAGATTGGAGAGGTCGTTTATTAAAGTAGCTAAGGACCTATCATCTCCATATTTGGTAAGAAACTGCTCTTGGCAAGTGTTCCAACTGGTAATGGAACCAGAGGGTAAAGAAAAATACCAGGATCCTGCTGATCCTTGCAAGGTGTAAGGGAAGAGTCTAACAACAACATCTTGTTCTGTTACTCCTTTCAAGTTGACTGCTAACATAAAATTATTAATGTGTTCTTCAGCCTGGGTCCCGTCATCTGGGTTAAATTTAGGTAGCCATTTTTCAAGAGCATCTGGTAAAGGATGCAATGGTGCAGGCATGTTGACTGCACCTGGCCTGGTCCATGGGTCTGCCATTATAATAGCAACAGTGGTTGATACTACTGTTGGAATTCCAGATGTATGGGAAGAAAATAATGCTGAGGAGTGAGTAGGTTGGGATGTTGAGGCTTCTAATCCCTGGTGAACAACAATATGTAATGGGGGAGTGGATGGTTGACTTTGCAGAGGGGAAGATGCAATGGAGGATGTGGATGAAAGCTCTTCACTATCAGATCCTTCAGTAATTTTCTTCGCCTTTTTCCTTCTGGGTAAAGGGAACTCAGTGGGTTCAATACCGAGTTTTTCGCTCTGAAGTCTAGTGAGAGGATGAGTTAAATTGAACTGCGAAGTCGCACTGCTTTGTGATACCTCAGATTTCTGTGGTGAAATCGAGAAGCTCTGAAGTTTGTGGATAAGAGACTGGACTTCAGGTGATTCAAGACTTAATTGTTCTGGAGTATGATGGGTTTGAGCAGTGGTAGTTGATCCCCCTTCTTCTTGTTTGGATACCGGCGAACCAGTATGCAAATGGGAAGATCGAGGGGATTCAGAGGGAGAATTACTCTTAGAATGGCTTATAGGTTTTGACTTATGTGCCATTCACAGTTGATTGCCCTCCTTCTAGCGCCAAAAATGTTGAAGCCTCGAAAATCGCTGCAACAACATCGGGGATAACCGCCCGGTCCGGACCTTAGTACAGCTCCTTTTCCGTTTGGAATAGTGGCTCCGACTGGGGATAACGGGACCAGTTTCCCAGTAATATATAAACGGGATGGATGGATGATTATAAACTACGCTAGCGATGAGCGAATAACTAAAACTATTGACAAGAATATAATAACTATGATCTATCCCGGGACTTATTGAGCTTTTAAAGTGCAGCGCTTGATGATCCTTATCTATAAACGGGCATATAGATGACTCCATTTGACAGACATGGACATTATTCTGTTCATGATTGCTATGCCTAAATAGTTAAGCAAAGCGATTAAGGCGATATTACCACACTTTATCACTTATATCATTGACATATACATGTTTTAAAGAAAAGGCACATCATAAAACATCCAATAGTGGAATGAATAAAGATCTGCTGTTACAGCGCATGCATTTAATCAACAATAGCAAGAATAATCAAATAACAATTCACATAGCAGGAATGAATTCAGGCATAGATAGAAATACCATATGAGCCGCTTTAACACTCCCAAATATCAATCGCTATTTGTAGTTCCTCCTTCAACGCAAAAACATCCTCAACAAAGACAATAGTGCACAATTGCATAAAGGAGCTTCCTTGTCAAATTAAGAACAACTGGTCTGGTTTTATAAAAGAATATTGACTGAAGCACAGTAGTGCAAACTTCAGTCTTTTAAGTCTGTTACAAAACTTTACGACCCTTTCCAAAACAACAAAAGGGTCTATAAATACTAAACTAATCTAAATATCTAATAAACAGAAATCCTACATAATTGGCATCAATAAATATTGATCCTATTTCCCTGAGCGATCTGGCAATCGGCGGTATGATTCATCAGGTAGGCTGCTTGCCTTTAAACCTGAGCTGACTTGTAGCAAGCATTGGCTCTACTTCAGGCGGTTTGTTGAGACGCGAACTAAGCTGGGCAACATAGGTGGCATCCTGAATGTCGGGATGATCCAGGTGGATATTGGTGGCCACCTGCCAAGTCCACCTGGACCCCCACCATTGTCTTTCTTAGCATTTTCAGTTTCCTTAATTGTAGCACAACTTACTATTTATAGCAGTTTTTCGGGTCCTGAACTTCCGGAGCCGTTTTGAGGCCCTAAACGACGTTTTTTTGGGAATCCAGGGGCAACACGAGTCCATGGAATGGACTGGTGTTGCCCGTTCCAACAATGATAGTGCTCGGATAGATCTTTCTAATGAGCTATTGTACGCGTCAAACGGAGATCATATGCCAAAGTTACGACCCCGGGAAGTTGATGTACCAACTTACCCCCAAACGGGGCCCACAGTTTGGCGTTTCATCTCCTAGGGTTAGGTTTTGGAATGTTAAGGGTTTTTCCATTGTTTCTCAACAATAAATAGGCCTTCGAGCCTCATTGTAACACAGTTCAGAGGCATGTAGCCATCACATCTCTTCTCAGAGATAAGCTACCATCGCCCTAGCTAGTTTATTTCCATTTCTGTTTGTAAGCATATTTCAGTATTTTCCATTAATGAAATGAAGTATTATTTCCGCTGCATCTTTGTGTATATGGTTATCTCTGTAATTTGTTGCGTTCCTGTTTAAATCCGGATCAGTGGTATCAGAGCGGTCTGCTTTTTCTCTGTTTTTCTTTGCATGTCCCCAACAAGGTCGGGATATAAGGAGTTAGGGCTTGGACTGGTTGAACCTTTGCAAGACCAGCCTCGCAAATCCCGACGGCCTCCCATGGCGGACGAGAAGAAAGACGAGGGGGCAGGAGATCCCATCAAAATCTTGCTCGAAGAAGCGCTCGAGTGACAACGGAACGCGATGATGGACAGCTTTGCGCAGATCCTTCAGCGGCTACCCAGAAGCGGCGCATCGGCTTCCAGCAGCTCCTCTGGAAACGCCACACCCTTTAAGGTACAAGTTAATTTTGAAATCCCCATATTCGAGGGTCAGATAGACGCCGATGCCATAGATAAATGGTTAAATCTGCTAGAGGGTTATTTTTCTGTTCATGAATTTTCGAGTCGAGAAAAGATTGTTTTTGCTCTTCTCAAAGCAGCCCCCCACGTCAAGGACTGGTGGGAAACCTACTGCGAGCAGAAGGATGAAAGTACTGGCTCACTATTTTCAGCCGCACCCACCTGGGATTCGTTCCGGGATGCCATCAAGGAGCAGTACTACCCTGTCGGAAGCTATGAGGATGAATACATAAAGTGGACCACGCTGCGGCAGGGAAGGGACCAAGACGTGCCGGAGTTCACCAATCTTTTCCATACCCTTCGCACAAAGTTGGGTATCAAGGATTCAGAGCAACATTTGATACTCAAATACCGTGGCTGCCTGCACAAGTACATCCAGGAAGAAATACAGTTCCTGAACATCCCCTCGCTCGGCGCAGCATACCGGTATGCCGTCAAGGTCGAGCAGAAGTTTAAACAAAAGAAGCGAGACTTTGGATCTGCGAATCCAAAGCAGGGGAAAGGTGCCCCTAAACCACATAACAAAGGACAAAGCCAAGGCGGGACAGCCCAAGACAACCAGCCGAAGCCGCAAGCAAAGAGCAACGCCGCGAAGCCGAGGAAGGACACTGGAAAATGGTGCGAGTTCCATAAGAGCTCCACTCACAACACAAGTGAGTGTCGGGCCAAGCAGTCACTGGTGGCTGAGCTAAAGGTTTCAGAATCAGATGCATGTTCCGACTCTGAGTCAGAACCCGATAAGGGGTATGAAAAAGGGAAGCAGATCATTGATGCGGATCCCAGCGCCACTGTTGCTACCGCAAAGATCCAGAAAAGTGAACCCGAAGATCCAGAGGAGGAGGAGCGTCTCTTCCACTCCCAGATGTGGGTAAAGGGCTCCCCGATACAGTTCATTGTTGATAGCGGGAGTCAAAAGAACCTCATTTCGGCAGAGGTCGTGAAGCGGTTGGGCTTACTGACCACAGCACATCCACAACCATACACCATTGGGTGGCTTCACCAAGGGCGAGATCTTCGCGTGAGCCAGCAATGTCGCCTTCCATACAACATCAAGCCCTTCACGGATGAGGTATTGTGTGACATTGCTCCCCTTGAAGTTTGTGATGTATTACTAGGACAACCATACTTGTGGAAGAGACATGCTGTGTATGAATCAAGGCCCCGTGCTGTTATTATTACATTGGGAAATAAGTTGTTCAGGATACCAGAGGTAGCACCACCTGCCGTCATCTCTTTGATTACTGCAAAACAATGCAGTAAGATCATTTCCAAAACCAGGAAATTTGTTTTCCTGATGATACGCCCTCAAGGGAAGAAGAAGACAGTGGTCGCGGCCTCCAAACAGGGTCCCTCTGCACGGCAGCTACAGATGGACAAGATTGTGGAGGAGTACGAAGACATCTTCACCTCCCCGGCAGGGGTTCCTCTGCACTGTCAAGTCAAGCACTCCATCGATCTGACCCCAGGTGCGCCGCTACCCAATGGACCAATTTATCGGCGCTCCGTTCTGGAGAACAATGAAATCAAGAGGCAGATTCAGGAGCTCCTGCAGAAAGGTCACATCCGTCCGAGTTCTTCGCCCTGTGGGAGCCCGATAGTGTTGGTTCAGAAGAAGGATGGGACGTGGAGACTCTGTATTGACTATCGGGCGCTGAACAAGATCACTGTCCGTAATAGGTACCCGATCCCGCGGATTGATGACCTCCTAGACCAACTAAAGGGGGCGAAATATTTCAGCAAGATCGATCTAAAGTCAGGATATCACCAGGTACCAATTGAACCCTCAGATGTGTGGAAGACTGCCTTCAAATCCAAGGAGGGCCTCTTCGAATGGTTGGTCATGCCTTTCGGATTGACGAATGCTCCTGCAACCTTTATGAGGCTAATGGATGACATCTTGCGGCCATTCACCAACTCCTTTGTAGTAGTATACTTGGATGACATTCTGATCTTCAGCCAGAGTTGGGAAGAGCACCTCCACCACATCCGACAGGTTCTCCAAACACTGCGGCAACACAAGCTATGTGCCAATTTGGAGAAATGCACTTTTGGCATGACCGAGGTTCAGTATCTAGGATACATCATTGATGAACAGGGGGTGCATGTCGATCCAGCCAAGGTCCAAGCCATTCGGGATTGGCCCTCTCCAACCACTCTAACAGAGCTCCGCAGCTTTCTAGGTCTTGCCAACTTCTACCGCAGGTTTGTGTTGGGATTTTCTCATATTTCTTGGCCCTTGAGTCAAGTCACCAAGGGCGGGGCGAAAGAAAAATTCTTTTGGTCTGAATCTCAACAGAAGGCATTCAGGGAGTTGAAGGATCACCTCTGCACGGCACCAGTGCTCGCGTTACCAGATTTACAACAACCATTTGAGGTCGAGACAGATGCCTCTGACTATGCTATTGGGGCAGTCCTTACTCAACATGGACATCCAGTGGCATATCACAGTGAAACACTTTCAGACACAGTCCGGAAGTACCCCACGTATGATAAAGAGATGTATTCCATTGTACAGGCCTGCCGACAATGGAAGCATTACATTTTGGGGAAGGAAACGGTCATCCACACAGACCACCGACCTCTGCAGTTCATACAAACCCAAGGGAAATTGCAGAATGATCGCCATCAGAAGTGGTCTACATACCTGCAACAGTTTCACTTGAATATCAAGTATAAAAAGGGCAGCACCAATAATGTTGCAGATTGCCTCAGTCGTCCACCGATCATGGCGCTAACCACCGTGCTCAACTCTTGCGGGCACGAGACTTCTGATTGGCCACTTCTCTACAAAAGCGACCCAGAATTCGGCCACACATACCAGACACTCTTGGAGGGTCGACAGGTTGCAGATTTTCACCTCCAGGACGCCCTATTATGCCACCTCGGTCACCTTTGTGTTCCTTCAAGCGAGTGTGCCAAGATGATTTGGGAAGCACACTACAGTCGGGCTGCTGGGCATTTCGGGGTCGAGAAAACAGTGGCAGTACTGCAAAACTATTTCTATTGGCCAAATCTTCGACAGGATGTTGGGAAGTACATCCGATCATGCACTGCCTGTGCCATTGCCAAACTGACCATTAAGAAGCAAGGCCTCTATACCCCGTTGCCTACCCCTAGTCGACCTTGGGAATCCATCTCCATGGATTACATGTCAGGCCTTCCTTCCACTAAGCATGGAAATGACTGTGTTTTTGTGGTTGTCGACAGGTTCTCAAAGATGGCCATTATGATGGCCTGCAAGAAGAATATCACAGCAGAAGCCACTGCTAAACTCTTCTTTGAACGAGTGTGGGTGCACTTTGGGATCCCACAGTCTATCATCTCAGATCGGGACAGTCGGTTTCTCAGCACCTTTTGGTCCAGTCTCTGGTCAATGCTAGACACCAAACTCACGAAGTCCACAGCCTTCCATCCTCAAACTGATGGCCAGACAGAGGTTGTCAATAGGATGATTGTGCACATTCTGCGCATGTATAACTCAAAGCATCCACGCACATGGGACGAGAGCCTCCCCTACGTTCAGCACAGCTACAACCGAGCTCTTCACAGCTCCACTGGCCATAGCCCTTTTCAGGTGGGTTTGGGATTCCAGCCACTATGCCCCATTGATGTGGCCATGCCACTTGCAGCTACTCACATGAATTCAGCTCATGTCCAGTCCGAAACAGATAAGGCCACCAGCTTCATTGAGCGCATCCAACATATTCGCCAGCAGGTCCATGACATTCTTGAGAAATCAAATGCCAAGTACAAGCAGCGACATGATCAACATCGGGTGCCACACAAGTTTCAGGTGGGCGACAAAGTCTGGTTGCATTTGCAAAAGGAACGCCTTACTGGAGCCTATCGGAAATTGAGACCACTCCGATATGGTCCTTACACCATTACTAAGGCTATGGGAGACAATGCATTTGAACTCAGCATTCCCCCATTCCTTGGCCTGCACCCAGTATTCAATGTGGACCGCCTTCGGCCATACTTTCCACCATTGCTAGACACATCCGACATTGCAGAACAGCTCAAACCCACAGAATTAAATCCAGATTGCATGGAACAAGCTGCAACTGATCGGATCATGGACACACAGATCAAGAACACTCGCCAACAGAATATCCAGCTGTATCGAGTTGTCAAAGCGGGCCAACTCCTTCAGCAGGGCAAGTGGCTCACCAGGGAACAAGTTCAACAGAAGTTTCCTCATCTCATGGAGGAGCTCAGCGCAATGGGGACCATTGCTTCCTAAGGGGGGAGGAATGATCCAGGTGGATATTGGTGGCCACCTGCCAAGTCCACCTGGACCCCCACCATTGTCTTTCTTAGCATTTTCAGTTTCCTTAATTGTAGCACAACTTACTATTTATAGCAGTTTTTCGGGTCCTGAACTTCCGGAGCCGTTTTGAGGCCCTAAACGACATTTTTTTGGGAATCCGGGGGCAACACGAGTCCATGGAATGGACTGTGTTGCCCGTTCCAACAATGATAGTGCTCGGATAGATCTTTCTAATGAGCTATTGTACGCGTCAAACGGAGATCATATGCCAAAGTTACGACCCCGGGAAGTTGATGTACCAACTTACCCCCAAACGGGGCCCACAGTTTGGCATTTCATCTCCTAGGGTTAGGTTTTGGAATGTTAAGGGTTTTTCCATTGTTTCTCAACAATAAATAGGCCTTCGAGCCTCATTGTAACACAGTTCAGAGGCATGTAGCCATCACATCTCTTCTCAGAGATAAGCTACCATCGCCCTAGCTAGTTTATTTCCATTTTTGTTTGTAAGCATATTTCAGTATTTTCCATTAATGAAATGAAGTATTATTTCCGCTGCATCTTTGTGTATATGGTTATCTCTGTAATTTGTTGCGTTCCTGTTTAAATCCGGATCACGGGAATTATACACCCAATTGCATCTGTTAAACACTTAAGGGTGGCTCTCTGTGTGTGCGGCTTAATCAGGAAAAGCCAATATGCATCGAAGGTCAAACTGTTAACTCCAGCGATTAATCTCCCCTTTTCCTCCAAGTCAGGATAACACGTTTGCTCTAACATGTTTGCTGTTGTCATCTTTCCTGGCGTACATTGGGAAATCATATTCGCTAAGTAGAGAGTGTTGTTAACCAGATCAACTAGGTTGTTGGAGGTTGATTTACACCTTGAAGCTGCCCTTTCTGCTTTCATCACCTGAGTGTGCCATTCTGTGAAAAGTATGTCTTTATATGTTTCTGAAATCTTGGGCAAATTTGCTTCTCTCCCTTGATCAGAATCTTGCCAGTCAAGATATCCAGTTATGATCTCTTCGGCCTGGTCTAACTCATTTCTGACCTTCTCTACCTGCTGATTTATAGATGTCGTTAGCTCACACAATGGCTCTACCTGAGCGATTTGTTGACACAGGAGCCTAATCTGGGATATCAATGCATTGTTGATTAGTGATGCTTCCTTTCTGAATTCTGCCACTTGTGAAGTGCCCTTTGCTTTTTCGAGCTGCGATGATAATTGAGTGGTTTGCTCATCTTTCGTTTTCATCATTTGCTCATTTGCTGCTCTCAATTGTGCCAATGCTTCCGTCAATTCCTTCTGTTTCTGGATCGCGCTTTGGTTGATCTTTTGCTTTTCTATTTGCAATTGCTGGGTTAATTGATTGTTCATTTCCTGTTGTGCCAGCAACTGCTCCTCTGCTTGCGTTGCCTTCTGCTTTGTCTCGGCCAATTCTGCCTGTAGTGCAAAAATTTCTTGGTCCTTAGTCTTCAGTAGAAGACTTACCTCCGATGCCTTGTCGATTGTTGCTGCGGAATAGGCTCCTGCATACTGTGACAGCTTTGTTAGGTCATCGGAGGGGTCCAATTCCTCCTTCCATACTACATTACCCGTGATTGTTTGCTCTGGAAAGATAGAAGGTTGATCAGTCCTTCGTCTTTTCCTTGATCGCTTTACAACTGCTCTATGCCTCGTACTGTAGAAAACATCCAGGGGAGGAATATCTTCTACCTGGAGAATGATTTGATCAGAGGGGTCCTTTGGAATTATCTCAACATCCTTAGAAATGGGTGGGCCGCTGGTTCCACTTGGAACCTGAGGTGAAGTGATGTCCTGTGTGTCATTTGTCTTGGAAGTGTCCCCGTCTTTTCAACATTCCAATCCACTGATGATGGAATGAAACTGTTGCCATTCCTGGAGTAGTTTGGGGTCTATGGTAGTGTCCACATTGACATCGGTGGTGGTCTGTTTCTCCTTTTCGGCTTGGGACTCCTCCCGTTCTTTTTCCTGCTCTTTCTTCTGTCGCTCCTCTTGTTCCCTCTGCTGCTTTTCTGCCTGTTCTTTTGTTATAACAGGAGGTTGGCTCGACTGTTGCCGACCGGGCTCGCTTGATGATGTAGCTGGGGTCGTTGCCAGTAAATCTAGAGGCAGAGTTTGCAACCTCTGTTCTCTAAGTTTATTAAACTCAGTTAACCCTTCATCATTATACTTCATTCTAGCGAGTTCTTTAACCTGACCTATTGATTCGGTTGCAATGAACAGGTCGTCAAATATATCTTCTTTATGCTCAAATTTTGTTAATTTGGCCTGTTCTAGTGCAGTATAGGCAACTTTACTTGGATCATATGGCCTATTGGGGATAGTCGCCAGAGTCATCGATTGAATCTTTGAGGCTTCCTTTTCTGCATGTTTGAGGTCATGCAAGGTATACACACCACACCTCAAAGGAAAAGAGGGCCAGCCTTGCTTTTTATTCTTCTTGAGTGTTTGTGTAACACTCTCGGAAATGATTTGGTAAGAGATTTCCCTTGCTAGAAGTTTATCTGGTATGTACAGAGGGAGGACATGGGGTCTGGCTTGGCTGCCGAAAACTCTTATGTAGGTAAACCTTTCCTCTCCAAACCAACTGGCTATTCCGGCTAAATCAAATCCGGCTTGATAAGAGATCTTGGGAGTAGGTCTATCAAAAATGGAATAATGAACAGGTAACATAAAGCCATTACAAACTTGGTATAAATGATCTTTATAGGAAGACTTCCATATTTTCTGGTGATATATATGAATGGGTGAGGGGTCTTGCGCAGTCCACCTCCAGCCGAGTACTGGGAATTCAGAATTATAACAGAGGGTGTCTAGAATATAAGCACTGTAGTAAAATGGGAGAATTATCCTTTCAGAAACCCGGGTCTTGCTTCTAAACTCAAGCACAGCTTGTGCTAGTTTATCGGAAAGGATAGTGGCCCAATCCATAATTATACTGTTTACTGCTGCCTCCATTAGAGGAACCATTTCTATGGCAAAATTAGCAGAGTCATGCAATCCCCATAATCTACACATCATTATCCCCGCATAGCAATAAGGAGAAGCCAGAGAGTCAACCGAGTACTTACCCGAAGATTCGTGCTTGTGTTTGGCTGGATTCTGTCTCCAATCCCGGATGGGTTCGGATTCCTTTTCATTTTCGTTTGCAAACTTCTCCAGGAACGCCTTGTTATACACCTTCTCTGGTTCGGGCAAATGATACATTTGCCTTAGATCATCTGCCTTGAATGATCCGAAAATCCTCCCATCTCTGGTGTTAAAAGTTCTGTCCAAGATTGGAATCTCTTCAATCGCCCATCGCACGACGTCTGTGTATGGGAGAATTTGCTCTCTGGCTGCTATCCTGTGAAGGAAAGTGTCGGCCAAATCTTTGAGGGTGCTTTCAGACTTCCGAAGTAAATCCACACTAGCTTCTGTTACTGTCTTTACTGGTTGTTCAGCTTCAATCAAATTGTAAGTGCCTTGCCAAGTGACTCTGGTGAGACCCGTACACGTAGTATCAGAAATTAAGCCCTTCTTCTTGTCTACGGCAGCTTGTCCTGCAACTGGTGTAGCAGAAGCGCCTGCGGTCTTCTTGGATTTCTTCCCCATTTTGTTTGAGTTTTCTCTTTCGGATGGATTCTGCACAGAGAGGCAAATGTGCGTAATACAGAGATAGTAATGAAAACTTTCAAGTGATGAGAACATATGCATAGGTGCGTAATAAGGGATTAGCCTTTAAAAATGGGCACGGACACAATCCATGGAAAGATTTTAAGACTTATGATCTCATTAATTGGCCATTTAAAAACCTGTCATCCCTTAAATGCCCATTATATCGTTATTCGGCTGAATGATTCACTTAAGCGTGCAGTGGGCGTTTTGGCGGTTGAGTGCAGGTAAATGACTGCTTAACCGATCAAGCTTTAAATATGAATGAATTGTGATATCCCATCACTTAACGGCTTTTATTGAAAACTGCGCTTTATCGCATCGCGTCGGGAGAGTGAGGATTATAAAGTGCACATATAGTGTATCGCCGATCGCCGATAGCGATATCGGATCGCATCGGGGGTATGACCTGTGCGCCTTAATGATGTGCATTGGATATTGCCGATTGCCGACTGCCGATTGCATCGCATCGGGGGAAAAGCTTTGAGCACATTAAGACTTAAGTAAAGATTACCGCCGATATCTGATCGCTGATTTCGCATCGCATCGGGGCTAATGGCATGGGACGCTTTAGAATGTGCATGAAGTATTGCCGATCGCCGATTGCGATATCGCATCGGCAGAAATCAATGTGTCGTTTATTTATATTTCTTATGTCATTGCGATATGCGATCTTGCGATCGCTTTATTGCAATGACAAAGATTTGCCTTATTTCTTTAAATGGGTTTTTCAAAAGGGTTTTATAAAATGAGTTCATTTGATTATCGGACCTTTTTGAACAATAAAAGTATTGATACCAATTAATCCATAAAGGGACCCATTTCATATGTTAATATTTATAAATAAAAATGATATGAAATGGGGGGTTGTTGTAGAGCACAACAGACCTACAGACCCCCATCAAGATCTCATCCTTTGGCGCGACATGATGATGATGAGAAGGCCAACAAAAAAAGTAAACGACCCATAGAGGAGGAAAAAGCCAATAACACAAACAAGACTCAACCAATGGGAAGGCTGAGAAGACAAATGATGATTGGACCAAGAAAAGTGGAGGAATGGGGTGAGGTGTTAGATGCAAAAATGGCAAAGCCAGGGGTAGCCTTCAAATGTGGATAAAATACACAATGAATCAAAGAATCTACATGGGTTCTAATGCCACCAGGTTTCCCTATAGCCCAAGCATCGAATACCACCATGCAGAGAGAAATTAACCCAAATCCTAAGAAAAAATGGACATATGAAAATTTACCCATTTCCTTGTAGCCCACTAAGCTTGGATAATTGGCATTCAAGTCCCTTCCTTCTCTTAGACACCATGAATTCTTCAAGTTCCTATCTCAACCTAGTCCTTGTACCTAGTGCTCAATCTTGAAGAGTTGGAGTTGTTGATAGAATCATCTCTCGAGGGATTAGGGCCTCCAAAACTCGATACACCAGAAAGGTCAACACCTAAGTAGAATTGTCCCACCTATTGTGGGGATTCTTCATTTACAATGTATAAGAACTTAGGTCTACAAGAAGGAAGGAATGAGCTCCCAATGAAGGTTAATTTTGCCATCATAATGTTATATATTAGAGCGTCTATTGTCATGTGTGGTTACATGGGGTGGGAAGGTCACACCACCCAACCTCTTTAATGCAAAGAGAGACAATTGGGTGGGATGGTCACACCACCAAACCTCTTTAATGTAAAGAGATATAGTGGGGTGGGATGGTCCAACCACCCAACCTCTTTAATGCAAAGAGAGACAGCGGGGTGGCAGGCCTCACCCCTTGTACTGATGGCTCTTTATCCAACACCCCCATCAGAGATATTTTTCCATGTATTTTTTGTTCGTATATGATATTTTTTTGTTGTGTGATTTTTAATTATCTGCTACTTTTCATCCCAAAATGGTAGGGACATCACTACTTTGTAGTTGTCCCTTCATTTCACATACTTAATTTTAAATAGTGACCATTACTACATTAAAATTCAAATGTATAAACATTTTTTCCGAGCATTACTTACTAAATGTGCAAGTAAAATTGCCATTAACACTAGGATTAGATATTATATTGAGGGTTACACTTGATTTTTTTACACTGATGATGATGAGGATTCTTACTTTTTACTTTGTAATGAACTTAATTTTAACTTTAAAGTAAAAATATCAGCACATACTTTAATTAATTAGTGAAAATCTTGATAATAACAAATGAAATAAACCAACCTATATATATATATATATATATATATATATATATATGTTAACTTTGATTTATCAAGCATCTAAAGTGATCAAATCCCTTAAGGTGTAAATGGAAAGGTTTGCACCTTGAGGGATTTGACCTCTCCCAACATTTGATCAATCTAGAATTACTATGGATCTTGGGTGGTTGTAGTCACGAGAACTGTGTCAAAATTTTAAATTGTGTTTATGCGCGTGCACATGTTTTGGTGAATTTGATACTTCGAAATTAAGTATTATCTATAATCTAGAGAGTATTATCAATTCCACTTCTACATGAAGTTTAAGATGAATAGTAATAAAATAAGAACATTCAATGATGAAGAAGATGAATAGTAAGACTAATAGGATACATATAATAAATAATAGATAAATTACATAGTGACCAATCTCAATATGTCCTCTTCGGATTTTTTTTTAATCACATCTTCTAGATTTCCATCTTTTCATATTGGCCATATCAAAAAAGAAGTTGATTTCAAAGACCATCAAACCTTTAACTCAATATTTTGTAATCAAGGTCATGAGTTATTTCTTTTGATTTCTAATATTATTTCTTTCTTTCTCCAACCTCATATGTTCCTCATAATATCATTTACATTATATTGCATGTCTTTTGTTTTAATCCATTGTATATGTCAATACATTCTATATATCTTAATATTAGAACCATTTTAATATGAAAATACTAATGAAGAAATCTCACCCAAGGAAACAAAGTGATTGGTTAAGGGAGTTAGCTCCTAAATGATCTGGGTCACAATCATATAAAGTGCAAATTAAATATAGCACATTATTTGCAATACATAATAGGGTTCATTTACTTTGGCAACTACTTAAAGTGGTTATAAGTAGAAAACCTAAGATTCAAAGGTTGAAGTAGCCTTCACCTAAACTTTAGCCCAAATCATTGATCTAGAGCTCCAAGCATAATCCTACAACACAAAATACAAGGTTGTAAGTAATAGAGATCAAAGCATAAAACCCAACTACCTATATCAATCAAGGCTGGAAAATTAGATTTTTTACCAATTGTAAGTGATGAAATACATTGAAAGATCAAATTGGAGAAGGAAGAGATGATTTATATATATTGAATATGAAAAGTAGCATATACATAGAAGGAATTTACTACCCCTCAAAATTGCCATCTAGGTTGCTCCTCCTAGGCCACTAAATGATTTACAAACCACCATGGGTATTCCACTTGATAGTTTGTCACAACATATCTGATAAAACTATGCTTAAAATCTAAAATCTACACTATGAGGGTTTATTTCTCCTTAGATTTATGGATCTATAAATTATTGTTTATTGTGTATGCATGCAAATTATAATTATGCATAAAATAGAGAACAACAAAATAACTCAGAAACCACAAATTAAAACAAGATATAACTTAGGAAGCCCTTTGCGGAGAAAACCCAACTAGAAGGTGAGGTTGCTCTAATCTCTATTGTTGAATGGGAAATGGATGCAAGTTCAAACAAGTGAGGCTTATGGCCCATGGATTGCTATAGTGCACAAATATTCTTTGCCTTCTCTCTTCCTATCCACCCTTGGCTACTCTTCTCATTTATGGAATAAAATGCACTCGAATATAATGGAATCCCTTTTCTTTCTCATGGTCTAGTTATAACACAAATCGATAGGCTATTAGTGGTTAATTTTGACTCCTTCAACTCTTAACTAGAGTTACAATATGGAATCTTCTAGATTCTTCTTCATCATGATCATGTGGTTAACCTTTTTTCCATGAATAATGGGGGTTGCTGTGGAATCCTCTCAAAGTATGGTGGTCAAAATAAGAAGGTCAACTTTTTAGTGGCATAACTTTTGCATAATGACTCTGATTGAGGTCATTCCTACACCGTTTGAAAGGTATTTGTGTGTAGAATATAATTAAAAGGCGTGGAAATAAAATAGAAAATTTTCAACCCTAAAAAAATACATTTTGATGCCTCAAACTACTCCCCAAAGATTTTAGACACCAAATTTTTCCAAACTAGGTCCCACAGGTAAAAATGGTCGTGTGAGATCATTCCTCCACTTTTCCCACTCTTAAAGAAATGATATGGATGAAAAATAATATAATGATCTATTATAAATCACACCTCCCCATTTTGAGAGGATTTTGATCCCCAAAATATTCTACTGAATGAGGTGAGGAAATTTTTCCTCCACCTTTTCTTGGGTGTACCTTTCAACCTTGCTAGGAAGTTGTTCATTCAACCCAATCTTCCAGAGGTCATGCAACCCCTATCTTGTATTTATGGACCTATTTGGAAATATTGTATCTTCTATTAATTCAGCCTAAGCATCCGCTGTCAAATCCCCTACAAAGGTAGGACTTGTTCCTCTTCTTGATCTAGCATGGAAGGCTCATAGAGTTTCAGATTCTTTGCATTCACCACTTCGTAAATGTGCATGTGTGGGGGTAGACTGATTTATAGAATTATCTCCCACATTTTTCAATATTTCAAAGGGACCATATCACAAAGCCTTGAATTTCTTACCAAGACCTTATAGTTGCTCCTTGTTCAAATGTAACCATGCTCTACCTCCCAGCTCAAAGGACTTCTTTGGTTTGTTCTGATCATGCCTAGTCTTATATTTTTCCTATGACTTTTTCAGTTTCTATTGTACCTATATATGGTTTTTCCCAATTTTATCAACATTTTTTTCTTCCCTTAAGACATCCCTTATAAGTTCCTCCCTCACTCCTCATTATTGTCCATATGTAATATCCAAAGGTGAAGGTGGAAAATATCCAAAACAAGTTTCAAATGGGAACTTACTGGTAGAAGTTTAGACTACTCTATTATAAGAGTGTTGCATATATACCATATTTTCCTCGCAGGTCTTTGAATGCTTCTACCCGCTCAAAATTTACACCAAATTCCTATGGACAACTTCTATTTTCCCATCTATCTATGGATGGAATGTTGTAGACCCCTTTAACTTTGTGTCCTTATTCTCCCACAATGTAGTCCAAAATGCACTAAGAAATCTTGTGTCCCTACCTAAAATGATGCTCCTTGGTATCCCAAAGTGCACCCAAACATGTCCAAAGGACAAGTTCATTGCTTCTTGACTACTTATGGTATCTTTACAGGCCATCACAACACACATCTTGCTAGAACTATCAATTACCATGAACATGTAGTCATATTCGTTCCTATTTTTTGGTAAACCTCCCACAAAGTCCATGAAAATGTTTAACCAAGGAAAATTAGGTACAAGTAAGGGATGATATATATCTTGTTTCTTGTTACTATGATTGTTGGTACAAAAAATAATGCATCCTCTTATGAACCTATCTACGTGTTTTTGCATCTTGGGCCAATACACATACCTTTGCAACTTGGTCACTGCCTTCCCTACACTAAAGTTCCCTACAAATTTGGAGGTGTGAGCCTCTTTAATCAGTTTTAGTTTATCACCTTTAAGAAAACATACCTTATCTAGCCTGTAGAGTAACCATCCCAAAGATGGTAGAATTGTTCCATCACCATCATGCACATGACTCTGGCTCTACAACTCCTGAAACACTTCCTTGAAGTCCTCGTCTTTGAATATGCCTCTTTGTATGCACTGTGGGTGAATGGCTCTATGTACATTAGAGTTCCCAAAATTGTGATCTTTGAAGTGTGTGGCCTTGAAATTATGTCAACCAACTTGTTTGTGTTGCTCTTCTTATACTTTATCACTAAATGAAACTACTATAAAAACCCCATCCACTTATAATGATATGGTTTAAAAGAGTGAAATATAACATTCATTAACCTCATAAAATTAGTTGGTACATTGCATAGGTCAAACAACATGACTAACCACTCATGCAAACCTTGTTTTATTTTGAAGGCGATCATACAGGTATCTTCTTCTCAACACAAACTTGGTGATATCCTAACTTTAAGTCTACTATGGTGAAGTATTTGGCTTGTTGCAACTGATCCAATAGATCATCTATCCTAGGCAGAGGGTACCTATTATTGAGCGCAATTTTTTTAAACCATGTAATTAATACACATGGTGATGTACACGGGCAAATAACACCCTTTTCTAGTAGATGATGCAAATGTTTCTTCACTTCACTTGCTTCTATAGCAGGCTACCTATACAACCTAATGTCTGCTAACGGGAAGTCCAACAACAACTAGATCTCCTGTTGATCTAATTAGGAATATTAGTTTTTTTGTGCTAAGATCCTCCTCAGATTATAAACAAAATGTTATTCATGTGCTTAAGGGTTCATGAGTTTATTGCAAGTGAAAATGAGTTTTTGTGTTAATTTTATCAGTAATTTTAACATATTTAAGAAACTAAACAACACATATAAATGTACAGAACGTCACCAAAAACACATCACAGTGGGAACATGATGAAGGAGTTCACCCCTCCTGGGCTACGTCTCCTTGGTCCAGCTTACAATGGCTTGGGCCTCTCTATTATGCTAAAATGTGTAAAAATATGTGTTTACAATGCTCAAATGCTTCTAAAAGCTACTCCAATGGGTCTAGAATGTCCAAAAATGGCTACCTATCCTCTTTCTGCACCCAATTTGGTCGAAAAATGGAGAAGTTATGACCTCTCCTAGTTTCTCCACTATTCGCTCTACAATTTTCCCAAAATCCGACACCAAACCCTCATTTTCGCCCCATTTTCCGCTAACGGGCCACCAAATCCGACGAAATCTGGGCGGATTTGTCAGACGATTAATTTGGTTGCTAAGGCCTAAAAAAGCAGAAATTCTAGAGTCATATGGAGGCCATGCGCCGCAGGGCTAGCCCCCGGCGCTGGCCCCTTTCCTCCGGCGGTCGGATAACCCTTGGCAGTTAGGCATAAGGTGTTCACATGGGGCGGTTATATAACCACATGGGCTCGCGATTTTCACTGGTGGTCAAGCTCCGACATTGACATAACTCCTGACGATTAGACGTAGCAACATTCACATGGGGTGGTTAAGTCCGCCTAACCTCCAAACTATACAGTGTCGAACTTTATAACAACCATGCATTATATATGGTTAAGTCTTATCTGCGTGGTGCATTAGCAATGGGTTTAGTTGTGTGTTGGAAGGTCACAGGTTCAACCCCCGCTGACTCTGACCGGATTATAACAACAATTTTGGTGGCCTCCCAGGTTGCCACGTGGCGTCCTCCAGCTCGACCACATGTTAGCCCATGGTTGGCCTTTATTTCATCCAATAAGAACCATTAAAATCTGACCAATAACAAAGTGAAACTTGTCAAGATTTCATTAACCAAGAAGCACTTTGACCAAGTCAATGTCCACCTCACCTTTCCAGTCAGTGTCACGTCAGTAGTACGGACCGCTGATTGGGCTATCTTTTTTTTAAATTCCCCTATTTGGGAAAGTAAACAAAACTTGTTTCTGGAGTCATACGGAGTCCGTTTCACGCGAAACAAGTTGTGCCTGATTCAGGATGGTGAGAACTACATGATTGTCTAGGTTCCACACCAATCCAACAACTTTGAAATTTGAGCTAATTTTTTAGCACCTGATCATTCCACCCCACTAGAAACCTTTTGGACCCCAAACGATCACTTTCAGTTGTCCATCAAATGAGGGTAAAATTCCCTCACCTTTTGAATCTCTATCAATTTGGCCTTTAAAGAATTTGTTCCTTTGAGCCCCACTCTAAGGTAATCTACATTCCATCGTTTTGAAGACCTTGTTCTTCTATCAAGAATGGTGTCATGTTGTAGTTCATCAAGGTATTTAGGAGAAAAATCCTCTATGGAAGGAATTTGAACATTCTCTCCTTGATCTTAAATCAAAGGAGGCTCATACAACCTTAAGTTATCAATATTAACAACAGCATAAATATGCATATATCAAGGCAAATCCAACCTAAAGGCATTGTTACTAATTTTTTCCAAAATTCTGAATGGATCATTTGTAATTGGTTTTAGATTTTTACCTTCTCCTTGGAGTCTCTCTTTCATAATGTGAAGCCAAACTTCATCATGCTTGTCATGCCTTGCTTTGTACTTGTCTTGGCTCTTTTCAAGTTGTTCTTGAACTCTTTGGTGTACCAATTGTACTTGTTCGATGAACCTTCCTGCTTTGTCTATATCACTATGACCATCAATAGCAACATCTTTGCCAAAAATGAAATCCAAAGGAGACTTAGGCAAGTATCCCAAACATGCCTCAAATAGCAATGTTTGAGTTGAAGAGTGCTTGGCCCGGTTGTAAGCTTGCTGAATATAGTTCAAATGTTCATCCCACAACTTAGGATGCTTACTGCAATACCCACGAAGAAGATGTATCATTGTTCTGTTCACCACCTCTGTTTGACCATCTATTTGTGGATGAAATGTTGTACTCTTTTTCAATTTGGTGTCCATGAATCCCCACAAGCTTGACCAAAAATTCCCAACAAAGCAAGAATCTCGATCACTAACAATGGACGTGGGAAATCCAAAATGCACCCATACCTTCTGAAAGAATAACTGAGCAGTTTGTTTAGCTGTGACTTGCTTTTTACATCGCATCGAAATACACATTTTTCTAAACCTATCCACAACTACATACAAATAATCATGACCTCTTTTTGACAATGGAAGACCTCCTACAAAATCTATAGAAACACTCTCCCATGGTTGTGAAGGAGCCGAAAGTGGTGTGTATAATCCTAACTTCCTATTGCTAGGATTACTGACTGCACATAATGAACATCCTTTAATGAAACGTGACACACTTTCAAGCATACGAGGCCAATAACAATACATCTATAGATGTGCCACCGTCTTACTTACACCAAAATGACCAGCAATAAGAGAAGTATGTGCCTCTCTTATTATGTTGACTCTTTCTCCCTATTGAATACAAAGCTTGCTAAGATGGTACAATCAAGCTTGTATAATCATCTTGAAAGTCATTGTCTAATGCAGATTTCTCAATATAACTTTCATGCAAAATATAATTATGCTTGAGTAAAGTAGTTGCACTAACAATAGGCATAGAAAGCATATCAACAACTTTATTGCAGATAACTTTCTTATACCTGATTACCAAGTGGAATTGTTGAAGAAAACCCATCCATCGGAAGTGCCTTGATTGCTGCAAATTTGATTGAGATTGCAAGTATTGCAATGGCTGATGATCAGTGTGAATAATTGTTTCCTTACCAATCAAGTAGCGTTTTCACCTTTTCAAACTTTACACCAATGCAGACAATTCCTTGTCATATGCAGGATAGTTAATCACTACACCATTGAAATTTTCCAAATGAAAACAGTTAGGCTTACCATGTTGCATGAGGACAGCACCCATGGCATAGTCGCTAGCATCAGTCTGAATCTCAAATGACAGTCTCAAGTCTGGAAGTGAAAGTACTGGAGCTAAATTGATATTAGCCTTCAATGCATCAAAGGCATTTTGTTGTTTGCCTCCCCACTGAAAAACCTTTTTCACACTTATCAATGCATGCAAAGGAGCTACTATAGAAGAACAGTTAGCAATGAATTTCCTCCAATATTGGGTTGCTCCCAAAAAACTTCTTACCTTATTGACTGTCCTGGGCCTTGGCCAATTCAAAATTACATCAACCTTGGAGGGATCTATTTTCAACTCACCTCCTCCAACAATATGACCCAAGTAAACTAAAGAAGTTTTTCCAAACTCACACTTTGACATCTTTAAATACAACTATTCTTTCTTTAAGACATCAAGTAATTTTCTCACATGCATGACATGTTCATCATGAGATTTATTGAAAATTAAGATGTCATCTAAGTAGACTATAGCATACTCATCAAGAAATGGCCTCAACACATCATTCATCACATGCATGAATGTAGCAGGAGCATTACATAAACCAAAAGGTATAACTAGTCATTCAAACAAACCTTGTTTTGTTTTGAATGTTGTCTTCCAAATGTCTCCTTCAAAAATTCTAATTTGATGGTAGCCACACCTTAATTCCAACTTAGTAAAATAATTTTCATCTTTCAATTGATCAAGTAAATCATATATTCTAGGAAGTGGGTAACAGTTCTTTACCATAATCTTGTTCAATGCACAAAAGTCCACACACATGAGCCATGTTCCATCCTTCATTGGCACCAATACAATAGGTGAACCACATGGCGAAGAAGATGGCTTGATGATCCCTTTATCCAAAAACTCTTGAATTTGATTTTTAATTTCTGCACTTTCCAACACTGACATCCTGTACATGCCAACGTTAGGAAGAGGGCAATCTTGTTGCAACTGTATCTCATGTTGGATTCCTCTCTTGGGAGGCAATCCTTTTGGTTCCTGAAACATCTCATCATATTGGTTAACTACATCAACCAATTCATATTTCAATTTTGAATCACAACCTTTAAAAGCTTCACTATCAACATCATTATTGGGTTCGATCATTAGAAGCACAAAATTCTTGCTTGAATTCACTATTCTTTTCATTTGCCCCGCATTAACAAGTGAAAGATTTAGTTTCTTGCTATGAGCTCTCATAGTATATTCTACTCCATATTTGAACGAATAGTATTTCTTTCATGTCTATGGAGGATAGATTTTTTGTCATAAAGGTACAAGCTGCCCAAAACTATACCACATATGTCTAATGGCACAACAACAAGCTCCACTTCATCTATGAAATTTGCAATAATGGCGAATTTCAGCTTACACTTTCTAATAACCTGCAATTGTGCATTATCACACACCCATCCAAGTGGATATGGTTTATGATATGGAATGGTTTCCAAGTTTAAACTTTTGACAATATTTTCAGAGATAAGATTGGATTGAGAGCCACTGTCAAAATGTGTATCAATTTTTCTATGTTTTGAGATCACCCTTACGTGAAAAAGTTTTATCCTCTTCTTTTCATTTGGAGTTGCATTGTGTGAATTTGAAGTACTAGTGCTAACAATGGATTCTTTTCTTTTCATACCCATGGTTGTAATTTTAGTTTCATCACCCGAATCGGATCCCAAATCTTGTTGAGTGGTTGCAGTTGTCTTTTGTTTTCCCTTGTTGTTGAATTTCTTTGGTTTCATTTCGGGATGAAGCTTCCAACGATGAGATTCATCATGGCCCTCTTTGGAAAAATGTTTGCATGTTAATTTCTCTCCTTCCTTCTTGATAGATGCATTTTCTTTCCCTTCCCTTTGAAACCCTTTTCTTTTCCTTTACCCATAAATGGATTTTTACTACCTTCTTCTGGAGTGTTTTTCCTTCTTGCCTCAAAATGAGTGGCTTGAACACACACATCATCTAAATTATTGGGATTAAACATTAAGATAGTATGCTTAAGGTAACCATGTAAACCCCCTATGTACTTCAGCAACGTGTCTTGTGATTGCAAATCTACACCTAACATTAGAGACCTTTTTCTGAATTCTTGGGTGTAATCTTGCACATTTTGACCTTTAAGTTGTCTAAAGTTCTGCTAATTCATGATGGATTTCTACATATAAGCTAGAGGGTAGAATTTTATTTTAATTGTAAAAACGAAATCAGACCAAGAAATTGAGATCTTACCATGTTTTTTTAATCTCTTCTTGTGTCTTTGATTCCTGCCACACTAGTGTTGCACCCTCCATTCTCAAGGAAGCTAACTGAATCTTTATGTCATCCTCTTGAAGGTTTTGAATTCTGCAATAGACCTCCAATTGATGAATCCAATTATCAAGCTTCTCTGCATTCACTTCACCATTATACATGGGCAGCTCAAATTTAACATCAAGTTTTAGTAAGGGTGATTTACCAGTTCCTTTTGAGGTATGTTGATGAGTATGAGTAAGGGTGATGTTAGTGGAAGAGGGTGAAGATGCATGTGAAGAATAAGGTGAAGAAGATGGTGGAGAGGGTGGAGGTTTACCTCCATTTCCATTGCCTCCTCCTGAAGAACCTTCTCCTTTGGTAGGTTTGGAGCTTTCACCCTGCAGTCTGGTATTCCTCTCTTCATAGAGGACCTTCACCATCTCTGTCATATCAAAGAAAGCCTTCCTGAATACCTTCTCATCTTTTGTCATGTTTGTAGGTTCTCCTTCATGAGACATGCTCACTGGAGTCTCAAGTGCAACTTGAGGATGAACTGGTGTTAGAGATTGTGGCAACCTTGCCCTCCTTCCCCTTAACCCAACTTCAGGGCTTCCAACCAACTTCCCTTCTCCTCTTTTGAGTTTTAACCTTGTAAGCATGGCATAAACTTACAGCAGTTAAATCCTTTTTTCACAAAGAAAACCTAGTACTCTGATACCAAAATGATTTGATTAGGAATATTAGTTTTGTTGTGCTAAGATCCTCCTCAGATTATAAACAAAATGCTATTCATGTGCTTAAGGATTCATGAGTTTATTGCAAGTGAAAATGAGTTTTTATGTTAATTTTATGAGCAATTTTAACATAAATAAGAAACTGAACAACAACATATAAATGTACAGGAACATGATGAAGGAGTTCACCCCTCTTGGGCTACGTCTCCTTGGTCTAGCTTCTAATGGCTTGGGACTCTCTATTATGCTCAAATGTGTAAAATGATGTGTTTACAATGCTCAAATGCTTCTGAAAACTTCTCCAATGAATCTAGAATGTCCAAAAATGGCTACCTAGCCTCCTTCTACACCCAATTTGGTCGAAAACTGGAGAAGTTATGACCTCACCTAGTTTCTCCACTATTCACTCTACACATTGCTCAAAATCTGGCACCAAACCCTCATTTTCACCCTTTTTTCCACTGATGGGCCACCAAATCTACCAAAATCTAGGCGGATTTGTCGGATGGTTAATTTAGTCGTCGAGCCCTAAAAATGCGGAAATTTTAGAGTCATATGGAGACCATGTGCCCAGGGGCTAGCCCCCGACGCTAGCCCCTTTCCTCCGGTGGTCGGATAACCCTTGGTGGTTAGGCATAAGGTGTTCACATGGGGCAGTTATATAACCATGTGGGCTGGTAGTTTTCCCCAGCTGTCAAGCTCTAGCGGTGACATAACTCCTGGCGATTAGAAGTAGCAGCGTTCACATGGGGCGGTTAAGTCTGCCCAACCTCCAAACTATATAGCGTTGAACTTTATAACAACCGCACATTATATATGGTTAAGTCATATCTGCATGGTGCATTGGAAATGGACTCCGTTGTGTGTTGCGAGGTCGCGGGTTCGACCCCCGCTGCCTCTGCCCAGACTATAACAACAATTTTGGTGGCCTCCCGCGCTGCCATGTGGCGACCTCTGGCTAAGCCACATGTCAGCCTATGGTTGGTCATCATTCCATCCAATAAGAACCATTAAAATCTGACCAATAACAAAGTGACACTTGTCACAATTTCATTAGCCGAGAATCTCTTTGACCAAGACAATGTCCACCTCACCCACCCAATCAGCGCCACATTAGCAGTATGGACTGTTGACTGGGTTGTCCCCTTTTTTTTTCAAATTAACTTGTTTGGGAAAGTGAACAGAAATCGTTTCTAGATCCATACAGAGTTTGTTTCGCGCGAAACGAGTTGCGTCGGATTCAAGATGACGAGCACTACATAGTCATCCAAGTTGCACACCAATCCGAGAACTTTGAAATTTGAGCTAATTTTTGAGCACCTGTTCCACTTCCCTATTGGGGATTAGCCATTTAGGCTTCTAGAACACTTCATTGTATGCTTATATAAACTCTTCCAGTTTTTGTTTCTATTTTCTTAGTACACCCCTCTAGGAATGACTCTGCCCTCACTAACTCTTCTACATAATGCTTTTCTCTTTAAAATAGTAAAGCATACTTCTTGTTAGAGCTAATCAGTTTCTTGGCTTGGTTGGCACTTACCAATGAAATTTTGGACTTTTCCATGTGAACGTTGATGGTGAAGTATTTTCCATCCTTTATGAGGTAGTACAGGTTAGCTCTCTGCATGAATATTGCATCGTGCATGTACTTATACAAACTTCCAAACACCACTCCACATATATCAAGGGAAACTACATCGAGTTCTACTTCATAAATATAAATCAACACTGATAGTAAATCTAATTTTGCATTATTTTGTTACCTTTCTTTCTTCACCATTATTTACCCATCCCAATGGATATGGGCTTAGATGATCACAAACTTCCAATCCCAACTTTTTGAGTAGCTCTACTGCAATGAGATTTTCTTGTGATCCTCAGTCAAACAAAGCATCAATCTTTGTATTCTTGACATGTATCTTTATATTCAAGAGTTTTTTATTTTCATTATCTTCCTACTGTTGAAGGCTAATGAGATTCACCTCCTTCAACATTGATGTGTAGAAGATATTCTCATCCACGTCCAAGCTACTTTCAACCTGGTTGCTTGAATCAATGTCCACGGTGTTCTTCTTCTCTACATCTTTCCTTCTGTTCTTTGGGTTGAACTCTAGATGCAGCTTCTAGCACTTCTCCTCTATATTATCATCAATGTTATAGTGGTTGTAGTTGTTACTAGTATCTTTATAGTTGTGTGTTGTGGCTTCCATATTTTTATCTTCCTCCCTTCCCCTTCTTCCCATCCTTAGAAACATCCTAGTGCTCCTTCTCCTTCGACCCACTTGATTTCTCTTTCTTCTAGCCCAGTTTATCCAGATATTGTGCTTGTAAGAAATACTCATCTATCGATCTAGGTTTGAGAAACATCACTTGCTTCTGCATATGGTTGTGTATATCCTCCAGATACTTAAGGAGTACATGTGGGTTCTTCGGGGAGATAGTCGACATTATGTCCATCTCTTTAAACTTTATGTTGTACTCTTGTGCACTTTTCCCCTACTTCTACTTGAAGTAATTCCACTGGATCCAATATCCCTCGACATACCTAATATGGTAAAATTGTACCTTTATGAGGGTTTTGAGTCCTCCTGGTTAGTCACTTGAGGATATCCCTCCAACCTCGAGGTCTTTGTGTGGCTTTCCCACTAGGTTAGGACATGGTCCTCTAATTACAATGGAGAAAATGAAATATTTTGTTCTCCCTCTATATGATAAACATTAAATAAATTTTTAATTGTTGCAACTAGTGATATGGCTTCAAGGCATCACTATCACCTTGAAACGAATTTATTTCAAACTTCACTTCCATTTTGAATAGGAACTGTGAATGGTTCACCACACTCAAACGGGGTTGATCATTTTTAGGTTCTTGCTTAAATTCCTTCTCTTATTCTTCCTGATCGGACAATTTCCCCTTCAATCTGACCTCCATGTTAGAACCTCCATATTTTATGAATAGTCTGGGTTGATTAATCAAGGTTTCCCTAAGGAGGCTCACATTACGATATATATATGTGATTTGTGCTTGCAGTCACACAAACCTCTCCTTTGTGGTATCATGGAGATTATTCACAAATTTTTCGACCATGACTGGCATTTTATGAATTTTGGCTTAACTTATCTAGATCCCATGCAACTCCCCACAATATACCCAAAGAAACTTTCTTTAATATCACAATTATTTGTAAACAATCGTGGATATTCCACTTGATAATTTGTCACAACAAATTTGTTAAAATTATGCTTAAAATCCAAAATCTACATTATGAGGTTTATTTCTCCTTAGATTTATGGATTTGTAAATTATTGTTTGTTACATATGCATGAAAATTATAAATATGCAAAAACTAGAGAACATCAAAATAAAAATCATAAGCCTCAAATTAACATAAGATATAACTTTGGAAACTCTTTCAAGAGAAAACCCAACTAGAAGGTGAGGCTACTTTGCTCTCTTTCTCTAAATGGAAAATGGATGCAAGTACAAACAAGTGAGGCTTTTGGCCCATGAGCTGCTACTTTGATCTCTTTCTCTAAATGGAAAATGGATGCAAGTACAAACAAGTGAGGCTTTTGGCCCATGCATTGCTACAATGCACAAATCCTTTGTGTTTTATCTCGTCCTAACTACCTCTACTACTTTTCTCATCTATGGAACAAAAAGAACATGAATAGACTGGAACCCCTTTTCCTTCTAGTGGTCTAGTTATAACACAACCTGAACTTGATAGCCTACTAGTGATTAAGTTTGACTCTTTCAACTATTAACTAGAGTTAAAATATAGACCTTTATAGAGTCTTCTTCATCATGATCATGTGTCTAGCCCCTTTTCCATGAATAATGGGTGTTGATGTGGCATCCTATTGAATTATGGTGGTCAAAATAGGAAGGTAAACCTTCAAGTGGCATAATTGTTGCATATGGACTCTGATTGGGGTGATTCTTATGTCATTGGAAAGATATTTATGTGCAGAATAACATAAAAAGATGAAACAATTATGTAAACAAAAAATCGACCCAAAAAAATGTTGTTTTATGCATCAAATCACTCCTAAAAGATTTCAGACCCCAATTTGCATATTGGGTCCCAATGGTAAAAATGGTGTGATGAGTTGATTACTCCACTTTTTCCACTTTAAAACCATCATGATGGACAACAAACAATATAATGATCCACTATGGATCACTAAAAGGATATTCTTGATCCGAATTTAAACAGGAACGCAATAAAATACAGAGATAACCATAAAGACAAATATGCAGCGGAAATAATAGTTCATTTCATTACTGTAAAATACTGAAATATGCTTACAAATAGAAATGGAAATAACCCAGCTAGGGCGATGGTAGCTTATCTCTGAGAAGAGATGTGTCGGCTACATGCCTCTGAACTGTTCTCCATAAACTGTTTTACAATGAGGCTCGAGGGCCTATTTATTGCTGAGAAACAATGGAAAACCCTTCACATTCCAAAACCTAACCCTAGAAGATGAAACGCCAAATTGTGGGCCCCGTTTTTGGGTAAGTTGGTACATCAACTTCCCGGGGGCAGGAATTGGTCGTACTATCTCCGTTTGACGCGCATGATAGCCCGTTGGAAAGATCTCTCCGAGGACTACGATGGAAAAGACGATTTTTAGGCAGAAAAATCACTAGCGATGGATTTCCCAAAAAACGTCGTTTAGGGCCTCAAAACGGCTCCGGAAGTTTAGGACCCGAAAAACTGCTAAAAATAGTAAATTGTGCTATAATTAAGGAAACAGGAAAACTGAAAGAGACAGTTGTGGGGGTCCAAATGGGATAGGTGGGTGGCCACCAACATCCACCTGGACCAATTCTTGATCAAAATCTCTCAACACTTGAATTATAGAAATAAAATGAGTCTATTTCCTCAAAGTGAGATGGGAGGGGATTATAGCATATGAAACAAAAGTTTACCACTAAAAATGATCCTTAAAAACTCAAGAATCAAGTCTTATTTGCATATTTTGGCATTAAATTGTCAACATAATGGTGCTTCCTTTAAACTTCACCCTTAGGTTACTTAAATAAACTTAGAAGTTGATTGTGGTAGTTGTCTACTTGTTTTAGGAGGTGAATAATCCAAACAAGTCGAGAAACTCACCAAAAAATGCACAATTGTGCACATATTTTTTTTTGTGCATTTGATAAATATATAAATGTGCATGTCTGCTAGTTGTCAAAGGGTAGAATGCATATGTATGCAAGTTTATAGAACAAATGCCTATGCAAGCCAAAAGTATTTTTGAAAAAGTCGTAAGGAACAATGAAGTTGGAAAATGCAAAGGAATCGTGGATTAAGGCCACAATATGTGTGTTTAATGAAAAGGGTGTCAAAGCATGAGGTGAAGGTGTTGTAAATATGTCAACCAAGGGGTTATCCCTGGTATCAAGTCCCAATTAGACCTCACACTGTTTGGAGTAGGAGCCCCAACCAAAAATATGGTCAGTTTCCATTAATCTTAGGAATTTGCCTTGGCTGTAGTTATCAACATAAGAGAGTGTACAAATAATCTTTGAATCAAGCAAGTTGACATTGTGAGGCATACAATCGCAATGCATATACGGTACTTTCATGGCAAGGAAAGAGAGAGTGAGTCTCTAGAAGAAAAGTAATAGTACAAGCCTAAAAGAGACACACAAGGGCACGGAAAGATATTGTTAGTTAACTTGCAAAGTAGCTCACAAGACAACACCAATCATAAAAGAAAGTAACAATGCACATTAGACAATATGCATACTAAATCCAACAAAATAGTTCATTTTTATTAGTATGTGTTAACATAAACATACATCATAAACAATGAAAGAATAGTCTCACGATCATTCACGACATATGCATGAAAATACATCGACTCAAAGAGCTTCATATATTAAGTGAAAGTCCCAAGATATATAATTACAATGTTGCCACACTTGTCCCAATAGTGGAATATTAAGTCACCACTTGCTCCTCCAAAGAAATATCTTCTCTCCCATGCCAAGCTAGAGAAGTGAAGGTGAAGTTCAAGTCCCAAAAATCCCTTTCCTTGAGCTATGAGGGTGTATTAAATATGAGGTGACTCTCCATCTCTCATGTGACTCTTGACCTCCCTCATGACTCTTGAGCTTCTACTATGACTTTTCAAATTATTACATGGCCTTTGAGCTTCTATATGACTTTAGATCTCTCTAGTGACTCTTCATATTCCATGTGGGACCCTTGGTCTTCCACACATTTTACATTTTCTCATTTTAGAAAATACAATAATTACATTTCACAAATGATGTGGCAAGACACATTGACACTTATGACATTGTGATGACACTTATACAAGCCATGGCCTAGAAATAATGACATGGAAATTAATGATGATGTGGCAATGCCAAACTACTCTTGTTGTTGCTTTGTCTTTACCTTCTTCATGATAGACCTTTGCTTGTTCTTCATATTCAGCCTCCAAAGGGTCTAGGTGAATGTTGGGACCTTCAGAATCATCTTCTTTGTCTAGATCCAAGGTTCCTTTGAGTTCTTCCTGATGTTTTATCCTCTGCTCCTTCTTCACAAGTGCTCTATCGTAGCCTCTCGTTGATGGCCTTTCTTTAGCTGGCTTTGGCACAAAAGGTTGGGACACCTTACCTTTTTTCAATGATACAAATCAAGCCAAATGGGAGTAGTTCATGACTTGCCAAACATATCTCCACCTAAAAATAACATCTGCAAATCATGTCAATTTGGTAAGAAAACCAAAGTTCAATTTAATGCTAAAGAATGTACTTCAAGTAATCCACTTGAACTTATTCATACTGATTTGTGTGGTCCTATGAGAAAGAAGTCTCCTCGTGGTGAACAATACTTCATATTATTCATTGATGATTTTACAAGAATGTGTTGGATTGGCTTACTAAAACATAAATATGAAGCATTTGATAAATTTAAAGTATTCAAGGCTCTAGTAGAAAATGAGTTATATTTGAAAATCAAATGTCTTAAATCTGATAGAGGAGGAGAGTTTATATCAGATGAGTTTTTCAATTTCTGTGAACAACATGGCATCAAAAGACAATTTTCTATAGCTAAGACTCCTCAACAAAATGGAGTACAAAAGAATGAACAGAACAATCCAACAAATGGCACATGCCATGCTTGATGAATCAAGAACACCACATACCTTCTGGGTGAAGAAAAATTACCTGGAGAGATAATTAAAATATTTACTGTATAGATAAAGTACTGAGAGAAAAACCAACAATAATAACACATAAACACAAATGTTTATTCGGGAAAAACCCCAACTTCAGGGAAAATCCACCCTAATGAAGTTGCATTAGCCTTAGCCAAAACCCTATCCAGTCTGGGCAAGTGAGCCTTCACCGCTCACCTCCTAGCCTGCATTACAATGGAGTCATCCTAGCCTTTTATAGGCTACTTTACATGAAATAACATGGGCATAAAACCATGGGTACATAATACCTTGTGCCCAAAAACCACTATTGTTAGACTTGGTCAATTTTGACTCTATCTCTAAGTTAAGTTTACCTAACATTCCCCCCTTAAACCTGACTTGGGTTCCTTAACTAAATCCAACCAACCTTTCCAAGTGAGTCATCCCAGCCCTGCTAACACTGGCCCTTACCCCCCTCAAAGTTTGATACCTAGGGTACCAGTTAACCCGACATCCCACCTATCACCTAGGTCTAACCTAGACTTTACCAGTGATTACCCAGGGGTACACATGCCATATCAGGTCTTACAACAATATGCCCATTTACATGTAATACAAAAATATTAACTCAATTATAATAAATAAATAAATTCCATTATCGCTCTCTTCCATCCTCTCATATTCACACTCTCATTCTCATACATACTTCTATAAAATTTCATGACCAACATATTCCCCACATTTCCATCTACAACTCATTCAGCATATGTGGCATTCTGTAGGGATTGACCATCGCAACTAATGCTCTAGTTGTTTCCATTCACATCAATCCTCAAAACTTGTGATGAATTATCACTCCTATTTCATTAATATTGAAGACATCATTGGGAGGAAAGCATTTCACTTCTTCCCATATATCCAACCGCAACCAGAATGACACATTGTTTCCTTTAACAAATATTTTTCCCTAGTATCGCCCTTTCCAAAGGCATCTAGTGATCAAAGTTTTATAACCTATGCACAACACCTCCTGCAATCTATCTTGATAGCAAACTCAACCGCCTACATCGCACCGGGGATTTTTGCAAGGTTTCTCCACCTCCTTCTCATGTTCTTTCTTCTCATGGTGCTCATACAACACAAACTCCCCGTTAGCCACAGCAGTCACCGCAACGACCTCTTCCTCCAAATTGTGCCTCCTCACATGCTCGGGATTCACCTTTACCTCATGCCTTTCATACAGTGTGAAGGCTTCAACTGCCATGACTCCAGCTTCCTTTTGGTGCTCCATGTGCATGTTCAAAGGAAATAGTGGAGGTGATTCTTTCAGCCACCCATGGCTTCCTCCACTTCCTCGGCCCCAATGAACCCCTTCTTGGCCCCATTCCATGTGTGCCATCGACGCTACCATAGAATCCATGGTCATTGGGGCCTCCACATACAACACGCTACTCATAGCTTTGATATGTCGTTCTAATAACATGAAGAAACATGTTCATTCTTTCACGCCTACTTTTTGGTTTCATCATTCATGTGATTTACCATGCATACATGGCCCAATCATATGTTCACCTTCTACTGGGCTTCCACAGACTCCCCTTGTGCATTGTAATCACCACCACTGCAAACTTTCAGTGGGGGTCATGTGATCGAATCCTGGGATGCCATGAACGAGAAATGCTTAGCATAACCCAACCATCATGTCTCAGATCTATTTCCCACCTGAGCACTGCAGATTTACTTTCTCATTATAATTTGTGAATGATTTTCAATTGAATCTGCAATGGTCATTCAAGCCCAAGCTCGAGCCCATTGACAAAGATCTTCCCATCACTTCTGTGCTACCCTTTCTCAAATATCGATCTTACTTGACACATTGGATCACACGATAGCTGACAACTTCACATCATTCGTGGATCTCGCACTCCTCCACGCAACTCTAATTTGACACACCCTTCACAAGCCCAACACTTCGTTTTGTCTATTTCCATGATCCTACGCCTTGGATTTTTACAGCTCTAGGATTCCACGCTCAACACAAAACAATTTCGGTATCAATTTTTTATATGCGCTCAAATATCTCCATCCACCAGGCCATACGAACCCTTGGCAATAGAAGCATCCTTATAAATCCAACATTTAGCTTTGATACCAAATGAAGAAAATTTAACCAGAGAGATAATTAAAATATTTATTGCAAAGATAACTTACTGAGAGAAAAACCAACAATAATAACACATAAACACAAATGTTTATCCAGGAAAAACCCCAATTCCGGGGAAAACCCACCCTAATGAAATTTCATTAGCCTTCGCCAAAACTATGGCCAAATGAGCCTTCACCTCTCACCTCCTGCCCTGCATTACAATGGAGTCATCCTAGCCTTTTATAGGTTACATTACATGAAATACCATGGGCATAAAACCATGGGTACATAATACCGTGTGACGAAATCTCTGAGTCAAGTTTACCTAACAATGGAGGGGAAGCAACACATACAATTGTGAATTTTCTTAACAAAGCTCATGTTCGAGTAAACAATGATAAAACTCCATATGAAATATGGTTTGGTATGCTTGCAACTGTCAAACACTTTAGAATTTATGGAAGCAAATGTTACATAAAGAAAAATTATGATAAGGATGGAAAATTTGAATCTAAAGATTATGAAAGAATCCTTCTTGGATACTCTTCTAGAAGCAAGGGATATAAATGCTATAATAAAAGGCTTCAAAAGATTGTTGAATGCATAGATGTTGTAATTGATGAAGCATCCACAAGTGCCAAAAGAGAAGAACCAACAGATGACGAACCTCTCCCTACTACAAACCAAAAGGTTGTAGGAGAAGGAATAGAGAAGCATTAGAAGAAGGAAATGAAGATATAGATATATCAGAAAAGAATCCTTCAAGGTATGTTCTGAAAAATCATCCCAAGTCTCAAATTATAGTTGAAAAGGATGCAAGAATACAAAATAGAAGAACCCTTGTTGGAACTTCTAGTTAGCCTTACTATCCATAATTGAACCTAAAAAATGTGAATCAAGCAAGCAAATATGAATGTTGGGTTAAGGCAATGCATGAAGAACTTGATCAAATAGAAAAGAACCATACATGGGAATTAGTACCAAGGCGTCATGATAGAAATGTTATTGGGACAAAATGGGTGTTCAAAAACAAACTGAATGAAAATGGAGAAGTAATTCGAAACAAAGCAAGACTTGTATGCAAAGGCTATGCTCAACAGGAAGGGATAGACTTTGAAGAAACATTTGCACCTGTAGCTAGACTTGAAGCCATAAGAATGTTTCTTTCATTTTCAAGTTTTCATAACTTTAAAGTATATCAAATGGATGTTAAATCTGCATTCTTAAATGGGGATCTAGAAGAAGAGGTCTATATTGAATAACCTGAAGGGTTCATTCTTGGCAATGATAAAAATCTTGTGTGCAAACTTAAGAAGGCATTGTATGGATTAAAATAAGCTCCTCGTGCATGGTATTATCATCTTGACAATTACCTTCAACAACAAGGATTCAAAAGGGGGTCTGCAAATAACATCCTTTATATCAAAATTGATAAATATTAACTCTTGATAGTTTTTTGTTTATGTAGATGACATCATATTTGGAAGCAATGTAGAGTCCATGAGTCAAGGATTTTCTTAAGTTGTGCAACAAGAGTTTGAAATGTCTCTTTTTGATGAACTAACATACTCTCTTGGTCTTCAAGTTCAACAAATTGAGAATGGTATCTTTCTTTATCAAACCAAGTACCCCAAACAAATTTTGAAAAAATATGGAATGGAACACTGCAAGCTGGTATGCACACCAATGGTAATAGGATGAAATCTTAGTCAAAACGATGATTCTCCTTCAGTCAATCAACCAGAATGCATATCTATGATTGGAAACTTGCTCTACCTTACAGGTACAAGGCCAGACATTATGCATGAAGTTGGAATTGTTGGACAATTTAAAGTAAATTCTAAGGAAACTCATCTCCAAGTTGTTAAGAGAACATTCAAGTATCTACAAGGAACTCAATATTTTGGTCTATGGTACCCCAAAACCACAGATATTACACTTCATACTTACACAGATGCAGATTGGGCAAGTAATATTGATGACTGCAAGAGTACTAGCGGAGGAGAATTTTATTTGGGACCCTGCTTGATTTCATGGTTCATCAAGAAACGTGCAAGAAACAAAGCTCCATCGCTTTATCTACTACTGAGGTAGAATATGTTGTTGTTGCATCTTTTTGTACTCAAATTCTATGGATGATCCAAACATTGCAAGACATTCAAGTCACTTATCCTCAACCAGTACCTATTCTTTATAACAATATTAGTGCCATAAGTATCTCTAAGAATCATGTCATGCACTCAAAAACCAAGCACATCCCAATCAAATATCATTTTCTAAGAGAACAGGTGCTTGAACAAAAGGTCAAAGTGGAGTATGTTCCTTCAAAGGAACAAGTTGCAGATATATTTACAAAGCCACTTCCACATGATTCCTTTGAATATCTCAAACAGAAATTAGGAATGATTCCTGCTTCATCACTCTGCTAATTATTCTAACAGGTATGTCATGTTCAGGGGGATTTGTGACTATAAATTACTACAATTTACTTTCTGTACGCAGATGATGTGAAGGACAGTCGCATATGTATGCAGTTTCTGAGTTAGACAGATGTGTATACATTTCAGTGATTGATAAAAATGGCTCATACTCGGGGGGGAGCCTCTTATATTCATTCACCATTTCATGTTTGGTCTTCTGTTTCTAACATTGGTTTGTTACAGTCTGTTGGTTCAAGGGGAGCAACTATTACAACCCTAAAGTCCCTTGTTGGCACTATGGTTTCATAAGCATGTCTTGTTGCATATCCTTGCTAATGTCTTGACATTTCTACTATTACTATTGGAGATTTATATACTGTTGTTCCAGTCACTATTTATCAATGATGCATGGATTCCAAATGATAAATTTTATCTATTGACGTGCTTCATGAGGAGGATGTGTTTGCTATGATATTGATGATTGATTGTTGAAGTTACTTGGTGATTCTTGGAAGCATTGCATACTTAGTACCATGTTGATGATTCTGAAGAGTTTGATGCTCCATTTCCCTATCATACTTCTTGATGAGGAGGATGTTCATGTCTCTTCGATGATGTTGCTATCAAATATTCATGTTGTAGGTTCCTATATGGTATATGGTGGTTGTTGATGACTATCATGATCTTATAACCTCATTGTTTAGGTCCTGGTTCTAGTTATATATGTCATATTTGTCCCTTAATGTAAATTTCATGTAAAGACCCATGATGTAGGCATTGTAATATTCAGTCATGTGTGGATTATTAGGATCAAGTTATGCTTTGTATGTAATCACATTATTTTGGGTAATTAATGTAATATATGTAACCCCACTGTGTTGGGTGATTAATGTAATCATGAGTTATTGGTGATAAAGACTTGTACATTATTGAATATCTTCAAAAGGTTCAGCTTATGCTTAGGGCGAGTATGGTTAGTATGTCATTTTCATATTCAACATTGGTCAACCCTTTGCCCTTGATGTCAAAGGGGAAGAGAAGCTTGGTGTTTGGAGAAGCTTGGTAAGAAGTCTTGGTATTTTCAGGTGTGTTTGCAAGTATTTACAGATGGTGACTAAACACCAAAGTGGTTTCCATCAATTCCAAAGAGGGAGAATGTTGGCATTATGGCTAACGTGTTGTCCTTAATGGAAAACTACTTGATAAATATGCCAAGATTGTGATAACATGATGGTTAGGCAAAGTAATACATATGCTACAGGTAATATGTACAAAGGAATGTCAGTTCAAAGACAGATGAATGGTAAAGGTAATGTTTGAGAAAGTATACACAGGTTATGAGAAGAAAGGTTGCATACATACACATGTAGTGTGAAAAAAAATCGCGTACAAAATGTGCACCATGGTAATCTGGATACTAGGGGTCATTACCATGGTATTGGCCCATAGTAATGAAAGAAACAATGATTATTGATTTTGTCAAAGAATAACAACGACATTACTAAGGGATTGGCCTAAGGTATTGGCTAAGGCTAAAGCTATATAAGGAGATGGAGATCAAAGTGTTATGTGTGCAAGTGTTGGGTTGTCTATGAATGATTTGATCTAAAACAGCTATGCCCCAGGGAGCAAGGAGAAGACTAAGATTTGAAAGATATGAAATATGTTGACATCTGTGCTTGATTGGTTTACTTGCTAATGAATGATTTATTCAGTAGTTTATAGTATTGACACTAAAGTTTGCGGAAAGTGAAATTGTGTTTGCAGTGAAATTTTTTTAGATTTGTACGAAGGTATGTTTGGGCATAGTCACGTATATACATGGATCCATCTCCGTAGGGTCGCATATATATTCTACGAAATAATTTTCAGTATGTTCAGATCTGTACACGAGCGTTGTGCATGGTTGTTGAAGAAAGTGTAACTAGGTTCAATCTTCATAAATGTACTTTTGATATTTGTATTTATTCAAGAAAAGAAATATTTTTTTTGTTATATTTATCAATGAGTTTCTTGCTCATTAAAGTAGGTCTAGCACATGTTAAATTGATATAGGAGAATCAAAGAGCCAAAAGAAAATGTTGAAGACCCTTAAGCACATGTTACACCATGTATATACTTGTATAAAGAGTCAAAGGAAATCCCTCCAAGCAAAGTCAAGTCCTCTCCATGCAACGACAACCTTCAAAGAGAAAAAATAATGAAGAAACTTCAAGTTGTCCTACAGTCTATAAGTCGGCCTCAAGTCAGCCTAAAGGAGGGACAACCCTCTATATATAGAGCTTTTCCATTCCCTCATAACGTCATGTACTCACCTCTGAAATCATAGAGCAAGAGAAGTCAAAGAAAAGTGAAGAAAATCGAATTTTAAGGAGCCTCTAGTGCAATGAAGAAGGAGAAGACAAGATCAAAGTTTAAGGGAATGTTCTAAGGGTCAAACACAGTCAAATGTGTGAGAAAAATAGACCTCTCTATGGTCATAACAACAACAATATATCAGCAACATATCTCACATCATTTGGGCTAGTAACTTAGGCCTATTAGGCCTCCCACTATAGCGAAGAAGAGGCTATCTCAAGCGAAGGTTAGAAGAGCCTAATACTCAAGAAACCACCCACACATGTGAGAATCTAGGGATGTTGTATAGTCACATCAGTCTACATATACACTTCAAGAAGAATCTCGTTTGGTCAAGAGAAGGAAGGTGTCTCCATAAGAGAAGGATATCACTAAGTATAGAAGAGAAGCATCTCATCTATAGCTCACATAAACAATGTTTATCTCCAGTCAAAGAACCAAGAAGGAGTACATTACACGAATGAACAATTCTTGGATGATACAAATGACAAGACCTCCTTTCTATATATAGGAGTCTAAGGGGTCATAATATAATCAAAGCTAACATAACAATAATAATATAAGGGCACAATAATAACAATAGTGGGCTTCTATGGGGCACAATAATAACAATATGGGGACTACATGGGCACAACAATATAATAAGGGGGTTGCACTAATAACAATAAGGGGTTACACTATTAGTATAGGGACCTAACATGCCCCTCTCCTTCAAAAAGTGTTGTCCTCAACGCTTGAGTAGTTCTAGATGCTTCTGTATAAAATTCTCATCCTCCCATGTTGAATCTTCAGTGGGTAAGTTCTTCCACTTGATGAGATACTCTGAAATTGATCGATTTCATAGCTATCAAGTTCTTGTTTCCATGACTGCTTCAGGTTCCAATATGATTTTTCCTTCCTCGTCAATTTCCGACAATATTGTTTGAACTGGGAGCTTGTCACCTATAACCTTCTTTAAGCATGAAACATGGAAAACTGGGGGCACTTGGGAAGATGCAGGAAGCTCCAATTTGTATTCCATAGTACCAATCTTTTGCAACACCTTGTAAGGACCATAGTACTTTGGTGATAATTTATTATCCTTCTTAGCTTGCTTGAGGGACATTTGTTTGTATGGTTGTATTCGTAAAAATACCCAATTGCCTATATCAAAACTTCTTTCACTGCAATGTTGATATACCTATTGTTTCATTCAATTCTGTGCGAAAGTGAGGTTATCCTTTTTCTTCTTGATATGTCCTTCTATCTTAAGAGTTTGAGGAGTGGTAATTCCTACCAATGCATTACAAGATATGGTCAGATTCATTTCTTCTTTCTCTGGGGTTGGTTCCTGGTGTATATCCTCTTCTTTTGACGTTTCTTGATCCTTTTCTTCCTCCTCTTCACAATCAATGTAAAATAATTTCTTCTCAGCACACTTATGACCTTTAGTGTATTTGCTATCACAACTGTAACAAAGGTCGTTTTCTCCTTTTTCTTCTAATTATTGTGGTGTCAACCTTGTAGGTTGTGGAAGGCTAGAAGCAACAACAATTCCATATTTATAATTGTGAGAGGTAGGATTTATTGTTGCCATAATTTTGCTTTCAATTTTTCTTTCCACCCTGAATGCCTACTCCAATGAATCAGGTTCCCAAAGACGAACCTCATGTTGAATGTTATCCTTTAAAGTCCTTATGAAGGCATCAATCCTCTGCTTCTATGGAATATCATTTACCCTTATATTCAATTTTTGGAAGTCCTCAATGTGCTCTGCCATTGAACCCTTTTGTTTGAGATTTATTAATTGGCTAAAGAAGGTGTTTCTCTTTGTATCCACATAATGTGCTATCATTTCCTCTGTGAAAATTGACCAAGTGACAAGTGTTTTATGACAACAAAGCCCTTTATACCATAAAAATTGATTCGGTTCTAAATATAAAGATGAAATACGTACCTTTTGTAATAGTTGCACATCATGTAGATCAAAAATATTTCTCCATTTGTAGTTTCCATGTTATGGGATACTTGCCTTCAAAATTCCTCATATCGATCTTTGGAATATGTTGGGTCTTCAATCCAATGTTAAATTCTATGAAATCATGATTAACATTGCTTTTGTTCTCATCATGAGTTTCCTCTACTACCTTTTCGCCATTAGGAGACCTTTCTTATAGCAACTTTGTCCCACCTTGCTTCAAACCTTCCATGTCTTTCTTCAAATATTCCATGAATTTCTTCCAATATGCTTCCATACCATTGATATCAGCTTCCATGGCATAGATAAAACTATTTATCTTAGCTTCGATCGCATTCTTCAAATCATCCATCCAATTTTAATTGTACTAGGTGTTTCTATTTTCTTGATTCGAGTCATTCTTTTTCTTGCTTTTAGGATCTCGATCTTGAATTTGTTGTATCTCTGGAATTTCATATCTCCAAGGTATGTAATTGTAACCTATGGTAGCTCTCTGCGTCCTCCTTCCAATTCCATAACTCTGATTGAAATTGGATTCTCCAAGTAAGAGTTATGCCCAATCTCCCAAGATGCCCTGATTATATACTTTTTCAGTAGAGCGAACTTGTACGAAGTGCCATGTGTCACTATTTCGACCTTCGGAGCTGAAAATGATACACAAAGAAGTACAATCCTTCTTATTTCTACAACTTCTTATGAAATTTCAATTTGATGCTCAAAGAGAAAGTTATGACAATTTTCCCAAGGTCACTTGTTTGGGATGTAATTTGCGAGCCTACAAAAACACTAAATGGCTTGGACCATATCTCTGAAAATATAGCAAAAAAAGATCTGAAATTCGGGCCCGATCTTCACCAAGGTTTCAGCTCAAATGGGTTTTAATTTTAGAGCCTGAACCTTCGTATAAACAAAATTATAGCGAAAATTCCACAATGACCTGTTTTAGATGGAATTCTGGAGTTTGCAAAAACCCTAACTTCCTCAGATCATATATCCGAAAATATAGCGAGACAGTATCTGAAATTTGTACCCAAGGTTCAAAACGATTTCAGCTCAAATGGTTTTTTTTTCAGCTTCTGAAACTTCGTAGAGAAAGTTATAGCGAAAATGCCACGATGACCTGTTTAGAGTAGCGAAACCCTAGAATCCAAAGCTCTGATACCAAATGCTATGAAACAAGCTCACAAAAAGATAGAAAAGATAGATCAACGACTTAAAAATCAGCCTCTTCGAGGAGGAAACCTCCTTTACATTACACAAATGAACAATTCTTGGATGATACAAATGACAAGACCCCCTTTCTATATATAGGAGTCTAAGGGGTCCCAATAAAATCAGAGCCTACATAACAATAATATTGTAGGGGCACAAAAATAATAATAGTGGGCTTCTATGGGGCATAATAATAACAACATGGAGACTATATGGCACAATAATATAATAAGGGGGTTGCACTAATAACAATAAGGGGTTACACTAGTAGTATAGGGACCTAACAATTTTCCTCTCTAAGAGGGAGAGGTTTTGGCCCTAGCAGAGAGCCAACATCTTGTGTTCTTGTTCTTATGTTTTTGGTAGCAGTTTGATGAAGTAAACGCACATGCATTAATAAAAGGAGAAGAAGATTAAGCTAACAAGATAAATTGTAAAAGAGCTTGACAAGTTGTTATCAAGTCTACAAGAATCCTACTATACATTATTGCCCTTGATTCTTCAACAATGGTAAGCACGTACATACAATGTTATTCCTTATGGAAGTCGTGTACACAAAGTAGTGTTTGATCTAATGATTTATGTTTACAACTGATGTTTTCTGGTTTATTTGTTGTTTTCTATCGATGATGTCTCTATCATGATGATGTATGTTTGACAGTGAAAATTGAGGTGACTTGGTTGAATTGATCAATTTTAATGATACAAAAGTTTGACTGGGTGTATGATCTATGGTTTGTAATTGGCTCATAAATATGTGATTGATTTAGTATTTTGTAACTAGTGAAATGGTCTATGTATGGTTCAGTGGTTGATGGTTCAACAATTGATGGTTTAGTGTTCAGTATTCTGAGATCTGTATGCAGGTGTTATACAGATAAGGCGCTTATATACGCGAGTCTTATTCAATACAATCACATACATAATTTGATGTTTGTTATTTCTGGTTGGGTTCTGCGTTTAGTGATTTGATGCTTTAGAATTTCAGCTGATTTGTAGTATGAAAGTGTCTCATATTCAATGATTCAGTTTGTTTGGGTTTATGGTTGATATGGGTCCAGTTTGAAATTTTTATGAAAGGTGGCTTATAGGTTGTGTGATGATTGTTTGACAGGTGGATCTCGTCTCAAATATTCTGAAAAAGTGGTTCACAAGGAGCTGAGGGTTGCAGCCTTTAGAAAGGGGGTAGGGGCTCCCTTCTGGTAAGAGCTGGTAAATGAGTTCAAGGGGTTGTAGCTCCCTTTAAGTGGTTGCTCGAGAACAAGAGAAGGTTGTAGCCTTCTACAGGTAGGTTCCTGCGTACTGACAAGAGTGCATCAGTACAATTGTAATATTTTTCTTTATATCATAAGAAAGGAGACAAAGACAACAACAACGATAATTTTCTCCCACATTGGGTTTCCACCTAAAATCCTGGTGTTCTGTGTGTTACTCATTTGCTGTGATTTCTTATGTTCTTTACTGCATACTGAAAAGTAATTAATCTTCTGGTGCAATGATAAAATATAATCATCTATTAAAAAAAACAGTGAACTGAATATACGTTGGTTTCCTTTTCTAAAGTAGCGTACATATGCAGGTTGCTTTAATAATAGTAGCATACATATTTTAGAATATCAAATTTGGAAGTTTGCATTTAAAGCACTGATTCACACCCCCCGCCCCAAGTATTTTTCCTAACAATGTTATGCCAACTAATTGATCAACAACATCTGTCAAATGATGATAGGTTGTGTGGAAAACTGATGTACCAACACTCGCTTGCTCAAAAATTTAAATTTTTGCTGATATTTGATTTGCCAACGCTCTCGTTTCAATTTTTTTAAACTAGTGCTAACAATTTAATTGTCAGCACGCTTGAAACTTTTTATGAAAAATTTAAGGCAATTGTTCTAAGTCATTACCTCTGAACCATCCATCCTAAAACTAAACTGTGATAACACAATATAAGTAGTCTTATTTGAGTTTTTAATATACATCTTAACAATAATTTCATAAACATTTAAAAATTCCTACGATGGCTATTCTTGCAAAGCTTGATAAGATCTACTATTAAAAAAGCGTAAAATATCTATTCATGCCAAATAAGTTTGAAACCTGAAAGTTATGACCATGATTTGCATGTGTATATGCACTCGCTGCAGTTGAGGATCTTGGATCTTGAGGAGACGGAACATGAAGTCCAATTTTTAATCTCCTTCAATTGAAGTATAACCTCATCCAATTACAGAAGAACTTCTTCGCAAGCTCCATCGCTATACATAAGAAATTTTCCAACTAAAGTTTTAATATGCCAAATACAGTTCAATTGTCTTCCAATGCTTCGTGTCATGAGCCCTAGGATGACCTACTCTGACACCCAATTACCAATCCTAGCATCGACCTCCTAATCATGCATGGCAGTGTCGTTGAGTCTTATTTTTTATTCCAGCAATAGAAATGTATCCTTTCAATTGAGGAGGAGTTTGCTTCTAATACTGATTGGTTGCCTCATAGGTAGCTTCTTGCACCCTCAAGCCATAAGCACCCCTTCTCCCTCTCTTCCCTCTACGTCTTCCTTGACCTCTTGGCATGTTGAATTAAAACCCTATAGTAAAGAATAAGAGTAAAGAAGAGGCATGATGATGAAATAAGGTTTCGTGGAATTAAAAGTGGGTGGTACAACGATGAAAATAAATTAATATAAAGGGTTGATAAATTTACAAAAGATTTTTCGGCGAAAATCACATGAAATATCATTTGCCGACGCGTTTCGAACCAACCAGTGTGGTTCATCGCAAATGATATTTCATGTGATTTTCGCCGAAAAATCTTTTGTAAACTTGATATGGATCACAGAAGCCTAAACTCTACAAGGGTTGATAGATTATTAATCAAATGAAAAGAAAAAAATAAGGTTGTCGATGAAGATGATGATTCATGGATTTACAATAACCATTATATATGTGTGTGTGTGTGTAATGAGTAATGAGAAATTCTATAAATGTACAATTTAAATATTTTATGCTTTTATTTTTTTAAGATGGTACATCAACATTTTTAAATGTAGATTTTATTTTAATAAAATTGTTTAATTTTTTAATTTTATCTTCGAATTTTATTTTAATTTTTTCTCTATTAATATAATTATTTTTTTTTTTAATTAATTTTATAAGTTTTAATAATTTATTTTTTTTCCCTTTTACTTAAAATTATTCTGTCTATTTTACTTTAAAAAATTATTATTACTTTCTTAATAAATATTAATAATAAATAATTATGTTGTTGAAAACTTTTGGAAAGAAAGTTTAGATTGTCCAACATTACGAGTAGACACTCCACCCATCATCAAAGATGAAAAAACTTTTTAAAAATAATTATGTTATATACTTTTTTAGTTATTTAACATTATATTTAATAGATTTAATGACTTAGTTTCTTCTTGAATAATAATATTATTAAGTATTTGCCTTGTCCTTGAGTTAATATTTTTTTTAATATTTAAATATTATCCATTTTTCAAGTATTTTAATTCTTTACCTTTCTACTCTTCTATTTAGGTGGGAACAATATTATAAAATAATGAATACTAGGCATCGTGAAGAGAAAATAGTTTTCACCCTATTTTTTTTGTCTTTTCTTTTTTAATCTCTATATTTCCTACAAAAAAAGCTCCACAATCACTAAAACTTAATGAAAGATGGAAGGGTTCCTTCTTTAATAATATTATTAATAAATTAAATTTTTATAAATTACAAAATATATATTATTATTATTATTATTAATTATTAATTATTAATTAAAAATATATTATTTAAAAAAATACACTTAAATTCAAAAGGATAAAATATGCATATTTATTTATTTATTTTAGTAATCAAACTTTTCTAAGAATAAAGATTCCATATCCCTTACCTTTTATCCCTTAAAACTAGGTTATCATTTTTAGTATATTTTTCTCAAAGTTCACATTTTTATTTGGTCTAACAAAAACATTAATTGATTTATTTGATAATGAATACAATTTCCATTTTAAAAATTTAAAAATTCAAATACATTTTTTATTTTTATTTTAAACAAATGGTTATTTATTTATATTTAGAGGTTGGTTTTCATGGCCAACGCCATTTACATTCAATAGTTACATCAATAGCTTCAAAATTCCAATAGAGCCATAAATTAGTTTTCCTAGTGCCATGGGCCTTTTGCTTTACAATATTACACTATAAATGCCCATAAATTCTACACAATTGCCTCAAAAGTTTTTCATATCTACATTATTAACTAGCTTGCCCCATAAGTACAATGATGTGTGGTTTAACAATAAGTCTACTTAGGCGAAGCTCAAGAGACTGTTGTTCAAATCTCATTGATTACAGTGCCCTGTTGTGGTGATGGCTCAAGGAGTAGATTCCCCATGTTCGTCTTGGCGATTACATGAGTCTCGGCTCTTGCCAAAGTCATGGAACTTAGTAGATCCGCTCAAAGAATAGATTCCCCATGATCATCTTGGTGGCTATGTGAGTCTCGGCTCTTGCCAAAATCATGGAACTTAGTATATCTGACTTGCAGGTTGTTGGATGTACTCTTGGTGTTATAGAGGATTGATCTTGGTGTCTTGGTGTTATAGAGGATTGATCTTGGCGTTATAGAGGATTGATCCTGGGTCTCCCTTAGATTAAGCCTGGAAATTACCGATTCACCATGTGTCACAAAAAAATAAAAAATAAAATAGCTTGACCCTTAAGGGTCAGGGTCTGACTTGTTCTTAGTTGTCACCTGTTTTCTTTGCACTACTCCATTGTCTCCTTCCACGCTTACATCAACCATATCCTGCAAAGACAAGGTGGATTCAATGGAGCCCTGATTTCCTTCATCCTTTAAGCTCCAAGCAGTCTCCTTCTGTCACGTCCTCAAAAGAAGCAGTTCACTCTCCATGCGAATGAGCCTACGTTCCATTCGAGCATGCATCTAGTCCAATTTGTGGTCAGTCATTTTGCCACGATCATCCCTCTCTTTCTCCAAAAAATCCACTCTCCTCTCCAACAATTCATACATTCCAATCAAGTTTTAGAAGAGTTTCCCCATGACATTCTTCCAGCGCTTGAAATTCCCTGGAGCGTCGCTGCTCTCCATCACTGACAGAGGCCAACTCGCCGAAGGAGGATTCCAACCAAGAAGCAACCAAATGTGTCGGTGAATGTCCTGTCCTCCCGAATTTATCTGCTCCCCCTTTTCTCAGGATGCATTCTCCCCTGTTTCTATCAATGAATTCTCCTACCACTGAATCGTCAGAATATGTTCTTCATTCCGAGAAGCGATCCTCACACAAATGGAATTCATAATGGCATTAATGGGCTCTCCTCAACTAACTATGAATCCCACATATTCTACAGGTGGGAATACCTCTGAGAATTTAGATATGGTCATCCTTCTTTAGAATAACTCCATATGTGAAGGTTGTTGTGCATGGATTGCAACGTGGGCATTATATGTCAAGCTCCCATCTGTCCTTTCCCATCATCCATTCTAGGATTATGTTCTTCTAACTGTCATTTGATGTTTATTCTGCTTAATTCAATTGACATTGGGGTTGATTCGTTTGATCTCCAAGATTTTTCCATTTAATGCATTTCACCCTGGAACAAAATTACGCCTTATTCTAATTGGGCACCCCAATTGGCTAGGGAATCCACATCCTCATTTAGTGATCTAATAATGTGATGGAGAGTGAGTTATTGGCTAGGGAATCCACATCCTCATTTAGGGATCTAAGAATCTGATGGAGAGTGAGTTATTCAAATTTCAATGCCAACAATGTTATTCTATGTACAGTTGAAAGGAAATATGATGAATTTCCCGCTATCACCTTGGAGACTTGACTTATTGCCAACATTGAATCTCCTAGGATCCTCAATTTCTTATATCCTTTTTCTTTGGCAAGGTCTCGACCTTTCCTAAGCACCTAGAACTCTATTTTTTTATTTGTTGTCATTCCTAGACCCCGGGCATAGTTGTACTCCTTTTGTTTTTCGAGATAATGGATTACCCCTTCTGCTCTTGTCGCCCCTTTAAATTTAAAATTTGTAACAGATATATATATATATATATATATATATTTGAAAATATAAATAATAAATAATAATTTTTAAAAATTAAATAATATTAATAATTTTAATTTCAAATTACAAAATTTAGATAAAATATTAGCTATCATCATCAACATATTTAATTAACTTCCACATTTATTTTATACAATTATTAAAAGAAAAAACACAAAACATTTTTTTTAAATGTAAAGTCAAACTACATAAACTGTTAGCAAAAACCTAACATGGTGTGCATTCATTAATATATTTCTAAACATGTTAGTTTGTTGGTAATGTATAATCTATAAAATATTTGAAAATTTGCAAGTTAAATGAGCTTCAAACTATACTTAAAATTAACTTTTTGTAGCACGGTGATATATGACAATATATTTTAAAAAATGAACTAATACCTAGGTTTTAGTTAATGAGCCTAGATGCATCTTAACTTTGGATCTACCAAGGGTTGAGAGGGATCGAATATTTTGAATTTGATCATAATTCTATAATTTTGTTTATGTATCTCATCACTCTAAAAGAGTTTTGCATCTCAAGAGACTTGACGCTGGGTAGATCCAAGTTAAGATGAATTTAGGTTGGTTTAATTTATATTATATATGAAATTATAATTTAAACATTTTAAAAATAATTTCATGAGGATGTACTTATTTATGCATGTAATTTAAATTTATAATTTAAACAAGGACGACAGGGAGCTTAGTCCCCGCCAAATAATTTTGAACATAAAAATGCTTAAACATATGTTAATGATTTGAAGATATCTATAAACTTATTATGCTATATATATATATATATATATATATATATATATATATTCAACACTACTCATGAATATTAGCTTTAATTATTATTATTATTATATATGAAGTTAGTATAAATTAAATAGTAGCAATTAAACATATGTTAATGATTTGAAGATATCTATAAACTTATTATGCAATATATATATATATATATATATATATATATATATATATATATATATATATATATATATATATATATATATATATATATATATATATATATATATATATATTCAACAATACTCATAAATATTTCCGGATGAGGAGGACTGCGGCTGCGCCTGAGCGCCCTGCAATCTTGCGTGAGCTAGCTACAGCGGATCGGCCCTTTCCTGATCCTGCATGCAGAGAATAGGCCGATCTTTGGAACCTTAGAAATAATTTCTCTTTAGAAGATTTAGAATTTGGAGGATCGACTGCGCCTGAGGGACTGCGACTGCGCCTGAGCATCCTGCAATCGACCTGCGCGAGCCAGCTTCAGCGGATCGGCCCTAGTCCTCAGCCTCCTGATCTTGTGACTTGCATGCAGAGAATAGGCCGATATATGGACCCTGCCGGGTGCTGATCCTCCAGCCCCTGGGGTTTGATTCAATGGAGGGGTTGGGCTCTCCTTCGCTCCCCCCGCCTCCTCCTCCGAGATCGCCTACTGAGGCCTTCTCCCAGCTCCTGGCTGGCCTTCCAAAGAAGAGAACATCCGATGCAGCGAAGTTCGTCAAAAAATTAGATGAAATCCCGGAGATTTCTCTTCCTCCAGAAACCCCGATCCAAGTTGCACTGTCGTTAGCTGAACGGGCCCTCATCGGCCAGTTTACAGGGCTATGGCCGTCTCCAAAGTCCACCGAGAGCTGGGTCAATAAGAACTGGGCGCCGCTAATCAAAGAAAATGTCACCTCATACTTTCTGGGGAGAGGATTTTTCCTCTTCGAATTTACATCAAAGGAAGATAAGGAACTGATCTTCCAAAACGGACCCTACTTCATGGGTCCTCAGGGTCTGTACCTAAACAACTGGACCCCGGACTTTGATCCGACAGTTGATGTACCAAAAGCAGTCCCGGTATGGGTCAGGCTCCCAAACCTCCCGGTTCACTGTTGGAATTGGGACTCACTGAGTCATATCGGAAACGCCCTGGGGAAATTCATAGACCGAGCAAATAACAAGGATCAATATGACTGTGCCAGGATCTGCGTTGAGGTTGACCTGGAAGTGGGATTACCAAAGGCCATCACACTAAAGGTCGGAAGCTGGACGCATCTTCAGAAACTAGATTATGAACAACTACCTTTCAAATGCCGGAAATGTCATGTTTATGGACATTTTGCCAGAGACTGCCCTAACAACAAAGAAACGGTGCAAGGGAGGGAGGAAGGATGGAACCAGGTCAAGAGATCCAAAGCTCAATCTAAAAACCAGAAATCGGGAGGCCCTACCGGCAAAGCGACTCATCAATCTACTGCCCATCAGATACCGATCAAGACTGTGCATGCAAATAAATTTGACCCTCTGAGTTCGCAAACAGAGGGCACCCAGGAGATCGAGCTCCAAAAAGAGACAGAAATGGTTCAGGAGACCGAGGTCCACAAATCAGCTCCTCCAGAAAAAGGTACCCCCTCAACCTCCTCTAAAGGAGCTGTAGATCCCAACGACAAGAATCCAGAAGCGGCGGAAGAAGAACATGAATCTGAAGAATCAGAAGAGGAAGGAGAAATAGGAGAGTCCCAATCCTCAGTAAGAAGATCTACAAGAGGACGGAAAACGGACAGAGAAAAAAGGGAGCAGGAGACCTACAAAGAAAAACTACAGGGCAGCCAACCAACCTTGGAAAAACTGCTGGCGCCAAAGTCAAAGACGCTGAAAAATCAGATCCAAGGCTCCAAGGGAGCCCACCAGAAACACAAATAATGAAGATCATCTCCTGGAACTGTAGAGGTATGGGGAGCAAAGCTAAGGAAGAAGCTATCAGAAGCCTAATCAGAGCCGAAGGCCCAGACATACTTCTTGTCCAGGAGACAAAGCTGGAAGACACTGTCTTCCTCCAGTCAAGCAAGAAAATCTGGTATAAAAGTGAAGCAAGAGCCATCTCTGCCCGGGGGGCCTCGGGAGGAGTTGGCACTGTTTGGAATATGAGTAAATTTGCAGTTCAATTTGAGGCTAGAAATACCCATTGGTTACTGCTGAAAATGCAGAATCTAGTCACCAAGGAAACCTTCTGTCTATTCAATGTTTACTCTCCAATTAATATTGGGGAAAAAAAGAACTGTTGGGACTCCATAAGACAACAAGCAGATCTGGAAAACATGGAGAATATAATAATAGCCGGAGATCTCAACCTCACCCTTCATTCCTCCGAAAAAAGGGGAGGCAGCATAGTACGAGATCCAGCTAGGGAATGGGTGGAGGACATCTTGCAGGACTGGGACATGCTGGATATCAAGCCCTCTTCCGGTAAGTACTCTTGGTCTAACAAAAGATTAGGCCCTGGCCATATAGCTGCCAGGCTAGATAGATTCTTTATTCAAAGCTCCTTTTTGCTGCTAGGATTAGAACCAAGAATGCACATTCTGCCTAATAGCACTTCGGACCATAAGCCAATTAAGCTAGAGCTTCTAGCTCATCTGGATCTGGGCCCTATCCCTTTTCGTTTTAGCCCGATTTGGATTAAGGAACCAGGCTTCATGCAAATTGTCAAAGATAGTTGGAACCAGTCGGTCAAAGGCTCGCCTTTCTATGTATGGGAAGAAAAGCTCAGGAGGGTAAAAGGAGCTCTTAAAAGATGGGCCAAAACTCTGTCCAATCCGGCCACAGATAGAAAATCCTTGAAAACCTTGCTCGACTCCCACCAAAAGAGCATGGAGAAGGATGCAATCACTAAGGAAGTGATGGATCAGGAATCTCAACTGCAGCAGCGATACCACAAGGCTTGCCTTGCTGAAGAAGAATACTGGAGACTGAAATCCCGCAATCTCTGGCTCAAAGCTGGGGATAGGAACACTGCCTTTTTTCACAAACAGACCCAGGTGAGGAAATGTTTCAACATTATCTCAGAGATCAAAGAAGAGAATGACATCTATAAAGATTTTGAATACATAAAGAAATCTGCTTTTTCACACTTCCAAAGTTTGTATAGTGAGGACAAGGATCAGAATCAAAATACAGATCTGCTAGATGTGGTACCCTCAGTAATATCTCAGCAAACAAAGGAAAAGCTTGAGGCTAAAATCACCAAAGAGGAAGTGGAAAAAGCTCTTTTTGACATGGACCCGGATAAGGCCCCGGGGCCGGATGGCTTCTCAGCTAGATTTCTCCAAGTATGTTGGCCGATCATAGAAAAGGACTTGCTCAGAATGGTTCAAAAATCTCAGAATACCCAGAAAATAGGAGGTAGCACAAATTCTGCCTTCTTAGCCCTCATCCCAAAGGAAAAAGGGGCCAACACCTTCAACAGATTTCGCCCGATCTCCCTATGTAACACCGGATACAAAATAATCACCAGAATAATTGCTAACAGATTGAAGCCAATTCTCCCTAAAATAATCCCTGAGAATCAAGGAGGCTTCATTCAAGGAAGGCAGATCGTGGATAACTACTTTCTCGTCCAAGAGGCTATTCACTCAAGTCTTCTTCGAAAAGAGCAAGGTATGGCCATTAAACTTGATTTAGCCAATGCATTTGATAGAGTAAATCATAGTTTTCTGTTGAATGTTATGAGCAAATTTGGGTTTGGAGAAAAGTTCATTAAATGGATCCGGGCATGCATCTCGGAGCCGTGGATCGCCCCTTTAGTGAATGGAAGAGCCACTGATTTCTTCAAAGCTTCGAGAGGACTTAGACAGGGGTGTCCTCTTTCCCCTCTGCTATTTGTCATTCAAGCATCCGTCCTCAGCTTCCTGCTAAACAAAAGGATGCAAGATCAAGACATTATAGGATTGTGCATTGCAAGAGGGGCAAAGAACATAAATCATGCTTTGTTTGCGGATGACACACTGCTGCTGGGACCTGCCACAATCTCCTCTGCTTCAAAATTCAAAGTGGTTTTGGATGACTTCAGCAAGGCCACAGGCAGCGCTGTCAACAAGAGCAAATGCCACATATACAGCTGGAACATTACCCCAAGAGTGCTTGCTGATATCTCAAGATGCCTGGGTTACGCAGCCTCTTCCTCCTGGTCCTCATTTAAATACTTGGGACTGCCTGTACATCACAAGAAACTCACAAGTAAAGATTGGCTACCACAGTTGGAAAAATTCAAAACAAAAACTCAAGCTTGGGGCTACTCTTGGTTAAATATTGCTGGTAAATCTGTGTTGATTAAATCAGTGCTGCACAGCCTCCCACTATTTCAATTCGCTGGCCTCCTTGCTCTAGCAAACATCATTAAAAAAATGGAAGAACACATCCGGAGGTTCTTCTGGAAGGGAGGAAAGAACAATGAAAAAAAAATCCCTCTCATTAGCTGGGAAACCATAACCAAGCCGCTGTGGGAGGGGGGCTTAAAGATCAAAAACCTCTGCCATCAGAATGTGGCACTGGCAGCAAAGAACCTCTGGAAAATCACTTCCCCCAACCCGGGCTGGGCCCAAGTCGCCCTCTGGAAGAAATACTTCAGGGGCCCCCGCACCAGGTGTCTAGCAAACGTCATTCACAGGCCCAATTCAACATTTCTGAAACTCCATGCTAAAGCTGCTCAGTTAATAACAGCGCATTCATTTTGGATCCCAGGCAACGGTAAAAAGGTCTGAATATGGAGCGATCGAATTATGAATCAGGAGCCGATCGACAGCAGAGTCTCCCTCATCGAACTGCACAGCTGGATGGACAGTGAACGCCTGCGCACACTGTATGACATTTCGCAGTGGAACGACGGCTCCTGGGCAGGATGGAAGCAGTTAGACGTGCCGGATCACTTGGTAAAAGACTGCGCCACGCTCATGGATTGTCTGCACGGTTTGGCGCCCACTCATATGAGAAACAAAGATCAGAAAGGGTGGGGCACAAGCGTAAAAGGATACACAGTCGCGCAGGGTTACAAAAAACTGATCGAACGCCCATACGTTCCTCCCAACCCGGCTCCATGGAGAGGCGTATGGCGTATTCCATCACTGCCGAAGGTGGATTTCTTTGCCTGGCAGCTTTGTCATGCTAAAATCCTCACCTACGATACCCTCCAGAAAAAAGGCTTTTATGGCCCCTCCATCTGCCCACTGTGCAGAGATAATGCTGAGACAGTTATACATTTGTTCCTTGAGTGCAGATTCTCCAAGCAGGTATGGTCTTCCCTCATATCAAGGCCGAATTTCAAGCTTCCAGACACCATGGCGGAACTCTTTGCAACCTGGGCATTCATTTACCCTGGCCCAGCCTCTAAAAATCAGGTAATCAGAACAGCGTGGGCAATACTCCCTAAGATCATAAGCTGGCAGATATGGCTTGAACGAAACAGAAGAATATTCAGGAATACTGATCATAGTCACAGGATCTTAGAAAATAAAATTAAATGTCAAATTAAGGAGTGCTTGGCAGATACCAAAGATGACTCAAATCTGAGTCAGCATGACATCGATTGGGGATCGACTCTAGGCCTTCGATTCCAGCCAGCTGCCACTTTCACCCCAATTATTAAAGACTGGCAGATAAGGAAATCTGAAGATGAAATGCAAGGCTGGATCAAAATGCATGCAAGGCATACCCTCTTTTTTGACGGGGCAGCAAAGGGTAATCCGGGCAAAGCTGGGGCAGGAGGAATCGTTCTAAATCAGATAGGAGAAAAAGTTCACTCCTATGCCTGGGGTCTCGGACATGCTTCCAGCGTTCAAGCGGAGGCCTTAGCCCTCCTTCAAGGTCTCCAGACCCTCAAGGATCTAAACATAAAAGAAGCTAACGTCATAGGAGACTCCCAGATCATCATCAGCGCAATGGCTACCAAATCCTCAGCTTCGGATCTTAATCTAGCAAGATTGATAACCAGAATCAAAGGCTTGGAAAGCCATTTCCAGAATTTAAGATACTACCATGTGTTGAGAAATCACAATAAAGAGGCGGACAGAGAAGCCAACAAAGTTGTCCTCCTCCCTGCCGGAACCAAGATGAAAGACGGAAAAGAAACATGGGAACCCATTCCATAGCCAGATCAACGTCATGTTTTATTGCTGGTTGTTAAATAAATTCGTTTGCATCTTCAAGGGGGGGAAATCACTGATTTGGATTTTATGGACCCAATTGTACTCAGGAATTCTGCAAGCTCCAGCTGCACACTCAGTCACTACAGAGTGTGGCATCAGGGCAATGAGTTCCCCAATGTAACAAGCTTTTCGGCATTCAGGCCAAGATGAATACAATCACCCCATAACCGTTACTTTTAAAAAAAAAACAATACTCATAAATATTAGCTTTAATTATTATCACTATCATTATTATATAAGAAGTTAGTATATATTAAATAATAGAAATTAATATTATTAATTGATAGCAAAATAATATATCACAATTAGTAATATTAATTATTAATAACAATAAAATATCCAGAAATTACCAATACATTTAATGGAGGCCTTTATGATTCATTATTAAGGCAAAATTCTTCTCGATAAATCACATCAAGCTTTATGATAAAAAACGCTTGATGTGATTTATCCTAAAGAGATTTGCTTTAATAATGAATAATCAGAAGTCACCATTCTGAAATTTATTGGTAATTTTTAGATATTTTATTGTTATTAATAATAATAATTAATATGACTAATTGTTTGCTAGATCTCAGGGTTTTGTAATCCATAATGTAGTAAGCATGTATTTCGGATTAATCACATCAGTATTATTTCACGACAAAGGTGAAAAAATCCATAAATCCTAATGAGTAAATAGCAAGGAAGCTCAGAATCGAGAATTAGCCATTAGTAAATTACTATATTTTTTAATTAATGTATTTTTAATTGTTTATATAAATATTTAAATATTTATTAATGATATTAAAGTTATATATATATTATAACCACATAAGAAATTATTTATTAATAATACTAAATTATTATATACGACCAATTTTTATTTATATTAAAATCAAAAACACATTAATAACCTTATTTCTATTTCATAAATAAATAAAATAGATTAACAAAAATAGAATTATTTATTATTATTATTATTATTATTATTATTATTTATTATGATAATCATATGAGAAATTATTTATTAATAATATTAAATTATTTATTAATAATTATATATGAATTAATTGATTTTAATAACCTTTTTCATTTATAAATTTACCAGAGGTAAATAAAAACAAGTTAATAATACTGACTAACCTTATTTCTATTCTATAAATAAATAAATAATTAGAATACTAAAACTAAAAATATAATATAATATTAACATATATGAAATTACTCATTATCTAAAAAAGAAGAAGAAGAATAAGGGGAGTAATCAAGATAAAAGAGTTGGAATCCATCTCTTACTCAATTTCCACCCATCATCTTTGTTGACATTGATAGCATGTTTCTCAATCTCAATAGCCTCTTTAAGCTTCTTGTGGTGGAAATGATCAACCCTAGCAATGACCTTCACATCCTCAATTCAAGCATGGTGCTTATATTTCTCTGCATGCTCTGCAAGAGTTGCTAAGCGAGATTTGTTTATTAACCATCTTAATTCTCAATCAAACTTCATCAAATTCACAACGGAGGTTGAGGAGAATGGGTGTCTTGCTTTCTTGGACATCCTTCTCTCTAGAATGAATGATGGTTATGTTTCTCACCGAGTCTTTCACAAGAAAACTCACACAAAACAATATCTTCATTCTAGTTCTCATCATTTTCGGGCGCAAAAAATGGGGTTCTTAGTACTCTAACCACTCATGCTTTAAGAATTTCGAATGAGATGCACCTAGAAGAGGAAAAATCTCATATTCTTAAAGTTTTTAAAAATAATGGCTATAACGAATCTCAAGGCCTCAAGGCTTTCCAAAGAGCCCATAAAGAGTCGAGGGTTAAGCCTCCTAGCGATGACCCAATCTCTAAGGTGCAACTCCGGTTTATCTAGGGACCACTGACATGATTGCCCATATTCTGAAGAAGAATAATGTATCATCTACTTTCAAGCCCCTTAATACCATTATAAATTCTCTTAGATCTGTAAAAGACCCTATTGACCCCAAGGACATGAAAGGAGTCTACTCAATCCCTCCTGTGGGGCTCCCTACATTGGGGAGACGCTCTATTAAACAGAGAATCCAAGAACATGTTGTAGAAATAAGGCACAACTGATCTCTCTCATCAGCTCTTGCCAAGCATGCAGAGAAATATAAGCACCATGTTTGCATTGAGAATGCAAAAGTCATTGCTAGGGTTGATCATTTCCACCGTAGGAAGCTTAGAGAGCTATTGAGATTGCGAAACATGCTATTAATCTCAATAAAGATGATGGTGTAAATTGAGTAAGAGTTGGATTCCAGCTCTTTTATCTTGATTACTCCCCTTCTTTTTTTAGATAATGAGTAATTTTATATATGTTAATATTATATTATATTTATATTTTTAGTATTATAATTATTGATTTATTTATGGAATATAAATAAGGTTAGTCTGTATTATTAACTTGTTTTTATTTCACTTTGTTCCATTTATAAATAAAAATGGTTATTAAAATCAATAATTCATATATAATTATTAATAAATAATTTCTTTTTTTTTTCCCACTGGAAAAATCGTAATCTTTCATTATGATTGAAAAATTACATGTTGTAGATGCCTTCTGGCATATGCTGTAAACAGATTTCAAAAATTGTGCTAGGAGAATATGCAAAGATCCTTCATCACCACGCAGGGTGTATGGATTCAAGGAATAACATGTGACACAGAAAAATAAGAAAAAGGATTATGTACAAATGGGGAAAAGTCAGAGTTTTCGCCCTTTTTTCTTCTCAACTTTTTTCCAAACCCCCAGTGGTTCTGTTGGAGTTATAAGTGCTAGTGCTGATTCAACTACAGGTTGTGGATTATCCTTATCAGAATCTGACGATTCTGATATGTGTTGACATTTGTTTCTGGTCATATCCATAGTATCTGTTGAAATTACCCGTGCTGTATCTATATGTTCCTGTGGATTTTATTAATAAATAATTTCTTATATGATTATTATAATAAATAATAATAATATTAATAAATAATTATATTTTTATTAATCTATTTTATTTATTTATTTATGAAATAGAAAATAGAAATAGGGTTATTAATATGTTTTTGATTTTACTATAAATAAAAATTGGTTATATATAATATTGGCTATGATTAGGTTTTTGTTGTACAAGCACAAACTCAATAACATAGACGATCATAGACTTCTTAAGCTAGCTTTAAATTCCAACCAAAACCACCTAAGGCTCAATCGGGGGTGGCATAAAGACACAAGGGCCTGGTTAAACTATTGGGAGATCAACAAGAATGATGCATTGCAAAACATAAATAACATTAAAGATATTGTTACTTCTAAGTTCAAAGAAAAAATGTGGTGTGAGAAAGATTTAGCGGCTAAAAGAAAATTAAGTTATTATAAGAAGGTCATCAACCCCACCCTAGAAGATCAAAAGTATCTCTCTATTTTAACTAGCTCAAAGAAGAAAATTAATATAGCAAAGATTAGAATGAATTCTCATGAGCTCCATAGTGAAACAGGTCGTTGGGCAGTTCCTAAAATGCCATGGATGGAAAGGATCTGCCATTTATGTGAGAATAGGAACATAAGTGGGGATACAAATAACCCCTCTAATTATCGGAAAATTATGATCAGCCCTCTCTTAGCCAAGTTATATGGTAGTAGTTTGGAAAAGAAGTTAAGCATATGGCTTGAAAGTGAAGGTAAGCGGGCTAAAGGCCAAGCAGGTTTCAGAAAGCATCACTCAACAACAGACCACCTCGTTACGCTTAGGATCATTGCGGAGGAATGTCGTATTGATGAATCCAATTTATTTTGTTTCTTTGTGGACTTTAGAAAGGCTTTCGATATGGTTCCTAGATACAACCTTTGGAATAGATTAAGAGAGCTAAAGGTTCCTCTCAAGTTGAGAGCTGCCGCTATAAGGTTATACAAGAATGTAATTGCCAAGCTAAAGAGCCATGAGGGGTGGTCGAAATATATTAGGTGTAACATTGGAGTTAAACAAGGTTGCCCCCTCTCCCCTACTCTATTTGGCATTTACATCGATAAGCTTGAAGGTTATTTAAAGGAAGCAGGATGTGATGGCACGATCTTAGCTGGGATAGTCGTCATCCTTCTTCTCTATGTTGACAATATTGTTCTTTTGGCAAGGTGCCCATCTGATCTTGATAAGCAACTCAGGCTTCTTAAGGATTTCTGCTCTACCATGGGTATGACTGTTAACACTGACAAAACAAAAGTTATGATTATAAAATCCAAGAAGGACACTTACGCTAATTTTATGTATGACAATAATAACTTGGAGGAAGTGTATTCTTACAAGTACCTAGGAATTGATATTCATCACAAGCTCAATTGGAACCATAGCATTGAGAAAAGGATTAATGGGGGGTGAAAAGCTTATTTTGGTCTTGAAAATAATTGTAAAACAACAAACCTCGTAATGTGGGATAAAAAGAAGTTCCTCTTTGAAACTTTAGTCACTCCTGTTATCTTATATGGCTGTGAGGTTTGGGACTGCAACATCTCCAGAGAATCATGGAGAAAGATTGATCAAATCCAGAAGCGTTTTATAACTTATAACCTGAAAATTAAAAGTAATACACCCTATCCTATTCTCCTTATAGAAGCAAGTCTTTCCCCTATTGAGAGCGTAGCTATGATTAGGTTTCTGCTGTACAAGCACAAACTCAATAACATAGACGATCATAGACTTCTTAAGCTAGATTTAAATTCCAGCCAAAACCACCTAAGGCTCAATCGGGGGTGGCATAAAGACACAAGGGCCTGGTTAAACTATTGGGAGATCAACGAGAATGATGCATTGCAAAACATAGATAACATTAAAGATATTGTTACTTCTAAGTTCAAAGAAAAAATGTGGTGTGAGAAACATTTAGCGGCTAAAAGAAAATTAAGTTATTATAAGAAGGTCATCAACCCCACCCTAGAAGATCAAAAGTATCTCTCTATTTTAACTACCTCAAAGAAGAAAATTAATATAGCAAAGATTAGAACGAATTCTCATGATCTCCATAGTGAAACAGGTCGTTGGGCAGTTCCTAAAACGCCATGGATGGAAAGGATCTGCCATATATGTGAGAATAGGAACATCGAGGATGAAAACCAGTTGCTCTTAGAGTGCCCCGTATACAACCACATTAGATCTCAGTTTCACAATCTTTGTTACAATACTGGCCTTCCTAGCCTTTTACAATGTCAAAATTATAGTGAGCTCGGGAGGCTTCTCTCCAAGCTTTTTGAGCATAGGAATAAAATCTTAAATCAAAATAAATAATTTGTTTCTTTAGGTCCGATAGACCAATGTTTGGTCTTAGCGGACGTTAACCATCATCATCATCAATAATTTAGTATTATTAATAAATAATTTCTTATTTGGTTATTATTATATATATATTAACTTTAATATTATTAATAAATAATTAAATATTTATATAAACAATTAACGACTAGTTTATAATAGCTAGTTTTTAATTGAAATTAAAAATTAAAAATACATTAATTAAAAAATTTAATTCCCTAATGGCCAGTTTCTAACAGCTTCCTTGCTATTTATTCATTAGGATCTTAGATTTTTTTACCTTTGTTCTGAGGACGAACCACATTAGTTGGCCAAATAATACTGATGTGATTAATCCGAAAGACATGCTTACTATATTATTTTGGAGTTGTCTATGGATGTGGAGGAATTGATCGGATGACTAAAAGTGGGGGCAAAAAAATTTCAAAAATTATTGCAGTGGCATTGTTTGAATCACATTTTTGATGGTGGAAATAGATTCAACACCATCAAAAACCTCTAGGGCACCCAAAATATTGAAGTTTGACAACTATAACTTGGATTTAGAAAAATTCCTACCGGATTTTATCAAAATATGGCCATAATTTCCATGATTTTCAAGGCAAAAAAAACAGGCTCGTTAGACTACGACTATTATTTTGTTATCAATCAATAGTATTAATTGCTATTATTTAATATATACTAACTTCTTATATAATAATAATAATAATGATTAAAGTTAATATTTATGAGCACTGTTGAATATATATATATATATATGAATGAACATTTTTATTGCACAATAAGTTTATAGATATCTTCAAATCATTAACATACATTTAAGCATTTTTATATTCAAAATTATTTGGCAAGGACTAAGCTACCTACCGTCTTTGTTTAAAAAGTATAAATTTAAATTACATGCATAAATAAATACATCTTCATGAAATTATTTTAAAAATGTTTAAATTATAATCTCATATATAAAGTGCGATGTGATTTATCCGGAAGAGTTTTGCATTACCAATAAATATTAAAATAAAGTGTATACAAAATCACAATAACATTTTGAAATGGAAAAGTTATAAATATTATTCAATGCACATTATTAAGAGAGATCAATAACAACTAAGAATTTCCATTGATAATATTCTAAATCCAAAATTATTTATATAACAGCCAGTTAATATTAACGAGTTGAAAATAAATATAATATTAATTAAAATAAATATGAACTATGGTAACAACAACTTAGTAAGTGGTTAAATGACAAAATATGAATGATAGCATGATAGCATTTACGGAAGCAACATGAAAATCATTAACAATCTATGAAATTTCCTCAGTTTTAAGAGCTTAAGGGGTAGGATAATTTGCAAATCCATAATGTTGGTCAACATAATCGTTCCCTATATTTTTCGATCTGATGATGAAATGGGAAACTATTCATTGGGTTGATAATATGCATTCCATAAACCTGGTTAACAATCTCTATTCAAGGAAATTGAATGCAAATGTTTTTCACTCAACTAAAGAAACATATACTAGTATTATCTCTGAGTTCAAAATTCTTTGATTATTATCTTTGAGTTCAAACTTCTTTGATTCATATTGTTTTGAGATAGTTCTTTAATAATCACACCGTCAATTTTAATGGTGTGATTATTCCTAAAGAACTGTTTCAAAATAATAATATTAGTTTAATTTAGTCAATGGTAACTATTTCAAAATAATAATATTAGTTTAATCTAGTTAATGATAATATGCATTCCATAAACACGGTTAGCGATCTCTATTCAAAGAAATTGAATGCAAATGTTTTTTGATCAACGAAAACAACATATAATAATATTATCTACGAGTTCAAACTTCTGTGATTCATATTATTTTGAGATAATTTTTCCAGAATAATCACACCATAAATTTTTTATGGCTTATTATTTCCCGAAGAACTATCTCAAAATAATAATATTAGTTTAATCTGATTCTTAGATAAAATGGTTTCCTTGGAAAACAATAAAATGGTTTCCATACTAACAAATAACATATATATTTTTAATATAAAAAAGATTTTATTTCAATACAAATTATCAACGTGGAAGGAATTTGCAAATATAGAATTTGAATCTAATACACACAACTTGCAAAGAAGGAATTTGCAGATGGAAATGCATATGGGATATAGAATTTGAATATGATACACACAACTTGCAAAGAATGAATTTGCAGATGGAAATGCATATGGGAAGCCCTTATTGTATGCCAAATTTGACACAAGAAAACACTTCCTTCCTCATGTACGACATGGACAATGGGCTTCCAAGCTTTCACTTGCTACTCCTTCCATATTCCAAGTGTATTTGGATATTTGTTGATGCAGTTACACATTTCATCGTCGAATAACTTAGAAGATGGGCTTCCATGCTTTCACCTACTACTTCCATATTTCAGGTGTATTTGGATACATGTTGATGCAGTTACACATTCCATCATCAAATAACTTAGAAGTTGAGGCATATTTAAGATGATTAATATCAAGATTATGAATGTAAACTATATATTTGTAATTCTTCATAAATTCTCACAAAAACAAATATAATGTTCCACTCTCTATATCAAGATTGTGAATGTAAACTATATATTTGTAATTCTTCATATAATCTCTAAAAATAATAAAATCTAATATTCCACTCTCTATATGTGTTATAAGCTCTACCCTTAAGCACTATGTGATATGTTAGCAACTTCTGCAATGAGAAAGCCTCTAATTGAACAAGCACATAACCTAAAAGAAATGCTCAACAGGCATGTTCTCCCTTAATGGAGAAAGCCAAAGCCTCTGATTGGACAAGCACATAACCTAAAAACAATGCTCAACATGCATGTTCTCACCATAATGGATAAGAGCAATTGTACTCTAATCCACAATTATTCCCATGTAGTTAGGTCAATTATAAAGTTAGTTTCTCTTTTCACTGAGAGAAATGCATCACATTGTCAAGGCAACTTAGTCCCTCCCACTTAAGTCAAAATTATGTTTTCATAAAAAATGCAAATTGGAAAGGAGTTGCATAAATTTTGATGGGTAGTAACCACCAGTAAGTCTGCACATTTATATTTTTACTCCTACTTATTAAAGTGCTAAAGAACATATAATTAATGATGTGCAATAACTCCGGGTAAGTACATTTATTTACATCTTGTTATATCTATTTTTATGAAAATACTTGCTTAAATTTTTTAAGATTTTAATTTTAGTTGGTTTTCATATGAAGATTAACAGTGAAAAAACACTCCACAAATATATAAGATTCATGACATAAATATTGCAATTGCATCAAAAAATTACAGCAAAAAAATTTGAGGCAGTTATCCACATGACTCAAAGACTACAATAAGACCTTCAAGTTTATTGTCCAATCAAATGTTTGATTTTTTTTTTTGCAATAATATTGAAGAATAAATAATTGTTTTTTAAAGTTAAACATTATAAGTTGTATTGGTCAGTGCTAAACTAATAATGGTAAACAAACAAATCGATTGCTAGAGACCCCTGGCAGCGACTAATAACGTACAATTATAATTCACTAATAATTACATAACAACACTTGGACAATTATTTTTGATATATATTAAACTAACTTTGTATTATTGTAGAAACTAAATATTATATATATTATATGTTTGTCATTAGGAAAACTAAACCAAAAATATAGAACTATATTTGTAGTCATGAATATCACATTAAGAGTTTTATACAACTTGATTAAGTATTTAAGTTGATATCTTTCTAGATAACCATAAACAAAAACCAGTGCAATATTTGTTTACTAGATTATCAAGCCTGTGAATTATCTTAAGGAGCAAGAGTAATACAAAGATATCACAATTAATCATGAAAGTGTCCATCTAAGGGGAGTTGGCGCTGGATCATCTTCTTCATTGTTATGGAAGTTCAAGTTTGTTAGTTTCTTGGCTACCACTAAGATTTCAATGTCCATGTTGTTGACTTGTTGCTGTAAGTCATCAATGCACAAAATAATTTCCTCTTGGGCTATTTATTTTAACCAATACTTTGCCCATTATGGTCTTTATTTTCCAATATATATCCATGCGTTGAGTACGTATGGAGCGGGAGTTGCCTATGTAAGGAACCTATCGCTCAACATTCTCCACCACCTCATTGTCTGATATGAATCTACATTCAATGTGTGCCTCCTATTCTTCCATAACTATCTATTTGCTAGCAGACTGAGGGGTAAACTCCCAATAACAACTGGTAGAGGCCTTCGCATTAATCTAAGCCCGAGTTCGAAGAGGAATGTCACGCCTGTTGTGACATTGGATGGAGTCAGAATGTCCTTGACAAGGCATTATAAGATACAAGGAGTGGGATATGAAAGAGATGGAAGGATGGATGATATAAACAAACAAGACTTGACTCCCCACGACCACTATGTAGAAGATTGTGAGTGAACAAGAATGGGATAAAGCGGAGGGTCAGAGACTAGAAATCCAAGGAGTAGTGAAGTGGGGAGAGGAAGTAGGAGGAAAACGTTGACAAAATTATAGGAAAAAGCAAAGGAAAGAGTCTATTAAGCACTTGATAGAGTTTTCCAGATGAACAAAATAAAAGATGGAAACAATAGAAAAAATAGAGAAATGTACGGGTACTTACCCAAAGTAGGCTCCATGGGAAGAGCCTGATAGTAATTGCAAAACTACTACACATTTCATGTTACGAGGAGCCTAGGATCCTCATCCTTAATATAGGATTGCAACCACTCTAGGCGAGGCGATCTTCCAATGTCCATAGAAGTGAGCATGGAGAGGTTGAAGTGCCCAACCTTATCAATGAGCGACAACATTCTTGCATGCATAATCTTAAACCATACCAATTGTCCCTAAGCCATGAGCAAAAGAGGTGATGTAATCAACATACATGGATTATTACTTGTTAGCCTCGATAATCACCCAGTGTGAGAGAACTTATCTTATAATAATATTTTATTTTATTCTTAATCAGAATGTAGGCTTCTGTGATTCATGATTTTAATTTATTTTTTTTTAGAATGTAGGCTTCTGTGATTCATGATTTTAAAAATACTTTTCGGAGAAATCACATATCAAATTTATCGTCGACGCGTTTCGAACCCTTAGTGTGGTTCATCATCAAGACAAAGATGGATAGCTTGAACCAGAGACCTAATAAATAGTATAGATGGAATAGCTAAATCCTAATAGTCAAATTTTATTTACTTATTTATTTATTTATATTATTAATGATATTAAAACTTGAACCTTTAGAGAGAAACAATAAAATAAAAATGAAAAAGCCATAAAATAAAGAGATGAGAAAAAGAAAAGAAAAACAAAAAGAAAAATATATAAAAACATATATAATAAAAATTTTAAGATCAATAACAATAAAATTATAATAATTAAATATAAAAAAATAGATAAATAAAATAATATATAATATGAGAAAGAAGAAAACACAAACTAACTAATTAATAATATTAAAATGATTATAATTTTATTATTATTAAAATTATAGCAAAATAATTATAATTATTATAGTTATAACAACATTTTTATTAATCAATAATGAGTAATATAAATTATAACAATTTTTTTTTTATTTTTTTTTGACAAAATTGGCTGTTGTATTAAAATCTGAAAAAAAAAAGCGGGAACTTGAATTCCCGAGGTACATGAAGAGCCGGAATGGCTCAGGATCAGAGGAGTTACGGAAAGAAATTCTCTCCTTAGTCTTGCTTGTTCTGACTTTGAGAGAGTCTAAACTGAGATAAACTCTAACAAATTGGAACAATAAAAACTGACATTTGCATAGCATTTCTAAATTATGTTAACGAGAACGGGGAGGCAGTCCACATGGCGTGCCGCTGATTACAGAATGGGGCGATAGGGATCAACAGTTGAGCTCGAGCGAAGGATGAGATAATAGACACGTCCAGGTCACGTTGAAGCCAGGATCCTACGCATAGCAGAAACAAGAGGGATCGGTTCTAGAAAGGATGAATAGATTTAATCAGAATGATCAGAGTAATAAATGAAACGGAGCTAAACCATATTCCATTGCTGATAATAATCCTGATGCCAGCCTGGAACAACTGAAGGCATTTCCTCTTGATTGAGCTGTCTGAATTGATGCTGAGTGAACTGATTTGATTCATGGCAGAGGCTGCAGAGACTCCTTGGCATTGCAAAGCAGACTTCCCATTGTCCTGTCACAAGCCTTGTTGGCGTGCATGTCTGCTTGCTTGTTGAAAGAGCGGCGGATGTGATGAAACTGTAGATTTCCCATTGTCTGATGCAAGAGTTGGCAACGCTGAATGATCTGTTGTAAGAGAGCATTCGGTGATTTTTTCTTTTGAGCCATTAAACTAATTACTACCGAAGAATCTCTAAAAACTTTTGCTGATCTTATACCAAGTCCGATGAGTTGTTTTAGCCCTTGATATAGGGCCAACGCTTCTGCCCTGTTGTTGGAGATATTCCCTAAACCCCATTCAAAGTAGAGGACGCAGTCCCCATTGGCATTGGAGATCAAGCCCCCTGCTCCTGCGATACCCGGGTTTGACTTGGATGCTCCATCGAAGAAAAGGTAGAAACTGTTGCATTTTTGCAGCCAAATTGCGAACTCCTCCTCTTTGTACCTTATCTTCCAACTGTGGGTTTCCTGACTGCTCTGTTCTTTCATTATATTGCCATTCTGAGTGCTGTGAATTTTGTCCAGGATATAGCTGATGAAGCTCCTTTCTTCCACACTGTACACAGTTGCATCAATGTTGCTATGAGTTTTGACAGAAATCGTTTCAAGGGCTAGAGTCTTTGCCTTGTTGCAGGCAAATCTTGAAGTCGAGTTCTTGTCCTTAAAGATTTTTCGATTTCTAACTAGCTAGATACTCCATAACATGGTGTATGGGAGAGTGTTCCAGACCCTCTGCACTAAGTTGCTCTTCTTATTTTTCCAAGGACAGTTCTTTTTCCAATATTGTATCACATCACCTATGGTATGCTGGGAAATCCAAGGGAAATTATCAATGGGGTACAATTCTTTCTAGTAGTCAATAGCAAAAGAATAGTCTACAAAGAGGTGTTGCATGGATTCTTCCGCAGCGTAGCAGTTGGGGCAGCGAGATGGACCATTGATACCCCTCTTTTGTAAATTCTCTGCTGTTAGGATTTTCCCTTTTAGCAGGGTCCAGATAAAAAAATTAATTTTTGGGAGAGCCTCTGACTTCCACACCATTCTCCAGTGATTCCATATTGGCATAGGGAAGGTGCTGTAGCAGATGTGCTGGTGGGCTGCTTGTACTGTGTAATCTGAGCCAGTTGGGTCCCATCGAAAGCCATCCATCTCATTCTTTTTGACGGGAGCTTTGCTGTGGAGGAGAGACTGCAGAAAGGAAAGGCTAGGATTGAGAGCAAAGGGAACATCAGGGAAGGACCAACCAAGCCAGAGGTGGGATAGAGGATCCCAGCTAGAAATTTGATCCAGATAGTGGATACCCTTGCTGTTAAGAAAAGAGAGAATAGGAATGGCTTCTTCATGACTATTTATTGGTTGCTGTCCCAGAATTTTATCAGCTCCAATCTTAATACTGACTCCTCCCTTGGGCACTTTAGATATATTCTGGGCAATGAACGGAATAGCTTTTTTACATAAGCGCCAGATTTTTGAAGAATCTCTATTGGGTATAGCAGAATCTAGCAGTTGCTGTCTCGGGTAGTTCAAATATTTGGTTTCCAGAACCCTTTTCCACCAAGTAGAAGAACTAGGGATGAGCCTCCAAACAATCTTCCCTCCGAAGGCAAGGTTTAGAAATTTGGGAGATCTAACGCTGAGACCTCCTCTGTCCTGGGTTTGAATGACTTGTTTCCAACTGACTAAATTGAATTTCTTTTTATCGATTTTCCCTCCTTGCCAAAGGAAGTGACGAAGGATTACTTCCATTTTGTTATGAAAGGAAGCTGGGGCTTGATATAAGGAGAATCGATAAAGGGGGAGAGAAGAAATACCAAATTTAAGGAGGATGAGACGGCCTGCTGGGTTGAGCCAAGCTGAACCCCACTGTTGTACTTTCCGCTTCACCTTATCAATGATGATATCCCACGTTCCTGCCTTCAGAGGTCCTAGGCTCACAGGCATGCCCAAGTAGGAGAAATGTGTCCACTTGAGGTTGCAAGGGACTCCAAAAATATTTGCAATATTATGGATGACCTGATTTGTTGCATTCCATCCAAATATACAACTTTTTAACTGATTAACCAAACCTCCTGAATACCCCATAAATTTGTCGAGAAGGGTCTTGAATCTCCTTGCTATAGTGGTGGAGGCTCCTCCAATTAGCAAGGTGTCATCGGTGAACTGAGAGTGATTGATATTCTTGACTCCATTCCCATATTTGATTCTAGTGATGAGGCCCACTCTTCTGTTGCAGTCCAGAGCTTGACTAAAGGATTCAGCCATAAGGATAAATAAATACGGGGAAGGGGGCAACCCTGTCTGAGACCCCGGGAGGACTGAAAGGCTTCACCCGGTCTACCATTAACCAAGGGGGAAATCCAAGGCCCAGAGATGCAAGCAGTGATGAGGCTAATGAAGGGCAACTCAAAACCCATCTTTTTTAAAACAGCTATAAGGAAAGAATGCCTAACTCTGTCAAAGGCATTGACAAGGTCGAGTTTAAGGATAAACCCTTTTTCCTTCCTAGAGAGGCTCGAGTGAATGGCTTCTTGAACTAAAAGAATGGAGTCAGTAATTATAAATTATAACAAAATTTTTATTAACCAATAATGAGTAATAAAAATTATAACTAATATCAAAAGGCTTAAACACACCCTTACCGGGCGCAAGCCCCGGAAGTGATGATTGATGCTATGTGATTCATTTCACTAGTTTCAATCCCACTTCTTCACCCGTGTGAGCATCACCCGATGCAATGAGTGCTAAGTGAACTATTCAAAAATCATGAGAAATTAGTCAGTTACGACTACCTCTCATGGAAATGGTCATGCGTGAATGACTTACTTAACGCAGTTGAATAAATTCAACAAGAGTCAAGGGATCTCTACTTGAATGGTTCATGAGGCACAATACTTGCTAAGGTTTTGCAAATGGGGTAGCAAGCTAAGTGGGCTTGATTGTGGGGAAAACTCCACAGTTAAGTGCGCTTGAGCCAGAGGAGTCCCAGGATGGGTGACCTCCTGGGAAGTCCTGGTTACCGGGTGCAAGCCCCGGAAGTGATGATTGATGCTATGTGATTCATTTCACTAGTTTCAATCCCACTTCTTCACCCGTGTGAGCATCACCCGATGCAATGAGTGCTAAGTGAACTATTAAAAAATCATGAGAAATTAGTCAGTTACGACTACCTCTCATGGAAATGGTCATACGTGAATGACTTACTTAACGCAGTTGAATAAATTCAACAAGAGTCAAGGGATCTCTACTTGAATGGTTCATGAGGCACAATACTTGCTAAGGTTTTGCAAATGGGGTAGCAAGCTAAGTGGGCTTGATTGTGGGGAAAACTCCACAGTTAAGTGCGCTTGAGCCAGAGGAGTTCTGGGATGGGTGACCTCCTGGGAAGTCCTGGTTACCGGGTGCAAGCCCCGGAAGTGATGATTGATGCTATGTGATTTCACTAGTTTCAATCCCACTTCTTCACCCCTGTGAGCATCACCCAATGCAATGAGTGCAATGAGTGTTAAGTGAACTATTCAAAAATCATGAAAAATTAGTCAGTTACGACTACCTCTCATGGAAATGGTCATACGTGAATGACTTACTTAATGCAGTTGAATCCCAAAATGATATCTAATATAATGCACTGCGTAAACCCCCATACTTAAACACATTTACATTATTATAATTTTTTTTGCTATTTAAATAAAATAAAATAATAATATCTGTATTTAAGGCTTTGTGATCCATAATGAATTAAACAAATTCTTTTGGTAGAAATCACATGAGAGAATTTTTTGGCCGACTCGTTTCGAACTAACAAGTGTGGTTTATCATCAGGGCCAGATGAAGAGACAGACCATGGCAAAGGCTTAAATAGAGAGCAATGTAGAGACATAATTTCAAGTAATGACTATATTTGAACAATAATGTTTCAATTATAATATTAATTTATTAATATATTAAAAACGAATATTATTAAGTAATGACTACATTAAACGGGTAGTTTTTGAAAAAATATTTAAATAATGATATTATTTCATTAATTTATTAAAAATATTAATAGGTAAGGGCTATATTAAACGACTAGTTTTTGAAAGATAATATTTAAATTAATTTATTAAAACCAAATATTAATAGTTCTTGAAAAATAATATTTAAATAATGATATTAGTTTATTAATTTATTAAAATATTAATATATAACCGTTATATTAAAGCACTAGTTTTTGAAAAATTATAATAATATAATTTTTGAAATTATGTCTTTACATTTCTCTCTATTTAACCCTTTGCCATGCTCTTCCTCTTCATCTAGTCCTTATGATGAACCACACACGCACCGGCAAAATATATATATATATATATATATTAATTTAATATTAAATAATAAATGATTTAAATTATAAATAAAAATAAAAATATAGCAAATATTTTTTTGGTAGAAATTATATAGTTAAAAATCTCGTCCACCTGTTTTGAACTTATTAATATATAATTCATTTTCAAGATAAAATAAACCACACTAATGGATTCCAAAAGCATGAAATTTTCTCCATATAATTTTTCAAAAATTTCATTAATTTCTGGATTTGAAAATCTATTTCATATTCAAACTCTTTTATAAGCATCGAAATTCCAACACTAAATACAGGTTATGGAACCTTGAAATTTCTTATTTAAAATTCTGTAAAGCATTTATTAAATTTTGTTAGTAACGTCAATCCTCTTCTATTTTTCTAAATCATTATTTATTGAAATCCTTATTTTTTCGGAAATACAGGTCTGGAACCTTCTAACGAGTCTGAACTCAATTCTCAGAGCTCGATCCTCTACGAAAATGTGGGGACCCGGGAGTTCTCTTACACGGAAAAGGATGAGATGGCCACATGTCCCACACCCAAAGCATATTTTGACATTTACACAACTGTATCCGCAGTATCTGAACTCAGGTTGCCATCAGTGTATAAAGGACACAAGTACAAACAAAGATTCCAATATACACGCATTTGCCATTACCATTATTCATGGGCCATGTTTGAAAGATTCCAATATACACGCACTTGCCATTACCATTATTCATGGGCCATGTTTGAATAACGTCGACACTGGTGTCCGCCGTGGCGACAATGGTCCCCGAATAAATTGCAAAATCTCAACTTTTTCAAGCTGGTCTTTTTGCAATCGGAAATTTTGTAGCACATGCAAAGTTTTTGGATCTAGTATCGGCAAGTTTTGTGCAAAAATTTACAGTGAAACGTATGAAGTCAGTCGTATCTGATTAGAGCAAATGCTGTTTGATTTGAATCGGTTTCAGCACGAACCGTAGCTGGAATTCGACAATTTTTGTTTCAGTATGTAAAAGGATTGTTAATTCTGTAGAAATTGACATCCAACGGAAAAATGTAAGCAAACCCTAAAGCTAGCTAGAGCAATTACAGGTTGATTTTGATCAGATTCAGTGCAAATTTGATCTCAGTATGTAACATTATGCGTAACGAGTTGTGCGCGTTTGTTTTTCCATAAAAATCTTACGGAACGAATGGCGTTTTGCTCGGATCGGGTCCGTTACAAACGCTGGTCGGAATCCGAAGAATCGGCCTCTTAGGATGTGTAGTTACAGTCCGTAGGTTTTGTTTTGGAGACTCATTGCTTCGGAACGTAAAGCCCTGGACAATTTGGGATATTTATTTTGTGCATATGTGGAATTTTTGGAATTCTCTGATTGAAAAGCAGGATTGTCATATTTGATGAAGAAATTATGTGAAATTCTTTTAGCTCGGAAACTTTGATTCGGGTTTGCGAGCGGAGGAAGCAGGGTTTAGGGCTGAACAGAACGATCGATTTTGTTGAGAAAACCAATAATTTCTGTCTCAGTCATGGCTCTTTCTGTGGATCGTGAACCGTCTGTATTTTTCGGGTGAGCGCGATTTCATTCTGCTTAATTTTTTAATTTTTTTTTTAAGTTTTTCGTGTAAATTTAAGGATCACTTGAAGAATGAATAAAATTGAATCATTAACATTTTTATAGACAGGGTAGTCTGTAAGACCTTTAAGTTACAAATATGCCAATCTTATTTGTTTCTACTGGATAAATTATATTTGTGCACTGTCATCGCACCGAGAGAAGCTAGGTGCTCCACAGCCTTGGTGGGGAGAGATCTTTAACACTTGGTTTATGTGTGTGTTTGCGCAAAGATAAAGAGACGAGAAAAACAGTAAGTCTTACTCTTTTAATTACAAGAATGTGCCTCTGTATTTTATATAATACTTATCTAAACAACAACAGCTGTAAATAAACAAGCATCGACCTCGGATCTATTACGTGCTACGCACTTAGAGGATGGATGTAATATAAAAATCAAGTTTTGCAACTTGAGTTTTTAAAATCCCTCTTGGCATCCAAAGTTATGATAGATCTATGTTGGTTTTATCCGGTTACACTGGATAATCATTTCTGCAATCTAGGAATTTTTGTAATAAGACTCCTTCACATACTTTGATTAGCTGAGTGTAGCGATTTATTCCCATAGTGTTCACAGGAAAAATATGAATGCATAATTTCACCTCGAGTTGCATTCTACACAGCCCAGGTGGCGCGGGTCAGATCACTCAAATCATTGCGTGGTTGTGTGCAATGCTGATGAAGGGTAAATCTAGCTACTGTAATACATGGCAGGCTTCGTAAGTGCAATGAAAATATTGAGGGTCGATATTCCACATTGGGCTAGCTTCTGTATTTCATTTCAAAAGGATTTGCCAATTCAAAATGAACATTGAACCAAAACTCAATTTCTTTTACTGTGATTTTATCTCTTGATTTCTGTGAACATTTTAGCGTCTAGGAGTGTTTTAGACACTCCCATGGTCTATTGACTACTGATTATGCATGGGCGGGTCCACTGCCTATCCAGAGAGTATCATAGTCCTCCTCTACTTTTTCTGGTATCCAGATCAGCGGTGCCTGACGTTATATATGGGTGAGGTCCTCAGGTTTAGATTTTACATTGTTCGGCCTCCCACCCTGCCGGACCCTACTCCGAGGATCACATCTTTTTTCTTGATGCTCCTAGTGGAAAAGGTACCAAGAGTCGGGCAGAGAGCAGCACTATCTCAGTCCTCAGATCCATTAGATTCTGGGAGGCATTCTAGCCCCTGGCAACAAGGACCCTGCAGAGTTGCTGACTTAGATCTTGGGACAGTCTAAACCAGACCAGCCAACAATCCTCCTCCTCTAGTTTCTAGCAATGAGCCACTTCTTCTAGATAGAGAGACACCCCCTGGGCCAAATTCAGCGCTTCTAGCCAGTCCTCTATCCAGACATTCTTTCCTGTAGCCTCAAATGGTAGGAGAGTTGTACATTTGTAAGTGTATGCTTTAGAGGACAACCCGTTCCTTCTTTCGGCAACAGGCAGTTGGAACCTTGAGGTTCTTTTCCTTAACTTCTTCTACAACAATGTTTTTCACTTTGGCTTTAGACTTTAGTCAGTAGAGCTTAGATCTTATAGATTAGCTTTGCTTCCTACTTTTGTAGGAGTGGCCTTTGCACTCCCACTTTGCATTGGCACTTACGCATTGATGTTTGATCAGTCATGTTGACCTAATTTTGGTCATTTGTTGACATTAATATAATTATCATTTTTTTCACAAGAAGAGAAATATGCAATTTTATTTATATAAAACAAAATTACATTTTGCATGTGCCTATCGTCATTCCAATGGCCACATACCTCATAAAGAATCCTGTGGATGTTTCAGTCATCAAATTTTGAGGTTTTGATATCTTACCATATGCCCCCCAAAGAACTGTATCACTTTGGGATTTCAGCTGTTCTGTTCTTACAAAAAAGATTATACACATTGCTTATAGATATCTCAGAGATAGCAGAAAATATTTCAAAAAAAAGACATAGTATGTTTGTAGAAACTATTTATCTTTCAGATGCAAGGGTCAAGAAAATATTCTTGCTGCTGGCCTTCTTTATTTTTGGTGATTTTGCATGTGCCTCTGTCCAGATACAATCCAGCTTTTGAGAGTGTATCTGCTTTTGTGTTCCTGTACCTGTATATGTGGTCAAATGAAATCTGTGTAAAGAAAGAGAGCCGTTGACAGATATTTTGATAAATAGGCTGAAGGGTGTAGTTTCTTATTCTTGCTGTTCCATCCATCCAGTTTATGACGACACGTGAACCCCCATATATATGCAATGAAGTGATCCTCTGTTTTATGGCCAGCTGTATAATCAGTTTTTTCTTTTTTAAACCAGAACGAGAACATTATATTAATAAAAATCTGTGGTATGAATGCAGCACTTACATCAAAGGAGGCAAAATACCATTGATTGACTCAAACTTCTGTCTAACTTTGGAATGCCCACTGGATCAAAAAGCCTAATTTTCTGTATACCTAACCTATTATGCGGCATGTCTATGTGTATATATGTGCCAAAATACTTTCAAAATTTGAAAAAATATACATCACATACTAAATGTTAAAACGAGGAATTATATCTCCATGTCCTTTTTCCCCAGGTTGTGGGGAAATTGGAACACTAAAATCAAGTGGATTGTGATCTGTATCACATATGGTATTGCTTGAAGATGAGGGTTCCAAGGGCTGTTTGCTGAGAGAAATCTGCAACTCTTCAATCTTCTGACGAATGCTAGATAATTCATCCTCGGTTCTGCACATCCTGGACTGATGGTCAACAAGCAACTCCATCACAGTGGTCATGTTGGAGACCAGTTGATTGTCTCTGAGTTGTAAAGAAAGGATTTCTTCCTAGAGATGCGGAATCCTTTGCATATTCTGTTGATACTCCTTGCTAGGTTGACGTGGCATGTTTATGCCTATCCACTTGTACTGATTGCACCAATTAAACCAACCATACAAACGTTTAGAGAGGTGCCAAATTTTTGAGTCAGAGACAGAGAGAGTGGTCCCCATGATAATTGGGAATCTCTGATGCTTCCTGAGAGGATGAGGGTTAATCTGACCAGGCCATTCTCAAAGAGCATATAATATGAAAAATGTATGCTTGAACAGATTAATCCTTACCGATGGTGGAATGCTCTGTGCGTCCTTAGGAGAAGGCCATTCCAAGTGCTGCGAAAACCAATAATGCACTCGAGATTGCACAGAGCCTGTACATTCCCTGAAGTTGGCATATACCACCACTGAGAACCTATGTCACACGGTTCGAGTTCGAATTCGAGTTCGACAACGATTAGGTTCGATTCAGGTTCGAATTTTCCGATCAGGTTCGAATGAGGTTCGGCATTAGGTTCGACTATACATATTTTTCAATATATATATATATATATATATGAAAAAATAATAGAAAATTCAAAATCGATCCATAAACAGTATTTGTCAGGATTTTGGGAAGTTATTCTTGAGTATCTGCCAACAATCTATTCTGTTTGCAATAACTTAATGGAGCTGAACTTCAACGATGCTGTTATAACTTATGGGTAGCAGGGAGTTGGAGAAGATTGTTTGAAATTGCCCAAAATTGTAACATCTTTGGGTTTTAGACACAGTGGAAGATGATCTTATTGACAAAGAGGCTGCCCCCCTGTAATTTGTAAATAAGACTGAAGATGTGGTAGATAGAGAAGACAATGGTATGTTATAGCAAAAAGTTAAAAATATCAGTATGAATATGAAAACTGAGAAGCAAGTGCAGAATAAATTTGTTGATAATGTTACATCTTGCTCACAAGTTGTAGGTTTTAAAAAATTCCTCAATTTTGGTGGCATTTATAAACGCCTGGGAAAAAATGGTGGTAGACATCCACAGGTTCAGACATCCACCAGTGCATGGCAAAGCTACATTTCAAAAACGGGATCAGAAAATGTTAAATACATATCTATTAGATAAAAAGGTAATGGATTCTAGAGTCTATACTACAAGTCTACAAGCCCAGACTCAACTGAAAACCGATGACTGTCAAGTTCTTCACTATTAGATTTGTATTAGACCAGGCTTTTGGTTTTGTTGACGACAAAACTATATATGCTAGTTCTGCGAAAACCTCTTAATACACTAAAAGTGAATTTGTGTTTAAAGAAATGTGAAAAGCAGATATACTAAATGAAGGCAATTTAGCTTCTTCATTATCTACATTACAATACAAGTCCATTACCAACGAGAAAAGCAATCTAATTTATAATTGCAACTGGGCTATATGAATTGCAAGGAACAGAAGAATTTATTTTTACAATACAAGCACAGTAGGACGAGGCAAAACCATTCTTGGACAAAGAATAATCACTATTTTTACCTGACTATAGAGTTCTTCAACACATCAGAGTCCAGACTTACACATGACCAGGCTTTTGATTGTTGAATATGCGCCCCTCTATTTAACAATGAAACTGTATACTATCTCACGAGCATCTGCAGAAACCTCTTAGTAAAGGCTTTACGGTTACCAGAAACAGGAAACATAAACATGTTACATAACGAGAAACAAAACAGAACAAGAAAAAAGACTACAGAGTTTTGGCGGATAAGCAACGTGTACCCACGGGCCACGGGCCACTCCCCTCCCTGCATATTTCATGCATATAAAAAAGAATGGTGGTGTATAAATGTAGTCCCAATGGGGGAATGGGAATGACAACGGGAACAGAAACGGAATGAGAAACAGCTAGGCAGCCGCAACAATGAAATTATTAACACATAATTGGAAACGGAATGAGAAACAGGCTGGGAAGCGATGAAGAAAACCGGTGTGCGACCCAAAACTGCCAAAAAAAAACCATCAAACCTTAAAAAAACCGCTGAAATTCGCCTTAAAGTACGTTCAGGTTCGATCTTCAAATTCGATTTTTCAGGTTCAATTTTCAAGTTCGATCAGGTTCGAATTCGTTCAGGTTCGCCGATCAAGTTCGACTTTCAGGTTCGGCGAACCTGAACGAATTTCAAAATTTTTTTTCAGGTTCGGCGAATTTCGAACTTGAACCTTCAGGTTCGCCGAACCCTGTGACATAGCTGAGAACTCAGGAGAAGGGAGATCAAAAGACACCTATTTCTTCTAATGCTTGCCAACCTTCCAATTTCTGCCCCTGAACGGTCTTCAAAGCAGGCAATTGTGTGAACCCATGACCCCCTACACTTATCCCCATGAATTATCCTATTTGCATGGAACATAATGGTCTGCACACCCTATAACCGTGGCCATTTCTTATACCATCCCAAAGACCCCGACCTTGCCAAGAATTTCCTAATATAGAGATTAGAAACACCATGGGGTTTGATCGAAGTCAATCAAGGCTGCCCCAGTGCAATACATCCCAAAACACAAAATGGAAAATTTAACAGAGGATATAGCAGAGAGTTTTCAGAAAGGTAAGACTGAAGAGGTGATGCTTACAAAACCATCTGGAAAATCCATGTCTAGGAACGTATCTTACCCTTCAGAATTTATGGTGTGCTCATTGAATCTGAGTTGTGTCTGCATTATTACTATGCCACCACTACATTATCTCCACCTTCAATTTCGCACACAACATATCTCTTGAATGGCGCTACCACTGCAAATGAAATCCACTAACCATAATGACCTCCGTTTGCGCGAGGGGAGTGAAATCTGCTATAAATGCCTTCGTCACGGTGAGGAGACTGCTGAAGCACCACAAGAGAAAGGACTCCATATCCTTGGCACTCGTTTGGATGATGGGGCTACATACACCACTCTCTCCTGTACCACCTTATACTTCTGCATACCTTGTATTCTTCTTAAATACCACTTGGCACCAAAATTTTAAATGATTCTTGCTTAACGCAGGATTATTGTTTTGGAAGGAATGACGTATTGTCATTAATTTTAATTTCTCGCAAGGCTAATGAAGCTCCTATATTGGCTAAGGAATCTGCAAACGGATTTTGTTATCTTAAAACATGGTGTACCTCATAGGACTGAAGTCTGAAACTTCTTTTGCTGCTAGATTTTCTTTAGAACAACTTTCAGGAGCATGCCTTTTGGGAGCGTCTTTTTTATCAGCCTTGAATAATGATTCTAGAGTCTCCAATAATTGATATGTTTGATATCTTTTGATCCTGAGCTAACATTAAACCCTGCCAAAGAGCATATGCTATAATCGCTTTAGTGCAAATAAATCTGCATTATTATTTGTGTTTGGCCCTATATTTGCAGAGAGGGAGAGAGAAAGAGTGTGTGAGATGTGTAGAACTCCACGTGCACCTCACATTGGTGGGTAACCTTGAGCATGCCCGTCAAAAAACTTTCATGGGGTATCTGTTTGGATTGCTATTTCAGGATGGCAAGAGATAGGATCATGAGCATCTTTTGTAATCATAGAATTTGCAATAGCCAAGCTGTGTAAAGTGGTAAAGCGATCTTGATGTAAGATGGTCCTTTGTTTTAAAAGATGGCCTGGTTTCTTTCTAACAATATTTCCCCAAGCCACCACTAGGGGAAGGGCTTTATGTTGGAGTTTATGATTTGCTGATAGCCAATGTTTTAGACTTTTATCTAATGAGGGTCCTTCCTAGACATATGATTGGCCTTCATTTTTTCTGATTTCTTTCCAGATTCTTGGAGAAAGGGCAAGTTATGAAAAGATGATCAATTATTTCTGAGGCTGCAGAGCATAGAGAGCATATACTTGGTCCGTGAAAGGATCATTTTTGTAGATTATCCCAAGTAGGAGCTTTGTTCTTAAGTAAAAGCCACATGAAGAGTTTTGCTTTTGGTGGGCATTTTAATTTTCATAACTTTTCCCCCACAATGGGGGCTCATCGATCACTGTCCCTTGAGCTAGGAAGAGGTATCCAAATATCAGAGAGTATTCTCCATGAGGGCTGGAAGCCTATATAAGCAGATCTTCATTGTCAGAGAAAACAAAATGGGAGTGTTTTAAGGCTTTTGCATAGTTTTCCCAGGCTGCTGAAAATTCACCTTCCAGATTCAGGGTGGTTGGTGTAAGCCCGTGTTGTTGACCCCTCACATAATCTGTCTGAAATTTTGTTGAGGTTAGAAACCATCTTCATTTATCTTTTAAACCAGTGGCATAGGAAGTAGGTGGCTTTGTATTAATAAAATTATCATATCTTATCTGTATGATCCAATTTTTTAATGTGAAAGAAAACTTTTGCTATAAAATTTCAAAACTTAAATGTTTAAAAAAATTTACAATTTTCTTACCAAATAATTATAGTTGTTATTTTGAGAATTATAAAGGTGTTCCAAGTTTCTATACTTATAATAAAATTATGGTTATTATGGTTTGTTGAATTTTTCCTTTCTTTTGTGTATGTAAATATTTGGTTGCTTAAAAAGTCTTTAAGGGGTTGTGGGAAATTATGGTTCCTTGACATTTTCTTTTGTAAGTGTATGCACCTATTTGGTTAATTCAATAGTCTCTAAGGGGTTGTGGGTGTGCAAACATTGAGATTGGCAGCTCAAGGAATTTGATACCTCTCAGCACATAACAGATTTGGGGTCGAGATGGATCACTGCTAATTTAATTTTAATAGGCAGGAAAATAAATTATAATCAGTTGATTGATATGTAATGAAAAACATCAGAGGCAAAAATTCGATAATAATTTTTCCATATTCTTGTGCTGTAACTGGGAATCAAATGGTCATGTTCTGTATAGAAATCAGAGTTCATTATTTTGGTGAATAAACAGTCAGAAATAAATTTTATTAGAGAACATTCTTTCTTCTCCCTGCACAAGTTATTGAAAAAGTGGTGCTGCAAAAATCGGTATCTTGCTGGATTCTTTGATGTTGAAATTCTCTATTTTTGCATAATTTCTCTCTTAGTTGGGGTTGAACAACTTTCCTTGGCAAAGTTATTCCTAGGGCTTCCTCTTGGTTCCTCTTTCTTGCCTCAGTTTTCTCATTATTCTGGTATATCTGCAGATCTTGTAGATGTTAGTGGATGTTTTCATTTTGCTCCTGTCTTCTTGTTAAAATTGGCAACTAGGGCCAACTTCGACCTTAGGACGGCTCATATGATGGAGATGATTATTGCATTGGATTCCTCTTTCAGAGAGGTACAATTTTGATATAAACATTATCTCATTCTGACAAGTATAAATGGAATTTTGAATTTATTCTTTCTCACGGACAAATTGTCAAGGCTGGCCCCAGTCAAATGTAGGCTCATGAAGCCCAATGGACGGGTCTCCTCACCCTCAATGAATTGTATAAATAGGAGTGACCCTTCTCTCATTTGGACACTCACTCATCTCATCACATCATCTTCTCTCTCCTCTCTTGATTGGTTCGTACAACTTGGAGGCTCTTTTCTTTTCACATGTGTGGAAGGAAGACTGTTTTTGGAGGCCGAAATTTTCTGTGATTAGGGCAGCATTGACCAGCGTTGACTTGGGTACTTTGATTGCAGCGTTGACTTCTGTTTTGGGCCAGAACTTCGATCTTTTTAGGCCACATTCTTTGGCACACAAATTGAGGCATTTGGGGACAGTTTGACCACGTTGACTGCAGCATTGACTTTCTGTTTGACTGCAGAAATTACAGCAAGCATTGTTTGGGTTGACTGAGCTATTTTGGGTTGATTTTGACCCTCTTTTGAGGCTGTACTATTCTGTTGTTGACCGAGCTGATTTCAGGTTGATTTGGGGCAGATTTGACAACCATTTACTTTTTGGTTAGGGCTGCATTGATTGCTGATTTGGCGGATCTGTTTTGGGCTTGTACTTATGATATTTGTACTCTCTTTCTGCTGAACTATTGAAGAACAATAAGAAGATTTGATCAAAGGGTTTTCCCACATTGGGGTTTGTTCCTGACATCCCCACATCTTTTGTCCTCTTGTTTTGGCTTGTCTTCTGCATATGATTTTATGTTCTATTTGCATTTACTGTCAATGTTTATAAGTTAATGTGATTGCTACTGGATATAATTGGAAATTGTCATTGGGCTACTAAAGGAACATTGAAGTAAATTGTGCTTAAGCATAGAACATACCATTGTTATCTAAAATTAACACTTCTTCTCCTAAAGAGTGAGCTTGTGTGGTAGCATGCTTCATTTATTTCCATGAAGTACTGCCATGAATGACTGCATATGAAGCATGGAGTGCAATACACGTGGAATGAGCCATTTAGTCTGAAAAAGTGCTCACTAGTAGCTAAATCATCTAATTGTCTAAGATTTCTCTTGCAATTATAATATGGAGCAATTTCTGATGTGATTGATCAATAATAAATATGTCACTGTAGTTGGATTTCCAGTTTTGGCAAATTATGATGGTTATCAATCGAAACAACAATGAAATGAAGGGAAAATCATTCATTTTTCAGTAATAAAGTAGTTGTCTAGACTCTAAGCTTATGTTTTTGAGGAAGTATAGGGATTCAGATTTGTGATTGCTCTTAAAATATTTTATTCATTCTCTCCCTCCGAAAATGAGAGTCCCAAAGGCACAAGGAAGTAAATCTAACCATCTAATATGAGCTCTTTCCCTTGATAAGATAAGATAATATAAGAGAAGATAATTTTATTAATGTTCAACAAAGGAGCACAAGAAGTAGGTCAATGGGACTCAAAAGTGTTGAATTTTGTAGCTATGGTCGGTCATCATAATTAATATTGTAATCATTGATGTATTCTATAAAGGATGTTCTTCATTCTGCCTTTGTCAAAAGAAAAATGTTAAAAGGCATGTTCTTCATGTCCTTTGAAAAAGAAGAAAAATTGAATTTTTTGAAAATAAATTTTTGGCTCCAAAATAAGTTAGCTCAACTCCCTTCTAGTCAAGTCGGCCCCAATATAGATGCACCCATTCATATAACGAGTCCACTATATATATGAGGCATTCGACCTCCCTCAAAAGGTAATTTTCGGTTCTGTTCAAGAAAATTTCAGATCTCCAGAGGCAGCCAGCGAATCTGAGGCCAGCAAAAGTCTTGTCTGAGGCAGTCAGAGAATCTGAGGCCAACAAAGTAACATCTCTGAGGCTAGCGAAATAACATTTCTGAAGCAGGCAGAACAGTATATCTGAGGCTAGACAAAGGCCGAATTTACGACGGAGTCTCTGAAGCAGAATCGAGCTTTTCTTGAAGAAGAAGAAGACCAACGAGTGGAGCAGATTGTTGACTTGACTAAAGGGAAGCTTGACCAAGTTTGACCTAGCTGTATGGTTGCTCTGTTTGATCTTGAATTTGACTGATGTATCTCTCTTGTACTTGATGATTTCTCCAAGGAAATGGTTGCTAGGTTTTTCCCCCATGTGGGTTTTCCCAGGGTAAATTTATGTGTTCTTTGTGTGGCTGTCTCTTCATGATCCTACTGTCATTGTTATATTGTTGATGTCTTCTGTGTAATTGCTTGATGATGGAATAATGAGCAAGAATGCGAATAAGATAAAAAATTAACATGGTATCAGAGCAGCCTTAAAGATTTAAGGTCAAAATGAAGCCACGTCAGAACTCTGTTCAGAAATACCACCTAAGTACTGTATGTAACTTAACAAGGGTCTGTTCAAACCATGAAAGAGGAGCAGAAAAGTCTGTTCAAGGTCTGTCTTTGTTCTATGACTAGAATAGTAGTGCCGAGCCTTGAAATAAGACTCCTCAAAGATCAGTCTAAGCTATTATGGAAAATAGAAGTTCCTCAGGAAATCAATGAAGCTGCAAAAGAGTCAAAGCCCTAGTCTAAGGACACCATTAGATAATTCAATTGATCAAAGGAAGGTCGAATGTCTGTTGTAGATTAACATGCTACAGCTTGGAAGTAAAACATATATATATATATATATACCAGAGATATATCCGTGCTTTTGGATGAAATGCCTCAGGGCTAATCTCAAAAAAGGCCGAAAAGATCAGGACAAATAATAGAGGCTGAATAACTTCACATAAGCCTGAATTATCACAGTCAATCTAATATTTGTTTTGATAGGTAGTCCTCTTGTGATCAACATTTTCCTAAGGCAGAATCATTGGAGCTTACCCCTGGAGCATAGGATGCTGTGATGACAAACAGATTGACTTCAATAAATGACCTCAGAGAATCCCGCAGTAAATTAAAAGTCCAGGCTACATTTCATTTTCAATATGTAACCCTTTTAAGATCAGATCAAAGTTTTATGAGGAGTAAGGATTAATGAAGCATACCTTGTCTACAAGAAAAATTCCTGAGCACAATCTTGTGATTCTGAAGGCATCTAAGAGAAGTTGAAAAGTTTTCTGTCTGTAGACATGCTAGCAAAGTTGTTTGGGTTGATGTCTCAGTTTGGATTGGTATCTTGTTTTTGAAGTGATTTTTCATAGTTTTTGTTATGGCTACGGGAACTGATGCTATGGTTGAAGTAATGAAGATCCACAGCAATGAAATAGTTGTGGGAATGCAGACCTTCAAGAAGGCAAGTGAAATTAATAAGAGGTATGTATTATCTCCCACGGTGATTCTTTGTCTAAATTAGTCACTGATCTTGATAATCTTATGTCATTATAAAAAGAACTGTCATTGGATTCCAAGCATAGATCTGGTTGGAAGAGTCTGTGTCAAAGACTTACATTATAATCTCTTTGAGACCGTGGATGTCAGTATGCCTTGAAGAATGAAAATATATTAGAGAACTGTGTAAATGCTTTGGAAATGTTGCCTTACAAATCATATGCAGGTCTTTAAAGAATCCTTTAAGGTCAATTATTGATGTAGCATCTTGATATATTCAAGCATGATATGAGGAACCTGTAATACCTTAAACTGCAATGATATGTCCTGCATTTGACAAGATGAGCTTAAAACTGTAGCTTTATAAGGCTTGAAGAAAGTTTCGGTAACTATTCTAGTATGTCTACCAAAATAAAGAACGAACCTTGCAAGAATGTTTGAAAAGCTGAGGTGACATTAAAATTTCAGGGCTCTGTAACATTGTGATTCAGGAGCATGACAATTTTTACGAAACATTGGCACCTTGCACTGTTGAAATTTTTGAAAGATGCATTGTATATGCTGATGCTAAGAAAGCTCACCTTGATATGATAAGCTTGCAATAAAGAAGAGGTTGAGTCCTAATTGAAAGTCTGTTCAAGAAATAAGAGTGATTTGCAGAACTGGATGAGTATAAGACTACTTGGGTAGAAGGGGATCAGATCATGTTTAACCAAGAATACATGGTTGCTAAAGTATTGTATAAATGGGTATGTCATATGTCACTCTTCATGTAGACATCTTACTGGAAGATCCCTGATCATGTCACATTCTGATATCTTTATTTGCTGAGGGACTGAGTTTTGAACTGTTATATATGAAAATAAAATCTTGCAGATGTCAAAAACTGTTGGAGAGTGAAAATCCAGGGTTTTGGAAGACTGAAAATCTTGGATATGAAAAGTTTTAGGTTTTTGGATCTAGGGTTTGTAAACCCTAGCAGATAAAATAGGCTTGGACAAGAAACGTATATGGTTTATGGACAAAACCCTAGGACTAAACCTAGATTAATGCTTCCGATAAACCCTAGCTCATGCAAGTAAGGAATGACATCATGATAAAGTTCCTAGATGGATGCAAGAAGGCTAAGATCAAGAGGGAGTTGACATTCCCTATAACTCTCAAAAAATAAGTATCTTATATCTTTCTTCCTTGATTATTGTTACTATTAGCAGTTAGTCTCTTGTCTGTATATCCTTTGCTTGTTTGTAATTGATCTATTGCAGGTACGTATTAATGGTTGCCAAGGCATTGGCAGCAGATGCAAAAAGTGGAAGAACAAAGCAAAGTGTATGACAAGAGGACTCTCCCTAAATCATGACTTGAGTTGAGAGATAGTGTGCTAAGTGAAATTCAAGCTCAGAGGGAGCTAGTAGATCTGCAAGTTTGAAGTATACCTTGATTATGCCTTGAGAAAAGTCAAGATCTAGCATCCAGCAGATGGCAAAAGTTATTCCTTGGCAAAGTAATTCATAAGGCTGCCTTTCGGTTCCTCTTTTATGCCCCAGTTTTCTCATCGTTCTGGTAGATCTGCAGATATTGTAGATATCAGTGGATCTTTTCATTTTGCTCTTGTCTTCTTCTCCTAAAGAGTGAGCTTATGTGGCAGAATGCTTGATTTATTTCCATGAAGTACTGCTATGAATGACTGCATATGAAGCATGGAGTGCAATACATGTGGAATGAGCCATTTAGTCTGAAAAAGTGCTCACTAGTAACTAAGTCATCCAATTGTCTAAGTTTTCTCTTGAAATTATAATATGGAGCAATTTCTGATATGATTGATCAATAATAAATATGTCACCGTAGTTGGATTTCCAGTTTTGGCAAATTATGATTGTTATCAATCCAAACAACAATGAATGAAGGGAAAATCATTCATTTTTTAGTAATAATGTAGTTGTCTAAGCTTATGTTTTTGAGGAAGTATGGGGATTCAGATTTGAGATTGCTCTTAAAACATTTTATTCATTCTCTCCCTCCAAAAATGAGAGTCCTGAAGGCACAGGGGAAGTAAATCTAAGCATCTAATGTGAGCTCTTTACCTTGATAAGATAAGATAAGATAAGATAAGATCATTTTATTAGTTTCCAACAGAGGAGCACAAGAAATAGGTCAATGGGACTCAAAAGTACATCCAGTGCAAATTCATAGTGGAAGTGCCAAAGCAGCTCCTAATGCTACTCTGTTAACAACAGAAAAAGAGAACAGAGACAAAAGTTCAATGAAGTGTACCAAGCAATGCACAGTCTTATATGGTGTCATATCAAATGCCAAATACTGCGTGATTTTTTACATATTATATTGGAGGCTTTTTTCAAATAGTTTTGAAAGGAAAATTATTGTTAAACCTCTTTTCTGCAATAATTGAGTATCTTTAACTATGATGGTCCATTATCATTTTATTTGTGTTAAATACGTATCTTGACAAGCCTCATTAGCACATGTAAATTTGCTAACTTAAGCTAATCCTCATTTATCTTTTGGTCCTTTTTTTCTGGTAGAAAGGATCTTTAGCTAAATATCCCTTGTGGAGTTTGTGCAAATACCACGGTCCATATTCTGAAGGATCCGGCTATGTACATCATCAAAGAGATAGATGTTTTGACTTACTTCATGGAATTTGGTTTTATAATTTTACCTTCAATATTTATGCATTTGCTTCTGCACATTGATTTTATAAGTCAGAGAGCCTTATCTTCCTCTTTTAGTTGTCTAGGCTCTAGTCTGTTGAGTTTGGCATATAATTCATAAATTTCTTGTCTTTTACTTAGATTTTGGATGTGGTTATGTGCTATGTGTCACTTTATGATGATTGCTAGTTAAATTCTGATGGAATCCTTGCAGTTCTCCATGCTTATAGGATGTTAATTGTTAAGGGAACATATCTCCTTCAGCATTTGATCTAGACTGTGATCTATGTTTCAATCTTCCTCTGCTTTTGTGATATAAAACCTGAAAGAGAGTCCATATTTCTTATAGGTCACGCACATGACAAAGATTAGCTGATCACGTTTTAATATAAATGCAAGTTTCTTTTCAAATTGGCAGATATGTTTTTGAAAAATTCGATTGACCTCCTACATTTGGTTTTCTAACTTAATTATGTTGGTGGCCTGTTAAGATAGTGAGACAAGGCTGAATCCATGTATTTTGTTTAGTGCTAGAGTACAATGTTATGCAATCTATATCCTGTTGGTACTCAACTAGCCTATGTGCTAAAAGCAGTGTTTTTTCTGCAGCTGCCTTACCATTTATTAAATTCCGTTTGCATGGCATGGAAGGATTAGACCTGCCCTGTAGCCGTTTTTAATTACATCAATAGAGCCAAAGTCCAATTTGAGACAAACTAGAGCTATTTACAGTATACACCTAACAGCCAAGGAGTTCTTATAATTTTTGCCATTAACTACCAACTGCATGAATTGGTATAGACTGGTTTTTGACTTAGTTGAAGCTGACCTGTAAGTTTCCACGAGTCTCTTCAGATGCACAGAAGTGTAGTTGGTCTGTTTTATTTAGGAGTATCCTCCTTAATTGCACCATGTTTTTGCTTATTGGTCAACAGGATTATTTATGCATGGTTGGAGATCATTCTAACATTTTGATACGACCTACATGTTTTTTGAAGGATGTGTATGAAGAGAAGGGAAAAGTAAAAAGAGATTTCCCCCTTTTTAAATTTTTGATGGAAGATAATGTGCTGTGTAAATGCATTCTTACTATTATTATAATGTATTAATGTGGTCAAGTTTTGCAGTTTGGTAGCAGCTGTTTCTTATGGGGTTGCATCAATGGCTATGGTTTTTATTAACAAGGCCATTCTCATGCAGTATCCATATTCAATGACTCTTCTTACTCTGCAGGTGACACATTAGTCTCAGATTTTAGCATTTTACTTTCGAAAAGAATATAATTATAACATACCATTTTGATAGCAGATTTAGATTAGACTAGCGATCTTACTATGAGTATTTTCTCAATCATGTTCTTGATCTTTATACTGTGTGGCATTGCAGCAATTGGTAACAACTTTACTTATATACTTTGGTCGAGCCTTTGGTTTCACTCAAGCCCGGCCTCTGACCCTGAATACAGCCAAAGGGCTTCTCCTTCTCTCACTTTTCTACAATGCAAATGTGGCATTTGCGCTGGCAAGTTTGAAAGGGATCAATATACCCATGTATATAGCTTTGAAGAGGCTTACCCCCCTAGCTATTTTGATTGCAGGAATCTTCTGTGGTAAAGGAAAGCCACCTGTTCAGGTATTTCCTGTGCACTATGGTGCTATTTGGTTGCCTTTTAAATTCAATATATTTTATTTGGAGATCATATCTAAATTTTTTGACTTGGAGGCATTCTGCAAATTTCCTGATGTTTAACTTATTTTTTAGGAAAATGCAGCCAGCTTAAATAAACAAAAAAAAATGATACGGAGATAATATAAAGTTGGGCATGAGTCTACCTAAAGGACAAGAGAAGCATCTATTTAGGCCGGAATGTGCCTCAAACTTGCAACCTCTTGCATGTATTCTAAGGAGAGTGCTAAGGAGGGTCCCTTTAACTTTGATGTTTGAACTATATAGAAAAATCAATGGAAAACTCTCTAAATGTACAGTTAGAGAAGATAGAGCTACTAAAGTCAACATCACATCAAAGCCTCTACATTGTATACAATGCCATGCACCTCGAAAGTCTAAAGGGTTGCTGGAGTCAACATCACCTAATAGAGTGGCTTTCTAGAAGATCTAGTTGAAGAGCACATATGATGCCAAGGGTTCCATAAATTATATCAGAACTGAAACTGGGACTAGCATGGGGTCATATTGGGATTGGATCGGAACTAGTGGGAAAATTGTGTTGAAGAAATAATGTACTCTAATAAATAAAGAAATACAAATTTTAACTAAAAAATTATATTCATGTACAACAATGCACATCCAAACCATTAGATACCAAATATGCGATGTTTGCTCATATATATATATATAACATGTAGGGCCTTTATTGAGCTCTGACCTAACATTTGTAATATTTCTCAAGAAAATTATGGTGTTGTTGTAGCAGCTAAAATACCCCCAAAATTTTCACCCAGTACATTTAAAATTTTGGGTCCTCGCTTTTCCAAGTTTTTGTTGCATTTCTTAGACATAATCTTTGAAATGCCCTAATCATCACCAAATGCTATTCAACAAGCATTAGTACTGATGGAGAACGACATTTGGCAGTTTATTGAATAGAAACTCGTCCCTTCTACCAATGCTACACTCTGCCATCCATAATTGATGCAAAGTTAAATGTTTCTAGAGTTTAAAAGTGAATTGATGCCTTGTCTAGTTTAGAATAGAGTTTCTAGATTTAAATGTTAAAAATAGTATGGATGGTTTGAGAATATTTTTAGTAGTATATATAATGACATGAAATTAAGGGTTTTTCAACAGTTTTTCCTTTTCTAATCTCCACTATGTTGGTGCATGATAACTTCTCAGAATTATAAATTGCACATAAATATTTTGATTTTTATAAGATTTTATCAGCCATTTAGTTTATATAACTCTGCTAGTAACAATATATATATATAGATTGATTGTCCGAAATTGTTCACCATAACATGTCTTCGCTTCATAAATTAAAAACAAGTTACCATTTACAGGAAACTTGAGATTGTTGGAAATACAGTGGACTGTAAGTATTCCTTTGCTTGGGGACTAATAAAAATCATCTTGGTTTATGGCTTGCAGGACATGGTTTTTTGTTTTTTGAGGGCTGGTCTAGATCAGAACTGGCCAGTTTGGATTTGTTACCATTCCGTTTAGTAGGTTGCTAAAGATCTTGTACAACCTGCTATGGCTGGTACACACAAGATAGCGGCCCACTATTACCTTGGCTTAATTCTCAACACTCCTTAAGCCCAACTCCTACCTAAGGGCTATGGGAGGCTTCCTATGATCTAACTCCAACCAAGTCACACCAAAAACCAGTGCCTAGTAATGGGGTCAAATGGTTGAAGGGAGGAGTTTTTGTTGTTAGCCCACTGGCTTAATATAAAAATGTGCAAATAAAGTAATTAAACCAGCACAGAAGTACACTAAAATATTGACAAGATATGTCATGTAAGTAGTCTAATTTAATGTACTAAAAATATACTAACCATAAATGTAATTACTTCTGTGATTTGTCACTTAGTTAGATGAGTCACTATACAAACTTGCTTGCTGTCTTGTTTGACAGGTTTGCAAAATCTGCAAGTAGAATACTAACAACAAGCCAATACACTCAAAATTTTGTTAGATATAGTACGCAAATAGTCAATATTGATGTACTAAAAATATCCTAATTGAATATGTAGGTGTTTCTATGATTAGACGCTTGGATTGGGGGTTGTGTAAAATAACTCATTGCCCTATTTTCACAGGTCTGCAATTTCTGCAGAAAATGCAGAAATCAATACGCCAACCCCTTGAAAACTCACTCAAAAGTGTCAGAACACTTCTAGGTCCTGATCTAGTGGTGGGAACGTTAGAAGATAGAAGAATTGTCTATATAGACCACTTCCAAGACTCTAAACCTGCAATAAAATGAATTTCCAGCAAGTTGGGAATTCAGTTTATGAGTTCAGCGGTCAAAACTCCTTGAGATACAACCCATAAATTTATTTAAGCTTATAATAAATAGTTAAAAGGCTGAAATAAATTATTCTAAGCTACACATTTAAAATAATAGCTATAAAATTGAATATGAGCGAAAACAATACAAACAAAATGTACTTGTTATATATTGTCTTGTTGAGTGTTTTTTTGAGTGAAATCTGCAATTTGAAAGTTTGCTACAACAATATATCCCTGCAGAGATTTACACAAACTAGATATGCTTGTTAAAATGTGGCAAAATAAGCTCAATAAACAAATATATCTTTCCCTTGATTGAAACATAAATTTAAACTCTTCCCCAAGGGTTTACTGGCTAGAAAGATCAGAAAATTTCAGTAAGCTAGTAAGTAAAAAGTATAAAGAAAATATTTTGGATTTTTGAAGTAAATAGAGAGTTGTAGAGTGAGGTTTTACCTTCGCCTTTTAGCTTACTAGTTCGTAGAGTTGCGATCACAACCCTTGCTTTGTTAATATTTCCCTTTTGAGACTAGAGGGTAAGGAGTTGGAGGTGAAATTATTTCACTCTCTTAGCCTTGAACTTGTCCACAAGAAATTCTAATTCACTAGGATGACATGCTCATTTAAGATGCTCCAACCAAGGTAGAAACATTGGCACTAATAGCCCAATATTCTGAATGGAGATTCCCCCTAAAGGGCTTGTCCAAAACTTGGAAAAGTGTATTTATAGTGACTAGCAAAGGGTAAGATAGAAGTCTTCCCTTCCATGTGATTGTCTATGCCTCAATGGATTTCTACCTTGATTTTGTGATGGAAGAAGTGTACCTGCAATTTTTTTTTATAAAGCACACTGATAGAGGTGAAAAATCAAGAGAGAATAGAATAGAAGAATCAACTCTCTTTGCCTTAGCCTTGAACTTGTCCACAAGAAATTCTAACTCACTAGGAGGACTTGCTCATTCGAGATGCTCTAACCAAGGTAGAAACAATGGCACTAATAGCCCAAGATTCTGGATGGAGATTCCCCCTAAAGGGCTTGTCCAAAACTCGAAATAGTGTATTCTTAGTGACAATCAAAGGATAAGAATCCTTCCCTTCCCCATGACCATCTATCCCTTAATGGATTGCTATCTTGATTTTGTGATGAAAGAAGTGTACCTGCTAAATTTTTTCATAAAGTATAGTGATAGAGGTGAAAAATCAAGAAACAAGAGAATAGAAGAATCAACTCAATATTCAATACACAAGAGGATATTTTTTGCAAAACTGGTTGCTTTGTATTATGGCATCAAATGATCTCACAGTCAACAACGATTACTAAAGAAGAGGCTAGCTTTTTCTAAAACTTCTTCTAACAACTAGATAATGGCTAGCTTGACTCCCTATAGAAAACAATATTTATTAATCATCCATATTTTGGAGACTTAAGAAAATATTACATTAAATTCATGACATTGCCCATCTAAGTCAGTACATTCGCTCCCACGCTCCACTGTCATGAATCCATCGCGTCGGACACAATTGACACGTGTCAGATTCGAACCTAGAACATGTTAGAGATTTGGGATTCGCGCCCTCTAGGAATCCGATTTGCGCCCATGAAGAATTGTGATTTTCGGACACGTGTCACCAAAAAGCAACACACAGGCTTGATAAAAGCTGAAATTGGGCCGAATTTGCTCATTTGTAATTGTTGTTTGGGTGATATGGGACTATGGGAGCAACCAACAAAGGAGATTGGCATGTTTTGGAGTTGATTCATGCTACATGTAGTTGGATTTCCCTTCCATTTTTTTCTAGTTTTCCTACGACAGCCTGCCTATCCATTTTGTTTACATTTTTTCTTTATTTTTATAGTAGTCATGGCTCAATCAAGGGCAGCAGGGAAGGGGCAAAAAAAGGGGAGGAATATCCCCATTGGTAATGCCCCCTCTTTCAATTTCATTAGGGCCTGCCAGTGTTCCATCTATTGGAAGTGGGGCTGCAACAACAACTTCAAATGTTGAGAGAAACATCAATTTAGCAAGACAACAGGCTCAAGAAAGTAAATATCCCTTGTGGAAGTATGTTACAAGAGATTAAGGGCTAGGCAACAAGTTAAAGGGAGGAGGCAATGTTCTTTGGAAATGAAACTTTTGCAACACTCAATTCAAGAACACCTATTTCCGTGTGAAAGCACATTTGTTGGGCATACCATCTTGTGGAATTGGAGCATGTTTAGGAGTGACTGCATCTAAGAGGAAAGAATTAGAAAGAGAGGCCAATGTTGGTGTAGCAATGGTGACTGCATCATCTAAGAAAAACAAAGATGAGGATCCCCTTCCATTCTCGAGGAAAAGCAGTGCCAATTATCCATTTCGGAGTTCTGGTGGGGGCATAGGTCAAGCAACAAAAAGGAGGGCACTTGGTCTAATGGACAAGATATTTTAGCAAAAGAGGTGAGAAGAGATTGATATGACCATTGCCTTTTTTCTCTCTCAACTTCATATCATTTAATGTTGCATGATCACCTTTATTTATTGAGATTTGCCAACCTCTAACTCAAGGGGCTCCATTAGGGTATGTGCCTCCTGGGTCAGAGAAGCCTAGAACTACATTGTTGAGTAAGGGAAAGAAGGAGGTGGATAAAATGTTGGAGCCTATTAAATTAGCATGGCCAACATCTTGGGTTAGTATTGTTTATGATGGATGGACAGATAGAACACGACATCCACTCACCAACTTCATGGTGTCTTTCTTGAATGGACCAATTCTCTTGAAAGCAGTGGATGCTCTTGGAAAATACAAGGATGCACAATATATGGGTGAGTTGTTCATTAAAGTTATTGAAGATGTAGGTGTTGATTCTTGTGTGTAAATCATTACAGATAATGCACCTGTTTGCATGATTGTGGAAGCTAAATATCCACAAGTATTTTGAACACCTTGCATTGTCCATTCCTTGAATTTAGCACTTAAATCTATTGTTTGTGATGTGCCCTAGATTGGAAATATACAAAGAGTACACAATCTACATAGGGTACACACATCTATCATTGCTGAAGTTTTGAAGATTGTCGATACATGGTTTGCCTCCGCATTCATCATGTTGAAGAGGTTGAGGGAGGTCAAGATCGCTTTTGGGGCCATGGTTATTTCAGAGTTTTGGCCTTTTTGGAGAAAGACAGATCAAGTAGCCTAAAAAAGAGTGAAGAACACAATGTTAGATGATGCTTGGTGCGAGAGGGTAGATCGTATTATTAAGATCATGGGCCATATCATTGCATTGTTACAATTTGCGGATACAGACCAACCCATCTTAGGATATGTTTATGAGGGATGGGATTCCATGATTGAGTCCGTGAGGACCATTATTTTTTAGAGGGAGTGCCCTGAGTATGAGACATTAATGGAGGCATTCTTCACCACCATACATGATATTCTTGTTAACAGGTGGGGCAAGAATTGCACACCTTTTCATTGCTTGGCTTACTCATTGAATCCAAAATACAACAACCATGAGTGGCTGAATGGTGGACCTTCACGCATGTTGTGGCCCGGATTGTACAGGCACTGTGACAACCTCTCAGGGCAGGTGCTGTCACTCTGATTCCCACCCACTCCGTTCTAGTTGTCAACAGGCTATGGGGGTAGTCCCTATGGAAATGAGGTGAAGGAAAACAAGTTGGGAACCAACTTGCCTGGGAGACACAGATGAGTGGCCTGGCTACTTGGTAAAATTTTAACAAGATTTAATGATTAGATTAGGTTAGATTTTCAAGTCTGAGACCAGTGCCTTATGGAGTCACAATTCTTGCTTAATATAAATTAATTCCAAGTAATCGGATAGACACACGCTGCTTGAATGATTGGCTAACCAATATGATGTGCAAATCCTAGAATCTATGTGTGATGCAATGATCTTGGTTATTTTTAATTATATGCCTAATCTAAGTAGAACCTCTTTCTTAACTGTTTTGAGAAACAACCTTCATAGTAGGTTGTGAAATGGAAGCCAACGGGAAGCAGGCAGTGGCCTGATTAACGATACATCCCCCTCTGTTCCACCCACCCAATGCCTCTGGCACTGTAGAGACTATGGCTCTGATCATTGTAAGGTCACTGTGTTAACCACTAAGAAGATTTGAATCTCTCAAGCTAACTGGAAAAGGGTTTCCCTAGATCTCTGTCAACCTAGCTTATGCTAGGAGGTAAAATTTAATGCAATCTAGAACTAGTAAGATTGTGCAAGAGGTTATGAGTGCGACTTTTAGGTGAGATTATGTGAAATTTAGTTATGTTCTATGCTTAGAGCAATTTACTTCAATTTTTTTTTTCTTCATATTAGTCCAATGACAATATTCAGATTAGCAATCACATCAGCATGATAGTAAAGTGCAGATAGAACATAAACATAAACAGCAGAAGACAAGCCAAGACAAGAGGACACAAGATGTGGCACCAGCCAGGGACAAACCTCAATGTGGAGAAACCCTTGATCAATTCTTCTTATATTCTTCAATAGTTCAGCAGAGAGAGAGATAGTACAAATACATAAATCTGAGATTTTATGACAGCAGTAGAAGGTACATCATTATGACAGTCTTCAATCATCAAGAGTGCTGAAGCATATCCTGATGCAGCATTCCTCAAATTGCTAGCTTCTCAAGCAATTCTGGTTGCAGCCCCAAACTCCCTTGACTGTAATGAAAGGCTGATCTGAACAATCTCCAAACAGTCCTAAGATAACAGCCCCAAGGTAACCCTTGCTATGGTGCTATGGCCTGTGGCCTAGCACATAGCAACACCAAAGAAAATGTCTTCAAACCATCATCAACGCAGCAACACTTGCAACCATCTTAACTGAGTATGAATGCTGATATATGGAGCAGAGTCGCAGACCTCAACGCATTCCTTCAACGTGTTTACCTTAGCAAACAATTCTTATGACATGCCCATACCAACTTCCTTATCACACAGCCACCTACAGCAAACATGTAATGCTGTGATAAGACATCTCTTTGCTGCGTTATAGGGCTGCCTTTGCTGTGAATGAGAGTCTTTACGTAGCTGTGAATAAGGACTTCATTAACAGTGGATGAGTGCTCCTTTAGGACTGCGTTTAAGGGTTACTTCAGGCAGTGTATAAGGGCCTTCATTTACAGCATATAAAGGCTTCTTCTGGACTGCGTATAAGTGCCTTTAGGACAGCAGATTAGGACCTTTCCTAACTGCGGATTAGGGCCTTCATTTAGATCTTGGTTGGGCCTCCATACAACAAAGTAGCCTCCCCTTGACTGCTTCTAACTGTGTATAGAAGCTTTCATCTTTTATGCGGCTAGGGCTCTTTTAGGGCTTCTTTTGACAGCGTTGAAGCTCCCTTAGACAGCCTATAGAAAGCCTCTCCTTGCTGCATAGAAGAGCCACTCTTGAATGTGGCTGGAACCTCCTTCTTTGACTGTGGTTTAGGCAAATTATGACTGTGGATTTAGGGCCTCTTAGATCAGCGGATTAGGGCTCTTTTTAGGCTGCGTATAGAAGCTCCCTTTGACTGCGTCTAGGGCTAGAGCTCCCCTCTAGGACTGCGGCCAGATCCTTTTTTTCTCTACGGATAGGGCATGGCTTGACAGCGTATAGGCTTCCTCCATCAACTGCGTCTAGGGCTCCTCCCTTTTGATCTCTCTAGCCACCAAACCCAAACTAGTGGAGAGAGATCTTAGGAGAAGTGTGTGTGAAAATGACTTGAAGGCCACCTCTATTTATAGTGCAATGTTGAGGTTGAGATGGGGTAATTTGGTTGCTGGCCGACCTTGACGAATTGTTACATAACACAAATAAATTCATATATCCATGAATACATGTCGGAATCAGATGATCTTTAGATCAATCCTACACCTCTCGACGAGAGGAATCCAAGGAAAATATCAGCTGCCATAAATAAGATGACCCACATGGAGTTTGGCCCTAGTTGCCAATTTTAACAGATTACTTAAATGTTCCTTCAAGTACTTAATTATATTTTACCCATGTTATGATGTTAAGTACTTCACAATGTTTAGAAAAGGTAATCTCAACCAAAAGGCAAGTGTTAGATTTTAATAGTGCCAACAAGAGATAAGATATCCACAAGATGCAATTTCTTAATAAATATAGATCCAAAATTGATAAACAACAGTTAACCAATGATTTAGTATGATAAGCCAATGACCATTATCCACAAAAGACAATAAGTGTTCTTAGCCAATGTTCTTCAACAATATGATTTACCAATTTTCAAGTTAAGAACACTTAGATGCAATCTAGATCACCACCAATTAGATGCGCAAATGAAACAAGTTATTTCAATACCACTTGGATTAGAGAGACTTAGGAACAATTTATATACTTGAACCAAAGGTTTGAGATGTGCTTATTAGATGTGAATTTTCAAACTTTGTAGCATATGAGCTCACAAGGAAAACCAATGTTGCTTGGGAGCGGGGAGCGGGAGCGAAAACGGGAGCGGGAGCGACCATTTTCAAAAGCTCCCAGTTTGGGAGCGAATCCGGGAGCGATTTTTTAAAAATATATATATATTTTATATTTTTTAATTTTTGATACATATATGTCAACAAAAACATGTAGAATGATGAATTAGACATAAAAAACATAAAAAAACATAGATTGATCATTGAACCATATCACATCAATCATCTAGAAATTATAATCGTCATCAACCATGTCCACAAGTTAGTAAAATACATATTACAACTGCAACATATTGAGTCTTATAAATCATGATTCATCAAATTCAATCTTAAAGTTTCAACTTCAAGCTTTCAGAATTGAAAATTCAATAACATTTATCATCATTGATCACCAAAGTTGTACTTGTAAGCTAATTTTAACCATTACAAGAAGTAATATTGAAGATATTTCTAAGTCCTAACTTCTAACTGTTAACATGATATGAAATGTTAAAAATTTATAAAATGAAACATGAATAATGAGATGAAATGAAACAACTTTAGTCTTTCACAAAGCATCATATTCATAATTCACAATCATTACCAATGAGTTATAATTGCCAAGGCCCAACTTTAAACATCAAATTTTCATTGTCATAGTGATATAATGTTTACAAAAAATATCATTATGATATGAAAGAGTCAAGAGTCAAGAGTCAAGGACTCAAAACTCAACAGTTATGAAAACTAAAGTCTAATAGAAACTAAAAAAGACAAGTAAACTGTAAATCTACATGTGGCCCTTGCCACGAGAGTCTCCAGGAGTATAAGCAGGTCGTGGTGGTCTTCTAGGAGTCTCCCGCACAGACCGACGACCAGAACTAGAACCTCCACGCGAGGGTGTAGATGGAGGTGGCGACAGCAAAGGAACAAGACTCGGACCTCGAGCATTGCTACTGGATGGTGGAGGTGGAGGTGGAGGTGGCATGGCTGCTACTTCATTTTCATCCCTTACAAGTTCCTCTTCTAGTTCTTCAATATGTACAATGCCATCCTCCAAATTGTCATCCTCTGGGTGATTGTCCCAAATTTTATATGTGGGATCCTCATTAGCCCGATCACAGTAATGACTCAACAACCTCAAGTTGTAGTGCACATAAACCAAGCTTTCTGCTCGGTTTTCATTGAGTCTGTTTCTTTTCACATTATGTATATAACTGTAGGTGCTCCAACACCTCTCTGCAGAAGAAGAATTTACAACCTGTGAAAGAACTTTTTTTGCCAATTTTGGCAAAAGTCCGTGGCCGCCATATGTTTCCCACCATGTGAGAGGTTCAAATTTATCTTTGTCGTCCATTGCATGGAAGTTACCATACAAACCAGTGCCACTGAAGTATTTGCCTATTTCAAGGCGCACAGCTGCACATTCCTCCCTGTCAGGTACCAACTTTTCTAATGCTTCCAAATATCCTTTAGTTACCTCTGGATCTAAATGGGGTTTGGTCCTAACCCCACCCCCTGCTGCAGGTTGGCCCAACCAAGATGTAGAGTAGTATTTTGGCGTAAGGATATACGCCAAGCAATGTATTGGAAGGTTAAGCCTATTCCACCGTTCACACACACAATCATGAATCAGTTTGTACAAGTTGGGATCTCTATTATGAACAATGTCTTTTATTTCCCCCAACATGGTATCCATTTGCTCATACACCTCGCCAATCACTGGTTTGTCTGTATCTGCAAACAGAATCATGTGATAAATTGGCTTGGTGAAATCCAATACCTGCCTCACACTTGTCCAAAACTGCCCATCAAGAGCGGCCTCCTCCACCATTTCAAGACCTGCCATGTCAGCTACATTTGTAGCCCTTTCCTTTAACCCCTGCCAATGTGGACTGGATACCATGCTAGCTAATGCCTCTCTTACCTTCAAAAGGCGCCTGAAGGTGAGGTAATAGCTACCAAATCTAGTCTTCGCAATCTTCAGCAACTCCAATCTCGAGTGATTGCGGAAAAGGCCATGGGTATTGCTATGATTTGTAATAAATTTTATCATTTGTTTGCCTTTCTTGTACAAATCACCAATCCATTGGTACTGTTCATTTTTGTTTTTGACAATATCATGCAACAGAAGGTTCAATGTGTGAACCAAACATCGAGACCAAAATATGTTGGGGTATTTATCCTCAATAATTGCTCCCGCTGCCTTACAATTAGGAGCATTATCAGTGATGACTTGGATGACATTGTATGGGCCAATACACTCAATTGTTTCAAGTAATGCTTCTGCAATGTTGATGGCGGTCTTGAACTTGTCTGAGTAATCATGTGCAGCTAGAAAGATGGGACCACTAACAGACACAACGAGAACACTTATCAATGGCTTGCCTTTTACATTTGTCCATCCATCAGATACAATGGACACCCCATGGTCAGTCCAAGAACTTGTCATTTTATTCAAAGAATGTGATATTTTTGCTTTTTCATGATCAAGGCCAACGGTTCTTGCCTTGTCATACCCAGGGCTCTTGTATCCTTTAGGGGCATCATTTATGGCAGAAACCATTTCGTGCCAATAAGGTGAACGTAGAACATTGAATGGTATCCCACATGCATAGAGAAACCTGTAAACTTTTGAATCCACATCATTCCTACACCCCTCATCAAGGAAATCTGATATGGTTCTACGCCTTAAAGATGATGACCCTGTGCCTCCATGTCCATATCCACTGCCTTGGGAGGATGCTGAAGGAGTTCTTTGTGATTGTGAGCTTGGTTCAAAGAAACCCCTTGATTTTTTTGTTCTGTATTGGGCTTCCTCCTCTTCCCTGATGTATTTGGCTCTATCCGCTGTTGACACCGCTGTACAAGTTTTGATTCCTATTTGTTTCTCTCCATCCCATGGCCTTTTCCCGCAGAGGTGTCTTCTAGCACGGGTGTATGAACCTGTGTAATCAGTGTTGCAATGGGGGCAATGAAATTTAGTGGTTCCAGCCCCTCTCCCTGTTTCAGCCCTGTGAACATATTTCCACAATGGAGTTTGGTCTTGTTTAGTTTTTTGATGGTCATGTTCACCCTCCTCCAGCTCCTCCTCATCAGGGTTTTCACCCATTTGACTTTCTCCGGCTTCTTCATCCCCCTCTTCAGTTTGGGGCCCCCTCCGTTTCCTACTCTCCAGCACCATAATAACCATAAAAGGGACCAGGAAGAGGAAAATGCCAATAAATATAGCCAGGTCCATGGTGTTTGATGTTTGTAGGGTTTTGATTCTTGAATCTGCAAATTAATTTAATTTATTGGGATTAATTAATTTAATTTAAATACATGATTTTTAAACTCAAACAGTTAAATTAAATTAACTAAATTACTATCTAACCAGCTAAACTAACTAAATTACTAAGTTACTTACCTCTGCAGGCTTGCTCCTCGCTCCTTGGCACTTGCTCCTCGCTCCTCAGCACTTGCTCCTCGCTCCTTTGCTCTTGCTCCAGCTCCAAACTCAAGCTCAATGAAGTTAGAATGAATTTTTTTTGGCCCATTGGGCTTTTAAAACCCAATTTTTTTTTTAAATTTTTTATTTTTCGGGTCCACGGATTTTTTTTTTCCGCCGAACCGCTCCCGGCCCGGCTCGAATCGCTCCCGGAGCGATTTTTAATGCTCGGGAGCGATCAGGGAGCGATCGCTCCCCGATCGCTCCCGAGCGTTAAAAATCGCTCCGGGAGCGCCGGAGCGATCGCTCCCTATATCGCTCCCTAACAGACCAGGGAGCGCAAATTTTTTTAAGGGAGCGCGCTCCCAAGCCGCTCCCGCCCGGAGCGCGATTCGGGAGCAAGTTCGAGGGGGGGGGGGCGCTCCCCCACAACATAGAGGAAAACACAATATTGGTGACTTCCACAATGTAAATACTAAGAACAAGTAAAAACAAAATATACAGCTATGAAAACACTCGTGCACTTTATGTTCCAATGATTTTTTTTATGAGCAATAAGTGACTTCTATGACAGCATTAAAAGATTTATGACAACAGTGAATAAATTTGCTTTAGATTCTCAATTTAATGTGCAAATACTTGCCCAATATCATAAAGAGAGACCCAACTACCAAGTAGACTTAGCCAACTTAAGAATTTGGATGGATTAGCCACTGTTATATCAGATTTATTATGCAGAAATATCAATCACCGAAACTTCAAGATTCATGCCAAGCTATGATTGCCCAACTTATGCAATTTATTCCTCAATATGCCAAGCAACTTATTAATAATTTTTAGGGCCAATTTAGGATGTTTTTATCATTGTTATGAGTTAATTTACTTGCTGAAGTAAAACAATGAGGAAACAAGGGTTAGGAGATCAAACCCTTAGGCCCTAGGCCTTGAAGTCTACTAGCCCAACTTGTGCAAATTTTTGTCCAATGACTTGATACCTGAAAATACAAACTTTGGACCAATTTTCTCTACAAAACACACCAACAATTAGTCTAGAAATTTTTCAGAGATAAGCATATGGCAAATTAGGGCCAAGAGAGGGCAAGAGAGAGGCCAAAATGAAGGGAAAAGGCCTCAATAGGCCTGTGGCTAGGGTAAAAGGCCTATTAGGCCTTACGACAAGCCCAAAAGAGGTTGTCGTTGGGCTTAGGAAGGGCCGAAAGGCCCACCAGGGGCTACGGCCTAGGGTTTTGAGGCCCTAAGGCCTACGACACCCTAGGGAAGGCCTCAAAGGAGGCAGCCGCAAGACCTTTTAGGGTTGCGGCTTAAGGGCGAGGATCAACGAGGGAAAGCGGAGGGGGACGAAGGTCGAGGAGGGAAGAGGAAAATCCACGGAGTGGGGGACGAAGGGCTAGTGGAGGAGGACAGAGGGCTGAGGAAGGCCGAGGAGAGAGAGGAAAGACCCCTAGGGTCTGCGACAAGGGTTAGAGGGCAGGATGAGCGCCTTAGGGCTTATGACCAGCCATAGGAAGGCCAGAAGGCTTGACGCAGAGGGCTAGAGAGGTGAAGTTGGGGCCTTGGAGGAGAAACAGGGGGTAGGAGCCCTGAAAACCTTGAAACCCTTTGTCAAAATTTTTTTATGGTTCAACTCTTCAATTTTTTGAAATTTTTTCCGTGGGTAGCCCAGTGAATTTTTTTAAGAGACCATATCTTACCCTCAAGGGCCTAGATCTAGCTTTTCATCAACTTGATCCTTTGATCCAACCCGCAAAATGAAAAATACAACACCCAAACCCCAAATATATGCAAAATTCTTAAAACCCCAAACCCCAATTAGCAAAAATAATTTACAAAATAAATTTACAAATTATACAAGGGTTTTAAAATAAATTTTGAGAAATAATTTTTTATGGTATTTTTCTTTGATAAATGGCTAAAAATGCTTCAGAAACCCCATGCACACTATAGCCTTAGCGAAGATTTAATCCACCATACAAATACTTAGGATCCAAGCAAAATGATCCTTGCCCATAGTCTGTGAACTTGGAGACCAAGGACTGAAGTACTTGCAAACACTATGTATTATCTCAAAATAATCATATATAAGCACAACATAGGAAGCCCGTAGTCAGTACATACCACAAATCAATGAACAAGTACACCTTGAGTTGCACCCCAAAGTCTTTATTATGGCAAAAAAATAGTTCCCAGCGGGACAATAGTTTACACATGCTTCAACAACAATTTACGAGCGAGAAATTAGATGGCTAGAGACTCAACTGACTCTCTAATATATAGCTAAATCTTCAAAGTGGAAAATAACGACTAGTTTCTTTGATCCTTGTTAAAATAATCTCGGTCATCAAATAATACTTGATCATATTTTAATCTTAGCTGTCGAAATAATTATTTTTGAGGAAAACTCGAATTTTTCTTTTGATCGATTTTTTATTAGCTCAAAAGTCATTATTTTGAGCTAATTTCCTCAAAAAATTGACTTTGACTTAACTACCAAGGTCCAAGGGTCCAAATTTTCTTGAAATATACAATATTCCCTTGGTGGAGGACCCCTAAAAGTTGATTCCTTTTAGACCAACGAATTTTTCCACTTGGAGAATTATTTTTCCCACGACATTTTAATTTTGACTTTAATTAATTAATTTTTTGGCTTAGGATTTAATTTTATTTTGCCAGAGAAACTAATTAAATTACAAATGAGGGGATTTGATTATTTTTCCACCCTCTAATACATAAGATTTTACAACTCTCAAAGTGGGAATACTGTTAAATTTGGCAACTAGGGCCAAAATTCACCTTGGACAACTCATTTGAGGCAACTGATATTTTTATTAGATTCCTCTCTCCGAGAGGTGTAGGATTGATCTAAAGATCATCTCACTCTGACATGTACAAATGGAATTATGAATTTATTTTGACTATGGACAAATTATCAAGGCCGGCTAGTCATCTAATTTGCGCCTCAACGTTGCATATAAATTCAAGAGGCTTCCTCCTCATTTTGGCATTTCACTCACTCACACATCTCTCTCTCCTTGATTGGGTACGGATTTTTGAGGCTTCTCTCTCTCCACATGTGCGAAGAAAGGATTGTACTTTTTCTATCCCTGCGTTGACCGAAAATTGCAGAAGGTTGTTTTGACCAGCATTGACCAATGTTGACCATTGTTGACTGCAGTTTTGTGTGGGGTATATCTGTTTGGGTAGGCCACAGTTTTGGGCACAAAAATCGAGGTTGTTTGACCACTGTTTGACCAACGTTGACTGTGGAAGGGCTTGCTGTTGCATTGACCAGATTTGATTGGACTTTTTTGCACTATTTTTGGGCTGATTTGACTAGCTGTTGGAGGTTGAGTTGACCGAGTTTAACCGAGCTATTTTGGAGGTCAAAATCTTCCCTGTTGACCAATGTTGACTTTCTGGTTAGGGCTTTCTGTTACTGCTGTTTGACTGCTTAGATTTCACTTTGATTGGGCAAATGAAAATTGTATATTGTACTCTCTCTTTGTGCTGAACTTTTGAAGAATTATAAGAAGAATTGATCAAGGGTCTCCCCACATTGGGGTTTGTCCTTGACTGGTGCCATATCTTGTGTCCTCTTCAGTGTTGCATGAAGCGCCCTCCCCCCCACGGTTCCAAGCCTCGAAGTGCGTCCCGTACGGAAGCGCCTAGGAAGCTTGGCCGGAAGCGGCGCTTCCGAATTCGGAAGCGCCGCTTCGGCTTTTTCAGCCGCTTCCTGGAAATTTGGAAGTGTTGTACGGAAGCGCCGAAGCGCGCTTCGTACGGTGCTTCGGGCGTCGGAAGCGTGGCGCTTCGGAGGAGGAAGCGTACGCTTCCAGAAAAGCTTCCGGAAAAGCGTTTAGAAAATCGTTTTTTTTCAACTTTTTTTTTTTAATTTTAGGTGAGTTTGCTTGTTGGGGGTGGGTCCACCTTGGGTTAGGGTGACGAATGAAGGCAAAAAAAAATATAAATATAGCAGATGCTCCCTCATGGTAATGTTAAATTCTTAAAGTAAAAGTGACATTCTCCTTTATTTTTCATTTTCATCCTTTTACTTAAATTTTTAACATTACCATGAAATGACTCAGGATGTTTGAGAGTGGTTCCAGCCTCATTGGACTTCATATGGAGAAAATAGAATTTCATATCCTATTCAAAATTCAGCAGACTTAACAGTTTTCAGGAATTCAGGATCAATGGGATTTTGGCATTTCATTAGATTATATCAAGTATGAAGGTATGCGATTAGCATTTAATCAAGAGCACCAAGCCCTATATGTACCCTAGTGTTGGTGGTGTTAATTGTTGAACTCCTTTGTCACGCGGCACACCCTTAGCAAAAAATTACCTTTCAATCGAGTCAAAATCATCGATCAAACATGTTAAGCTTTTTCTACCATATTTTAAGTCTTGAATTAGATAGTTTGATCAAAATTGGGCAATGTTGACTAATATCCCTAGACAATCGAGGTAGAGGCAAAGGCTAGACAAGAGGAGAAGAATCTAGATTCTAGATCATTAATGTACAATGGATGTTATATCTATCTTGATTTATGCAAAAATATGCATGTTTTCATGTCTTCTACAATTAATTTGGTATTTGGGATGTTTGTTTTGAGTATAAATGCAAAAAAAATATAAAAAAATATATATATATATATAGCAGACGCTTCCGCGGACGCTTCGGTTCCTAGATTTTTGGAAAATGACGCTTCGGCGTCCCCGCTTCCAAAAAACGCTTCCGCTTCGTGCAACATTGGTCCTCTTGTCTTGGCTTGTCTTTCACTGTTATTGCTTATGTTCTATTTGCATTTTACTATCAAGTTGATGTGATTGCTAAATTGGATATTGATATCAGGCTAATAAAGAAATTGAAGTAAAATTGCTTTAAGCATAGAACATACCATTGTTATCTAAAATTAACATGGTATCAAGGCTGAGGTAAAGACAAAGCCCAAGCAAGAGTGAGAAGAGCAATCACTAAGAGGAGCAATCACTGGTCAAGGACAAGATTCAATAGCCTCCACATCCTACTTCAAGTCTGATGATAAGCTTCATGATAAGTCTGATTATCATGCATGGAAGATGTCTCTTGATTTGACTTTAGAAGAGCAAGATGTTATGGATTACGTGCAGGGAAAGATTTCAGAATCTCCTTCAAATGCACTGCTGCTGCTAAGACAAAGTACAAGAAGGGTGAAGTCAAAGCCAAGAAGATCACCAAGGATTCTATTCATAAGCATTTAGTTGCTTACATCTCCGATTTGAACATATCAAAGGAGATATATGACAAGATGGTGGGCATGTTCAAATCTAGCAATGCAAACCAAGTTCTTTTCCTCAAGAACAAGATGAAGGATATGAAGAAGGGATGAAATGAAGACATTCAATCCTACTTCATGAGGATTACTGAGATAAAAAATGATCTTCTTTCGATTGGAGAAGATATTGCTAATAGGTAGCTTACTCTCATTGCCCTTGGAGGACTCCCTCGTGAATGGCACGTGTTCAACGCTACTATTCTTAACAACGACAGGATTCCAAGTTTTGAAGAATTGTTGACTAGACGTTTTCAAGAAGAAACGAGGATGATGGAATTAGATATGCCTTCAAATATGAATGATCCTACTGTATTCTCCACTCATGCTAAAAAGAAGAACAATGTAGGTTCAAACAAGCAATGTCAAGGAAGGCTAGGTTTCAAAAATGGAAGGAAGGGAAGATGCTTCATTTGCAACAAGTTTGGCCACTATGCTGGAGAGTGTCCTAATAGAAGGGATACACCTCACGATGATGACAACCACAACAAGAACAATTTCAGGGGCAACAACAACCAAAGGAATGGCAGTTTCAACAACCGAGGAAAAATGAATGCTCCCGCTCCTCATCAAGGAAATGGTCGCCCTCCCAAGAGATCAAGAAACACCAGGTATGATGAATCTAATGTTGTTGATAAAAGCAAAAATAATTTTATCTTATATTTGCCCTCTCCACTGCATCTCCTCCAGACACTTGGGGAAATTGGTTGATTGATAGTGGTGCCTCAAGGCACTTCACTGGATATAAAGAAGCTCTTTCAAATCTGATTGAAAAGGATACAAATTTGGAAATTATCCTTGGAGACAATGCCACCTATTCCGTGAAGGGAGTTGGGAATGTTACTCTTCAATTGAATCAAGGTAGCACCATTCATCTACAAGAAGTATTGTATGTACCGGATCTAAAGAAGAACTTGGTATCTATATCGGCGATGGAGGACAAAGGATTCAAGGTGGTATTCCTTGATGGAAAGGTACATGTGTGAAATAAAAATTAGAAAGATGCATTTACACTTGGCTTCAGGGTTGATAGCCTATATCAAGTTGGAGGAAGCCCATTGGGAGCTATGTCTTGCGACACATCATTTCAATCCGAATTATGGCACTAGAGGTTTGCTCATCTACATTAAAAGGCTCTACTCGATGTGAGGAAGATGGTGACAGTTATGCCCGAATTTAAAGTAGAACATAAAGGTGTTTGTCAGGGGTGTGCCGAAGGAATGCATACAAGGGGACCATTCCCCTCAAGTGATAGCAAGACTATCGAAATATTGCAATTGGTTCATTCTAATCTATTTGGTATGATGCCCGTGAACTCATTAGGAGGATATTTATATTATGCTATCTTTATGGATGATTTCTCATGCAAGACTTGGATATATTTCTTGAAGAAGAAGGACAAAGTATTCTCATGGTTTCATTCTTTCAAAGCTTTGGTCGAAAATCAAATCGAGAAGAAGATCAAAATATTGAGGACCGATAATGGAACTGAATATGAATAATGAGTTTAATACTTATTGTAGAGAAGCTGGCTTTAAGAGGGAGACTATTACTGCATATACTCCTGAGAAAAATAGTGTTGCTGAAAGGAAGAACCGTTCTATCGTAGAAGCCACTCATGCCATACTTCATGATCAAAGCCTTTTGAAGTTCTTATGGGCCGAAGTTGCAAACACCGCCGTGTATGTTCAAAATAGATGCCCTCATCAAGCATTGGACTCCAAAACTCCCGAAGAAGTTTTCACCGGTAAGAAACCTGATGTTTCTCACTTTAGAATTTTTGGTAGTCCCGTATATTTTCATGTGCTGAAAGAAAAGAGAAGCAAATTGGATGCTTCTGGGAAGAAAGGAACATTTGTGGGCTATAGTGAAACTTCTAAGGCATATAGAATCTATGTGCCTGGCCAAAGAGAAGTGGAGATAAGTCATGATGTCACCTTCGATGAGGATGCTGCCCTTGGGAAAATTAGTAACCTTCCTCTTCTAAGGAAGGACAAAGAAGCACATTCAGGAAAGTAGGGAGAACTGCAGGATGAGCCGATGCCCGATGCTGAAGGACCAATGGATCCCATTGATCCACCCCCTCATGAGCCCACCTCCCAAAAAAGGAGACCCTCATGTCTTAGGGAGACTCTCGAAGATGCCGAGAGACATGTTGCACCTAGGGGGACATTTTGTGAAAGCAAGAAGCCAAATAGGTACCAAGGGTGCTTAACTGCAATGAGCACCATTGTTCAATCTGAGCCTTGCACATTCGAAGAAGCTACAAAGCACCAAGTTTGGAAGGATGCAATGAACGAAGAGTATGAGTCGATTATGAAGAATGATGTCTGGGATGTTGTCCCTAGACCCAAGGACAAATCCGTTGTCACCTCTAAATGGCTGTACAAAATCAAGCATGGAGTTGATGGAAGTGCTGAAACATTCAAGGCCAGATTCGTTGCTTGAGGCTTCTCTCAAAAGGAAGGTGTAGATTATGATGAGATATTTGCACCAATTTCCCCCTACACCACCATCCGTTCGATTATAGCCCTTGCTGCCTCCCAACGATGAAATCTACACCAGATGGATGTCAAGACCGCATTCTTGCATGGTTCACCTAAGGAGGATGTCTATGTAGAACAACCTTAGGTGTTCGAAGTTCAAGATCGTCAGACACATGTATGTAGGCTGAAGAAAGCCCTCTATGCATTGAAACAAGCACCTCCAGCTTGGTATGAGAGGATTGATAACTATCTAATGAAGCTGGGATTTACGAGAAGTGAAGCTGACTCGAACCTTTATTTTAAGGTTGAGAATGGTAGACCTCTCATCTTAGTACTATATGTGGACGATCTCTTTTTGACAGGTGAAAACCCTCTTATTCAGCAATGTAAGAGAGAGTTGGCTTCCAAATTCTAGATGAAGGACCTAGGATCGATGCATTACTTCCTAGGATTGGAGGTCTGGCAAAAGCCAGGTGAGATTTTCCTTTCTCAAGGGAAATATATTGTGAAGATACTTGAAAGATTTGGGATGGTGAATTGCAAGTTCGTGACTACTTAGATGGAACTTAACTTCAAGAAGTTACGTGGAAGTGTTGCTGGGCTTGATTTGGGAAATCCTTCTCAGTATCGTCAACTCGTGAGGGCCTTGATGTTCTTGGTGAACTCCCGTCTGGACATATGTTTTGCAGTGAATACATTGAGTCAGTATATGGTCGAGCCTCGTCACATACATTGGTTTGCTGCCAAGAATATCTTGAGATATCTTCGGGGCACAATCACTTATGGAATGAGATACACTGTCGGGAATGTGAGGCTCCATGGTTACTCTGATGCAGACTGGGCTGGTAATGTGGTGGATTGTAAAAGCACATTTGGATGTTGCTTCTCTCTAGGTTCTGATTTGATATCATGGATGAGCAGGAAGTAGAAGTCGGTTGCATTAAGCACCGCTAAGGCTGAATACATTGCTACTAGTATGGCCTCCTCTGAAGCTGTTTGGTTGAGTAAGCTCTTTAGTGAGTTGTTTGGACATGTGCTGGATACCACCGTGATCTTCTGCGACAACCAGAGTGGGATTTGTCTTTCGGAGAATCCTGTGTTTCATGACCGTTCCAAGCATATTGATATTAGGTACCACTTTATTCGGGATATGGTACAATGGGGAGCAATAAGGCTTCAACACATTGGGATTGATGATCAGGTTACCGATATTCTTACGAAGCCCCTGGGGAAGGTCAAATTCCTAACCTTCCATGAACGACTTGGAGTCGTGGAGAGACCCTCTTATGAGGGTCCCGTATGAGATGGATGTTGAGCTTTGGGAGCTCCGGGGGCTTGGGGTACTTCTTGGAGTAATGAGTCACCATAGGGTGAGTGGTTCACTTTCTCCTATGGCATATGAGCAGGATGAGTGGTTCACCTTCTCCTGCCGGCACATCCTACCCATGCAGTCAAGGACTCATGGGAAGCACCTCTCATCTGGCCAATGAGTAGGGAAATGAGGATAGGGACCATAGTACTACTGATGGATGCATCGTGTACTACCGTAATCCTTATGCAAGGATGTTGATATTGATCTGGGATCAATGGATACTGACTTCGGGTCAGTTAAGAGTGGTATGACACACTCTCTATTATTGGAGATTGACTTTGGGTCAATGGAGAATGGTATGATACATTCTCGATCATTTATTCTTTCTTCATGGTTCAGCAGAGCAGAGTAAAGACAAGGATGGTACAGATTGTCAGACAATTTGACAGGTGAAGTTCTCCCTAGTTGAGAGGGAGTGTTAAATTTGGCAACTAGGGCCAAACTTCACCTTGGACAACTCATATGTAGGATTGATCTAAAGATCATCCCATTTTGACATGTACAAATGGAATTATGAATTTATTTTGATTATGGATTAATTGTCAAGGTCGGCCAGTCACCTAATTTGCACCTCAATTTTGCATATAAATTCAAGAGGCCCCCTCCTCATTTTGGCACTTCACTCACTCACACATCTCTCCCTCCTTGATTGGGTATGGATTTCTGAGGCTTCTCTCCCTCCACACGTGTAAAGAAAGGACTGTACTTTTTTTGTCCTTGCGTTGACCCAAAATAGCAAAAGGCTGTTTTGACCAACGTTGACCAGCTTTGACTATGGTTTTGTGTGGGGTATCTCTATTTGGGTAGGCCGTAATTTTGGGCACAAAAACCAAGGTTGTTTGACCAACATTGACTGTGGAAGGGCTTGCTGCTGCGTTGACTTTCGTTGACTAGATTTGATTGGACTTTTTTGGATTGTTTTTGGGATGATTTGACTAGCTGTTGGAGGCCGAGCTGACCGAGTTTGACCGCACTGTTTTGGAGGTCAAAATCTGCCTTGTTGACTAGTGTTGACTTTCTGGTTAGGACTTTCTGTTACTATTGTTTGACTGTAGAATTTCACTTTGGTTGGGCAAGTGAAAATTGTATATTGTACTCACTCTCTCTGCTGAAATTTTGAAGAATTATAAAAAGAATTGATTAAGAGTTTCCCCACATTGGGGTTTGTCCTTGGTTGGTGCCATATCTTGTGTCCTCTTGTCTTGGCTTGTCTTCTACTGTTATTCTTTATGTTTTATCTGCATTTTACTATCAAGTTGATGTGATTGATAAACTGGATATTGATATCAGGCTAATAAAGAAATTGAATTAAAATTGCTCTAAGCATAGAACATACCATTGTTATCTAAAATTAACAAATACACATTTGATTAGACCCTCAAGACACATACCCCATCTGCGACACAATATGAGCTAGTAGACCAAGTGGTTTGTAATAAAATAATTTATCCAAATAGCTTAAATTATTCCCAAATCACTTTTACATCAGACTCGATTAAAACACTAGGACTTGGCTAAGACTTTGACAAAGAATTCCACCTTAGTTTTAGGGTGAGGTTGGAGGGAAAAACTCTGCCGACCATCTGTGTTTAGAAACACACATGAGTCAGTGAGACGAAAAACCTCCTAGGATGAAACTTTTTGCCAAAATAATAGGCTTACCTAGGCTATTACATATACGCAAGGTCTTACTAGCATCATTTACATTACATAACTTGCAGAATGGGTTTACAATGACATGTAGGTTGCTGATAAATGACCTGATCCTGTTGAAAAATTTGGCACTTCCGCTTCCTTGGATTTTTGATAAATTGAGTGCAACAATGCAGATTCCCTCCTCACATGGATGGTGAGATTTCATAGGGGAGGAAGGATGCGTTGAGACAAATATTTTAGGATAGAGCATCCCTTGATGAGGTGGAGGATGCCTCTGCATATTTTTCCACTGGCATTGGGTGATTTGTAGTCTATGATGTTATTAGAGACAGGGGGCTAAGAAGTTGTATCCTTGGTGGGCAACTCATGGGGCAACATGCCCTCCTCTACAATAGTTAGCCATGAGGTTCCTCTCTCAGGTTGAGCCTCTCAGGTTACTTCATCCTCTTGTTGCGAGAGGAATTGGAGCACATATGGGAATCTATATAGTTTGACGAAGAGCAGGCTTGAGCAGTCTAGGGCAGAGACAATTGTGTATGTGCACACCAACCTTCTTATTTATAGGCAGAGGGAGGAGTGGTTGAAGGAAAAGACAAAGATGTGGGATGTTGTTAATTTAGGATAACATGTTCTTTTCTTAAGACATAAGCTTCAATTATCTTATTAGCCCAATTATTAAACCATTAGCAATCACTCGAAACATTATCAGGATGATAGTAACCGAGAAAAAACTTTGTACAATAAATAATGAAGACAAGAGGACACAATAAATTGGTTCAAGTCAGGGAAAACCATTGATCAAATCTTCGAATATTCAACAGAGAGAGAGTACAATAACTTATAGTCAAAATGACTTGACAATTAGAAGATTGAACCTTAGACAAGAAGATGGCCCAAAAGGCTGTCATTCCAGCACTTAGTCATCAGAAAATACCCATGGTTTGGTTAGGGATTCTTACAATATACTGTTGTCTTGCTCAACTGTTCCAAAGCACCTCCTTTTAAGTGCGGTTTGCAAGGAGCTCACCTTCGCTGGTTTGTAGGGCTGATATGAGCTAGATTAAGCCCTCAATCTTACCTCAAAACCCTCCTAATGTAAGCAACTTATCTGAGCAGCCTTGTGACCTCAAAACAAGCTTCTCTAGGCTTGCATCTTACCTGATCCAATCCCATGGAGCTGCAACCCACCTGCACAAGATGAACCCCATACAAGACAACCCTAAACTGTCTTCCAAACAACCCTCAGATCTGCGGCTACCTTCATGATGGATCTCGGTCAGCAAAGGATGATAAATATTGCCCATAATTTCCTTTATGACCTGTGGTCTACTTAATAGAAGAATCTGGACCTTGATGTAGAAGAGAGACCAAAAAACAAATAGCCCGTATCCACCTCCAAAAGTTTGGCTGTCTCAGACAAAAATGAAGCCCTTTCGATGTGTGAAATGAGGGAGACAACACTTCAATATATACAATTCGTTGTGGTCAAGAGACGTGACTATTGGGCTTATTGAGCCGACATATAGGTGAGGTCGACCTTGCTAATTTTGCATGAGAGAAACATAAATTCAAAATCATACTTCTCCTTAACCAAATTTGATGATCTTTAGGTCGATTTTGGTCCTCTTGAAAAGAGAAATTCAATGCCATAATTATCTTCCCCAAAGGAGTTGTCCAAAGTGGAATTTAGCGCCAGTTGCCAATTTTAACAGATGTGTTTCCTGATGATATGGGTTGAGCTGGCATTGGCCAACTTGGATCTTAATGACCTAGTGCTAGAGCTTCTTACTTTTGATGATGGTGATACTCGAGGGGCCATCCTCCACACCAACAGTTGCAGAAATTATATTGGATGCAAAGGAGGAGGATGTAGAAAAGAGCAATGGTGGTATTGATGTTGATGAGCTATAGATATAGCCTATAGCTTGCTGGAAACAACCTATGAGATTCTTCCTTCCTCTTCTACGGTTCTAGGTTCTAGTGTCTACCTTGTTTTGTATTTTCTATTTTCCATTGGAATTTCTAGTCAGGAGTCCTCAGGACTCAGTATCTATGTAATACATTTTGATTTTGATGACTTAATGAGAAAACTGTGGTTTATGGTTAATTTCTACTTCTAGTTGTAAACTTGTATCATTGATGAATCATGATGCATAATGTTACAAATTTACAATGTACATGTATGAATCTATGATTGAATTTGTTACTTGTATCGTCATGAGAATTTGTGTAATATCATAATATGATGTATCTTTAACTTTATATATATATATATATATTTATACAATATATAATGTGTCCTACGTGTCGTGTTTCGGGGGCTCTCTGTGTCTTGTGTCAGACTCATATTTGCGTGTCTTGCATGTTCTGTGTCCCCGTGTTAGGTGACTTAATTGCCCATTAAGGGGTCAAATTAACTCACAGAACCCAAGAAGCCCAGTGTTCCACTTGCAAAAGATCTGAAAGTGAACAAGATGAAGAATAATAACCTTTATTGCTCCAATGTTTTGCTTGACCTTTCCAATAGTTATCTCACCCATTGACTTCACTTTTCCATGCATAGTAACTAGAACTTGGCCACCTTTTTCTAGTTCTTCATTGCCTTGATGAATTTACCAATTCAACACCCTACGTTTGCTGTAATTTAGCTTGATTTCATCTGGGTCTTGCTTCTTTTGACCAAATTATGCCTTGCATTTCCACTTCATAATTTTATACCATGTCATCATGCCCTATGCTAGATCTCTAATGCGTTCGGGAATTTGGACAAATCGTGACACGGGTTTTGTTACTTTCGTTTTATAGACCAATTTTGACAACATGTCAAAATCTAACAAAATCTACCCTTTCTATGCCCACTTGGAAACTTGTCTTGCCATGTCATCATGCCCAAGTGGATGATCTATAACGCCCTTGAGGATTTGGAAAACCTGAAACATGGGTTTTGTTCCTCTCGTTGAGTAGACCCCTTTTGACGTAATGAATGTGAATATTGCCCAACACTCCCCGCGTTTTGTTGGTTGGGAACTTGTGCCACTTGTTTGACCCATGGTTTTAAAACTTGGCCAATTTGCACTGCTTCCTGACCAAACCGACTGGTTTGTTAGGCTTGGAGGTCAACCCGGCCAATGAATTTGGTTTGGGCTGACGTAGATGTCAGTCTAGTACCAAACTAGCCATGAACTGCCTTGTTAGGTATCAAACTAGCATGAATTGGTATGAACTGGTTGGTTTCATCATAACTCGGTTGGGTTATTGATAACTTTCACGTGTGAGGCCGCAAATCCACACTAAGCTGTTTCGGGTGGCTGTGAGTGGTTTTTGGTAAACTAGGGGTTGTTTCTCTCCAAAAATAGCCCCTCCAAGCCTATAAAACCATTCCATCCCTCTCATTTACCTCAAATCTTAGTTGGAGTTTTTGTGAGCTTCATTGTGAACTTGGAGAGTGCTGAGGTTTAATAGATGGCTTGGATCGATTACTGGTTTCAATTTTTAAAACTATGGTTTAAGCTCTAGAATCTAAAACCCTATGGATGTTTTGACTTCTGAGACCATTTTGCATTGGGAAACATGAATTACCTTGGGAAGTGTGAAAATGTCACTGACCAAAGCCAAAGGCAAGGCCACATATAGACTCTATAGACTCATAACCATGTGGAAATACATAGGTGCACGCAACATGGGCTATATTGGCCCCTACATTGGTGATCACCAATACAAAACAAAACTCCCATAAAACCATGAGTCGTCATGTAAGCACATTGAAGGTCCTCCTATCTTATATAGGACAAAAGGAACCTGAAGTGAACTCAAAGGGACTAGTCATGGTATAACCAAAACATGATTGACTTAATATGGCACAAGGTCTAGGATGCCTATAGGGCCTCACATGGTTGTTACATGGCTTTTGACTTGTGATCTTGGGCTTACGATGGTGTTTAAAATGCTGCAATAAATATATAGGCAATCTTGCTGAAAGAGAGGTAACAGGAACCTGAGACAAAATTGGCTAGTTTAGATCTTGAGACAACACCAACTTGCATTTGGTTTGATATCTGATTCTCACATTGTTTTGTGAATTGTTCTAGAGGAGCTAGTTGTGGTTCAGTATGATGGTTTTGATCACATTATTTGTACAAAATCCTAACATTCTCATGCACACTTACATCCCCAGAAGATGTGGCAAGTAGTTTCAGCCCCCCCACAATGTAGTTGTGAAGCATCAATGCACCCTGTACAAGACCATTGTACCTTTGAAGGTAATCCTTGGGAAATCAACATCCATGCAAACGCCTTTAGCTTGTAGGAGACTTTGAAAGAACATGTTGTTTGAGGTGATTTACCTACTTAGCTTCTGTAATGTTCCCTACTAATTAATTGCCCAATGGAGGACGAAGTAGCCTATCCAACCCCGTAGGCTATGGTCGATGATAACAGGGGAAACCCACTATCCAATGCTTTTGGGGCAACATTGGGTAAATTGGGGTAATTGGGGCAAAACATGTGAAGGCTGCCAAAATTGGGGCTAAGTGGAGGGAAACTTGTAAATCCTCAAATTAACATAAGGAGAAGAGACCCCAAAGAGAATCTATAAATAAGAGGAGAATCATTATTCTCATCATGGTTGATTAGATATTTATGTTTTTTGCGCTGAGGCTCTAAGAGTTTTAAGATCCCTTTTTAATTAGTTTCAGTGGTGATAATCCCACACTAGCCAGTCTCCTCTCTTTCTCTCAACTATTTGGATTCTGGAATACTTTTCCGAGGCATCTTACATTGGGTTCTAGCCAAGCAAGTGAAAATTCTGTGGGATATTGGCACTTCGTGTTTTCTTTGGCTTTGTTAGGGCTTATTCTGCAATAGCCAACTACAGGAAAAGAGAGGGTTTGGTCAAAGCTTAATTTGCGACAGTCAATCCCGGAAGGAGCGAGGGTTTGGTTAGGGCCACCTCTGCGGTAGTCAACCATAGTGGCGAGGGTCTATCCTCATTCTCAGCTAGGGGATTACATCAAGAAGTGGCTCTTGTACCGCTTACTAGTAAAGGGCAAAATGCTAGCCCTGTTCCAAACAACAATACGTGGATGTGAAGGCGGTATTGGCAGCAGGTCCCCCTTTGTGACAACGAAGATTACAAATTGTAGTTGTGACGAGTCTAGAGAGATCAGAACCTAACCCTCTGAGTTCTGGTTGGGTTACGAACTATCCTCAGGCAACAAAGGATGAACCAAGGCGAAGGATTGGGCAGCGAGGGTTCCAGTGTTATAACAACATCAAGATTTTGGAGCAACTGAAATCGCAGTGGAAGGAAACAACAAGTCAACAAGCTTAGTGGGGCATCACTAAAGTAACAAAAGTAATAGATATCTTGGTCAACCTGATTCTTAGGTTACAAAAAGTCCCGTCAGTTGATTATTGGGGCAATTGGTTGATTAGGGTTTTGACTATTGTTGCAATCATAAATAAAATTGCCAATGTTTATATTGGAGAGATTGCCACTGTTATGGATTCTATACAACCAGGTTTACTGGTGTAATATCCCTAGGAGCAGTTGTTAAATTGAAACTAATGTGAGCTATTGATGTTTTGTGAAAACCTACTACTTGACTATATTGTTGTGTTCTCTATATTTGTTTGGGAATTGAAAGGAAGACTATGAGAATCAATACAATTTATTTTGTGATCTCATCACCCTAAGGGCGAGAATTCCCTAGGGATATTACAACTTTTTCATCTAAAATATGCTAACTTATATTAGTGTGGGATGCGCCCCTGAGGGTAGCAGTGTTAGTTTTTGTAGCATCAGATAGGTGTTCTAGTCTTGACATGTGTTAGAGAGGCTAAGAACACGATATCTTCAAAACCTAGAAAAGGTTTTGTGAGCTAAGCTTGCGAAATGCCTTAATTAAATTACTTAACCACCATTTAATTTTTTTTTAAGTCTACTTAGGAAAATTGGTTAATTAATAGCAATTAATTAAGGAAATGTGAGAATGCTCTAGAAACTCACATGGATTGAGTTTGAGATGATATTAATTGTTTATGGGGATCTCATCATGGCCGTTGGTTCACCAACTCGAGGTTATAAGAGTAGGATGATGGGGATGGAGAAGACACATCGAGTGAGAGGGAGATCAAGGCAGATCAATTTTTCCAGAGAGCAAAGATTCAACTAGGGAAGAATTCGAGCTAGTGATCGAGTGGCAAAAATTGAGGAGCAACGACAGAGAGATTCCGGAGGAGATTTCCAGTTCTGGAAGAGGCATTAGAGAGAGGCCGAGTTATTCCACAGGACGCTGCGCAGGGGCTTGTGCGGAGCTTGAAGGCGGAGGTTTGATTTAGCTAGAGGAGAGATCGATTCAGTAGTGGTGTGTCGGGAAAATTCTTCCAGAGCGCCAACGAATTATTCTCAGTGGTAGAGACAGTCAACAAAGGAAGATAACAACTATTCCAGGTAATGTGAGTTTAAGCCTGCATAGTGCCTGCAGAGAGGTTGATGTAGAGGCATATTGGGAGTTGATTATGGTGCCAGATCAAGCCAAGATTGCTTGTGGAGAGAGAGAAATTCTCTCAGATAATTTTGCTAGTGATTTCTTTGGAGAGGATTGCCAGTATGGCATCCAGATATTGTACTCAGATTTTGCTGCTGCATATAATAATAATAAAACCCTCATATGCTGCACTAGTTTTCCCACATTGGGTTTTCTGTGGAAAATAACAATGTCATTTTTATTGTGTGTGCTCTATATTCTCAGTACCAGTTTTATTTTCCGCAGTGCATTTTATTTTTGGTGAAAATTGTAGTTGTTATTGTATTCATTGTTTGCCGTAATAGCAAATAAACTGCACATAATTATATTCAATTAGAATAATAATTTCCTGTTGCTGCAATAGTTGAAAATTTCACATGGTATCAGAGCAATTTGAGGAGAAATCAAGGGCTCAGTAACGAGGGAGAAATTTTGTAGCTCTAGAGGGAGTCTCTTGGCTTTTGGATCTGCGTAGACCACCAACAGGAAGTGCGAATTAACAGAGGTAGGGTTCGATTTTCAGTTTGCAAGCAACAAAAAATTCAAAGAGCCTAAGTTGCAGTGATTTGGAGGTAGTGGTGTTGCCAGGGAGCAGTTCCAGTGAGCAGATTAGTGAGTTCGTTGAGCAGATCTGGGTGTAGTGATTTTGCAATAGTTTTTGTAGTAGTAGATCAATGCTAGGTGGAAGAGAAAAAGCATGCAGAGAAAGGAATTCTCAGAATTTCCCTGAGGATTTTCGCATCCAACTTTCTGGATGAAATCCAAGATTTCCATAGAAAAAGGTAGTAGCAGGGTAGATTTGCGCATTCCAAGAGGGAGTGCGAGTAGCGGAGTAGGCTACCGAACAGGAAAGGGAGGAGATTCCTGTTTATTTTCTCAGATTTGAGTTTTGCAGAAATGGCCTCAGTAGGACTATGAGATTAGGATAGGTTTGATGGAGCCTCTAACTATTGTATCTAGATAGCCATAATGACTTTCCTGCTAGGTGAGCATGGTATGAAGACGTATGCAGAAAGAGTTATAGCTGTACGTACCGACCTGTAGCAGCTGGAAAACTACAATAAGGAGATGGCCAAGGTGAAGAGGATGATCCTCAATGGAGTTCGAGATCATATAGTTGACATCTAGCTAGCAAGAATATTGCCCAAGAAATGTGGGATGCTGTTGCAACGCTTTTCCAAAATCCTTTTGAGAATTGGAAGATGTTCTTGAAATAGAAGTTGAGGACCACCAAGATGCAAAAGGGCGAGGGAGTCACTCCTTATCTCACCAGAATTTAGAATGTCCGAGATAAGTTTGCAACGGTTGGAGAAACACCTCACGAGAGTGAGCTAGTACGTACAATTCGCAACAGTTTCACAAAGTAGTGGGAAACTTTCGTCCAAGGTACTATTGAACGAGATCAACTACCTGGATGGGACTGGTTGTGGAGCAATTTCACTCAGGAAGAGATGAGGCTTACTCTTGTTGAGAGTAACATCAACGACAACAGTAGCAAAGAACTGAAGAGTGTGAAAGATGAGGAGAATGTAGCCCTTGGATCTAAAGGGAAGGCGAAGAATAGTCCCAGTTAGGGACAAAGCTCAAAGGGAGAAGAAAAGAAGAAAGATTTGTCGAAGATAAAGTGCTTTAGATGTGGTGAGTTTGGTCACTACAGTACCCAGTGTCCCAAGAAGAAGAAGGACAAGAAGGAGAAGCAGGAGCAAGCAACAACTTCGACAGAGATTGATAATTTGTCCAACAGGTTGGAGGACAAATTTGCTTTGTATGCAGCTATACCTCAAGGAGAGAAGTGGGGAGATCTTGAGGTCTAGTCCCAGAGTTGTAGATAATTGGACAGGATCCATGCAGGGCAGCATCAGAGAGATGTTTCCTCACAGATCATTACCTTAGCTATAAGGGTCCACAACATTTCAGTAGCAGATGGATTAGTGTTTAACATGGCGCAGTCAAATCTTGAGAGACAGTTGCAAAGACTAGTTGCAGTCAGTTATTGATGGGCATAGAACCAGTCAGAGCACAGACAATTATTCAATAGATAGTGTAGGGGCTAGTTGCAGCCAGAGATCCAGGAGATAGATGCAGAGGAAGGGACAATTGATTCCAAGATTTTTCTCAGTTGTAGTAGTTGAAGCAACAACAACATGAGATCAGTAGCTACTAGTAGTGTAGAGCAGTGTTGGTAGCAATGCAGGATGGCACAGTGCAGTGTCAACAACAACGCAGATGCAGGATGATTCAACTATAGAGTTGGCAGATGAATCGGAGTATGCACAGTGGCTTGGTGGACAATGGCAGGATGTCATAGATATTAAACATCAGCAACGTGAGGGAAGATGTTATGGGAGAGAACACCTTCCTTCCTAAGAGGGAGTGTTAGTTTTTGTAGCATCAAACAGGTGTTCTAGTCTCGATTTGTGTCAGAGAGGCTAAGAACACGAGGCCTTCAAAACCCAGAAAAGGTTTCGCGAGATAAACTTGCGAAACACCTTAATTAAATTAATTAATCGTCATTTAATTTTTTCCTAAGTCTAAGTTAGGAAAACTGGTTAATTAATAGCAATTAATTAAGCAAATGTGAGAATGCTCTAGAAACTCACACGAATTGAGTTTGAGATGATCTTAGCCATTGAGGGGGATCTAATCATGGCTGTTGGTTCACCAACTAGAGATTACAAGAGTAGGACGATGGGGATGGAGAAGACACATTGAGTGAGAGGGAGATCAAGGGAGTTTGAATTTTCCAAAGAGTAGAGATTCAACTAGGGAAGAATTTGAGCGAGTGATCAAGTGGCAGAAATTGAGGAGCAACAACATAGAGATTCCAGAGGAGATTTCCAGTGTCGGAAGAGGCATCAGAGAGAGGCCAAGTTATTCCATAGGATGCTGCGTAGGGGCTTGTGCAAAGCCTCAAGGAGGTAATTCAATTCAACCAAAGGAGAGATCGATTTAGTAGTAGAGTGTCGGGAAAATTCTTCTGGAGGGCCAATAAATTCTTCTCAGTGGGAGAGACAGTCAGTAGAGGTAGATAACAACTATTCGAGGCAATGTGAGTTTCAGCTTGCACAGTGCCTATGCAGAGGTTGACACGAGGCAGATTGGGAGTTGATTGTGGGGCCAAATTAGTCCAGGATTGCTTGTGGAGAGAGAAATTCTCTCAGATAATTTTGCTAGTGATTTCTTAGGAGAGGATTGCCAATTTGGCATCCAGATATTGTACTCAGATTATGTTGCTGCATATAATAATAATAAAACCCTCATCTGCTGCACTGGTTTTCCCACATTGGGTTTTTCCGGGGAATTTTGTCCAAAAATAACGGTGTCATTTTTATTGTGTGTGCTCTATATTCTCAGTTCCAGTTTTATTTTCCGCAGTGCATTTTATTTTTGGTGAAAATTGTAGTTGTGATTTTATTCGTTGTTTGCAGTAATAACATATAAACTGCACATAATCATATTAAGTTAGAAGAATAATTTCCAGTTGCTGCAATAGTTGAAAATTTCACACGGTGTCAGAGCAGTTTGAAGACAAATCAATGGCTCAATAACGAGGGAGAAATTTTGTAGCTTCAGAGGGAGTCTCTCGGCAAAATTTATGGATCTGCGCAGACCACTAGTAGGAAGTGCAAATTAGCAGAGGTAGGGTTCAATTTTTAGTTTGTAGGCAATTGAAAATTCAAAGAGCCTCAGTTGCAGTTATTTGGAGTTAGTGATGTTGCTGAGAAGCAGTTCCTATGAGCAGATCAATGAGTTCGTTGAGCAGATCTGGGCACAGTGATTTTGCAGTAGCAGATCAATGCTGGGTGGAAGAGAAAAACGCACACAGAGAAAGGAATTCTCAAAATTTCCCTAAGGATTTCCAGATCCAGATTTCTGGAGGAAATCTAAGATTTCCATACCAGAAGGCAGTGACAGGGAAAATATGCGCAATCTAAGAGGGAGTGCGAGTAACAGAGCAGACAAAAGAGTAGGAAAGGGAGGAGATTCTTGTTTGTTTTCTCATATTCGAATTTTGCAGAAATGGCCTCAGTAGACTTCGAGATTAGGATAGGCTTGATGGAGCCTCTAACTATTGTATCTGGAAAGCCAGAATGACTTTCTTGCTAGATGAGCATGGTCTGAAGACGTATGTAGAAAGAGTTATAGCCATACCTACAGACTCGTAGCAGCTAGAGAACTACAACAAGGAGATGGCCAAGGCGAAGAAGATGATCCTCGATGGAGTTCTAGATCATATAGTCTTGCATCTAGTTAGCAAGAACACTACCAAAGAAATGTGGGATGTTGTCGCAACGCTTTTCCAGAATCCTTCCGAGAACTAGAAGATGTTCTTGAAAGAGAAGTTGAGGACCACTAGGATGCAGAAGGGTGAAGGAGTCACTCCTTATCTCACTAGAATTCAAAATGTCCGAGATGAGCTTGCAACGGTTGGAAAAACACCTCACAAGAGTGACCTAGTACGTACAACTCTCAATGGTTTCACAAAGGAGTGGGCAACTTACGTCCAAGGTACTACTGGACAAGATCAACTACATGGATGGGATCGGTTGTGGAGCAATTTCACTCAGGAAGAGATGAGGCTTGCTCTCGTCGAGAGTAACATTAGCGACAACAGTAGCGAAGGCCCGAAGAGTGTGAAATATGAATAGAATGTAGCCTTTGCATCTAAAGGGAAGGCAAAGAAAAGTCCCAATAAGGGACAAAGCTCAAAGGGAGAAGAAAAGAAGAAGAAAGATTTATCAAAGATAAAGTGCGTCAGATGTGGTGAGTTTGGTCACTACAGTACCCAATGTCCCCAGAAGAAGAAGGACAAGAATGGGAAGTAAGATCAGGCAAAAACTTCGGCAGAGATCGATAATTTATCCAACAAGTTGGAGGATGAATTTGCTTTATATGCAGCTATACCCACATGAAAGGAGTGGGGCGATCTTGAGCTCTAGTCTTAGAGTTGCAGAGAATTGGGCAGGATTCATGGAGGACAACATCAGACAGATGTTTCCTCACGGATCCATTACCTTAGCCGCAGGGGCCCACAACACTTCAGTAGTAGATGGATCAATGTTCAACGTGGCGCAATCAGATCTTGAGGGATAGTTGCAAAGATTAGTTGCAGTCAGTTATTGATGGGCTCAAAACTGGTCAGGGTGTAGATAGTCACTTAATGGACAGTGTAGGGGCTAGTTGCAGTCAGAGACTCAGGAGACAGATGCAGAGCTAGGGACAGTTGAATTTGAGATTGTTCTCAGTTGCAGTACGTGTAGCAGCAACAACAACATGAGATCAGTAGCAACGCAAAGCAATGTGGGCAGCAATGCAGGATTGCAGAGTGCAAGATGGCACTGTGCAGTGTCGGCAGTAGCGCAGATGCAGGATGGTTCAGCGACAAAGTTGGCAAATGAATTAGAGTATACGTAGTGGCTTGGTGGACAGTGGCAAGATGTTAAAGATGCCAGACATCAGCGAGGGAAGATGTTATGGGAGAGAACACCTTCCTCGCTAAGAGGAAGTGTTAGTTTTTGTAGCATCGAACAAGTGTTCTAGTCTCAACTTGTGTTAGAGAGGCTAAGAACACAAGATCTTCAAAACCCAGAAAATGCCTTAATTAAATTAATTAACCATCATTTAAATTTTTCCCAAATCTAACTTAGGAAAACTGGTTAATTAATAGCAATTAAGGAAATGTAAGAATGCTCTAGAAACTCACACGGATAGAGTTTGAGGTGATCTTAGCCACTGATGAGGATCTAATCATGGTCATTGGTTCACCAATGAGAGATTATAAGAGCAGGACAATGGGGATGGATAAGACACATAGAGTGAGAGGGAGATCAAGGTAGAACGAATTTCCCAGAAAGCAGAGATTCAACTAGGGAGGAATTCGAGCTAGTGATCGAGTGGTAGAAATTGAGGAGCAACAACAGAGAGATTCCGGAGGAGATTTCCGGTTCCGGAAGAGGCAACAAAGAGAGGTTGTGTTATTCCACAAAAAGTTGCACAGGGGCTTTTGCAAAGCCTCAAGGAGGCAGTTCGATTCAACTAGAGGAGAGATCGATTTAGTAGTAGAGTGCAGGGAAAATTCTTCCAGAGGGCCAGTGAATTCTTCTCAATAGTAGAGGCATTCAATAGAGGTAGATAATAGCTATTCCAGGCAGTGCGAGTTTCAAGTTGCGTAGAGTTTGACCTAGAGGCAGATTGGGAGTTGATTGTGGGGCCAGATTAGACCAAGATTGCTTGCGGAGAGAGAGAAATTTTCTCAGACAATTATTCCAGTGATTTCTCAGGAGAGGATTGCCAGTTTGGCATCCAGATATTGTACTCAAATATTGTTGCTGCATAAAATAATCAGGGTTGTGGGGGAGCGGCTCCCCCCCTCGAATTGCTCCTGGAGCGTGCTTTGATCGACAGCGACCCAGGAGTGTGGTCCCAAAATTCGTTCTCATTGCTCTCCCGCAAAAAAAATTCGCTCCATGGTTTTTTTCACAAAATTTGTCACAAAGATGTTCCAAACACAAACTCTTTTCAAAGAAACAAGAATTTTTGAGTAGGGAAGCCTAATATTCAAGCTTATGGCTCTAGTATTGATATGCAATTTATGGTAATGTTAAATTCTTAAAATAAAAGTGATATTCTCCTTTATCTTTCATTTCCATCTTTTTACTTCAATTTTTAACATTACCATGAAATGACTCAGGATGTTTGAGAGTGGTTCCAACCTCATTGGATTTCATATGGAGAAAGTAGAATTTTAGATCTCACTTAAAATCCAATAGACTTATCAGTTTTTCACGATTTCAGGATTGGGGGGATTGCAATGTTTCCATTGGATTTTGTCATGTATTAGGGTATGGGACTCGTATTTAATTAAGACCACCAAGCCCTCTATGTACCTTCATGTTAGTGACATTGGTTGTCAAACTCTTCTATCATGACCCTACTAAAAATGTTCCCATCACTAAAGCAAAATCTTGACTTGACATGCTACATTTTTTCTATCTTATGCTAATTGCTTAGAGGGTGATATTAATGACAAAGATCCGAGGGTATACAATGATTTTGATGATATGTAACTATTTGTTGTAACATGATTTTTTTGGATCCTAGAGGCCATCTAGAGCCTATTTGTTGATGTATTTTCAATTCAGAAATGGATTACACTCTATGCTATTTTGGTTATGTGCACCCTTACATGTTTTATAAATGAGAACTTGTAACTTGTGGACGTGGTTGATGAAGATTATAAATTTTAGATGATTGATGTTGTATGGTGTAATCCATGTTTCTATGATTTTGTATTTAATTCATCTTTCTACATGCTTTTGTTGACATATATGCACCAAAATATATCAAAATTCGCTCCCAAATCAGGGGCTTTTGAAAATGTCACTCCTCGCTCCCGCTTCCAAGTAACCTTGATTACGGGGAATTTTGTCCAAAAATAATTGTGCCAATTTTTATGTGTGTGTGCTAGAATATTTCTCAGTTTCCAATGCTATTATTTTCTGTAGTTTTATTTGTGAAGATTGTAGTGTGTTTATTTCGTTGTTGCCATAGCAATAAACTACAAATTTAATTAACAATTAGAATAAATAATACTAGTTGCTGCATTTCAAGGATTTTTCACATGGTATCAGATTGTGACTGATCAGATGGGGAAGCTCAGAAGTGGAGACAAAAATTCGCTGTTTAGAGGGAGTAGCCGGACGATTTTCTGGAGGTTGTTCGGAGCCTAAACCAGGCAGATCAAATTGCTTGGGGAAGTTCGATTTTTCAATGCAGGTTGGTAGAAAAATTCAGCTTGCCAGTTGAGTGATTCTAGTAGGCAGAGGGAGGAGAAACAACTCAGATTTTCAGTGAGCAGATTCCTTGTTTGGGCATAGAGGATTTTGCAGCAGTTTCCATAAGCAGAATCAACACCGGGTGGAAGAGAAATAACGCACACAGGGTGAAAATTTCTCTAAGGGGATCTCAAGTTTTTGAGATCTAATTTTTCCAGTTGCGAATTGGCAGTAGTTGTGAGAAAATTTTCTCACTCCAAAAGGGAGTGTGAGTGGTAGATTCAATAGCCGAGCAGAGGTAAGGAGGGAGATTTTCGACCAGATTTAGAGATGGCCACAACTGGGCTTTTAGAGATCAGGATAGGTTGGAGGGAACCTCCAACTATGTCGTCTGGAAGGCTAGGATGTCCTTCTTTCTAGATGAATATGCCCTGAAAACCTATGGACAATGTGGTAGTAGTACCCTAGGATCCAGATTAGCTGACAGAGTATAGAAAGGAAATGGAGAAGGCGAAGTAGATGATTTTGGATGGAGTTCGAAATCTTCTAGTCTCACATGTGGCAGATAAAGGTACAACCAAGGAGATGTGGGATGCTCTCTCCGAGCTATTTTTGAGTTCTTTTGAGCAACGAAAGATGTTCCTATAGGAGAAGTTGAGGAGCATTAGGATGCAGAAGGACGAAAGCATAGATGCCTTCTCGCTAAGATTCAGGAGGTCTGAGATCGGCTTGCAACCGTTGGGGAGGCACCTCAACCCACAAAGCTTGTACGGTTGGCACTGAATAGTGTCTCAAATGACTGGCAGGTGTTTGTCCAAAGTATCTTGGGCAAAGACACATTGCCTAAATGGGACAGGATGTGGTCTGACCTACAACAGGAGGAGTTGAGGCGGACTCTAGTAAAGAGTACCATCAACAGTAGCAACAACAAGGGTGTGAAGGGTGAGAAGGAAGGTGAAAATGTGGCCTTAGCATCTAAGGTCCTAGTCAGGGGCAAGGGGAAAGAAGAAGAAGGACCTGTCAAAGGTCAAGTGCTTCAGATGTGGTGATTTCAACCACTGTAGTACACAGTGTCCTCTCAGGAAGAAGGACAAGTAGGAGAAGCAGGATCAAGCGACAATGTCTGTTGAGATGGACAAGTTGTCCTCCAGGTTGGAGGAAGACTTCGCTATGTGTGCATCTATACGTACAGGAGTGAGGTGGGGCGATATGGAGCTATAGTCCCAGAGTTGCAGAGGTTTGGGTAGGGTTCATTGAGGTGTCCTCCTCACCGATCATTACCTTGCGATAGGGGCCCACAATATTGAGTAGCAGGATGGATCAATGTTAATGATGCAGTCAGATTCTCGAGTGACATTTGCAGACTAGTAGTAGTTAGATGCTGAGGAGCGCAGTGCAATGTTGGTAGCAGCACAAAGTCAAGAACAATGCAGATTCTTTAGTGGATAGTGCAGTGGCTAGTAGCAATCAGAATTCAGGAGACAGATGTAGCAAACACAATTGATTTAGTATTTAGGGTGCTTCTCAGTTGTAGTAGCAACAACAACAGATGAGAGGGAGTTGTAGTGCAAACGCAGAGTTGGCAGCAGTATAACAGTGTCAACAACACCACAAATGCAACATCAGAGTTGCGCAGTTGTTGGTGGGCAGTGGCAGGCAGTCATAGTGGTTAGACATCAACAACGTGACAGAGGGTGATACAGAGTCAAGGTGTTGTAGCAGTGGTGCAACACTAGAACACCTTCTTCGCTAAGAAGGAGTGTTAGATTTTGTAGCATCAAAGGTGTTCTAGTCTCAAAACTTTGTGGAGAGGATAAAACACAGGAGTTCTCCATAACCCATAAATCGTTTCTTGAAATTCCACCTAGAAGTGTCTCAATTAGATTATTAGCCTATTTTAAAATATTTCCTAAGTATAAACTTAGGAAAAATGGTTAATTAATCAGAATTAATTGAGATAAGGTGTGAATCATCTAGAAACTCACACCTATCGACTTACATATGATCTTAGCCCTTGATTAAATTTTAATCTTGGTCGTTGGAGTCCCAACAGAAGACTACAAGAAGAAGTCGATGGGTAGATGGAGAACACAGACACAAGAGATCGATTTTCTTGGGCAGTTTGATTTTCCAGAGGCAACAACTGGAAGAGTTCGAGCCAGAAGGAAAGCAGAGACAGAGAGGGGCAGGGATAGTGATTCGAAGGAGGTTTTCCAGCTTTGGAGAGACATCAACATGGGTTCAAGTTATTCCTAGTGAGGCAACGCAGAGGACTGCGCAGTCAGCTTCAAAGGGCAATTTGATTTGGTTGTGGGAAAAAATTGATTCAGCTCCCAGAGGCCTAGAAAGTTTTCCAAAAGGCCGGAGAATCATTTCCTGCAGTAGAGACAAGCATAATGACTTGTTCAAAGGCAGTTCTGGGCTAGACATCCAAGGGTTTGCTCAAGCACTGTGCAGAAGCCAGCATGAGGGGTCTAGGAGGACAAGTTTCTGTAGCAAAGTTGTGCCGAGATTGCTTGTGGAGGAAGGGAAATTCCCTTAGATAATTTCGGCCAAATTTTCTTGCTGTGGATTGCCAGTTTCGACATCTAGATTGTACTCGGATAATTTTACTGCTGCTTAATAATATAAAACCCTTAGTTGCTGCACTGGTTTTCCGAAGTTGGGTTTTTTTGGGGACTTTTGTCCAAAAATAATTGTGTCAATTTTTATGTGTGTGTTAGAATATTTCTCAGCTTTCGATGCTATTATTTTCCACAATTTTATTTGTGAAGATGTAGTGTGCTTATTTTGTTGTTGCCATAGCAATAAACTTCTAATTTGATTAACAGTTAGAAGAAATAATACTAGTTGCTGCATTTCAAGGATTTTTCACACATTAGATGGTTTAGAGCATAAATGGTCAACACATGAAGGTCGGTAGCCTTGTCTAATTGAGCGATAAAGGGGGATTGAGTCAAGAGAGAGAGTTATTCACCAAAACAAAAGCTAAGGCATTGGAGAATAAAATGTTAGCCATGACACCATATCTCTGCCCAAACCCAAGACAAAGCAACATCTTAGTGATAAAGGGCCAATCAATTCTATCATATGCTTTTGTTCACCAAACATTGTTGGAGTTGGTTTGAGGATCATCATTCTATGAGGGTGCATTGGTGTGCTACTTTGTGTGGGGATGGCCATGCTCTTGTTTGTGATGCTTTCTTGGAATTTGGCATTGCCTGCATTTTGCAATGTTATTTGTGTCGTGGAAACTCAGGTGTAATTTTGTCTTTGATTAGGAGATTAGCTTCATGTCTGTTGTTGCTTCTTTGTGGAAAGATGAATTTTACCACTAGGTTTTGGCAAAGGGAACTTTGTTGATCGAATATGTCCAATATTTGGATGATAGAGTATTCCACTTTTATTTTTGCTCTAGTAGCACTTAGGAAGAGGTCATGAAGTTCATTGTATAAACCCTTTCATTTTTTTTCTTTTGTAATTGTAAATGTATCATGTGTTTTTGAAAAAAATCAATTTTCAAAATGAAGTATGGTTTATCTATCTTCTTGGCTCACTCATTTCCTCCCATGCAAAAATCACTAGATCCAAAATAAATCTAGCATGAATAAACTGTGTATGTTCTATTTTGCAAATTGGTGAGGCCACTTTGTGTATGTAGAGAGCTATTGCCTTTGCCAAAATTCTGTCAAAAGGGTGATAGCCTCCAACTTGGAAAAGAGTCTCTAGCCACATTCTGTGGGATAATTTTAATTAGCCCTTGGTTTAGAGATACCAATAGGAAACTAATGGAGAAAATAATTGCCAATTGAATCCCACATTGCATTGAAAAGTTCACAAGTATACCATTAATCTTCGGGGGTTTTCTAGTGTTCTTTGAGTTAAGAGCAATAATGGGCTATTCTTTGGAAAAACCACTATTAAACTTGTCCTTGTTACCAACATAAACCTTGCGAGGGATTACGTTATAATAATAATAATGCCTAGCCTCTACTACCTTGTTGGAAAGGTCATAATGAAAGAAAATGTTATGGAAGTGTAGCTCAACATGTCTTTGACCTTGAAGGACTCCCCAACATTTCATCAACATTGTGTAATCCAAGGACATGTTTTGAGGAGAATTTCCTTTTCTTCAAGAAATCACATAAACCTTGAAGCCATCATCCCCTTCCTCAATCCATTGAACTTGGTCCCCGTTGCGAGCTCCGATGGTAGTGTATTCCTATTCCTTGTGGACCTACCACTTCTAGTTGTGTTGCTTCCACTTTTAGAACTTTTCTATAAAGATCTTCTTCTAGAAAGTCTTTGACCTCCTCAAATTGTCATGTAGCAGTGTTCAACTTCCTCCTTTTACTTTGAGCCAATAGTCTACCCTACTCCATAATTTTCACGTCAACAAATAGCCAAATCCCACTATAAGAGCCAACCCTAATCCCCATGAAGCCTTCAAAAGAGGTTTTAGATTCTATGCACCAAGGCTTTGGAGGCAGGTGACTTAAGGTGAGAGACATTAAGCTCGAATAAAAAGGATGGAGAAGGGGCATTGGACTAACCCACAAATAAGATGGTTTATATGGCCAAATGATCTAAGCCTATGGCCTCCATCAACCCATCCATAGCTTGGATCTTACTAGAGAAAAAGACACCATCTAGAGGCTTATATTACTAGTCCAACCTTGCTTGAAGTCATTTGTTGTCTTGTTGCAAATTATACCATGTGAACTAGTGCACATAATCTATACTTTTCCTCTCACGATTGGGATCAAAAACTTTTAGAGTAGTCTTGCACCTTCTCCATGCCTACTTCTCAAATCCATAAATAACGTTGCCAATGTGCCCACACCATGCAACCATGTTGAAGTCACCTTTGAGAATCAATTTGTATCGTGGACAACATAGGCGATCCAATCCCAAAGTGCACATCTTTGGGTGTTGGATTTTGGGTCGTGGACAACACATTCCATCAACCATGTTGAAAATTTGAATTCATCCCCAAGAATCAACTCTGCATCCAAAAGAGGAGATTATCCAATCCCAAAGTGCACACCTCTCATCATTGGAATTTGGAGCATTGACAACATATTCACTCTGCGATTCATTCTACACCTCTTCACCTCTTGAAGAAAGACCACATCTAGCTTGGGCTTCGCAAATAGATCTTTGAAAAACTACTTACAGTTCAGGAGGCTTGAGATATTTCAATTCTAAGACTTCTATGATTAGTGTTATGCTTATCATCTTCCATAATCATCACAACAATATTTGAATTGATGTTTCAGACCATACAAGCATGGTCCACCTCAGGATAAGATTATATCGTGAGATAGTCATCCCTTTAATGTTGTAGGATACAATAGACAACTTTATTTAGAGGGCATCCCCATACCAAGGTCACTTGAAACAAAATTACCTAAGATAAAAACCATAGTAGTAAGATTCAAATATGAATATGATTTGATAAAAAAAAATGTGATGAAAAATTCTAGTACATCCAATACATAAGTATATATCTAATGGTTACAAAATAATACATTTTGTTCTAATATTTGGAAGAATTTCAGCATCAAGAACACCCAATAAATCAGAAAAGAATAAGTTGTTTCTTGAAAATTTATAATTAGTTCATAGTTATAGATGTTTTAAAGATTTAAAAATATTTTTGAGCTTTTTGGGTTGTTTGTTTTTTGGGCTTATGATTCTACAAGAGCATCAAATACATGGAGTATAGTATCAAGGACAATAAAGCTAAGTTGCATGAAACGCTGAAACGTCTAGAAGTTTCTGAAACGGGGACGACCCGAAACACAACCCTCGAAAAATGGAAACGCGACTGAAACATCATATATATATATATATTATAAATAGTCAATATTAAATAACACATTATTTTCGAAGAAAAGAAAGAATGAAACATATAAATGACATTTTAGAAGGAAATCCAAATTTATATTAACTCTAACAGATGATTACATGATGCAAAGATCCAAAATTAGCCTTTATAGATGAGGCTTTACATCCAAGGCTCCAAAATCGACCTTTATATGTGAGGCTATATGTGCTAAAATTGAAATAAAACATGAGCTAAAGACAATTATGGCTACATTAACATATCATTACAATTAAGCTCCTCATCCTCATCAACAAAGATATAACAAGATGCTTCTTCAATAGAAGAGGAAACTCTACTAGTACTTCCAGTTGCTCTTGCACCACCACTGGCACAAATATCAAGAGCAGAAAGAGAGAGCTCTAAATCTGGACATTTGGGTGTTAGAAGGGGTCCACGCTTTTATTTACCCCTTGAGCTAGCTGAAAAAAGGTTAAAAAAATTAAATAATTTCACCTTTTTGCTGCCCGAAATGTGGCTTATATTAGCTGAAACGTGACCGAACACTGTTGGCCGTACTGTACAACGTTTCGAAATAACGAAATGTCGTATGGTACAACCAACAACGTTTCAACGTTGTTTCGGCGTTTTGGGCCGTCCTGGGTACTGGTACACCACCTTTTTAGGCGTTTCCTACAACATAGCAATAAAGTAAGTTGACCCAATGTTGCACGAAGCGGGAGTGAAGCGGAAGCGTTTTTTGGAAGCGGGGACGCCGAAGCATCATTTTCCAAAAATCTAGGAAGCGAAGTGTCCGCGGAAGCGTCTGCTATATATATATATATATATATTTTTTTTTTTTTTGCATTTATACTCAAAACAAACATCCCAAATACCAAATTAATTGTAGAAGACATGAAACCATGCATATTTTTGCATAAATCAAGATAGATATGGCATCCATGATTCCATTGTAGTTACTAGTATGTACAACAATCATCTATATTCTAGCTATTACAAACATACATCAAATTTTTAAGCATATTATAAAACATAAAACATTTAAGCATATTATAAAACATAAAACATAGAGCATATTATGATTTATCTAGCAAGTGAGCAACTGTCAACATTCGTCATGTCCAAAATTCAAATAATAATGTTTACAAAATATGTCACTTGGTCACCGCCAAGCCAAAAAGGTTCAAAATTCAAATTCACAAGTCTACAAGTCTAATGAGTAATCTATGACAAAAAGTAGTAGATTGTGAATATATCTACTAATCTCTCCTCCTTCCACCACGAATAGAATGTGGTGGTGGGCCTCCACGTGGTGGCAATGAAGAAGATGGTGCCTGTGGAAGTCGTGGCACTAAAACTGATGAAGAAGAACCCCCTGCTGTTGGTGTTGAACCATGGAACCTAGGAACCAAGGGACCAGATGGGGGTGGGGGTGGCATATCAACACGGTCATCATCATCCTAGAATCGCTCAAAAAATTCATGCAAAAAAAAACACTAGCTAACAAAGAAATTAAAAACATGAATTAGAGAAATGCTTTATAAGGGAAAATTAGAAAATTCATACCACAATGGACATACCTGGATAAGAGCATCCTCTAACTGCTCTAATCGCAACACTCTATCCTCCAAATTGGGCTCCTCTGGATTCTTGTCCCAAATCAACAAGTCTTTATTAGACTTTGCATCTTCACAGTAATGGGACAACAATCGCAAGTTGTAGTGAACATAAACCAAGCTCTCTGCCCGGCCTAAATTCAACCTGTTCCTTTTAACACTGTGGATGAAAGAATAAGAGCTCCAACACCTCTCTGCAGAAGAAGTGTTTACCACCTGTGATAGCACCCGCAATGCCAAACTCTGTAGAAGTGGAGTACCCCCTCCATGCATGTTCCACCACTCAAGAACAGAAAAAGTCTCTCGATCTTTAATTGCATGCATGCTACCAAATGGACCAGTGTTGAGCGTATAGTTGCTCACCTGTCTCCGTACCAATGCAGCGTCCTCCTCATCAGGGATTAATTTACTCAATGCAGCCATATATTTTTTGTGAACCTCTTGATCTTGGTGTGGTTTTCTCCTGCTTCCCCCCCCAGGTGCTGGTGTTGAAAGCCATGATGGATGATAGTATTTAGGTGTCAAAACATATGCTAATGCAACAATGGAACATTTAGCATTTCCCATCGGTTTTCCACCTCTACACGAATATAATTGTACAAGGTGGTATCTCTAGGCTCAACAATGTCTTTAATCTGCCCCAACATGCTATCCATTTGCTCATACACCTCCCCAATTACTGGTCGATCTGAATCTGCAAACTTGATCATGTAATAAATTGGTTTGGTGAATTGCAAAACATATTTAACCTGTCCCCAAAAGTAACTGTCAAGAACAATGTCCTTGACTGCATTAGCACCATCTATGTCAGTGTTAATTTCATCCCATGTTTCAGCACACACCAGATTAGTTAAAGCTTGTCTCACCTTCACTAGCCGCCTAAAGGTGAGGTAATAACTAGCAAATCTTGTCTTTGCAATTTTAAGCAACTGCAACTTGGAGTAAGTGCCATAGAAGTAGTTTACCCTTGTATGCCCTGTGATGAATTTAATGAGCTGCTTCCCTCTCCTGTAAACCTCAGCAATCCACCCACATTCTTTGTGTTTCACAATATCATGCATCAAAAGGTTCAATGTGTGAACCAGGCACCCAGACCAAAAGATGTGTGGATGAGTACGCTCAATAATTTTTGCTGCTGCCTTACAATTCGCTGCATTATCTGTGATCACTTGAACCACATTATTCGGACCAACATCTTTGATTGATTTCAATAGGAGATCTGCAATGTTTTGTGCAAATGCAGTGATGGAGGAGGAGTCATGACATGCAATAAATACTGCACCACTAGAAGAAACACCAAGAACATTTATCAAATGTTGGTTTCTAATATTTGTCCACCCATCTGATACAATGGATACCCCAGAATCTACCCACTCATTTGTAAAACGTGTCAAAGCTCTTTGAACCTTAGCTTTTTCTCTTTCTAATAATAACAATGTTCTAGCTTTCTCATAGTTGGGGGCCTTGTATCCTTTTGGGGCTTCATTGATGGCCTTTACCATTTCATGCCAATAGGGAGAGCGAAGCACATTGAATGGTACACCGCAAGCACAAAGAAAACGTACTATCTTTCCATCCACATCATCCCTCCCAGCAACATTAAGGAAATCCCCTATTGTTCTTCTACCTCCAGAGCTTGCAGAAGTACCATGAGGAGATGAGAAACTACCAAATTTAGAGGTTGCACTTGATTCAGAATGAGTTTTTTGTTTCTTGTTTTTTTTTTGTGCAGCCATCTCTATTTGGATGTATTTTCTTCTTTCTTCAGTTGAAATGTTTGGGCAAATTTGTACCCCCACAGGACCCTTTTTTTCATCACTGTCCAACACCCCACGAAGATGCCTCCTCAGACGGGTATATGAACCATAATATGGTTTTCCTCCATGACAACCATGAGGGCACACAAATTTGTAAGATCCACCACCCTTTCCCCCATCAAGTTTGGTCACATAGTTCCACAAGGTTGTTGATGTAGCTTTCCCATCTTGTGTTTCAGTGTCCCCTTCAGGTTCATCCCCTTCCTCTTCAAACCCTTCCTCCTCATCATACATTGGGTCACTCATATTGGGACCATCACCACTGTCCTCTTCTGTTTCTTCCCTTCTATTCCTATTCACCTTTGCCATCATTAAAACCAAGAGTGGAATGATACATAGAAGCCAAAAGAACACCATCTTGGAATATGGATATAGGTGGTGGACAACCTGTAAATAAAGGAGCAAGTAGAAACAATGGGAAAGAGTAGGAGAGGGAGGAGAAAAATACAAAAAAATTGTCAAAAAAATAAGGGAGTTTGGGGTTTGAACTTACCTCTTTAGCTCTTGTAGATGAAGTCCTCCAAGCTCCTCCTCCTTCTCCTAGCTCCTCCTTCTTCACTCCTCCAAGCTCTCCTCTCTTCTCCTCTCCTTTCCTCTCTTCTCTTCTCCTCTCCTCTCTTCTCTTCTCCAACTCTCATAAACTCAAAGTGAGAAAATGAGGAATGAATGGGGGCTTTATTCTTTTCATTCCTCACCTTAACCTCACCCTAACCCACCCCCTTAATGCTAAGTTAACATAACTTAAAAAAAAATTAAAAAAAAATGTCTTTTTCCCTTGGGCGCTGCCTACTTGCCCGAAGCGTGCGCTTCCTCCTCCGAAGTGCCGCGTTTTTGAGGCCCGAAGCGCCGTACGAAGCGCGCTTCGGAGGCATGGAAGCGGCGCTTCCGCCCGGCGCTTCGGAAATTCCAGGAAGCGGCTAAAAAAGCCAAAGCGACGCTTCCGAATTCGGAAGCGCCGCTTCCGACGAAGCTTCCTAGGCGCTTCCGTACGGGACGCGCTTCGGGGCTTGGAACCGGGGGGGGGGGGGGGCTTCGTGCAACACTGAGTTGACCATATCATAAAATTCGCTGAATTTCATGCTTCTCTTGAATTTTATATGTGCCTATCTTGCCACTAGGGTAAGAACCCTCTTAGTAGGTGACACCATGGTTATGTCCTTGTAGGAATTATGATGTAACTTGGGCTCATGTCTTGATTTTGTCTTTGTAACCAATCTAGATCTCTCTTGTCTATTATTTGTTTAGAGTTGCCAACTATCTTCAACCTCCATGGGGCTTAGAATTTCCTATCAAGGCTTTGGTCCTTTTGAGGAAGGGGGAGGCTTCTAAGTTCTATCTTTGAATCTTAGAAGAAGAGGAACTAGGACTCTTAGGAGGGGGTTTCCTTGGGGGAGGCACTTGTTTTGGCGAGGGGCGTGGATTAGAATGATAGGATTGGTTGCAACCAATCCCTCCTTAGATGCATGTTGTTTTGGGCAATGTTCCACCAAGTTTTCAAGACAGGGGGACACAGGAACGGGAAGATTCACAAGGGGGTGTGTGAGAGTGCCCCCTATTTTAGGGAAATTCATGTATGACGGGGGGACAGAAGGGTATGTGTGTGTATATCACAAATGATTCAATGAAATAGAAATAGTAAAATATTGTATACATTGATTTAAGTTCATCATTCATCATTCTAGAATCTAATTAGTACTAAGCAAAATAGTAGATACTAAAGTTTGAAGATTGGAATAGTAAATTGAAATTACTCAAACTCAAACATAGTAAACATTGATGAGTCAAACGCTCGGTTTGAAGTCATCAATATGTAGAGTCAAGACTCAAAAGTTAAAATTGAAAATGAACAATGGACAATGAACCAATGTTATTAGAACTAGACTGGTCAACCCTAAAACCGGATTTCGAAAAAAATCAGACCAAAAATTTGGTCAACCAAACAATACATAAATATTCAAATGTTGAAAGAAATACATAAATATTCATGTGCATCCATATGAATCCAAACTATTATACACAAATATACAAAGATTCACTCTTATATAGCATGTAAAGGTGCATATATTTTTGAACAAAAAAGTACATCAACAAAGAGGGGCTCTAGATAGCCTCTACAATCCAAAAAAATTATGTTACAACAATTACCTGAATATCATCAAAATCATTGCCTATATTGGGATTCTCATCATCAATATCACCCTCTAATATTAAAATAAGATAGAAAAAGCTTAACATGTCAAATCGAGATTTTGTTTGAGTGATGGGTACATTTTTACTAGGGTCATGACAAAGGAGTTCAACAATCAATGCCACCAACATCGAGATACATAGAGGGCTTGGTGCTCTTGATTAAATGCTAGTAGACACCCTCATACATGATAGAATCTAATGGAAATGTTGAAATCCCGCCAATCGAAATCCCGAAAATTGTTAGTTCTACTAGATTTTGAGTGGACTCTAAAATTCTACTTTCTCCATATGAAATCCAGTAAGGTTGGAACCGCTCTTCAAACATCCTGAAACAATTAATGATAATGTTAAAAATTTAAGTAAATGGATGAAATTAAAAGATGAAGGAGAATTTCACTTTAAAATGTTACCCTTAGTTGCATAGCATTAGCAGAGCCCTAGGGTTGAATAATAGGTTTCCCCACTCATAGATTATTGTTTTTAGGAAAAATTCAAGGGGGGCATCCAGATGCCCCCCTTTTTTTGAAGGGGTTGCCCACAAGTACCCCTTTTGGGGAAACATGTTGCCCACATTGGGGAAACATTTCCCCTTGTGTTACCTCAAGTTTCCCTAAAAGGGGGACATGGGGAATGATTTCCCTACATGTCCCCTCATCTAGGGACCGTGGGAAACGTGGGGAGTGCATCCCCCACCCAGAGGGACATGTCCTCATGGAGCACTTGTTTTGGGGGCTTAGGCTACATTGGTTTAGGCCTTCAGCGAGGGAAACCTTGAATAATGTGGTCTTGTGCTTGGCACAAAAAGCATGCAGTGGGAAGATTCAAGTATTGGATATTTCATAGCCATACTCCACTCATAGTGAAAACACCTTTTGCTGCTATACTCCAAGTGTAGTAAAAACAAAGATAAATTGAGGGAGCTTTTTCAAAATCAACCTCCACATATACATGAGCGTTGGATTCGAAGGAGTTCAGCTAGACATTGAGGATTAGAATCTTGCCAAACCTTTGAGTAAACAAATCAACAAATGAGTAGAGATCAATTTGGAGCATGAGGATTTCGTCCATAGAGGATAGTTTGCCCAATATTTATCCTCAGGGTTGAAGTCTGACCTCTAGGATTGAATTTATGTTAACGAACCTAGATCTTCAAATTATTATACTATAGCATGTGAGGGTCAAGAAAGTCAAAGTTGAACAAAGGGCATAGGTATTTAGATGCAAGACCCCAATGTGATTTTAACGAGATCCCTTTAGCTTCCTAATTCAAACTGCACCGTTTATGAAAAACATTCTCATTAGGCATTTTGCATAGAAAGAGAAAGATAACCCTTTGTTTTCAAGCATATATTTTGGATCCCTTGTTTGCATTGACTCAACAATGCATTGAAAGACTGACAAAATTTAGTGGGTATCATGTGCAGATGTTTATCTACGACCACCACAGCTTCTTAACCCTATACAAGTTTCACTCGAGGAAAGAATTCCTCAAGCCCACAAAGACTAGATATGCTAGCTATTATCTATTGTTGAAGAGGATGTTGGAGTTGGAATCGACATTGCAAGCCATGGTTGTGACTCCAAATTGGAATAGGTAGATAGAATCCAAGACAAGTGGGGGGAGAATCTGGCTTTGGATATTGTATAACAATTGCTGGACAATTTATTTGATGTCATTCTTATGCCCTATAGTTGATGTTATTTGCGACATGGATTTTTGTAGTCTTGGAGAAACCTATGAGAATTTTGATAGCATGTTGGGTCAAGTAAAGGTGACCATTTGTGAGAAAGAGCCCTCCTTAGAGTTATGTTGAAACTAGACTCGACCCATTATTCAACGTAGGTGGGATTGAGTAAACACACCTTTGTACATTGTAACATATGCACTTAACCCAAAATGATATATGGCAAGGCTTGGTAGAATTCTTTTGTTTGAGGATCTAAAGATCAAGTAGGGATTTAGTTGCCATTGTAAAGATGTACAATGCAGATGAGAGGAAAAGCACTTTGGAGATAGTTGATGTAGTTTGTAGGTCTCAATGATGTCACTACAAAAATCCTGATATGAAGGAATATTGTAGTGACGTAGGCCAAGATGACACCATTGGTTGGTGGACCATGCATAGGGAAGCTGCTCTAGAGATCCAACATCTTGCTATTCGCTTATTGTCTGAGATAGCTAGTTACTCCATAGTAGAAAGTAATTGGTCCACATATAGCTTCATCTATAGTAAAGAGGAATTGGTCCAATATAGCTTCATTTGCTCTATCAAGAGGAATAGACTTGCTTCTGTGAGAGCAGAGAAGCTAGTTGCAATGCGTAGTGTCCTACTTGCACATAAGAAGACACTAGAGTTTTGGAGGGACTAGCAACATGATGGGATGTGGATCTAGAGGATGGTGCACGGAAAAATGAGGATGAGCTAGAGCATGGTTTTGTTGGTGCGCTATTAGTTACTCATGAGAGTGACTTTGACATAGGTAGTGACATTCCCGTTGATAGTCCTAATGACTTATGCAGTAGATGGATGTAGATGACTAATGAATGGGATTGACTCCTTGATGCTTGTTTCATTTTTAGTGTTCCTTGCCCATTTCAATTTTAACTTTTGAATCTAGATATTGATGACTTAGATGGAATCTTTACTATTTTTGAATTTCTATTTTTGAGTAATTTCATTTTACGATATCCGACTTTATAGTATATACTATTTGACTTAGTGCTCTTTAGTATGTTGAATGATGAATATGAGTCAATTTATTTAATTTATGAATCAATGTATTTCATTTCATTTCTGAATCTCTTGTTAATATCATCTACAAATTTTAATTTAGTATTTACATCGCACAATGATGAATTTGCATGTGATTAATTGTTATTGTGGGGATTTTTATTTTTATTTTTATAATTTTACAGATGGGAGAACCTATGCTAGGGGCCTTGACATTTCCCCCCATCCCCTCTGAATTTTCCTAAAATTTGTGGGGTGTCTCCATGTGTCCCCCATGTACATTTCCTTGATCCTGTGCTATTGCATTCCTGAAACTTGGTGGAACATTGTATAAAAGTCCCTTAGCTATTCAACAACTTATTTTGAAATAGTGGACTTTTACAAATTTTACACCATGACACAGTTTTAAAACCATTTACCAAAAGCAAACAAAACAACATAAAACTATTTACATCATGCTTTGGCATCCCATGTTTAATGGGGAATTTTCACATAGCTTCCATCTACAAAGTTAGGTTGTCATAACAAAATGAACAGTTTCAGAAAATATTCAAGTATTCTTTAGCGTATTTCCATAAATTGAAATTGCATTCTTACAAGAATCTTATTATACATTTCTTGTCTTAAGGGATTTCAATCATGAACAGTTCTTTGACATATGATTTCTTGCAGGTCTCATTGTCAGTTACCTTGACAGGTGTTGGTGTGATAATTGCAGCTTTAGGAGATTTTTCATTGGACCTCCTCGGATACTCCTTGGCTCTTATTTCTGTATTTTTTCAGGTTTTCTTCTTTCTCTATCTCCCTTAAAAGAAATGGCCCATGCATATTTGTTTGAGAATGATTTTTGAATGCTCCTTTGTGAGATGCAAACATGTGTGTGGGTCATTATATATTTGTTTGTGCATAGATTTCATGTTATATACTTATATGAATATCAATTGTCAAAGAGATATTGGATGGGATAATTGTCTATGCTAATTTTTCATTTTAGGGATATGGTTCAGGAACCAATACTAATCACGGTTTTTGGATTGTAGACAGCATACTTGGTATTGGTTGAAAGGTCAGCTGCAGAAGATGGGTTATCTTCAGTTGAGCTTATGTACTATAATTCTTTCCTTTCACTTCCTGTTCTGTTTCTCCTCATCACCTTTACAGGAGAATTTACACTTGCTATAGCTTTACTTACAGCAAAGGTCAGCTTTTACATCCAACTTTCATGTCTTTCTTGTTATGCTTAGGTTAACTGTCAGGTTTCTGGATTAAAATTTTAAGCTTAAAAGGTTGTCTTAAATCTCCCATGTTTGTATTTCTCTGTGTACTTTGTATTCCTGGAATCTTATGTCGTGTCAGGGTTAGCTACTAATCATCCAGGGATGTTGCCTACTGCAAGACTTATCGATGATAAGTACATCGACTTTCTCTTGTTAGGATTTGTGATATTGGATAAACTCTTGCTAAACCTATGGAATGATTTCAACTCTTCAGTAATTCTGACTACCAATAATTAGAAGGAAGCCACTAGTTGTCAGGTTATTTATTGTTTGGTTTGGCATTAGCAAGAAACATGTCTATCTGCCATTTTGGGCACTTCAAATTATAGTCATTGCCTCCAATTTTTATTTAGTTATGTTTCAAAGCATACGCATAAGCAGCTGCAGACTGTTCTCATGTTCCTTAAAAACAGCTGAAGAATGTTATATTGCAATATAGATTACAATTTCACATACCAATAATCACAAGAATGTCATGGAACGATATTGTTGTTAACGTTTTTCTTGTTAGAGATAATGGCTATAATTAGAACTAGATATATTAATTAGGACGTAGGTGTATAAGAAAGTGAATAAATAAAGTGATGTAGTAATATGATAAGATAATTTTTTTATTGTACAACGAATACCACAAAAGTAGGTCAATGGGAGTGAAGAATATAGCCAGTGTGAATACAGTGTGGGAGTACAAGCACAGCTCCTAGAGAATGCTGAAAATAGCGTAAAGAAAGAAACTTGCAGTTATTTAGTGTATTAGTTAATTTAGTAGTTAAATGGTTAGGTATTGGGAGTTACATAATGTACTCTTCTCCTACTATGTAATGAGACATTGCATCACCTAATAATGAATAAATCAATTCTTTCTCATTCTAATGTGTATTTCTGTCCAAACTTGTGTGTAAAACTCACATTTCTGCATTAATTGTAACATAACTTCGATGGATTCCAAGTGCATGAATTGGCCATGTTGATATTTGTTTTCCTAAGCACATGCTTCAGGCCTATGAGGCTATTTTTTTGGCAGAAATTCCATGCCCTATGCAACATGTAGGCATGAATTCAGAACAAAGACGATGCCAGGTTTTTGGAATCAGTTTTGCAGGTTTAGGGTATAAACAGGGCTAGATTTTTAGCAAATTTATTTATTTATTTGTCGTGGGGGGGAGGGGGAAGGTGGGGTGTTGTCTCTTTGTTAGTAGCAATGAGACTTTTAGAACAGGTGAAATGTTGCCACTTTTGACAAGGTAATTCTTTTTAGCCCCTTTCAAATTGGCAAATACATTGAGATCTGCAAGCTGGTCTCTGTACCTTTGAAATTTTGAATAAGGTAACCTGGATCAAGTTATCAACCAATATAAAAAACTAAGTATGTCTCTAAAGCCTATCACTCTTCTCTAAAAAGTGTTGTTTCCCAGGTCTTCAAAAGCAACACTTTCCAATCTTTAATGAGTAAAGTGTGGTCGATAGTCTCAAAATTTCAGATGTGATTTGTTGTAGGTTGTGTCTTTGTGTTATAATAGCATGCATTATAGGAAAGTTGTGAACTAATGAATGTATGTCCAAAGATGTCTAGTATATGATCTAACTAACTGAAATGCACCCTTCAATTTGGTTCTTCTTGTTTTCAGTTGAGAAACAAATTTTCTTGGCATACAAATTCTAAACTTCTCTATCCTTCAGACACAAGTTGTTGTTTCTATAGAGTTCATATATATCAGCTTCAAACGAAGTGCAAAAGTCATCTGCATAAACTTTTATGAATAATGTTCACCATTTTGCTAGTTTCCTATTACCTATCCGATCAGTTGAGAAACAAATTTCCTTGGCATACTAATTCTAAATTTCTCTATCCTTCAGACACAAGTTGTTGTTTCTATAGAGTTCATATATATCAGCTTCAAATGAAGTGCAAAAGTCATCTGCATAAACTTTTATGGATAATGTTCACCATTTTGCTAGTTTCCTATTACCTATCCGATTAGCAAGGTCACTAAGGTCTTGACAAGCCTGCTGGACTGGCACACACACATAGGGCAGGGATGTGCTGTCACCTTGGCCCAAGCCTCCACTGTTTAGATCCAACAACCTCCTAATTGGTCAAGAGAGGTGTCCCAAATATAACATCAATTAATACAAAACAAAACCAGTGTCTTATGTGGGGTCAATTGGAGGCGGAGGTGTTATATCCGGAAAACTATTTAGCTGTTTATGATATAACTGTGCAGCAGAAAACTAAACAGTGAACTAATAGATACCAAATTACTGAAATATATTGTTCAATTAGTATGCTATTGGAGTATTGGTTTATGATCTATAGAACAAAACAATTTGCTGTGTTGTAAATCAGACTGTAAAGTCCGCATAAAACACGGACAACAATCTGTATAGTCCAAACCAGACACCCTATGAGTGCTACAACACTCTTAGATGTTATCTCTAGGGGTGAGAAGGCTTGAGGACTTGATTTGAGGTTTATGAGGCCTTTCCTCAACTGTGACAGCTGAAAAAGACAATCAAGCAAGTTGGAAATTGTTCTTTCAGAAAGGGCAAATCACCCAAGAATTCCATATCTGAAAATAGTATTTAAACTACAGCTGGAAAATGAAATGAATTTATTCTAAACACTAAATCAGACAAAATCAAGCATAGTAGAGTTACTAGAGAGATTTCATATGTAGGCTCATTTGTAGAGTGCTAGAAATCTGTTGTTTTATTGCAATATTTATGTAGGTGCAACAAGCAAAACATGCTCAGATCTGAAAAATATCAGCTAGATACAAGTGCAGAATATATCATATAAAACATTTATCTGTTAACTTTTAATACCTGGTCTGATTTATTTTTCTCCACAATTATTTTGTACCCAGAAAATTATTTATGCTCAAATAATTCTGAAATTGTTGGAAAATAAATACAATGGTATTTATAACTTCACAATAAAATTGTGCAGCAAAAATTAATAGGAAAATCAACTACAAGGCAACCAAAATTTTCTGCCCTACAAATCTTCCTTCACTTTTATTAATATGGAAAATTAGGGTCTTGACCTACAGAGAATACATAGAAAATTACAACAACAAATGAACCTAAAAATGGCCCATTGGATTTCAGCCCAAGGGAAATTCATCTTCTAGAAATTGGCTGCTTTGTAAGAGAAATCAGCCCTGGAAAATCTTGGCCCTCCTAGTAGTATGAACTACACCGTGCACTCTGGAAATATTGGCCCCTTTAGCAAAACTTGGCTTCCAAGTCTCAACCCAACAGCAAACTTGACCTCCCTTTACTTCATGTGACCAGATGGAAATTCTGCCTTCATCCATAGTCTCAACTTTCTCAGAATTTTTGGCCTCTATTGTCCAAGTCCTGACCTCTCTCTCAAGAACCCAACCTCCACTAATTTCCCCTCTAGAAAATCTTTGTTGTAGTCTTTTCTCTTCTCTTCGGTCACTGAGCCTCTCACTCCTTGAGAAAATCGCTTCTTCAATCACAATGTCTTGTCACCTTTCCCTTCGGTTATTTTATAATTTCACCAAGCCAAAATTCCTAACCCTAATCTCCTAAGAGATCAATGGCTAGGATTAGATCCTAAGCCTCACTTGAGATCAATGGTTGGGATTATATCTATGTTGCATGAGTTTCTGGAACGTGGGAACGTTGGGAACTTGGGTACTGGTTTCCGAAACGGTTAGAGGTTTCCCCAAAATTTACAGGAAGCGGCTAATTGGGAGCGGTAATATTATATAATAAAAAATTAAAAATTAAAAAATTAAAAATATTTTTTTAATTATATAATTTATATAATAATCAAAATTAATATTGATTCAAAATACTCAAATATTAAAATCAATTTAAATATATAAATAATAAATATATAATCTCTCTTATATATAAATATATTCTCTGGGTGTCTCTCTCCCTAAGTTTCTCCCTTTTATATATATAAAATGTCAAGTTCATTATCAGTTCTCTTACATGTTTCTGTAGTTATTCTTACGAGAAAAAACAACTCTAATGTTTAAGCATTGACTGCCACATACAATATGCACACACTCATTATCAGTAGAACTAACATGTTTCTCTAGTTATTCTTACAAGAAAAAACAACTCTAATGTTTAAGCATTGACTGCCACATACAATATGCACACACAATCTTCTGCGATATATATACATAAACAACAAAAGAAATACTCATCAACTTGACATCCCAGATATTGCACTTACGTCGAGGTGCCACAAGCTTCCTTAACCCATCAAGAGATTGCTCCAGTTTCTCAATTAAGGATATTGGTGTTAAAGATGTCTTTGGCCTTTCTTCTTGCGAAGGTTTCAACATAGGCTCATGTTTTGTGGGAAGTTCAACATATTTCTCTACAGGCTTTGTATTCCCCAACCCTAGGGAATGCAGGAACTCCAAAAAAGCCTGTCTTGAAAGCTCTTGGAACTTTCCCAATCTCCCATTGAAGTTCCCGTTGAAAAGGTAACGTTCCCATACTGTTCCAAAGCTCCCGGGAGCGCGTGAACCATTGGAACGAGTTTCCCACCTCTTGGGAGCGGTTCTCGTGTAACAGAGGATTATATGTAAGTCAAGATTAAATTATTTATCCTTAGAAATTTGGCTTAATAGTCCACAATAATAAATAAACTTAATTATTTTACTTTTTGTAAGTTAGACCTAGGAATTTTTTTTATAATAACACTTATTCATCCCAAATAAGCACCTAAAGAGGCAACTCTGACAACTTCTGCATGCTCGACATTAAGCCAATGTAGAAGTCCTTGTTTGAGCTAATGACATCAACACTCCCTCCTAGCGAGGAAGGTGTTCTGCACCACCCACAACTTATCTTTGTAAGATATAAACTTGCTCTTCACTAGGGGCTCGGTGAGAATGTCTGTCACCTGCTCATCTGTGGAGATGTACTGAAGCTTCGCAACTCCCCTCTAGACCCTGTCTCTAATGAAGTGATACCTAATCTCTATATGCTTGGACCTGTCATGAAACATTGGATTCTAAGAGAGCTTAATGCAACTATGATTATCACAATGAATCATTGTCGGATCCATCTCAAGACTAAACAACCCTATGAGCATCTTCCGAAGCCAAATGGCTTCACAACTTGGCAAACTTGCATCCATGTACTCTACTTCTGCTAAATCGAGTGCCATTGAACTTTCCATCCTGCTAAAACATGAAATAACCACTGATCCCAAACTGAAGCAACACCCTAAGGTTATTTTCTTGACAGATGCACTCCTAGCCTAGTTTGTGTCTGTATAGTTGACTAACTGTACTCCATCACCTATGACATACCTGAGCCCATATTCCATTGTACCATAAAGATACCTTACCACATGTCTCATTTCCATCTAGTGAACCCTCCTTGGCCCCACCATAAACTAGCTTAGTGTATTCACAAGAAGGCAAATATTTGGCCTAGTGTTGACTAGATATATCAAAGAACCTATTAGCTACCTGTACAATATGGGTTCCACCAACTCTGACTCAGAAGCATTCAACTTCCTCAAGTTGGTAGTCATGGGTGTCAACATACGCCTGCAATCCTCCATTCTGAACCTCTTCAAGATCTCAACTACATACTTCCCCTATCCAAGGAATACCTCACATGTTGGTTGCCACACCTCCAATCCCAGCAAGTAGTGTCATGCCAATGTCCTTCATCTCAAACTCTATCACAAGATCCCACTTGTCATATCTATGAACTTCTCTGACCTTGTAAGGAAGAGGTCATCCACATGTGACACCAAGATGAGAAAATCATCTCCAACAAGTGTGTAAAAAAAGTTGGGATCTACCTCACTCTTAGTGAAGCCCATACTTAGCAGATACCAAATTTTTCCTTGAGTACCAATCTCTAGGTGCTTGTTTGAGACCATATAACACCTTCTTCAACTTGCATACATGAGAATCCCTCCCATGCACCTCAAAACCTTGCGGCTGCTCGATGTACACTTCTTCCTCAATGACCCCATTGAGAAAGGCTGTCTTCACATCTATATGATGTGTCCTCCACCCCATCTTTGAGGCAATAAACATAACAACCCTAATATAAGTGTATATGGTGACTAGAGAAAATGTCTCCTCATAGTGCACTCCTTCCTTTTGGGAAAACCCACTCACCAAGCCATACACTTCTCAATGCTACCATTTGCGCATGTTTGATGTCATAGATCCTCTTGGAGCTGACCACTGATTTCTTCTCTGGCCTCGACATGATGTCCAATGCATCATTCTTCATGATGGAGGCATACTCCACTATGACATCTCCCCAAACTTGTTGTCTCGCTGCCTCCTCATAACTACTAGGTTCAGAGTCAATGATGTCGCTCATAGCGCCATGTAAGTAGGAAACTATCTTGGTGGTATGCTCTCCCTGAACATCCCCTAGGAGCCTCCACATGCTCCTCAACATCCCTAATGGTCTACTCCAGCCATCTCAACCTCTTCTTGACAAAAGAAGGTTCCTCCCACTCCTAATCTGAAGATTGAGTACCTACTGCTGGTGTTGTTGGTCTCTCCTCAACCTTCAAAGCCTCTCGCTCTTGATCATCTGCCACCATTGGAATTGAATCATGTGACTTCCTCAAGGCCATGTGCTCCTCGAACCTCATGTCTGTGCTCACTACAGTCTTTCCCTACGTTGGGATATAATCGTGTATGCCTTGGAAGTCTCACTATACCCTACAAAGATGCCCGTCAAACTCGAGGCTCCAACTTGGTCCTCTTCTCCGATGGTACATGGATATACACTGATCACTTGAAGATGCACAAATTTCCCACCTATAGTTTCACTCATGTCAACACCTCATCAGGAGTTTTGTCCCCCATGACCTTGTGAGGACTCTTGTTTTGAATGACTATGGTGTTACATGTTGTTGTACACATGAATATATGAGGATCTTGATCATGAATCATGGCTTTGGCAGTGCCTACGATGGCCCTAATTTTCGTCTCAACAACCTCATTTTGTTATGGGTTGTAGGTAACTTCCAACTCCTTTATGCCTGCCTGTTTGCAAAAGTCCTTGAACTCATTAGAGGTGTACTCACCCCTATTGTCCTATCTAAGGACATTGACCTTCCTCCTTGTTTGGTTTTCCATGAGAGATTTAAACTCCTAAAACCTATTGAATACCTCATCCTTGGTCATAATGAAGTAGATCCAAGTCCTCCTGGAACAATTATCAATAAATTAACATAATAGTTGTAGCTACTCAACGACCCCATTGGCATAGGACCACCCACGTCTAAATGTACTAGGTCCAACAACTCTTTGGACCTAGAATCATTGCTTGGGAAGGCTTTCTTTGCATACTTGTCCAAGCACATCCTCTCCACGCTTAACTCAGGAAGACTAGTGAAAATCTCGCGTAATATAAGTAGAGCCTTGTGATGCAAATGTGCCATCCTCTTATGCCACAACTTGCACATGTTTTCACTGTTATGCACTAGTGCCCCTATTAGCAAACCCATCAACATGTATAGGTTCCCTTCTCTTCTTCTAATCACTTGACCTGTGCTTGAACTGGAATCCCTCAACTTGACAAGTACTTTTCCATCATGGAAATGCGCTTCATGCCCCTTGCCCTCCATGTTAGAGATTGCTATAAGGTTCTTGGACAACCCAAGTACATAGAAAACCTCCAACACCTTCATAGTCTCCTTTGAATATAGTTGAAACTGGATGCTACCAATCCCCTATACTACACACTTGTCATTGTTGCCAAGGTCCACATGTAGCTCTGAGTTTGGATTTGAGATACTAGTGAATAGATCGTGTGATCCCATCATGTGACGAGAAGCACCATTGTGCACAACATTGTATAGTCATTATGGGTATACGTAATTGTTGGAAGGCTAAAAAGTTGAGAAGATCAACATGAAACTATTTGATTCAGTGAAATTCCTTGTGAACCATCCACAATAGTGATTCCTTACATGTTCACCTTTCATAATAGGCCTAATAGGTACTAATATGTGTTGGACTCTGTGCCATTTTGATATATTCACCCTTACATGGTATATAGATTAGCAAACTTTGCATATTTTGTCTCTAATTGTTTGGAATCATGGTTTGAAATTTTAAAAATAATATATTTTCATTAAAAATTTAATTATTTTATGTATTTTTTCAAATCTGACTCATTTAATCCGGTTCGATTCGGTTTGATTAGGTTCTTGTTCGAATCCCAGTTAGGTAGGTTGTCGTTTCAAAACTCGGTTCTGGATTTTAAAACTATCATACAAGTCACTTAAATAATTAAATTATTTATCCTTAGAAATTTGGCTTAATAATCCACAATAATTAATTGACTTAATTATTGTTAGAATTAGGAAAGAAATCATAATAATACTTGCTCCTCTCGAGCAAACACCTAAAGGGGCAACTCTAACAACTTTTGCAGGCTAGACTCCAAACCAATGCAGAAGCACCTGTCCGAGTTAATAACATCAACAATATCTACTTTTGGACTTAGATCTCTTAATAAACTTAAATTTCTCCAAGGTTTTTTAACGTGCTCGTAAGATAAAACAATTAAAATCAACAAGCAATACAATCCAAATTATTGCAGAAAAATAAAAGGGTTTTGTATGTTTAAAATAATAGAATGGTTGTTGGATTAATATCTTATGCCCAACTCACCTCCCCCTTGTTGGAGTGTGTTATGAAACCAGCTCAAGAAAAGATAGAAAAGATAGATCAACGCCTTAGAATTCAGCCTCTTCGAGGGGGCAACCTCTTTTACATTACATAAATGAACAATTCTTGGATGATTCAAATGACAAAACCTCCTTTCTATATATAAGAGTCTAAGGAGTCACAATATAACCCAGCCGACCTAACAACAATAATATAAAGCCACAAAAATAACAATAGAGGGATTCTATGGGGCACAGTAATAACAATATGGGGGCAATAGGGGCACAACAATATTAATAAGGGGTATAACTACTATAGTAATGGGGTAATCACTAGTATTATAGGGACCCAACATGCCCCTCTCCTTCAAAAAAGTGTTGTCCTCAACACTTGAGTAGTTCTGGATACTTCTGCATAAAATTCTCATCCTCCCATGTGGAATCTTCAGCAGATAAGTTTTTCCACTTGATAAGATACTCCGAAATTGATCGATTTCGTAGCTGTCGAGTTCTTGTTTCTGTGACTGCTTCCGGTTCCAATATAATTTTTCCTTCCTCGTCAAGTTCTGGCAATATTGTTTGAACTGGGAGCTTGTCGCCTATAACCTTCTTTAAACATGAAACATGAAAAACTGGGTGCAATCGAGAAGCTGCAGGAAGCTCCAATTTGTATGCCATAGTACCAATCTTTTGCAACACCTTGTACGGACCATAATACTTTGGTGATAATTTATTATCCTTCTTAGCTTGCTTGAGGACATTTGCTTATATGGTTGTAGCCGTAGGAATACCCAATCACCTACATCAAAACTTCTTTCACTGCGATGTTGATCTGCCTGTTGTTTCATTCTATTCTGTGCCAACATGAGGTTATCCTTTAAGAGTTGGAGGACTTGTTGTTGATGTTCGATGTGATGTTCCACTGCCTGAACCTTAGAATTTTCTCTTAAATATGATGTGATGGATGGTGGTTGATACCCATAAAGTGCCATAAATGGGGTCATTTTTGTTGCTGTATGGAAGGAAGTGTTATACCACCATTCAGCCAGAGGCAACCATTTGACCCATTGTGTCTGTTTATCAGATACAAAGCAACGAAGATATCCTTCCAAACATTTGTTTACTATCTCAGTTTGCCCATCAGATTGAGGATGATAAGATGAGCTATGAGCTAACTGAGTACCAAGACAAGAAAATAATTTTGTCCAAAAATTTCCAGTGAAAATGGGATCTCTGTCACTTACAATAATCTTTGGGTTTCCATGTAGCTTTTGAATTGTTTCCATAAATGCAGTAGAAACTGTACTGGCTTTAAATGGATGTGATAATGCACAAAAGTGTGCATACTTGGTAAGTTTGTCAACTACCACCATGATGACACTCTTTCCCTCAGACTTGGGTAAACCTGTGATAAAATCCATTGAAACCTCCTCCCAACGTTGGCTTGGAATGGATAAAGGTTGTAATAGACCCGGTGTCTTAATTGTTTCAACTTTATTTTGTTGGCAAACCAAACATTCCGCCACAAACTTTTGAATATCTGATTTAAGGCCATCCCAAAAAAATTCCTTCTTAACCCTGTGGTAAGTTTTTAAAAATCCTGAGTGCCCTCCTAAGGGAGAAGTGTGCAATTCCATAAGAATCTTTTGTTTTAGCTGGGAATTCTTACAGAGGTATAAGCGATCTTTGTACCATAACGAATCATTTTGCCAGCTAAATGTATCAGACGTACTGGAATCTTGTTGTAACTTTCGAATAAGTGCCCACACTTCTTCGTCATTCTTCCATTCCTCCCTTGCTTCGTTTATCCAATCTGGTTGGATAATAGAAATGGCGCACAACAATGCTTCCACATCCTCATCCTTTCTTGAGAGTGCATCTGCCACCACATTTTGCTTCCCTTTTTTTAGATGATTTCAAAGTCATAACCCAACATCTTTGTGACCCACTTTTGTTGCTCTTCAGAGGATAATCTTTGTTCTAAAAAGTATTTAAGGCTATCATGATCCGTTTTTACCTTGAAGTGTCTTCCCATTAGGTAGGGTCGCCATTTCTTAAGTGCATGGAGTATTGCCAACATTTCCTTCTCATAAATAGCTTTTCTTAAAAACTTTCCCTTGATTGGACGACTTTCAAAAGCAATGGGTCTTTCATCTTGCATTAGAACAACACCAATTCCATTTCCTGAAGCATCACATTCCACAATAAAGGTTTTTGTGAAGTCCGGTGTAGCTAAGACCGGTGCTTGGCACATTGCCTCTTTAAGATGTTCAAAGGCCTTTGTTGCTTCAGGAGTCCATGAAAATGCATCTTTCTTCAATAATGTTGTTAGAGGTGCTGCTATTCTCCCATAATTCTTAACAAACTTGCGATAATACCCTGTCAACCCGAGAAATCCTCGCAGATGCTTTATGGATGTGGGGATTTTCCATTCCTTAATGGCTTTAATTTTGCTAGGGTCTACCTTAACTCCTTCATGAGATACAATATGACCCAGATATTCCACCTCCTGGACTCCAAAGAAACATTTGGATCTTTTTGCATATAATTGTTTCTCCTCCAATAGTTGTAGCACCCTGTCAACATGTTCAACATGATCCTTCCAAGACTTGCTGTAGATTAGTATATCATCAAAAAATACTAACACAAATTTTCTAAGGAATGGTTTGAAAATTGAATTCATCAAACCTTGAAATGTTGAAGGTGCATTGGTAAGGCCAAAAGGCATGACCAAAAATTCATAATGACCCTCATGAGTTCTAAATGCTGTTTTCGGAATGTCTTCAGTCTTCATTCTGATTTGATGATATCCTGAACGAAGATCCAACTTGGTGAAGTAAATTGATCCATGCAATTCATCCAGTAATTCATCAATGACAGGAATGGGGAACTTATCTTTAATAGTGAGCTTGTTGAGCTCCCTATAATCCGGACACATGCGCCATGATCCATCCTTCTTGTGCACCAATACTACTGGAGCAGAGAAAGAACTTTGACTCGGTTGAATTATACCAGCCTCTAGCATTTCTGCAACCATACGTTCAATTTCACTCTTTTGGACATAGGGATATCTGTACGGCCTGATGTTTGGAGGAACACTTCCTGGAATCAGATGAATAGCATGATCATGATCACGCATAGGTGGGAGACCTTTGGGAGTCTCAAATACCTTGGAATGATTGTCCAGGACTTTTTGGAGATCTGGAGAAATAGATGATTCCGATGTGGAAACATCTAGCGAACATAATTGTGCAATTACACCTCTTTGCTCCTTTTTTAGAAGCTTTGTCATACCATTAGAGCTGATTATCTTTCCTGGTTTCCCTGCAATACCCCTTAATTCAACTTCCTTTCCTTCCGTAGAAAATTTGATGAAAAGTTCTTGAAAATTAAAAGCTATTGTACCCAAGGATTGTAGCCATTGGACTCCTAGTACAACATCAGCACCTCCCATTGGAATGGAAAGCATTGGGCTAGTCAATACATATTCTCCCATGGATAGCTTGATATTATGGCACTTTCCAGAGCAATTTATTGTTCCTCCATTTGCAATCATCACTTGACACTCTGGTGCTGGATATAGGAAGCAATTCAATTCTTTTGCTACCTTACAATGAATAAAATTGTGGGTGCTTCCTGAATCAATCAACACTATTACCTTTTTCTTCTTGATTTGTCCTTCTATCTTGATGGTTTGAGGAGTGGTAATTCCCGCCAATGCATTACAAGATATGGTCGGATTTATTTGTTCTTCATCTAGGCTTTGTTCCTGGAGTATATCCTCTTCTTTTGACCTTTCTTGCTCCTTTTCTTCTTCCTCTTCACAATCTATGTAGAATAATTTCCTCTCAGCACACTTATGACCTTTAGTGTATTTGCTATCACAACTGTAACAAAGCCCTTTTGCTCTTTTTTCTTCCAATTGTTGTGGTGTCAACCTTATAGGTTGTGGAAGACTAGGGCAACAACACTTCCATCTTTATAGTTGTGAGTGGTATGCTTCCTGGTTGCCATAATTTTGCTTTCCATTTTTTTTGCTAACCTGAATGCCTTCTCTAATGAATCAGGTTCCCAAAGGCGAACATCATGTTGGATATTATCCTTTAAAGACCCTGAACACATCAATCCTATGCTCCTCTGGAATATCTTTTACCCTTATGTTCAATTTTTGGAACTCCTCAATGTGCTCCATTATTGAACCCTTTTGTTTGAGACTTATCAATTGGCTAAAAAAAGTGTTGCTTTTTGTATCCTCATAATGTGCTATCAATTCTTCCGTAAAAATTGCCCAAGTGATAAATTGTTTACGAGAGCAAAGCCATTGATACCATACAAACTGATTTGGTTCCAAATATAAAGTTGCCATACGTACCTTTTGTGTGTTTTGCACATTATTGAGATCGAAGAATTGCTCCATCTGTAATATCCATGTGGCGGGATCCTTGCCATCAAACTTCCTCATATCGATTTTTCGATTTTTGGAATATGGTGAGTCTTCGATCCAACATTAGAGTCTATGGAATCATTATTAACATTTCTTTTGTTCTCATCATGAGTTTCCTTTAGTACCCTTTCACCATTAGTGACCATTTATTGTAGCAACTTATTCATATTTATCTTCAATTTTTCCATCTTATCATCCATGCCATCAATTTTAGCGTCCATGCCATTCACCTTAGCTTCCACGTGACACTTTTTGCACTTGTTCTTGTAATTTTGATATATCATATAGCATTTCTTCTTCTTCTTCATGAGTCATGCTAGAGCTTTCAGGTTCCTTAATAGGTGTTTGCATTTTCTTTCCTCGGGGCATCAGTTACCGATAATAATGCTCTACTAGCCCTTTGAATTCCTTCAAAATAAATTTTCAAACCAAGCTTAAGCAAAAATTTAAGAAAATCTACACAAGTGACACTTAGATTCTGTTGCTTTTTGTGCAAGTGACACTTGTTGCACTTGTTCTTGTAATTTTGATATATCATATAGCATTTCTTCTTCTTCTTCATGAGTCATGCTAGAGCTTTCAGGTTCCTTACTAAGTGTTTGCATTTTCTTTCCTCGGGGCATCAGTTACCGATAATAATGCTCTACTAGCCCTTTGAATTCCTTCAAAATAAATTTTCAAACCAAGCTTAAGCAAAAATTTAAGAAAATCTAGACACCTTTTTCACTTTGTAGGAGCTCGATATTGCCTCTGATGTATCTCTGTACTTTCCGATCATCTAGTTCTGAATTTGTGACCTGCAGTAGCCCTCTGTGTCCTCTTTCCAATGCCACAAGTCTGACCCAAATTGGATTCTCCAAGGAAGAGTTATGCGAAATCTCCCACAGTGACTTGATTATAGACTAGTTCAGTAGAGCGAACTTGTACGACGTGCCACAAATCACTGTTTCGACCTTTGGATCTGAAAAATGCATACAAGAAACTACAGTCCATCCTCTTTCTGTAACTTCTTACGAAATTTCAATCCGATCCCCAGAGAGAAAGTTATGACGATTTTCCCCAGGTCACCTGTTTGGAATGTAATTCAGGAGTTTGCAAAAAGACCAACTTCCTTAGATCATATCTCCACAAATATAGCGCGAAAAGCTCTGAAATTCGGACCCGAGGTTCAGCGCGATTTCTTCTCAAATGGGTTTTTTTTGCAACTTCTGAAACGTTGCAGAAAAAAAGTTATAGCGAAAATTCCACGATGACCTGTTTGGAGCAGCGAAACCCTAGAATCCAAAGCTCTGATACCAAATGTTATGAAACCAGCTCAAGAAAAGATAGAAAAGATAGATCAACGCTTAGAATTCAACCTCTTCGAGGGGGCAACCTCCTTTACATTACATAAATGAACAATTCTTGGATGATTCAAATGACAAAACCTCCTTTCTCTATATAGGAGTCTAAGGAGTCATAATATAACCGAGCCGACCTAACAATAATAATATAAAGCCACAAAAATAACAATAGAGGGATTCTATGGGGCACAGTAATAACAATATGGGGGCAATAGGGGCACAACAATATTAATAAGGGGTATAACTACAATAGTAATGGGGTAATCACTAGTATTATAGGGACCCAACAGAGTGTGAAATTTTCACCTTAAGTGAATCTTGCTATAGATCAAGTGGGTTTGGTCTTTACGAGAAGTCATCCCCGTTATTGTCTTAATAACCTTTTTCAAACCCAACAATGAGTGGCCCTTTGATGTGGAATATTTAGTGTTCGGATTGAGTGTGCGATGAATATGAGCCTCTGTATGATTTGAAGCTCCCCTTCGTAATGGTCTAGTCGCTTGGAGTGATCCACCTACAAAACAAGAAAGCCAATTGGGGTTTCTGTTAGTTTTTGTAGCATCGGATGTGTTCTAGCCACAAAATTTGGTGGAGAGGCTAGAAATTAGAATACATGAGATCTCCAAAACCCAAAAATTGTTTCTGGAAATTCCACCTAGAAGTATCTCAATTAGGTTACTAGTCGATTTTTAAATATTTCCGAAGTCTAAACTTAGGGAATATGGTTAATTAATCGATATTAATTGAGATAAGGTGAGAATAGTCTAGAATCTCACACATATCGACTTAGAGATGACCTTAGCCCTTGATTAAGATTTAGTCTTGGCTGTTGGAGGCCCAACAGAGGATTATAAGAAGAAGTCTATGGGCACTTGGAGAAGATACACCAAAAGTTTGATTTCATTAGCAGATCGATTTCCAGAGAGCAGCAACAGTTGCCGCAGAGCCAGAGATTGAAGCAGAGACAGTGAGGTGTAGAGATAGTGAGGTTGGAGAAAGATTTCCAGATCCAGCAAGTGCATTTGCAGAGAGGCAAAAGTACCACAGCGAGGCTGATGCAGGGGTTGTGCAGAAGCCTCTAAAGGGTAGTTCGATTTAGCTAGAGAGAAGCTGAGTTTCAGTTCCAAGGTTGGGAAAGGGTTCCAAAAGGCTGGAGAGACAGTTTCTCAGCCAGTGGCAGACATGATAGCTACAGGAGAAACTAATTCAGGTTGAGCGTGGTAGATATTGTGCTAGGGTGACGCAGGCCAATGCAAAGGCAGTTTGGATGGCTCACTTGGAGCTGTAGTCAGAGATCAAATTTACCTGTGGGGCGAGGACAATTCCTCACTAGAATTTTCTGTAGGATTGCCATATTTGGCATACAGATTGTTGTACTAAGAATTTCTCATTGCTGCATAATAATAAAAAAACCCTTAGTTGTTGCACCAGTTTTCCCAAGATGGGTTTTTCCTGGGACAATTGTCCAAAAATAACAATGTCATTTTTATTGCGTGTGCTAGTCTTTTCTCAGTTTCCAACACTATTATTTGCGCAATATTTTATTTGTGGGCAAGGACAATTGCTCACTAGAATTTTCTGTAGGATTGCCATATTTGGCATACAGATTGTTGTACTCAGAATTTCTCATTACTGCATAATAATAAAAAAACCCTCAGTTGCTGCACCAGTTTTCCCAAGTTGGGTTTTTCCGGGGACAATTGTCCAAAAATAACAGTGTCATTTTTATTGTGTGTGCTAGTCTTTTCTCAGTTTCCAACGCTATTATTTGTGTAATATTTTATTTGTGAAGGTTGCAGTGTGATTTATTTGACATTTGTCATAGCAGATAAATTGTTAAAATAATTAACAATTAGAAAAATAAATCCCAGTTGCTGCAATAGGATTTCAGTTTTGGAATTTTCACAGTTTCCTCCTATTTTGTCCTCTCCATATGACTGAGTAGCCCCTCGGTGGCTCAACCTATTAACTATTGTCTAATTGTAGTATTATACTTATTATTAAGATTATTATATTAAAATCACGATAGCAATGATATCAAGGAAAAACTACAAATGAAATCCACTCCATACAATGAACATAAAATATATGGACAAAGATTTGCAAAAAATGAGTTTTTTTGTTAAAATGATGGTATTAATCTCATATGAAAACAACAACAAATACATGAGGGGAGGCTAACCTTTTATAGAACAATTTTCTTTGACTAGATAATGGCTAGTTTGAACTCCTCAAAATATTATTTTATTAGTCATCCACAAGTTAGAGAACCAGTGCTTTTACCATAAAATATTTCATCACAATTTTTTAATTGCCCTTCAAGGGGTCAACTTGGCTTCAATTGCCCTTGACAAATCCCTTTTCTCATGGCTCGGTATGGTCAACCATGAATAATAGTAAAGAATAGTAGCTCAACATCCCACTAGTTTATCCTCAGAAGAATTTGACTTGGTCCTTGGGGAGAATAATTTACGTTGTAATGGCTACTTTGTTGGTCCATAATATAACCTCTGGGTCCATGAAGTCTCTGACGACTAGTTAGACCACCCAATAGCTAGTTGTCTTCACCAATTGCTAGCTTAACTTGATGTTTTCCTTTTCCTAACTCGACTTGGTCACCTTTTTCTATTTCTCCAATATCTTGATGAATTTGCCAATTCTGCCACCTGAGGTTGCTGTAATGCGACCTGATTTCATATGGGTCTTGCTTTGTTTGACTAAATTATGCCATGCATTGCCACATCATCACTATCTGCCATGTCATCGTGCTCTATGTTGGATCTCTAACGCCCTTGGGAATTATGAGAAACTGAGACATGGGTTTTGTTTGTCTCTTTCTGTAGACCAATTTTGAGCCTTGATATGTTATGTTTCAAATTCTGTCAAGATTGCACCTATTATGCCACCCAGGAACCTATCTGGCCATGTCATCATGCCCAAGTGGATGATTTCTAACACCCTTGAGGACTTGGAAAATTTGAAACATGGGTTTTGTTCCTCTCATTGAGTAGACCACTATCCTCAATCTGATGGGCAAACTGAGATAGTAAACAAATGCTTGGAAGGATATCTTCGTTGCTTTGTATCTGATAAACAGACACAAGAAAATCTGCCCAATGCTCCCCTTGTTTTGTCACCTAGAAACGTGGTTTGACTTGTTGACCAAATTTGACCAGGTTGTAACTAGCGGCTGTCAACTTTGATTGGAAAAATTCAAGTGGTATGGACTCCCATCAAACTGAACAATCTGAGACCAAGTTGACTTTTTGACCACCGGGACCACTTTGTATTGGGAATCATGTAGTATGTACTACTTTGGGAATCGTGGAAAATTATCAATATGAGACTGCCATGCCTGGGAGCTGTCTGATGAATATTGCATCAAACCAAGGCCGCCTACAAACTCTATAGATCATAACCATGTGGTAAAAACATAGGTGCACCTTGACTAGTGCCTTAATGATTTATTGGGCATGGGGTCCAAAGGGAAATCACCAACTTGTAGGAGAGGGGCAGCCAAGCAAGAAAAATGAAGCTGGAAATCAACCTATTCTCTAAAATATTGATACTCAAAACCTTCAGCAAGACATCTGCAAATGTAGACAAATGCATATGTAATAATAACTGAAACATATCATGAGGTACTTGTAGTGTATACTACCATAATTTGAGAAATCTACAGCCAGGAAAATACCTAAATTAACAAGCTTTACTGAAGATAAAATAATATTACCATGAAAATCAGATGAAACCACACTTGGTGAAGAAGTTCTTGATTATTTTGCACAAAATAGGGCGAGCTCCAACCTCAAGTGCGCACTCACAAACTGTTTTGCTCAGAAATACAAATAAAAAATCTCATCGACAACGGCAGGGCAAGCTGAATAAATAAGCTCAAATTCAGCCCCCCAACAGTTAATGTTTAATGGCTATATTCATGGAAAATGGGGCCCAACATTTTCCAGAAGCTGGGCCCACTAGAAAGTGTGTCCTCTAAAGCAAAAAACATTACATTAAACTCATTTTAGTGGGTCCCAATGAGATGAGCACCCTTTCGTTGGTTGGCTGCTGATATAATTTTATTGGACCCATTTCTTGTGGGACCCATCTTTTCTTACTGATAATAAAATGTACTTAGTGAATGTGCTTGGTGGGGCTTAGGAGGAGAGTGCACCTCACCCTTAAATAAAAACTTTGCGTTACAAATCTTGTGGGTCCTAGGATTTCTGCACCCTCTCCTTGGCTGAAATTTATTTTATAATGTGCATCATGTAAGGTCTATGAGGGGCGACCCATTCTTTTACCCAGTAAAACAATCACTTATATGAAGAAATGTTTGTATGGGCTCAATGCCGAGCACGTGCTAACACTGCCCTTTAGAACAATCGATGCATGATAGTTAGCCCATTAAAGTGGGGAAAGCCATTTTCCATCCATAGATGTCACAATACCAGTGCAAATCAACAACTTGTGGTTGAATTAAAGGGAAAAAGAGTGTGCTCCTCTTAAGGAGGTACCAAAATTGCAGCAAACTTCCTTAAATTTATCAAAAACCAAAGAAAAACCTGCAAGTAGGACTGCACTGGTGAAGATAAGGGTGAAAAGTTTAGACCCCAAAAACAGATTGCTGTCCAAAAAAGGGTGCTAAAACCCCTAATTTCAAATCTGTACCACCCTTGAAACAAAGATGAAACCTGAATTTCAGAACTAAAAAATTAAGGAATGCTGGATAGAGGAAGAAAACCCCTAATTTCAAATCTGTACCACCCTTGAAACAAAGATGAAACCTGGATTTCAGATCTAAAAAATTAAGGAATGCTGGATAGAGTGAATTCTCCAACAAACCCTAATCAAATATACAAGCTGAAAGCAGCAGTGCCACAAAAGACTTCAAGATAGAACGGCACAAATAAAGTGAATTTGTGTAGGTGCCCTTAGGCAAAAGAATAATTAAACACAGTTGAATGTGAGGATAGTACAAAGGAGGGATGTGTATTTATACCACTTCAACTATGTTAAGGTGCTAACGCCACGGAGGAAGCTAGGAAGACCTTACTTAAATTACAATAAAATATGATAGTCTAATGATGGTGTAGCTACCCATTACTAGGGTTAAGCCTCAACTACCCACAAAATTGGCTGGTACATGGCCATAAGTGAAGATTAGCTACAGTATCTTAATTTATGACTCATTGGCACTATTAGGGTTCATGTCTAATTTGAAATTGCTGTAATAGATTGTGTCATCCTCTTTTTTTGGCTGTTGTATGCGTTTTATGCTCCTCACTCCTGGGAATGGTTTGCTTTGAATTTATGGTCTGATATCATACTGGGATTCTGTCAAAATTTCTTGCTAAAAGAATTGCTCAACAATGATTGAGTTGTTTGTTTTGGGTACCTTAACTAAACGACGTTGCAATTTAATTTATGAAATGTTATAATAGATTCCTTAATTCATTGGAAATAATTTGTGTTGATATCTCAAGATATTTTTCTGTCCAAAGTGGCCACGCTTAGGTGGTATTTGCATGTGCAGTGGTAGTTCAGTTTCCCAAAGGTCATGAAATCCTTCATTTTAGTGGTTGTCGCAGCTACAGTCTATACCTTCGTTAATCAACTTTTCATTTTGGTTTGTTGTCAATGGCCCCATGTCAATCTACTCTTTTTAAATGTTCAAGGGGGTTTCAAAATTCATGTGAGTACTGGGTTAATATGGCCTTTCCTTGTTGATCTATTCTAAAGTTCAAACCCTTTCATAATAAAATACTACTACCTTTAGTAAAGGGAATTTTTTTTTTTTGCAGCACTTATAATCCCACCTTTTCCAAGGATATTTGGATGGATGATAACTCAATTGCTAGCTATAATAGTAGCTGGTAACCTAGCGAGACTTAGTCAGACTAAGCCAGATTAGAACCAGAGACCTCATGGTGAACTCTGCCTTGATATATGTGTTTGAACTATTGAGTTATCCACTGGGCTTTAAAAATTGGACATGGGGTGGGCTTTGATCCAAATATACGTGTAAAAGTTATGTAATCATATAATATAATTTCTTTGGTGCAGCCATACATTTGACCACTACCTTGAGCTGATTTTATGGCTCTAGGAAAACCCTCAAAAGTCATGTAATCATATAATATAATTTCTTTGGTGCAGCCATACATTTGACTACTAACTTGAGGTGATTTTATGGCTCTACGAAAACCCTCATAGAATTGATCCTTGCCCATTGGTAATTAAATTTCTTCTCACCAAGGTGATCCAATCCCACTGGGCCTTACAATACTAATGTTATGTAGTGTGCACATTATTTTATATCAATAATAATTTTATGCATATTACTAGGAAACCCTTGTTAATCTACCTTGAGGTGATTTTATGGCTCTACGAAAACTCTCAAAAGTCATGTAATCATATAATATAATTTCTTTGGTGCAGCCATACATTTGACTACTAACTTGAGGTGATTTTATGGCTCTACGAAAACCCTCATAGAATTGATCCTTGCCCATTGGTAATTAAATTTCTTCTCACCAAGGTGATCCAATCCCGCTGGGCCTTACAATACTAATGTTATGCAGTGTGCACATTATTTTATATCAATAATAATTTTATGCATATTACTAGGAAACCCTTGTTAATCTACCTTGAGGTGATTTTATGGCTCTAGGAAAATCCTCAAAAGTCATGTAATCATATAATATAATTTCTTTGGTGCAGCCATACATTTGACTACTAACTTGAGGTGATTTTATGGCTCTACGAAAACCCTCATAGAATTGATCCTTGCCCATTGGTAATAAATTTCTTCTCACCAAGGTGATCCAATCCCGCTGGGCCTTACAATACTAATGTTATGCAGTGTGCACATTATTTTATATCAATAATAATTTTATGCATATTACTAGGAAACCCTTGTTAATCTTTTAGTAGGTTTTAGTAGTAGGTATCAGTGGTCACACATTTTTTTTAAAGAGCATCAAAGATCTCCCTAATGCACGTGGTTTTTCCATCTTTAATATGGCTTTTATATTTTTTAGTATATATTATTGCCGCTCCCAACCTACCTAGTACTCACATTCCAGAAACTTGTGCAACATAGGTCTGAACCAAGATCTTTTTCTGCTGGTGAAACATCCTTGCATCTACATAAATTTTAAATATTGTTTGAACATAATCTTAGAACGAATTACAAATATCTTCGAACGAATGCTATCTATGCTAGTTCTGATGTTAAGGATGTTTATGGAATTTGAAAAATATCTTGCAGTGTTATTTCAAAGGTGAGGTCTGCATTTGGTTTTTGTAATACCTCTAAAATTATCGACTGCTGGCTTCGTAGCTTAATTGTTCAGTATGCTTAAGTAGGCTAAGCTTTCTTTAGAAACTGCCAAAGAATAACCATGGGATTTCAAGTTTCAGAAACCAAAAATAATTGACCGGTTGTTATAATGCTATGTATTTAATCAAGCCATGCTTTCTTGTGCCAAAACTTGTGTTCAATATTTACGTTACTTAAGACTTTCTTCAAAGTGTTTAAGGGGATAGCACATTCAGTTCAAATTATTTTGCCATTTATTTTACTTTTTCAAGGACAGTTATGATTCTCTAGCATTTTTCTTAATGTACATTATAGGAAGTGCAAACTAGATCTTTATACTCAGTCATCAGAGAATTGTGTCCTAATTATTTCTCCTTTCTTTCGCAGCTTGAATCCTTAACATTTTTCGTGGTTCTCATTCTTTCATTAGTTATGGGTATCGTCCTCAACTTCACCATGTTTTTATGTACGATTGTAAATTCCGCTTTAACTACTACAATTGTTGGAGTGCTGAAGGGAGTTGGCTCAACAGTAAGTGACTATCGTGAGAAACTAATTTTGCTTCTAAATTCCAAGATTGTAGCCTGTATTAATTGCAATGACATTTTTATTTTATTCTTATTATAATTGTTACATGCACACAATAAATCCTTTAGTCTGCCATTTATGCATGGGATTTTCTTGAAGGCGCAATTACAGAAAGAGAAGTATGCAGGAGAATCTAGTACCTGAATGGCTAGATCAATGTAATATAATCAGTGCACATAATATTCTTGGAAATTTCATTTAATAAGTCGATGTTTTCCATGTGCAGACACTGGGATTTGTTTTGTTGGGTGGTGTGGAGGTGCACGCTTTGAATGTAACTGGGCTAGTGATTAATACAATTGGAGGCATCTGGTATTCAATGGCAAAATATTGGCAAAAGAAAAACAAGCCATTGTTGGTGAGATGGAAAACTCCACCAAAAGAGACAGATGCTAAAAATTAAATTGGGAACTTGATTGGAGAAGAGATAAGAAACCAAAGCGAAGAAATGCCGTCTGAAGATGGGACTCTCAAAGTTTGATTCTAGTTCTTGGCAGCCTTTTTGACCTTATTTCATTATTTATTGAACCGTCTATAAATTGATCCTCAAATATTGCTCATATATGGTCCATGATATTGCTTTAAATGTTGCGATGTCATCCAAAGCTCTTCCACTCTATCCCAATCCAGAAAAGCATCAGCATATCACAATCAAGTACTTAGTGATGTGACTTCCTACAAGTTTAATTTTGCTAAATATTATTTTGAATATATATAGGGACAGTGTTGAAGTTCCCAAAGGTACATCGATTTAAAATGCAATACGTGCATGAAATATATAAAATGTAACGAGGGCAATGTATTTTTAGCTTTCTCGAAAGCACTTTTGGTTTCTTCTCTAGAGGTTTGCACGCTCTCGGGAAAGTGCTAAAATATAATGGGCTACCAAAACCGGCCTAAATAAATTCCCTTGAGTAATAAAGTGGGACTGGTTGAAAAGACACTATTCAACAAGTAACCATCCCTTGCTTTGGGGATTAAGGCCACCATTCCCTTGTTGAGAAATCATGGATGGAAATTAGGTTTTGATTCCTATTTTCTTGATAATTACTTGTGATTATGTGTTGGCCTTTAATTATTTATTATTTCTTTTTTCATCAAACAATTACGAATTCAAAAATGTATGAAGATCACAAGAGCAAAAGCTAGAAGATATAGGCTATCAGCCAGGGCAAAACCCCTCTCCTAGAGGAAAAACCAGTCAAACTCTTCTCTGTAAAGAACCAAGTAAAAAATGAGACATCCAAGACCCCAAAACAAGACCAATAACTTCCACCAAGCACTAAGTCAGTCCCCATAAGAGTCAAAGTCTATCCAAGTTAATGAAAGTGGAAGTGTCTTTCTTCTGCAACTTTCAAGGTCTCATTCTATGACTTTAGTCTTGCAACCCTTGGCCTGCAATTTCAGTTTGTAGAAGCAACAGAAACCCTAGAAAATCTCGCATGTGTGAGCCAAATTAGGTCAAAAACCATCTTTCTCTCCTTCGCTTGGGTTTTCTTCCTTCCTTCTTGCCTTCACTTGTCTTTTTTTCTTCTAATTTTGGTGCAGATCGGACTTGTTGCTTAATGTAACCAAATATGTCGAAGTCCCTTCCTATTTATACCTTCTTCAATGGACGAATGGGTCTCTTCTATGCTGATTTCATTGGTAGGGCCGACTTGGTCTTGGGAGTCGAAAAATAATACTTTAAAATCAAATTCAATATTTATTTCTTGATACAATATGCCCATAAGGGTCTTATACATATGACAAGGACTTTATTGACTTAATAAACCCTAGGAGCATGAAGAACATGCTTGACCTAATAGAGAAATAAAAGAGCATGCAACCCGTGCTTCAAAAATAATTATCTTTTTCTCTTTTTCACTTTTACAATAAATATATAATGATATACATACAATAACAATTATGAAGACTGAGCATAGTTACATTTCTCAACACTCCCTCTTAACTAAGCATGTATTCGTAATTGTACAAATGGTACATGGATGACCTCAAGTTGAAATGTACTAAGAAGATTATCACAATCATCATATGCAATGCTAGAGATCTTGAATCCATTTAGGTTAATTGCCAAGGTATCAACCATCAAGGGATTTGTTGTCATTCACTGCTTTTTTAGTCACTAGTTGCTTCAAATGCCCAATAGCAGTGAAGTTTGATGCCAAATTCCGAGCCACAGAAGCTAGCAAAGCTTAATTGGTCCTTCTCCATTGTGTAGTGCTCGGAAAGAGATTTCCAACAGTACATGGAACTCCAAAAATGGATTTCTGGGGCATAAATTAAAGCATTTTGAAGTTTAATTTGGAAAAGCTCAGTAAACCAAGAAAATGACTAAGTGTGGAGGTAATTCACAATCGGGACTCGGGAGGCTTATCGTAATCGCAGATCAGGCTTTCCAGCAAGCAAGGAACACCGACGAAATGAAAAACAACGATCTGTCGATTGTCGATATCACATATCTGTAGTTGGTGAGCCCAGGCACAACATATATCGCATATCGACCATCGACAGGATCCTTGGGGCACAAAACTACGGTTATCGGTGGTTCTCGGTGCCTAATGCCAATTTTGCAATCCCGTAGTCCCGTGATATCGACGATCGAAGGAGTTCCGAAAGTTCAAAAGACTTGCAAACCGTCGATCATTCGATAAAGTGGTGCATCACCGGGGGGTTGAGAAAAGTTTAACATAGGAAAGGCTGGCATGCCCTTTTCTCTCTCCTCCAGGGGGCCATGTGGCAGCCTCTGATTGGTCCTCTAAGCTGACAGGGTAGCTGATGTCAGCAGTGACGTGACAGTACGATTGATGACATGGAAGAGGACACGTGTCACCCGGTTTCAGTGTTTTTAGGGATGACGTGGGGACATTTATGGGTGCCACGTGTCACCACTCATAGGGTGACACGTGGCAGTGATGACGTCACCCCACAGATCGACGATTGCAGCTGTTAAGGGGAAAAAGCTTAAGACATTGGTGCAGAGCGATTGCGAGATGCGGGACTCCTCATCGGATGCGATAAATGACTAGGGCAGGGTCTACATGGACCTCATGTTCGAATTGTTGGGCCGCTACAAGGAAAAGGGTAAAGCAAGGTTTAAAGTGTCGATATGTGGATTTGCGACAACAAAGGAGAAGGCCCTCGCACGACAGTTGAGAGCCTTAGTGCCCGAAGGGCTAAGCGCTTGGTTCAGGCCCTTGATCACATGAATGAATAAATTGGAAGTATAGGGGCCAAAGGGGAAATTAAAAATGCATGTCTGTTCATCTGTTTTTAATGTTAAAGGTCCACAATCTTGTTGCGTAGAGAGCGCTATCACAGAGATTTAAATGGGCGAATGGGTTGGAAGCTAAGGACTTTAATGGAGCATGACACTGCTATAGATCAGTGATGGGTGGGAATTCAGGAAGTCTTAATGGCACGACATGTTTCTTCAGTTCGTTACACGAAAAACAACCACTTGAGCACACGACTTTCCCACTTCGCACCCTATTCCACTGAACAGGTCACTCAGGCAATTAAGGCAGAATTGACAGAAACCGGCCAAGCAACAAGTGGAATGCATCACGACAGGGACATGGCTTGATCAGGGGCCTCCACTCAAACAACAAGGGGATACCTCCTCCTTCCCCTTTTTGTTTTCTTTCTCTGTGCATTTATCTCTGTTTATTTCCAAGAAAGGGATTCGATCTCGATTGTAATATTTTTGGAGTAACATAGCCTAACACTGATTGAGACAGCTAGTCTAGCATGACAATTGGGGCTTAGGCTCAGATATTTTGTAGATTGTAATTCTAGCTCCCCCTTCTCTTATAAATAGGGGGAAGCAATATTATACAAGGGTCCCAGAATTTGTCACCTACAAGGTTTGAGTTCTGTGATGCCATTTGGTTCTAATATGTTTATTCATGGGGGCTTCACTGATATCGTGTTGAATGTATGTGTAGCATGTTCCTCTCGGTAAACTCATTTCATCTGTGTTTTTCTTCCTTTGAAATAGTATAATGAATGTAGTTGGTTCCTCTTCAATCTATGGATTTATCTTAGCTGCTCATAGAAGACAGTACCTGTGCTTATCACAAACCTATATGTGTTATTCACTAGCATTGCAGTACTTGTAAAATTACAGATTTATTTGTGCATTTGATTAACCTGTAGGACTTGTATTAGTCCAAATATAGGTTAACTTTTGGTAGAGAATGATACCCATGTCATGTATGATCTGAAACCTTCTTTTGCACTCCTCTATTTCTATCATTTCACCAGAAAACCATGGTTTGAGATTCTATGTTGTTTACATCCCTATCCATCGAATTCCACTTTCTGCTGGAACATTGTTGTGGAGGATTCTGTTTGTTATAGCCCTATGCATCTACTTCCCTCCTTCCTTTCCTCCTCTCCACCATTTCTACAACTTTAGTTTTAAGCTGCCTCATTGTTGTGTGTCGGCCACCAGAAGAAGAGGCGATTTCTCTTTGACATTGCCCCAAATATACCCCCATCATTTGGATCCATGAGTTGGCCTGAATGTACCTCATTGAAGGCATATTGAACCAAACCCCTCTTATTTCCTTTTTTACGTGACAATTGGAGAGCTGATAACCCCTCACATATAATATTTCGCGCACTCCTCTATTTAAGATGTCCTAGGCACTGGTCTACAATCAACCTAGAGGATGTCTCCAGGGAGCTTTCCTTGCCTCATGCTGCACTTGTGCTGCAGGTGCAAGATTTAGCGACAACATCTTTCTGGCGCCGTTGCTAGGGAACATATTATAATATTTTTCCCTGGGTACGACAAAGTTTTACATTTCCTCTGTTAGGTGAGCAAAGGAAGTGTGGGTTGAAGATCTCTCACCTTGGCGACTCCACTGTCAATTTTACGGTAAACATCTTGGCGAATCCATTGTCCATATCTCGATTTGACCATCCTAGCTTTCAAGCAACTCTATACTCACTCAGATGCTACAACAACCCAAAACTATCCCTTCTTTTGAAGCCGAAATCACTCATATAGGGAGGTTTTCAAAATGGCCCTTCCTGCATTCCTGGTCAACAAATTTACCTCATTGGATCTTTCTTCTATTGCTGGTTCTCCCCATCATGTCCCTTCATTTCATGACTGGGATAGCTATTTTCCTAGATTCAATGGGAGTACAAAGAGAAGGCCTAACCAACACCTAGAAGAGTTTCATGAATGCATGATACAACAAGGTATCTTCCTTGAAGATGTACAAGTGAATTTATTCATGTACAAATGAACAATACCTCGTGGCAGCATACCTTCTCTAAAAAGTTTTCATATAGCATTCAACCACTATTGCAGAGTACTATATCCACCGATTGCTCTTTTTGAAGATTGCTGTGAAAATTTTAACGATGAAGACATTCCCGAGTTTGAAGACCTTGCTGAAGATGTTTGCGGAGCTCCACTCCAGGAAAACATCTACTTACATCAAGAAGCATCGCCCACTGAGCTAGAAAGTGAAGAAATAAATATCACTTAGCTACCAACAAACCCTTAGGGGTCTGATTCAGCCGAACTGGATGTTTCTCCTTCCTTTAATGAATACGACTTGGCTAGAGAGTCAAGCGATGCAGATCCACAATGCTTCTAGTCAGGGGCAACTACACAAGAAGAGGGGGTTGATTAGGAGGTCAACAAAGAGGCTCCAGTTCACAACGCACACACTTCACATGGAGAACAAGACCAAGACCCTCCTCCAATTTGTGATTCAAACTATTCAGAAGAGGAAGAGATGGTCGCAGAAGTTTAGAAGGAGTTGTTTGCCAGCAAGTGGAGAAAAAGCTCCTAGCGGCAGGGTTTCTTGAAAAGGCCAAAGCTAAAGAGCCAAGTAGTGTTTGTGGCTACCCTGGCCGAGAGGATATTGGTCAGCAGACCATAAGTGAAGAAGGCGTTGCTGCAAACATTCATTGTCTATTCCATGACCCTGTGGCTGAGTACATGAGCCTATTCTTAAGCCATCCACAAAGGTTCTTTCAATGGCTTGTATCACGTCTTGTATTTGAAGATTTTTTATGGTACCTGCTTGTTTTAATCTTTTGTTTTTCAACAATGTGAAAGCATATGGTCCAGTATTCTTATGCTGGACTGGCTCTATTGGAGAGTTGAACATACTTAACTGAATTAAGTACTGTGCATAAGTAGGATTGTACATAAATAAGCTCACTAGCTGAGCATTTACTTTTCAGTTGTTAGAATTTTTATTTTTTGTATTTTAGATTCCAGAGGAAACTCCCATGGAGATTTAGCTAATTATAAAGCTCATATATTACTGACTCCATGCCCAATGGTGAAGGATACTGGTCTGCAAGTTCTTAGCACCTTTTCTGCAAGTCACTGTCCCCAGTAGGAACCAATGTTGTCACTCACTGCCTTTTTTAGTCACGAGTTGCTTCAAATGCCCAATAGTAGTGAAGTTTGATGCCAAATTCTGAGCCACAGAAGCTACCAGAGCTTAATCGGTCCCTTTCCATTGCGTAGTGCTTGGAAAGAGCTTCCCAACGGTATATGGAAGTCCAAAAAGGGACTCTTGGAGCAGAAGTTAAGTCATTTCGAAGTTTACCTTGGAAAAGCCCAACAAACCAAGAAAATGACTAAGTGTGGAGGTAAATCGCAATCAGGACCCGGGAGGCTTATCGCAATTGCAGATTGGGCTTTCCGGCAGGCAAGGAACACAAGCTAATGAAAAACAACGATCTGCTGATTCTCGATATCACATATCGGCAATCGACGGTTCGAGCACAACATATATCGCATATCGGCCATCAACAGGATCCTTGGGGCACATAACTATGGTTATCGACGGTTCTTGGTGCCGAAGGCTGATATCACAGTCCCATGATGTCAATGATCGGCGGGGTTCGAAAGTTCAAAAGACTCACAAACCGCCGATCATGCGATAAAGTGGTGCATCGTCGGGGGTTGAGAAAATTTTAACCCAGGAAAGGCTTACAAAACAGGGCCGGGCAGGCCCTTTTCTCTCTCCTCCAAGAGGCCACGTGGTAGACTTTGATTGGTCCTCTCAGTTGACAGGGTAGCTGATGTGAGAAGTGACATGGCAGTATGGTTGATGATGTGGCAGAGAACACGTGTCACCCAATTTTAGTGTTTTCAGGGGTGACATGGGGCCATTTAAGGGTGCCATGTGTCACCACTCATAAGGTGACATGTGGCAATGATGATGTCACCCCGCAAATCGGCGACCGCAGCTGTTGAGGGGAAAAATCTTAAGACATTGGGTGCAGAGCGATTGCGATATGCGGGACTCCTCCCCGGATGTGATAAATGACTAGGGTTGGGTCTATGTGGACCTCATGTTCGGACTGTCAACCCGCTCCAAGGAAAAGGGTAAAGCGAGGTTTAAGGTGCCGATATGTAGATTTGTGATAACAAAGGAGAAGGCCCCCACGCGATAGTTGAGAGCCTTAGCGCCTGAAGGGCTAAGCGCTTGGTTCAGGCCCCCGATCACATGAATGAATAAATTGAAAGTATAGGGGCCAAAGGGGAAATTAAAAACGCTCGCCTGTTCATCTGTTTTTAATGTTAAAGGTCGACGACTATGTTGCGTGGACAGTGCTGCCACAAAGAGTTAAATGGGCAGATGGGCCGACGACTAAGGACTTTAATGGAGCATGGCATTGCTGCAGATCAATATGGGGGGAACTCAGGAAGTCTTAATGGCATGACATGGTGCTCCACTCTGTTACACGGAAAACGACCGCTCGAGCACATGACTTTCCCACTCCGCTCCCTATTCCACCGAATAGGTCACTCAGGCAGTTAAGGCATAATTGATAGAAACCGGCCAAGCAACAAGTGGAACACATCACGACAGGGATGTGGCTTGATCAGGGGCCTCCACTGAAACAGCAAGGGGATGCCTCCTCCTTCACCTTTCCGTTTTCTTTCTTTGTGCATTTATCTCTATTTATTTCCGAGAAAGGGATTTGATCCCGATTGTAATCTTTTTGGGGCAACAGAGCCTAAGACTGACCGAGACAACTAGTCTAGCATGATAGCTAGGGCTCAGGCTCAAATATTTTGTACACTGTAATTCCAACTCCCCCTCTTATAAATAGGGGGAAGCAATATTATACAAGGGTCCCATAATTTGTCACTTGCAGGGTCTGAGTTCTGTGATGCCATTTGGTTCTAATATGTTTATTCATGGGGGCTTCACTGATATCGTGTTGAATGTATGGACTGGTTATTTGGACCCTTTGAGATAAATGGTGTTTCCCTGTTGATTCCAAGCATGATTAATGTGCAGCATGTTCCTCTCGGTAATCTCATTTCATCTGTGTTTTTCTTCCTTTGAAATAGTATAATGAATGCAGTTGGTTCCTCTTCAATCTATGGATTTATCTTAGCTTCTCATAGAAGACAATACCTGTGCTTATCACAGACCTATATGTGTTATTCACTAGCATTGCAATACCTGTAAAATTACATATTTACTTGTGCATTTGATTAACCTGTAGGACCTGTATTAGTCCAGATCTACGTTAGCTTTTGGTAGAGAATGATACCCATGTCATGTTTGATCTGAAACCTTCTTTTGCACTCCTCTATTTCTATCATTTCACCGGAAAACCATGGTTTAGGATTCTGTGTTGTTTACAGCCCTATCCATCGAATTCCACTTTCTGCTGGAACATTGTTTCCTAGGATTCTGTTTGTTACAACCCTATGCATCTACTTCCCTCCTTCCTTTCCTCCTCTCCACCATTTTTACAACTTCAATTTTAAGTTGTCTCATTGTTGTGTGTCGGCCACTAGAAGAAGAGGCCATTTCTCTTTGAGATTGCCCCAAATATACCCCTAGCATTTGGATCCATGAGTTGGCTTGAACCTACTTCATTGAAGGCATATTGAACCAATCCCCTCTTATTTCCTTTTTTACGTGACAATTGGAGCACTGATAACCCCTCACATATAATCTTTCATGCACTTCTCTATTTAATATGTCCTAGGCACTGGTCCACAATCAACCTAGAGGCTGTCTCTAGGGAGCTTTCCTTGCCTCATGCTGCAAGTGCAAGATTTAGCGACAACATCTTTCTGGCGCCGTTGCCGGGGAACAGATTAAAATATTTTTCCCTGGGTACGACAAAGTTATACATTTTCTTCTGTTAGGTGAGCAAAGGAAGTGTGGTTTGAAGATCTCTCACCTTGGTGACTCCACTATCAATTTTATGGTAAACATCTTGGCGACTCCATTGTCCATATCTCTATTTGACCATCCTGGCTTTCAAGCATCCCCATACTCACAAGATGCTATAATAGCCCAAAACTATCCTTGCTTTTGAAGCTGAAATCACTCATATAGGGAGGTTTTCAAGATGGCCCTTCCTACATTCCTGGTCAACAACTTCGCCCCACTGGATCTTTCTTCTATTGCTAGATCTCCCCATCATGTCCCTTCATTTCATGAGTGGGATAGCTATTTGCCTAGATTTAGTGGGAGTACAAAGAGAAGGCCTGACCAACACCTCGAAGAGTTTCATGAATGCATGATACAACAAGGTATCTTCCTTGAAGATGTACAAATGAAGTTATTCATGTATTCTTTAGAGGGGGATGCTAGAGTTTGGTATGGAACAATACCTCGTGGCAGCATACCTTCCCTAAAAAATTTTCATATAGCATTCAACCACTACTGTAGAGTACTATATCCACCGAATGCTCTTTTTGAAGATTGTTGCACACATTTTAACGATGAAGACATTCCCGAGGTTGAAGACCTTGTTGAAGATGTTTGCGGAGCTCCACTCCAAGAAAACATCTACTTGCATCAAGAAGCATCACTCACTGAGCTGGAAAATGAAGAAAGAAATATCACTGAGCTGCCAACAAACCCTTAGGGGTCTGATTCGGCCGAACTAGATGTTTCTCATTCCTGTGATGAATACGACTCGACTGGAGAGTCAAGTGATGCAGATCCACAACACTTCCAGTCAGGGGAAGCTCATCAAGAAGAGGAATCTGATCAGGAGGTCAACAAAGAGGCTCCAGTTCACAACGCACACCCTTCACATGGAGAACAAGACCAAGACCCTCCTCCAATTTGTGATTCAAATTATTTAGAAGAGGAAGAGATGGTCGCGGAAGTTCAGGAGGAGTTGTTTTCCAGCAAGTGGAGAAAAATATCCCAACAAAAGGATTTTCTTGAAAAGGCCAAAGTTGAAGAGACAAGTAGTGTTTGTCACTCACTGCTTTTTTAGTCACCAGTTGCTTCAAATTCCCAATAACAATGAAGTTTTATGCCAAATTCTGAGCCACAAAAGCTATTAGAGCTTAATCAGTCCCTCTCCATTGCGTACTGCTCGAAGTTAAGGCATTTTGAAATTTACCTTGGAAAAGCCCAACAAACCAAGAAAATGACTAAGTGTGGAGGTAAATCTCAATCGGGACTTGGGAGGCTTATTGAAATCGCAGCTCTGGCTTTCCGACAGGCAAGGAACATGTGCGGAATGAAATAAAGTGATCTGCTGATTGCCGATATTTCATATCGACAGTCGGCAGGTCTAGGCACAACATATATTGCATATCGACAGGATCCTTGGGGCACAGAACTATGGTTATTGGAAGTTCTCAGTGTCGAGGGTCGGTATAGCAGTGTCGCAGTCACACGATATCGACGATTGGCGGGTTTCCGAAAGTTCAAAAGACTTGCAAACCGCCACTCATGCGATAAAGTGGTGCATTGCCGGGGGGCCGAGAAAATTTTAACACAGGAAAGGCTTACAAAATAGGGTCAGGCAGGCCCTTTTCTCTCTCCTCCAGGGGGCCATGTGGCGGCCTCTGATTGGTCCTCTGAGATGACAGGGCAGCTAACGTTAGCAGTGACCTGGTAGTACGATTGATGACGTGGCAGAGGACACATGTCACATGGTTTCATTGTTTTTAGGGGTGACATGGGGCCATTTCCAGGTGCCACGTGTCACACTCATAAGGTGACATGTGGCAGTGGTGACATCACCTTGCAGATTGACAATCGTAATTGCTAAGGGGAAAAAGCTTAAGACATTGGTGCAGAGCGATTGAGATATGCGGGACTCCCCGGATGCAATAAATGACTAGGGTAGGTCTATATGGACCCCACATCTAGACTGTCGGTTTGCTCTAGGAAAAGGGTAAAGCGAGGTTTAAAGCCCCAATATACAGTGCTCGGAAAGAGCTTCCCAACGATATATGGAAGTCCAAAAATGGACTCCTGGAGTAGAAGTTAAGGCATTTTGAAGTTTACCTTGGAAAAGGCCAGCAAACCAAGAAAATGACTAATTGTGGAGGTAAATCATAGTCGGGGCCCGGGAGGCTTATCGTAATCGCAGATTAGGCTTTCCGGTAGGCAAGGAACACGGGCAAAATGAAAAACAATGATTCGCTGATCGCCGATATTGCATATCGGTGTTTGATGGGTCTGTGCACATCATATATCGCATATCGACCATCAACAGGATTCTTGGGGCACAAAACTACGGTTACCGGAGGTTCTCGGCGTCGAAGGTCGATATTGCAGTCTTGCGATATCGATGATCTGCGGTGTTCCGAATGTTCAAAAGACTTGCAAACTGCCGATCATGCGATAAAGTGGTGCGTCGCCGGGGGGCCGAGAAAAGTTTAACACAAGAAATGCTTACAAAACAAGGCCGGGCAGGCCCTTTTCTCTCTCCTCCAGTGGGCCACGTGGCGGCCTCTGATTGGTCCTCTGAGATGACAAGGCAGTTGACGTCAGCAGTGACGTGGCAGTATGGTTGATGATGTGGCAGAGGACACGTGTCACCCGGTTTCAGTGTTTTCAGGGGTGACATTGGTCCATTTCTAGGTGCCATGTGTGACCACTCACAATGTGACACGTGGTAGTGATGACATCACCCCGTAGATCGGTGATCGTCGCTGTAAAGGGGAAAAAGCTTAAGACATTGGTGTAGAGCGATTGCGATATGCGAGACTCCTCCCCGAATGCGACTAATGATTAGGGCAGGGGCTATATGGACCTCACGTCCGGATTGTCGGCCTGCTCCAAGGAAAAAGGTAAGGCGAGGTTTAAAGCGCTGATATGTGGATTTGCGATAACAAAGGAGAAGGCCCCCACGCAACAGTTGAGAGCCTTAGTGCTTGAAGGGCTAAGTGCTTGGTTCAGGCCCCCGATCACATGAATGAATAAAATGAAAGTATAGGGGCAAAGGGGAAATTAAAAATGCCCGCCTATTCGTTTGTTTTTAATGTTAAAGGCCCGTGATTGTGTTGCACAGAGAGTGTTGTCACAAAGATCTGGCAACTAAGGACTTTAATGGAGCATGGCGCTGCTGCAAATCAGTATTGGGGGGGGGGGACTTAGGAAGTCTTAATGGCACGACATGGTGCTCCACTCTGTTACTGGGAAAATGACCGCTCGGGCACACGACTTTCCCACTCCGTTCCCTATTCCACTGAACAGGTCAAGCAAGCAGTTAAGGCAGAATTGATAGAAACCAGCCAAGCAGCAAGTGGAACGCATCATGATAGGGATGTGGCTTGATTAGGGGGCCTCCACTAAAACAACAAGGGGACACCTCATCCTTCCCCTTTCTGTTTTCTTTCTCTGTGCATTTATCTCTGTTTATTTCCAAGAAAGGGATTCGATCCTGATTGTAATCTTTTTGGGGAAACAAAACCCAACACTGACCAAGACAACTAGTCTAGCATGACAGTTGGGGCTTAGGCTCATATATTTTGTACACTGTAATTCATGCTCCCCCTCCTCTTATAAATAGGGGGAAGCAATATTATACAAGGGTCCCAGAATTTCTCACCTGTAGGGTCTGAGTTCTGTGATGCCAGTTGGTTCTAATATATTTATTCATGGGGGATTCACTAATATCGTGTTGAATGTATGGATTGGTTATTTGGATTTTTTGAGATAAATGGTGTTTCCCTGTTGATTCCAAGCATGATTAATGTGCAGCATGTTCCCCCCAGGTAATCTCATTTCATTTGTGTTTTTCTTCCTTTGAAATAGTGTAATGAATGCAGTTGGTTCCTCTTCAATCTATGGATTTATCTTAGTTGCTCATAGAAGACAGTACCTGTGTTTGTCACAGACCTATGTGTTATTCACTAGCATTGCAGTGCCTGTAAATTACAGATTTACTTGTGCATTTGATTAACCTGTAGGACCTGTATTAGTCTACATCTATGTTAGCTTTTGGCAGAGAATGATACCCATGTCATGTTTGATCTGAAACCTTCTTTTGCATTCCCCCCTTTCTATCATTTCACCAGAAAACCATGGTTTAGGATTCTGTGTTGTTTACAACCTTATCCATCGAGTTCAACTTTCTGCTTGAATATTGTGGCCTAGGATTATGTTTTTTATAACGCTATGCATCTACTTCCCTCCCTCCTTTCCTCCTCTCCACCATTTCTATAAATTATGTTTTTATAAGCTGTCTCATTGTTGTGTGTCGGCCAACAGAAGAAGAGACCATTTCTCTTTGAGATTGTTCCCAAATACACCCCCGATATTTAGATCCATGAGTTGGCCTGAACCTACCTCATTGAAGGCATATTGAACCAAACCCCTCTTATTTCCTTTTTTACGTGACAATTGGAGTGCTAATACCTCCTCACATATAATCTTTCATGCACTCCTCTATTTAAGATGTCCTAGGAACTAGGTTACAATCAACCTAGAAGTTGTCTCTAGGGAGATTTTCTTGCCTCATGTTGCAGGTGCAAGATTTAATAACAATAGGATCTAGGTACCATCAAGCCTACTTGCCAAGGTACCAATTCAACCGGGATCCAGGGGTAATATAGGCTACCTACTAAGACACCAACTCAACAGGGATCCAGGTGTCATCTCGGCTACCTGCCAAGACACTAACTCAACAAGGATCCAGGTGTCATCTAGGCTACCTGCCAAGACATAAACTCAACCAAGGATCTAGGTATCTTTTAGGCTACTTGCCAAGATACCAACCCTAAGTACCATCATACAGGCTTATTAGCCTAAGGTACAACAACTCGTCATCTCTCCCTCTCAATCAAATATCAACTAATCCAAGCTTGCTTCTCAAATACTCAAGTTTCTTGTTGGGGAGAGATTTAGTCAAAATATTGGCTACTTGTTCCTCCGTCGAGACATACTGTAGCTTTACAACCCCATCTTATACCAAACTTCTAATATAATGGTACTTATTATTTATGTGCTTTGTTCTAGCATGAAACACAAGATCCTCAATCAACCGTATGCTACTCTTGTTGTCACAAAATATCACGGTAGGATCCATAGGTCCTCCAAATAGGTATGTAAGAAACTTCCTAAGCCAGACAACTTTTCCAACCTCACAAGCTGCATCATATTCAACTTCAACTGCTATGAATATAATTCATATAAAAATAATAAATATAAATATAAATAATAATAATAAATGATTATTAATTAACTAATGATTAGTTAGTTAGTAATGAAGAGACGTGTTAGAGATATGACCATTGATGAAAGGGAATCTGTCTAGGGTATATAAGCAGACCCTCATTCTCATTTGTAATAATCTCATATCTTACGTCAATTCAATATACAATAATCAATATACAGGTACGTGTCTTACAATGGACATTATGTCTTTGAAGTATTTTAAAGATTTCCGCTGCGTATACGACTTTTGGTTGTTACATTGGTATCAGAGCAATCATTTGAGTATACAAACCTTGTTCATTACATTGGTCTCATAGGTGTTTGATCCTTTGGAAATTCAACCGCTAAAGAGAACCAGTCTGATCTGACCTTTGGCCATTAATCCTTCGTCAACCTTGTTGTCATCACAATTCAAGTTTTTTTCTACACAAAGTTGGAGTTTCTCTGTTTCACCAGGTTCGTCATTCAGAGCTTTGACCATTAAACAAAATAGAAAAAGTAAAAAAACTACATATAAAGAATAAAAAAAATAGAAAAAAATTAAAGAAAAAAATCATATAAAAAATATACTATAAAAAAATAGTCCAATGTAAATTTTGAAGGAGAACATTCATATATATAAAAATGTTCTACATTATTGATAAAACGTGCATGATAAAGTTAAAAGGGAATCTTTCCAAATATATTTAAAACTATACGTAAGAGAAGAAAGAGTAGATAAGATTATCTTGATTCTTCATTTAGTGGTTTACAAAATCGTGGTTTTAGCTAGCCATGGTAATTGCCCATGATATTTTCGAGGTAAAAGAAAAACAAAATGAATACAAAATCTCTTTATGTGAATGATAAGTTTTACTTTTTACAATGAGAAGATTAACAAAGTAAAAAACACATAGGTGGACATATATTTTATATTATACCCCAAAGAGGTGAATAGTCACGTTTCACTAGGGTCGTAACTTTTCAAAAAAAAAGATTATAAATATATATAGAAAAAAAAGTTCGTAAAAAGAAAAAAGAAAAAAGAAAAGTTAGAAAAAATTATAAAAAAATAAGAAAGTTTAAAAGAAAAAAACAATTGTTGAGAATATATATATATATATATATTAAATTACCAAGGAAGGTTATCAAGTTAAGAAAAATGGAGCTTAATTCGAAAATAATGAAAGTAGTCAAGATGAGTCCCACACAACAATCACTATTTTGAACTAAATGTCCACGCTGTTTAGACGAAATTGCATATACATATATTTAAAAAAGGTGCAATTTATGTTGTCCAAGGTGTGGAAGATTATTTAGTACAAAAGAACATCAAGACAATGAACCGATGCAAATAAAATGATTAAAGGAAGAAATCACAAAACTTCAACAAAAGAATGAAGTATTCGAAAAGAAATATAAATATCTCGAAGATTTGTTTTATGAAAAATCAACAAAAAACAATGAAGAAATTTGGTGTCTAAGGGACCACAATGAGAAATTACTTTCACAGATAAAAAAGTCTAAGGTTAAGAAACAAAGACTAAAACAAGAAAATGAAAGTTCTGATAAGGAACTAAAGGATAATTTATCAGAAAAAGGAAAGGAAATTGTGCCTAAAAACCCTTAATGAAAAATTATTAGAGTAAATAAAAAATTTAAAAGATAAAGAAAGAAATACTAAGGACAAAGTCAAAAATTCAGAAAATGGCGGACTTTCACATCTAAGGAATCATAACCAAGCCTTACTTACACAAATAAAGAAGCTTACAAGTGACAAGATATCACTAAATGACAAGTTAGAACAACTCCAAGAAGTAGTATCGAAGCCTTTAGTCATTTCAGTCCAAGTTGAAATAAAGAAACAAATACCGATTCAGTGAAAATCGTAACTGAAGCAGAGGATAAACCTGCTGAAGTGAAAACACATGTAGAATTTGCAGTTCAAACGATGAACATTCCAAATGATGATTCAGTAGCCAACTTAACAACAACAACACTTGAAGGAAATCAGGAAACAACCACTAACATGATAAGTGAAAGTCCAACTAAAAAAACTATTTATTGACATCGGAATCACAAGAGCAGACTTTCCAATCAATATACGTACCAGTATTACTCAGAACATAAACGAAAAATTTATGTTCCCAAGAATACTAAAGTTTACAAAATCCGATCCTACAATAAGTATTCATCACAAAGTTTCAGAGATCAGAAGATTCCACAAAAGATTAATGTAGGATGGTCCAATCTGTTCTTAGTATGACAATTTTGTCTATCACTCAAAACATCATATCATCTTGTATCAACGAAGATGAAAGTTCGGAGATGAGAAGATATTCTCAGTATGATTTGAGGACAAATCTCCTTGAAGGGAGACAATGATATGACTATAATTCATATAAAAATAATAAATATAAATATAAATAAATAATAATTAATTAACTAATGGTTAATTAGTTAGTAATGAAGATGTATGTCTTAGAGACATGACCATTCATGAAACGACCCTTGCCTAGGGTATATAAACATGCCCTCATTCTCATTTGTAATGATCTCATATCTCATATCTTACATCAATTCAATATACAATTACATGTATTACTATGGACATTTATGTCTTTGAAGTATTTTAAATATTTTCGCTGCATAATCGACTTTTGGTCATTACATCAACACTACTCAAAGCAACATAGTCTTGTTTTCGACTCATCCATGAGATCATAGCAGATCCTAAATTAAAGCAACTACCGATAGTGCTTCTTCCATTTATCTCATTGCCATCCCAATCAGATTTTGTAAATCCTGATAATAGAATCTCATTGCCATCATATTTTAGATAGTGATGAATTGTTCCACGTAGGTATCTCAAGATTTGTTTGGCAACTACCCAATGATCATGATGCGGCTCCAACTGAAATTGACTGAGGACATTTATTGCATAACATATTTCAGCTCTAGAATTTACCACGTACATTAGGTAGCCAACCAACTGACGCTAGCTTGTGGGATCAACAAGATTAGAATTTGAATCCTTCAACTTGTTCACATTTGTGATCATGGGAGTTGTCGTGGATTTACTATCCATCATGCCAATCTTTTGCAAGATCTTGATCACATATTTTCCTTGACCAAGATATATTTCGTCTGGTTTCTGCCAAACTCTCAAGCCGAAATAATAATGCATTAGCCCAAAGTCCTTCATTTCAAACTCAGCTGCAAACATCTCCTTACACTCTTGAATTCAATGTTCTACACTTGTAATAAGTAAGTCATCCACATATAATAGTATGGTGACAAGTTCATTCTTGACTATCTTGATATAGAGATTTGAATCTGTAGATGTTTTGACAAATCCAATTCTTAATAAATAGGCATCCATTCTTGCATACCAAGCTCTAGGAGCTTGTTTCAAGCCATATAATGTCTTTTTCAATCTACAAACATTAGTTTCTCTGCTATGGATCTCAAATCCTTGAGGTTGCTCAATATATACTTCTTTGTCTATAGTTCCATTCAAGAATGTTGTTTTGACATCCATTTGATGGATATTCCATCCCATAGTGGCAGCTAAAGAAAACAAAGATCTAATAGTAGTGTACTTGGTGGTAGGAGCAAAAGTTTCTTCATAGTCAATCCCTTCCTTTTGAGAGAAACCTCTAGCTACAAATCTTGCCTTGTATTTATCAATGCTCCCATCTACTGCATGTTTGATTTTATAAATCCATTTGGAAGTGACAATTGATTTGTCACTAGGTCTAGGAACAATTTCCCAAACTCCATTCTTCATAATAGATTGGTATTCTTCTTACATTGTTTTCTTCCATTTTGCATGTTCAACGGCTTGTTCATAGGTGGAGGGTTTTGCTTCAATAAGCTTTGTCATATATGTTGCATACCTAGAATATCTTTTAGGTCTTTTACTTTCTCTGAAGGTCCCTTTTGCTACTCCATGACCTTCAACTTCTTGTAAAGTTGCTTTTAACCATGCTGACCTTTTTCGATTTTCTGGAATGATAGTTTGTTGAATAGGTTCACTTGGTCCTTCAAATTCTTGATTGATTTTAGGTACTTCATTGTTGTCATGATCTTCTTCTTCTTCAAAGAGGGGTGCTTTTTCTTCATCAGAGTCAATGGGAATGTCCTTGGACCTTTTGTATGCAATGTTTTCATCGAAAATGACATCTCTGTTGACTTCAATACAACGATCTTCCTTAATATAGATTTTGTAGGCCTTAGATGACAAGCTATATCCAACAAAGATTCCTTTCATGCTAGTGGAGTCCAACTTCTTCCTCTTGTCTTTTGGAATGTGAATGTAAACGAGACATCCAAAGATTAAAAAATTATTTATATTAGACTTCCTTCTTGAAAATGTTTCTTCTAGAGTCATATTTTCAAGAATTCTATGAGGGCTTCTATTTTGGATGTAACCTATTGTCATTGCTGCTTCTCCCCATAAGAATTTAGGAAGATATTGATCATGAAGCATGACTCTAACATGTTGAAGAAAGTAACTAGTGTCGGTCTTCATAAATGATAAATGTACTTGAGTCATACATTTGTCAAAATAAATTTTTATTATTAAATTGACTTATTAAAGCATGGGTTTCATGCTTGGGTCAATAGTCAATAGGTCAAGCCTCCTTTGTGGGCTTCTAGGATTATGTCTTGAGTCAACTCTAACCCTTCTTGAGCTATTTAAAGTCAAGAAAGAATTATTACTTTTTGGTCATATAAACCCCTCCATCAAGTCAGCCTTAAGAAACCTGTCAGACCAGGTAGTAACTCCTCAAAACAATTTACATATATTTCTTCAGGTTGGTCTTTATTATATACATGAGGGAGACACTGTGTACTTCTTCTCCCGATGACTATTCATATTTCTTATTATTTATTTACATCAGTTACATTTATTCACCCAATCCTGATGATTATGTGTCAACATTCCCCCACTTAATTTGAAGGGATATTGGTGAGTCCAAGCATCGTTTTGAATCATTCAAGCTTTTCTCTTCCAAGCGCTTTGGTGAAGATGTCTGCAATTTTCTCATTAGTGGAACAATGGTGGAGATGGATTGTTTTGGCCTTAACATGATGTCGAATCAGATGATATTTAGTATTGATGTGCTTCATTTGATCATGGAACTTTGGGTTCTTGGCCAACTTTATTTCCAAGGTATTGTCAATCATGAGTGGAGTTGATTGTTCTTGTTTTACTTGCAAATCTTCAAGAATTTTCCTGAGCCACGCAATTTCTTTTGTTGCCTCAACTGCTGCCACATATTCTGCTTCTGTTGTGGAATCTGCTAGAACTGATTTTTCGCGTGATCTCTAGGAGACAGCTTCTGATCCAAGACTCATAGCATAACCTGAAGTAGATACCCCAGTTTCTTTGTCTCTATCGAAGTCTGAATCAAAGTATCCAATCAAGCTGAAATCGTCCACTTGTGTATATTTGATTCCAAAGTCTTGAGTTCCCTTCAAGTAACTTAGAACTCTTTTTGCAGTAGACCAATGTCCCTCACAAGGTTTTTGCATAAACCTAGAGAGGATTCCAACAACAAACAAAATGTCTGGTTTGGTAGTAGTTAGGTAGTTGAGACTTCCTACAAGCTGTCTATACTTTGTTGCATCTTCAAATTCTTTTCCTTCAATGGATGTGAGCTTTAAGTTTTTTTCCATTGGAGTAGTAAGAGGATTGTATTCTGTCATGACAAACCTATTCAATAGATCTCCAATGTACTTCTTTTGAGAAAGGAATATGAACTTTGGATGTTGAGTTACTTCAATACCAAGATAGTAATGAATATAGCCCAAATCAGTCATTTCGAAACCTTTCCTCAATTCCTTCTTTATGGATGTAATGTAGCTTTCATTGTTCCTCGTCATCAAAAGATCATCTACATATACCACAAGATATACAACTGTTTTTCCAACTTTCTTGACAAATAAAGTTGCATCACCAAGATCATAATGTTTGAAATTGAGTTTGAGAAGATGTTCAGTTAGTTTTTCATACCAGGCTCGCGATGCTTGTTTGAGGCCATACAAGGATTTCACAAGTTTGCATAATTTATGTTCATGTCCTTTCATAGCAAATCCTTCCGGCTGGGACATAAAAACATTTTCTTTTAGATCTCCATTCAAGAAAGCAGTTTTTACATCCATTTGATGGACTTTCCAACCGTTCTGAGCTGCTAGTTCAAAGAGTGTTCGGATGGTAGCCCATTTTGTTGTGGGGGCAAAAGTCTCCTCATAATCGACCCCTTCCTTCTGTGCAAAACTTTTTACCACAAGCTTGGCTTTGTGCTTGTCAAGTGAGCCATCAACTTTATACTTGTTCTTGTAGACCCACTTGCAGTCAATTGGTTTGGTTCCTAATGCAGGATCAAACGGCTTCCAAGTGCCATTCTTTATGAGGGCATCATACTCCTTTTGCATCGCTTCTTTCCATTCATCATGAGAAGAAACTTCTTTGAAGGAAGTTGGTTCAAAATTTGTAGACAAATTCAATTCACAATCATAAGAAACATCCATATCAACAGGTGAATTAGAGTCATCTACATCACCTTCATTTTGCCAGTTTGAATTTCTAGTTCTTGTCTTTCCAACCTTATCAGGATGAACACTTTCAAGTGTCTTTATCAACTGCTTTGGAGGACCTTTCTCAGATGGTCCAGGCTGTTCCGTTGATTGAGTTGGAACTGAATCAAGATTGAGTCTCCCAATTCTATCAATCACATCACTTAAAGCATCATCCGTTGTTGGAGTTTCATGCGAAGAAGATTCCACATGTTGATCTAGTATTGGAATCCCCCCTTCAAGATGTGGAATCTGATTATCAAATTCTTGAAATGATTTGGCATTTGAAAATCTATCCAAGCGATCAAGTTGTCGCTCATCAACATTGTTAGTTTTGAATGATTCAAGAAAAAATACATCTCTAGATACAACAAACTTTTTATTGACTTTATCATAGAGACGGTATGCTTTGGAGGTGTTTGAATACCTCAGGAAGATACACTTACGACTTCTTGCACCAAGTTTGTTTCTATGTACCTTTGGTATTAAGGCATAACAGGTGGAAGCAAAGACCCTGAGATGCTTTACTGAAGGAACGTGCCCATACCACATTTCATATGGAGTCTTGTTTCTAATAGCATTAGATGGACATCTATTCTTTATATATGCAACACATAGAATAGCATCAGCCCAAATATGTTTTTGAAGAAGAGCATGGAGCGTACCATATTTAAGATTGTCCTATTCATTCTTTCAGCCACACCATTCTGTTGGGGATTATAAGGCACAGTTGTTTGGTGTTTGATCCCATGTTGGCGAAGATAGTTTTCAAATTCATTTGATGTGTATTATATTCCATTATTAGTGCGAATAGACCCAATATGAGATTGTGCATCATTTTCAATCCATTTATGAAAGTTCTTGAATGTTTGAAAATCATCAGATTTGTTCTTCAATACAGAAACCCAACACATCCTGGTGTAGTCATCAATAAATGTCATCATATATTTATTTCAATTTGCAGAAGGAACAGGCATTGGACCACATAAATCTGAATGAATGAGTTCAAGTTTTCTATGTGCTCTTGAATGTGAATCAAGAAAACATTGTTTGCTATGCTTTCCTAGAATGCAAGCATCACATTGCTTCAATTTCCTAGGAATTGTAGGCAAACAAGCAACAACATTTTTCTTCAACAAGTGGAGGTTGTCATAGTTCAAATGTCCAAATCTAGCATGCCATAATAAACTTGATGAAAGTGTACCTTCTTCATAATGAGAATTGTATGAGAAATGTTGTGTACGAGCAAAGGTACCTTGCAGCTTGAGAAGCCTTTCTTCTTCTATTCCCCTCATGACAAGTGAGTGGTCAAATGCTTTTCTCACCTCAAGCTTGCCATCAAACATATGAATGGAGTGACCTTGCTGGTCGATGTGGACCAAGGACAACAAGTTTCTCTTCAGCTGTAGGAGATATAGAACATGATGCAAAAGAAAGTCTGGAAGACTAGGCAATTTAAGCCTGATTGTGCCAAGCCCTGATGGCTTGATTTTTGATTGGTCTGCAAAGTATACTGCTCCATCAACATTGTTAGTAAATTCTTCAAAAAGATATTTTCTATGAGTCATGTGGCAAGTTGCTCCTGAATCAAGCAACCAATCATTTTTCGAAGAAGTAAGTGAAGCATTAAATAAATCTTCATTTACTCCAATATTACATTGTGCCACAACATAATGAGTAGATTCAGGTGCTTTACCTTTGTCTGTGTCATTATTTTTACCTTTCTGTTGGTTTCTTTGCTGCTCAATTTTGTCCCATGGTAACTTGCATGTAGAGGCATCATGTGATCCATTTCTTTTGCAGCGTATGCAGTGCAAATCTGACTTTTCCTGCCTCTAAAATATCTTCCTCTTCCTCTTCGACCACCTCTTCCTCTGGAAGAATCTTAAGCAAGATTCTTTTCTTTATGGGCAAGGCATACAACCTCTTCAGAAGGTTCAGGGGCTGTCTTCTTTCCAAAATCTTTTTCTCTTTTAGCAAATTTTTTCACAAGAGAGTCAAAGGTAATATCTTTGAGATTTCCATTTGCTTGCAATGACTCAAGATAATTGGAGTAAGTAGGATAAAGTGTCTTGAGAAAATCAATAAGAGGAATATCCAATTCGATGTTAGTGGCTTTGATATCATGCATTATAGATTTTACTTCGGATGCAAGAGCAAGAGGATCATTATTTTGCAATTCAAGAGTGAAGAGTTTAATCATGAGTTGAACAACTTCAAGTGCAGAATGTGAGTCATAGAGTTCTTTCAGCTTTTGTAAGGCTTCGAAAGCAGTTGAAAATGGCGAAATATGGCAACTCACCTCTTCACTTACAGATGCTGCGATTAATGCATAAGCTTTGTTCTTATTTTCCCAAATGGCAAGCTCTTTGTCTGAGGTAGGCTGTTTTGGCTCTTTGTCTCCGTCTCCAATACACACACCTTTCCACAACTCATTGAAAATGAGGGTGTGCTTTATCATGCGGGACCACTCAGGATAGTTCTCTTTGCCAGTAAGAACTATTCCCAAAAAATATATGATTGAATGCATACTGTAAAAAAAAACTTCCGTTGGCAAAAAAATCTGTGTATTGTTTTAAAAAAATACTTCTGCTGGTAAAATGTGCTTTTGATGTAAAAAAATCATAGGTCAGGTTCTTGTGCACACGATCATCAAAATATAAATAATCTTTTATATCCCAACCAAAACATTAATCGATTTTTACAAGAGCTCAACCCATATGGTTATTGCAGCAACATTCGGCATTTTCCAAAAAACACACACAACCAATGAGGCAGTGTGGGAAAACAGTTTGGCTATCGGTGGAGAGGCAGTGCGCATGTATTAAAATGATGTATTAAAACCATCCAAAAGCCACAAACCACGATTGCATACACTTATTCAAATACCTCATGCGCATTTACATATATTAAACACTGTCTTTTGGAGAAAACCTTTAAATATATATCAGTGTTATATATGTCAACACAGTGACTTTAAATATATATCAGTGTTGTATATACCAAAAATACTGTGGCGCCAACATGTCAAAATGGAGGAACCGCACCAAAACGGGATGGCTTCCACCATGCTTCCGCTGCGCAAGACCGTGAGCACCTCTGCACCTTGTGTGTTAGCGATGCACCTTCAATCACAATGCCTCCTACTCCAAGGCAGTAAGGTCTACGCAGTAAAATCTGTGTACTGTAACTCTTGCCATATGCTGGCCCATTATGGTTTTCTGTGGGAATATTACCACAATTCAACGCAGCTCCAATCAAAGGTCAAATATAAGAAAGCATTAAAAAAAAAATGCTTGTGAAAATAAATATGGTTGGTGAAGAAGTAATTTTTGGGGAGGAGATCTATTCGTATCAAGCTCCGAGGACTGATGCAGATAGGGTAGTTGCCACCATATTCAACACCTCTATCGAGTCCCTGCCATCCATCCTTGCGTTGAAATCAGAGAAGAAGCGCGAGGGATACCAAAGCAGCAGCGTTTAGCGTTCACACACCAGCGTTCACACACCGACGTTCAACGTTCACACACCAGGTCTCTTGACAAAGGGTGCAGATTTGAAAAACATATATGACACTGCCTGGAGCAGGCTTCAGGCAACCGGGAAGAATATAGGCAGGAAACTGACACTAGGAGTTACACAAAAACTAATTTCGGGAGCTGGCTCTGATACCATGTCAGACTAGGAAGTAACTCCTCAAAACAATTTACATATATTTCTTCAGGTTGGTCTTTATTATATACATGAGGGAGAGACTATTCAATTCATCTCCTGATGACTCTTCATATTTCTTATTATTTATTTACATTAGTTACATTTATTCACCCAATCATGATGATTAGGTGTCAACAAAACCTCTAGTACATCAAGTCAACCTCAAATTAACATTTTGCAAGTCATCTCTTGAGCTATTAATGTCGGCCTCAACTACAAACATAAACAACTATTTACACCCTATTGAACTCGACTCAAAAGGATGATGAAAAAGTAGCTTGGATAATAATTATAAAATGAAAATACAAGGCTGGGAATCTATCCATTACAGGGCTATTTAGATCACTACAGAACAAAGAATCTAATCATTACAGGGCCAAAGACATCTACTATTACAAGACGAAGTTGTGTACTACTGCAGGACCAAAGTTGTGTACAATTGCAAAACCGAAGTTTTTCATGATTATAGGAATCAAAGTTTTATGATAAAGAAGATTAGTTATGGAAGAAGACTATATCAACAGGTTGACTTGATAGATGGAGGTCATGATCAAGAGTCTTGGTTATCTCACTGTGATTTGAATCTACTTAAGGAAGAGTTCTTGAGTGGGTTTTCCATTAGATAGGGTTTTTTCCCTGGCTGAGTGCCTATATCCTGTGTTCCTTGTGTTTTTTTATTTTATGGTTTGACATTTGTTTTGATGAAAGAAGAATATAAACAAGAAAAAGCACTGACAAGTAGAAAAGAATATTCATAATTACATGTCAAGATCTAAGAGAAATAGAAAGCCCTAGATTTCTCAGCTTGGAATTAAAGCTTGGTTCGTTTGTGTAAGGGAAGAAAAAATATCAACAGAGGTTAAAAGACATTAAGGAGAATCCAAATATCTAAGTTTGAGCTTCTAGTGGTAAGAATACCAAATTCCGGGCACTTATTGGTCCTCACCTCAGTAACTAAACTACAAAAATGTAAGAGCGAAGAATTTTTGAAATCATCTGTTTTAAAAGGTTCGAAAACTGATCTATTAAGGCAGGTTAGGAATTTAGGTAAAAAGATCAAAGGTCTCAGACAAGGCTACAAGGACAGTATGTGAAGGAAGGCCAACGAAGCCCTGTAAAGTTTCTATAGTTTTGTAATATGAAATCATGGTAATATCAGAACCTGTGGCATGCCAGTGAATTATTTAAAATTATAAAATAACAGTTGAAAGAAATACTATAATCTGAATTAGTGAATAGTAGGCCGAAACTGTGGAAACATAAGAATAGTCTTTGATACAAATACAAGCTACAAGAATGTGCATCCTATCATGACATCCAAAGCCTTCTACAACAAGGAGGAAGATGAAAGTATACTCGGTATAGTTGGAAGCCTCTTGGACAAAACATGTTGAACGAAATGGATCAATATAACCTAAAGCAACCAAGGAAGCATATATCCAAATCTGTGACTGGATTAAATGACATTCAAATTCTATGAAACATTTCTCCATTAATACAATTCTCTGTGACTAATGATGATGCAAAATATTGTTGGAGACACAATTGCCATTACACCAAAACCCGCAAGTGTTAGTAAACAGACACATCACTAGATTTAAGCACATGCCACGAAACACACGGGGAGCGTTGACCTTCTACACTGCCATTAATGGGGAGCTAACAATCTCCCCTCCCCAACGCGAGCCCAGTGTGTTTCGAACTCGAGACCTATGGCTCTGATACCACTTGTTAGAGTCATGATTGTTGTTACACCAAAACCCGCAAGTGTTAGTAAACAGACACATCGCTAGATTCAAGCACATGCCATGAAACACACAGGGACGTTGACCTACACCACCATTAATGGGGAGCCAACAAATATCTCTTCTTATGGGAAAGTGATTTGAGCCACTACTACACTGATACAACGATGTACTCCTTTATGGTGATATGAGTCCTCTTCTCAGCATAGCATCGAAGGCATGAAAATATGATTTGATTTCCTTTCTCCTAATCCAAGATCCAAATTAAGTTGTGTTGGAATTTTTTGACATAACAGTAATATGCATAAACGATGATGTATATAATCTCCTTTAAAGCCTGACAGTAATACAAGTTCCTTACGAAAAATATTATGAGAGTAATACGAAACACTACAAGGCACTTGATACGAATGACAGTTATACAAGTAACATCCCCAATATCTCTGCTAGAAGCCCATCCGAGTTAATCTAAAGGGTTTGTCCATGATGATTTTGTGGTATTGAAGATAGATGGAAAGCCAAGAACAAGGTCTTTGTAATGATGAAAAAGGTAACACTGAAAAAAGTATGTGTTACTTGTGTCCTTCTGTCACAGTGGGCATATAATGATCTCTTAAAGGATTGAAATGCATCATAAAAGGTTGAAGTATCCTCATAAAAGGTTTGATAGCTTTAGGGTTCTTTTGCAACTGAACCTTAGTATTCAAAAAACTACAAACGATATGATTTCTAGAGTTTGATTGACAATAAAGAACCTAGGGTTTATGAATCCTAGCATGAATTTGAACTAGAAAACTCTAGAAACCCTAGTAAATTGTCTTTTATGAAAACCCTAGTTAGACATTATGTTTTTTTTTTTTTTTTTTCGATGTGGTTCACGGGGGCACCGGAGGTGGGCCGCTATGTCCACGTAGAGCTGCACGGCCATCAGGCCTACCCCCGAGGGCGTCGAGGAGATTTGACCCCGTGACCTCTCAAACCGGAGAGTACTATCAGCGGGAACTCGACCATTTGAGCTAACCCTCGGGGGCAGTTAGACATTATGTTATTGTAGACATATATTTTGTTTGTACTTGTTAATAACTTGGTAAATCAAATCCTTAAAGGCACAAATTGACAAATAATAGAATAAACATTGTCCCTCTTGTGGCACAGACCTCGGCCTATTTGTAGGAGCAAAAATTAGCCTCCTAAGGACAAAACTTGGACCCTGTAAGGAACAAAACTCAAGATTCATGTGAGCATAGACCTTGACCTCATGACGACTGACCTCGACCCCTGTAACTCAGTCTAATTTTCCTCAGACTCAGCCCTGCAACTAGGGTTATTCACACCTAAGATTCTTGGCCATGTACCTCAGTCTATCATACTTGCTTGGAGCTATATTGGAGTTGTTTTAATAAATATTGAAGGCCATCTTTGGAGCTAAGTTTGAGAGCTATCCTTGAAGATTGTTTAATCCATTCTTGAAGTTACCTTGAGTAGTCTTTGGAGCAGTCCTTGGGTACACCTTGACGTAGTACTTTGGAACTATCTTGGTAGAGTTTTAATTAATATTTTGAAGTATATTTCAAGTATTTGTAAAGGTTGAAACCTAAAAGTATTGATGTCCTCATGTAGACTACATTGTTGCCTATATTTTCTTAAGAGGATTGGTGTCCTCATTCAAGGTCGATGCCTTGTAGAATTGAAGTGTTTGTAAAGGTTAGAGCCAAAATTTGTAAAATAGGATTGGAGTTCTCACTAATATTCTCAACAATAATAGAAATTTGTTTTGGTATTATTAGTGCTTTTTATATGTGAAAACAAATAATTGGCATAATATAACAATTGAAAGAAATATTTATTCACCCTCATCTCAATGTTTCCAACAATTTGTATCAGATTTGGTACCTTCAGTCACAGCCAAACAGATAGAAGGAGGATCCTCAAAGAACAAATGGCAAGGCCAAGAAGGAAAGCCTCCAAATGCTCTAAAGAAATCTCCTCCTCAATTATGAATTCAGAAGTCAATCAAGTTTGAAAAGCTCCCTTATTCTAGGGAACATACTATGTACTATGGATCTCAAAAATTCAATTATATTTGATGGCTCTAGGATACAATTTCTAGGATTCAGTTGTTACATGGTACACACCCTTAAAAACTTTATCAACAAATGCAGTTGCAAAAGAGTCAAGGGAAAACAACGTAAAATCATTGAAAGGCATTTTGAATTGCCTATCATATTTTGCAATAAAAAAAAAATAGAACAATGCTCATCAACAAAAGAGATTTGGAAAAAGATTTGAAATATATGCTAGAAGGAATCCTCTCTTGTGACCACAGAATAAGAACATGTGGATTATGAATACAAAGATGAAAGAAATTTTGAAAACACCAAAAACATTGAAAACTATGAAAATGATGAAGGCTCTGAAGAAGAGGTTGAATAATACCCTAAAGCGGAGCTTGTCACTACTTAAAAAAAAAAAAATAGATTAAAATAAGAAAATGAAGATCTTAAGAAGTTGATGCAAGACGTTGAAGAGAAGAATCATGACATGGATGATTCAAAGTAAGAAGTTGAATTCCTAAGACTCCAATCAGAAGAAGCAAAAATGAGAGAAGGAATTTTGACATGCCATCTCAAAGAAAGATCTAAGGACTTGAACAAACATGAAGAATAAATTATTTCCTTGAATACCACACTTGAAGAAGCAAGAAGAACTGGCAAAGTAATGAAAATCTAATTGTTGAAGAAAGCAGAGGATTGTAAGAAATGTGAGAAATAAGTTGTCTCACTAAGGGTTGATGTTGACAAGCTCAATAAAAATTTGAAGAGAACATAAGTATTAGATGACATCCTTAGTCACTAGAGATAACCATGCGACAAGACAGGTCTTGGTTATACAGGTGAGGAAAGCTCCAAGTTTCCAAAGGTTAAGTATGAAGAACAACGGGAAGACACCATCCTTCTTCAATCAAATCACAGTGAAATATGGAAGAAGGATTAAAGTATTTCTAGTCCAAGAAGCTATGATGATGCTTCCAAGAAATCCATATACAATGAAAACAATAGTAAGGATCAGCAGAAGATTAGACCTCCTCCAAGACAAAAAAAAAAAACTTCAGAAAATCATCAAGAGAATGCTCCTCATCTAGGTACCCAAGGATATTCTCTGGTTATTTTCATTTATATACTAATTTTGGTCATAAAACAATAAATTGTAGAGCTTACTACAAGGATTATGAAGGTTATCATTAAAATCCTAGAAGTAAGCTTGCAGGTAGATAAAACAAAATCCCTAATGGTTATGATAGCATAAATTACAACCCAATTGCTCCATTATTCAAATTTAATATATAATTTTATCAATGTCACAATTTTGGACATATAACATGAGACTATAGAAGTGGCATGAAGTGGGATCCAATGCAAATCAAATAAAAAAAGTTAACTAAAATCCTACAAAATTTTGGAGAAGAAAACAAGTTGAGAAATAAATTAACTTGCCTTGATTGCTCAAGGCTTTTTTTCTAGTTGCTAACAAGTTATGTGCCTAAGGCAGAATCTATGGTTCCTTGATATTTATAAATTAAAATTTTTCCTAAGTAGTTTGAAAGCACCTTGTGTTGTTTGGAGAAGAAAATAAGAAGTAATATCAAAAGTCATGTTGAAGCACAAAAGAAATTCAATGAGATGCTAGAAACTCAAATTGATGAAATTGTGGATGCCTACACAACTCTAATTGATGCAGATGTCAAACTGGCTCTACTTAATGAAGTTGAATTACTCTTCAGTCAAATGAATATTTTTTGTTAATGTTGTTACACCTTGATCCATCCTTATGACACCGAAAAAATGTGGGAGAAAGCTTCTTACATATGGAAGCAAATAACAACTCTAGCACAGTCTCTTCATAGAGTAGGAGATCAAGGTCTATTATGGAAAATGGATGAGGCTGCAACCATGATAAATACACATCATAGATTACATGCATTTCCATATACGGACAACATTGAACCAAATGGTTGCACAAGTCTACTAGGGGTAGCATGAAAGCATTCTCAGATACAATGATGGTATGTTTACTGAAGAAAATGTCTAGAAGTAAAAAATGCTAGTATAAAGAGTTGCTTTTGTCTAAATTAGAGTTCTCCAAACACCAGGAACAATAGTATTTGTGTATTTAGTATTAAACTTTTGATGAAGAAACCCTAGGGAACAATTTTGGTTCTCAGTGGATCGATTTCTTATCTAGTCTTGCAGTAATGGAAGAAGTTCCAGAGATCCTCGAAGAAGGATTTGTTGATTCCAATGGAACATTTTTATGACTCTGACTATCTATCACTCAATAAGGCCCATGGTTTCAAATGAAATGAGGGTTTTGATGGTGCCTCACGATATTGAGGGTTTTGAGAAATTTAGGCGACTTGATTCATGGCATCTCTTAGCCCATTGGACAAGGCTAAAAGAAGTCTTTGGAACATAATACAATGACTGATAATTTTCTAAAAAAATAAACTCAGGAGGAGTTTCCCTTAGTGGCAGAAGAAGGTCAGTCGACAAGTAGGAAAAGAAATATTACAGTAAGGGGGAGCCTTGTACATAAGTTTGATGAGTAAGCACATTTATAAATTACATCACAATCATGGAAGAAGTATGAGTATGGCTAAAATATAATAGTAGAAAACCTACAACACTTCTTCATCACAAGTCATAGAAAAGTCACTATGTTTGACCAGTAAGGATATTCATTGCATTCTAGCAACAACGTTCTTGTTAAAATGGCAATCTCTAGAGACGTTGTGATAGGTTAAAGACACATTTTCATTTTCGAAACGGTCATACTGGGGTCACTCAATAGATCTTTAAGAAGCTCTTATATATTTGGCCACACACACAGTAACCTAGATATGGAATTAGGAGAATCCTCTACAACAATACTTGGTAGTTTTGGTTTGATAATTTGTCAATAATTTACAAGTTGGACATGATAATGTATGAAGTATGGGGTAGATAGTATTTGGATGACACATTCCTGAAGTCATTGTGACATTCCATCAGGTGGCAAGGGTATTTGGAAGCACTCCCTCCTTAAATAGAGATCATCTCTAGTAGTAGGGAATTAAGAGACTTCATGAACAAAATTGAGTGCACATAGTGTATTGTGGTTTGGATGAAAATTTTCATAGAAGAATAAGATATGTTGAGTAATATCATCATGTGTGATTAGAATTCAAATTCATTTTTTATAGCAACCTACAGTTAAGAGGCATTGATTAGTCAGTTGGAAGTAAGGCAAAGACTTGTGTACATTATTGACACAGTTACAGCAGAATTTGTGACTGTTGGATGAACAACTACATGAAAAAGAAGGCATCAAGATCAATTCAAAACTTAAATCCACTCCAACCCTTCTCAATGATGTCAAAGGTGGAGAAAAGAAGTAGAGTAAAAAAGGCCACTAGTTGAAGGGGAGTTACTTGTATCCTAGGACATCATTTTTTGTAGATGTTTTACTCATGTTGTTGTCATCAATGCCAAAGGGGGAGATTGTTAAGTATTGTATTTTCATTGATGTCAACAATGACAAGTGTTGTATCAACATTGAAGAAAGACAAGTGTAAGAATATGTGAGAACAAGGCCAAGTTATGAGAAGGAAAACGCTACCTAGTAACTAGTGAACAAGTAAACATGGATTAATGAACAAAGATCATTGACCATAGAACAACTTTCAAATGAAAGATGAAACAAACAAACTTACAAATTCACTTAATACATTTTCTTACATATCTTCACTAGATCACTGTGACATATAGGCATCAGTTGTGAAAGTTACCTGGACATGTTTGATGAATCATCTTGTAATATACACAGGACAAGTGTTAAAATTACATCGGATTTATTTTGAAGAAATAAAAGAATAATGTGAATACGATTATTAGAGGAAATTTCAACTCAAAAATAGCCACATAAGAAAATATTAAGAAATTAATAAAATAATGCCATGTAGACAATTTTTTAATATATCATTTTTATTATTTTACTTTTATCAAAATCACCCAGATAAATGTCATGTTTATCAAAATAATCGTATATATATTTTATATTTAAATTAATTTAATAGCACAAAATTTAATAAAATTTAAATTAAAAAGTAAAATTAAATTTAAATTACACATAAATGCACTTTTATCAAAATAATCATACACACACACACGCACACAAAATTTAATAAAATTTAAATAAAAAATAAATTTAAAATTTAAATTAGTTACGCGTCATTAAAACACATGCAAACCCTTCATTAAAATATTCTTGATATTATAACTTTATAGAATAAGATATTAATTTTATTTTTAATATTTAACGTAGTTTTGGGTCACTAGTGCAGCATACATGCTTAAGGTAGGTAAATTATATTATTAAAAAAATGTCGGTGCCTACTCACACATGTATCTCTTTTGAATTTTAAACACTTTTGATTGGCTTACACATTATGACATGGAAATTCAATGTTAACTTTTTAAAATCAAATCTCCTCTAATAGTGACATTTTTTAGAAAACATAATTACTAATGTTTCATGACAAGAGTTGGGATATAATAGCATAACTTCATCATCATTTCTTGAAATCTAAGCGTATTAATCTCTCTATGACAAAACTTGACCTTCAATAGAAAGACATATTCCCTTCATAGATATGGCTTTCCAATTAAATCAAGTTCCACAATTGCAATACACCAAATGAGAGTTTAAGAGAAACAAATAGACCAAAAGCATGTAGAAAACATCGTGTTGGAGCTGAAATTGGATTGTGTGTTAAATATTTTTGGTCAAGTCAGCCTAGCATTAAACAAAATGTAACAAGTCGTTCCTCCTATGATAGGGTGGCTTTGTTTAAAGGGAAACAAGGCCTATAAATGGGTCGTGCTCTCTCCTCCATTCAACTAGAAACTCAGTCAAAGGATATGAACCTGAGGAAGAAAATGAAGAGGCTCATATCTCATGAACCTAGAAGAGGACGCATGAAGGATTTTATGGTTTCTAATTTTGTTCTAGATTAAGGGGTCTTGGAGGGTTTTTTTAATCAAATTTTGAAGCATTTTTTAGCTATCTTTATGCACAAAATTAAACCTACTTATAGCACATATATCAACCCTCTTATGGTACAGACATAGGCATATTTGTAGGAGAAGAACTCAAACTCCTATAGAAAAAACTCAGGCCCTGTAACAAACAGAACTCAGGCTTCCTTTGAGAACAGACCTCGGCCTCCTGAGGGAAAAACTCAGCCTCCTAAGGGCAGACCTTGGCCACTAAAACTCATCCTAATTTACCTCAAACTCGACCCTATAACTAGGCCTATTCACACCTGAGATTCTTAAACCTATACCTCAGTCTATTTCATATCTTCTTGGAGCTATATTGGATTCGTTTTGATCAGTATTGAAGGCCATATTTGGAGCTAAGTTTGAGAATTGTCATTGAAGATTGTTGAGTCCATTCTTGAAGTTACCTTGAGAAATTTTTGGAGTAGTCCTTGGAGAAGTTTTGAAGAAGCCTCTTGAAGTCTTTGGAGTATCCCTTGAAGAATTTTTGGAGTAGCCTCTTGAATCCACTTTGGAATAGCCCTTGGAGACATCTTGAGATGACTTTGGAGTAGTCTCTTGAAGCCATATTGGAGTAGCCTTGAAACCACTTTGAAGCAGTCCATGGAGACACCTTCAAGAAGTACTTTGGAACTCTCTTGGTAGAATTTTAATCATTATTTTGAAGTATATATAAATTATTTATAAAGCTTAGAGCCTAAGAGGATTGGTGTCCTCATATAGTCCAAGTTGATGCTTATATTTTCTTAAGAGGATTGATGTCCTCATTCAAGTTTGGTGTCATGTAGAATTGAAGTGTTTGTAAAGGTTGTAGACACAATTTTAAAAGAGGATTGGAGTCCTCACTAATATTCTCAATAATAAAGTTATTTTTGTTCTTGTATTATTAGTGCTTCTTATATGCGAAAAAATTAGCTAGCACAATACAATAATTGAAATAAATATGGATTCACCCCCCTCTCAGTATTTCCAACAATTGGTATTAGAGTTAGTACCTTCACTCATAGCCTAACAACTAGAACGAAGATCCATGAAGAATATATGGCAAGGTAAAGAAGGAAATCATCCAAATCCTTTGAATAAATCTCATCCTCAGTCATGAATTCATAAGTCAATCAGGTTGGAAAAGCTCCCTTGTTTGAGGGAACAAACTATGTTTTATGGAGCTCAAGAATGAAATTCTATTTGATGGCTCTAGGATATGATGTCTTGGATTCAATTATTATATGGTACACAACCTTAAAAACTCCATCAATAGATGCAACTGCAAAAGAGTCAATCAAGAAAACAACACAAAATCATTTAAATCCATTTTTAATGGTCTATTAGATTTTGTAAGAAACAAAGTAGAACAACTCTCATTAGCCAAAGAGATTTGAAAAAAGATTCAAAATATCTACTCTAAGGAATCTTCTCTTGTGACCACATAACTCGAACATGTGGATCAAGAATAATAAGATGAAAGCAAAACTGAAAACACCAAAAACATGGAAAATTATGAAAATGAAGAAGAGGTTGAATAAGACCCTAAATCAGAGCTTGTGGCTGCTCTAAAAGAAAATTGAAAGAATAAAATGAATATCTTAAGAATTTGATGCAAGACATTGAAGAGAATAATCATGACATGGATGGTTCAAAGGAATAATTTGTCCTCCTAAGACTCCGACTAGAAGAAGCAGAAATGAGAGAAGGAATTTTGACAAGTCATCTCAAAGAAAATATGAGTTGAACAAACTTGAATAATAAATTATTTCCTTGAAGACCCAACTTGAAGAAGCAAGAAAATCCAAAGAAGTAATGAAAATCCAAATGTTAAAGAAAGTAGAGGATTGCAACAAATGTGAGAAAGAAGTTATCTTACTAACAGTTTGTTGAAATTGTAACTAGGGTCGGTCTTCATAATTGTCATTGTACTTGTATCAATATGTATTTTAAGTAAAACAGAAGTAGAAAAATTATTAATATTATTTTCAAGCAAGTTCCTCATGGTTTATATTGGTCAAAAAATAAATAAATAAATAAATAAAATAAATACATAAAAAATAAAAATAAATAAATAAAAATAAAAATAAATAAATAAATAAAAATAAAAATGAATAAATAATAATAATAATAAATTAATTAAATTAAATATATATATATATATAATTAAATTAAATTAAATTAATTAATTAAAATTAAAATAAATAAACTAAAATTTAAAATATATATATATATATATTAAATTAAATTAAATTAAAAATTGAAAAAATAAAAATAAAATAAATAATAAATAATATAAATAAATAAATAAAAATAAAACAATTAGAAGGGCATGTTCTTCATGACCCTTGCAAAATAAATAAATAAATAAAAAATTCAAGTGTCATTTGTCTCACCAAAATGCCAAGTCGGCCCTCCTACCCCTCAAGTCAGCTCAGCTACATGTGGCACCCATTCGCTTGTGGAGAAGACTATATATAGACCACTCACATCTCTCATTTGGATATTATCCTACACACATACATCTATGAAGAAGAATTCTTGGAGGATGAAAAATATAAGACAAGGCTACTCTCTCAAGAATATTTGGAAGGTCGAAAAGAAGTAGAAGTTTGAGGCATAAATCTAATTTTTTGTAACTCATCCCTATGGAGAAAAATTGTGAAACTTGAGCATTTTCTATGGATGACGAAGTTTTGAAGAATAGGCATTGTGACATCTTGAGAGGGATGACTTGGAACTTGGTATTCAGTGTACTAGTTAGTTCATTTATCACTTGGATTTCTCTTGATAATAAATATTCTATAAGGAAATGATTGATGGGTTTTCCCCTTGTGGGTTTTTCCCTAGCCTCTGGCCTAATTTCTGGTGTCTCTTTTCTCTTGTGAACCATAATCTCTATTTGAATGGCTAAATTGTTAATGTGTAATTGCTTGATGACATAATTGAATGAAGTAAATACTAATACAAAATATATATATCAGTCACAAGTAATCATCATGTTAATAAATTTTATCATGTATTTGAATTTCAACATGGTATTAAAGCTAAGGTGAAGGAGGATGTGTTGAGATCACACTCCAAAATGTAGATTGAAATCAGCTATTATTAAAGAAGTTTGTTGGATAAGGATACCTTTGTTCATGATGCTTATGATTCAAATTTTGTGGTACTAGTCAAAATAAGAATCTGAAGGTCTATGTTAAGAATCTGAATATCCTCAAAATCTATCTCTATGTTGAATCCACGTATGAGCTTACTAACATGAGTCATATAAATTCTCTCTTTGATAAATTACATGATATCTTTGTTATACCTAAGTTGAAGTAGGTTTGAAATATATGGAGTCTTTTCTCTGAGCAAGGATCATCATCATTGACTGCAATCTGAAGACAAGATTAAGTGTAGTTCAAAACTCATTTCTGAAAGAGACACTTCGTAGATCAAAGTTTGATCATAATTGAAATATATGGTCTGATTTTGCTTTCAAGGTAATCAAGTGAGCTTGAGCTTATTATATTAACTATGGAACAATCCCAAGTCCAAGAAGTCTGAATTAAATGTGATAGTTTGAGCATTCAATGAAGAAAAAGGAGATTTGAGTTATAATATTTTTGCAAACAATGAAATATTTCATCATCTCTAAGGCATAGATAGTAAACAAATCTAAGGTACAATATATGAGTTTACGAAAAGGTAACTAGGTGACGATATGAAGACTGAGAAAGAAGTCCAAGTTTTATATGTGGAAGAACGACATTTTCATGGTTCACCTATGTGGAAAATAACCATGTGTTGTGTTTGTGACATAACCTATATGATATTGTTCATGAGTCATTGTGAGGAAAATTTGAAATATCTAAGTTTTCCATATCTAAGGTGTGGAATAATGACTAATGGAACCACACCATAAATTTGAGGTTTGTGACTAGTCTAAAGTCTGAGTACAAGTTCTATATCAAGGCTAAGATATTATCCATATTTATGACGTAATCTAATTTTGTGGGTTAAGTTGCTCCAGTGTCCAAGTAATAGATTAGAATATATGTTAGGATACTTCTGAGCCTCCCCTATATTTATTTGAACTTCTCTGAGTACTAGTGTAATGACAAGTATCTGAAATTCTTTATCTCTTAAGCTTTGTGACATAAGTTTGAATGTTACAGATATATGATATTGTTTTTCTATGCATAATAGAAGGACAAAATATATAGCATAGAGAGTCGACTTAATGTCTATTTGAAGAACAAAATAAAGAAATTGTTAAGTTAAAGTACAGCTTGAAGTATGGCATGTCAAAGTAGCAGTGATTCCTTTTAAAGGAATAACGTCATATATGAAGGAGTTATTTCTTTGACAAGTTGATATGAAAAACGTTATGTGACCTATGATATTCATCAATGGAAAGATGTTGAGTTCCTTTTCAAGGTAAAATACCAGTGCTATAGTGTTACTAGCCAAAGATATTAGATTGAAATTCATTGAGTTGTTAAGGGGATTTGAACTTCTAAAGTATTGATGCCAAAATCTCTTGAGATATATTACGACAATGACTACTTTTATAGATGATGTAAAGAATTTAGGGTTGTGGCATTGGAGCATAAAAGAGAACTTGCATATTAGAAGTCTAGGGTTTACAAAAACCCTAGAAAGATGTGAAGAGGTTGAAGAGAAGAAAGTCATCAAGGTACAATCAATGTGTTGACTCTAGCAAGGGTTTGAACAAGAAATGTTTAGGGTTTGTACCCTAGGATTGATTGCTTCTGTTCAGAGAAGTAGAAACCCTAGCCTATGAATGATGATGTGAATGAATTTGACTTAAAATATGGATGCCAAATGGAGCTGACAAAGTTGTGGGTGAATGCCAGAATTCCATATTTTAAGAGGGATCTAACTCTTCTCAAAATATTAGTATTCTATACCTTTTCCCTTTAATTAAGGCTATTATTATTCCCTTTAATTTTTGGTTAAAATCATGTTTATTTATTCTTTGATTGGTGATAATTGTTCTTATATATCCTCCTAGTAAGGTTTGCATGTCAAAAGCAAGGATTTCTCAAGCTCTAGAAAGAAATGAAAGAACTTGAAGAATGGAAGCAAAACATAAGGAATTTTTCTAATGTGTACAAAAGAAGAAAATTTAAAATATGAGAGAATTCAAGCATGCAACTGATAATCGCATGGAAGTAAGAAGGATATCTTAGTAATAATAAAAGGATCATTTGCCTCAACTGAAAGGGTTACCCCACATTTTGAAGGAGCCTCATGATTAAAGAAGACTTAATACTTTGGGAAAGAAGGTCTCATGAATCAAAAGAAGAAATATTGACCTCAGTGGGAGCTAGAAGTAGAATTTGACATGAAGGATATTATTGTTAATCAAGGTTGTCATTGATGTCAATATGGCATTGGCCGAGATGGAAAATATTCTTGAGATGCTTGGTTCCAGATGATGATGTCATGGCTCTTGTTTGACAAGGATGCCATCAATTAATATGTCAAGCCACTAATGAAGAGACCTTAAGAAGTACCAAGTGCCAAATTCCAATCACTTGCCTTATTTGATGATCTAGACCTTAACCCTTGATGACATATGGAGGAATACACTTGATGAATGACCACACTTGATGATGGCACTTGATGATGTCTTGACAAAATGGTTGGAAGACTATATGATGACGTGGAAGATCTCATTTGATGGTTGGAAGACTACCTTGGAACTTTCCTAATGATGTTGCCTATGACATAACTTTTCACCATTATATGATGACGTGGTATGATACACTCATTGCTGGATATTATCATGATGACATGGATGTCCTACATAATCTTATAATGATGAAGAAGCCAAACAATGGAGAAGCCATACTCTCCCAAACATTCCTCATGTTTTCCAAAAAAATTTATTCATAAAATTTAAGGACAATCATAAAGAAAAATTATTTTACCACCTTAGAGGCATATTTTCTCAATGGGACCTAGACCATCTTAAAATGATTTTTTCCTCTTTCTAATGAGCTGTTATTTTCCCTGAAAATCCTAGTGGTTGCTAAGAAAATGAATTTTTAAGTTGAGAAATATATATTTTAATGCAATCTGACATGAGCTGACTCATGCAACTTGGCCTCTCATTCAAGTGATGTGTCTCCTCACCTTAATGCAAAACCAATATAAATATAAGTTTTTCTCCTCATTCTATCCATCAAATTTCGGTGATATTTTTTGAGATTGAGCACAGAATTTGGGCAAGAGTTACAGGAGAAAATAAGATGCTGAGGAGGACATTGAAGTTTACTGTTTGGAAAACTCTTTTAAGGAATCCATGGTTGAAGTTTCCATAATTGTCGTGTTTGAAGTTTTTGTAGTTGTTGTGATCAAAGTTGTCATAGTTGTCATGGTCGCAGTTGTCGTAGTTGTCGTGGTCGTAATTGTCGTAGTTGTCATGGTCGTAGTTGTCGTATTTGTCATGGTTGAAGCTATCGTGGTCGAAGTTGTAGTAGTTTTCATGGTTGAAGTTGTCATTGTTGTCGTAGTTATCGTGGTTCAACCTACCGTGGTCGAAGTTTCCATAATTTTCGTGGTCGAAATTATCATGGTTGAAGTCATCGTAGTTGTTGTGGTTGAAGTTTTCATAGTTGTCATGGTCAAAGTCTTGATTTATTGGGATTGGAAAAATAGAGCTTGTTGAAGTCTTCTCTTGAGAATAGAATTGGGAATATTTGGAGAACTTTGTGAAGCATCATACTGAATATTTGTGGAGTTCGTTGAATACCACGATACATTGAAGCCAACAATTTTGTTTGGGTTACATGAAGAGCAGTGGTGACACCTTCATGTGAAGAAAAAGGTTGTCATTTATCAAGACATGTGGAGAATAAAGTAAATGGATAGTTGAAGATTGGAAGGGCTTGTTGAAAAAGACATTGGGAGCCATGAAGTATAACCAAATATATCTTGACGAAGTAAAGCTAAGGGTTGGATCCCAAGAGGTTGGAGCCTCAAAAATACAAGGTTGGTGCATTGGAAGATAGGTTTAGAGCCCTAGAGGATTGGAGTCCTCAACAAACTAGGTCAGAGCCTGAACCGGATATAGGGCTGGAGCCCTTGAGGTTGGTGCCTCAAAATTTACAAGGTTGGAGCCTTGGAAGTCCAAGTTGGTGTTTGGTATATTATAGGTTGGAGCCTGGGAGATTGACTCAATCGGTGTCTTCATCTAGGGTTGGAGCCCTACATATATTATACTTGATTTATTGTAAAGAAGAAATCAATAAAATCATTTATTCTTATTGTTCATTTTGTGTTCTAAATATAAGTGATCTAACTGGTAAAAATTACAATTGCAAAGAAATATGGATTCACCCCTCCCCTCAGTATTTCCAACACTTACACCACAACTTGGAACTTGAGGATACATTTATTAGGTTGGAAGTTCTAATGATGAGTAAAGTTACTATTGATGGTTGGGATTTAGTATGGTTTCTTGGAAGAGCATGAAGTAATATTATGTTGCACTACGGAGGCAAAAGATATGGCATCTTGCACAATTATATATGGAGCAGTTGGCTTCGTAAAATGTCCGAAGAACTATTTGACGACATGATGGATTCAATTGTGATACTCAAAGAACCTATTTTTTCATGGAAGGTCAAAAAGCTTTATGATTCAAGAATATTGTGCAAATAGGAGACAAGAAGCTACAATGGATCTCCATGGATGAATAGGTAGTTTATGTAAGGGAATTCTGAGTACTTCTATGATAAGCTTGGGCTTATGGATTACTCCTCCCAAGTTGAGAGGGAGTGAGCATGGACACCTTGTTCTCCATGTGTCATGTATTGTGGCCAAGACTAAGAGTTGTAAGTCAAGTACATGAACATGGATAGGAAGAATGATATATTTGATAGGCATCATGGACCGACATTCTTGATACTTGTATTGTGACCGGGGCTAATAGTCATAAGTCAAGCACATTGATATGGTATAAGAATGGTCCTTAGGACCAACATTTCCTTGTGTCAAGTATTGTGACATCATATTATGAAATGGTACTATGGAGGACATACTTTGGTTAACCTAGGTGGAGTATGTGCCTCAAAGAGGCAATTGTGCGGTGTCATATTAAATGCTTCCTATGTTGTGTTGTGATCTAGTGGAGAGATAGAGCTTACTTTTCAAGTCCTTGGTAATTTGATAATGTTGGTCATAATGGTATTTATAACGATGCTTATCAATCTGGACCCTTTCTTATAGAAGTATTCAACTTGAGAATATATCGATGATTCATTATGAATACCTCCCTATTTAAGAGGGAGCGTTGAATTTGTAACTAGGGTTGGTCTTCATAATTTTCATTGTACTTGTATCAATATGTATTTTATGTAAAGCAAAAGAAGAAGAAAATATTATTATTATTTTCAAGCATGGTCCTCATGCTTTATATTGGTCAAAATAAAATTTAAAAGGACATCTTCTTCGTGACCCTTGCAAAAGAAATAAATATAAAAAATTTCAAGTGTCATTTGTCTCACCAAAATGCCAAGTTAGCCCTCCTACCCCTCAAGTTTAGCTCAACTACATCTGGCACCCATTCGCTTGTGGAGAGGACTATATATAGACCACTCTCATGTCTCGTTTGGACATGAGGCTTTTCTATGAATGACGAAGTTCTGAAGAACAAGCATTTTGACATCTTAAGAGGGTTGACTTGGAACTTGGTATTTGGTCTACTGGTCATTTCATTTACGAATTTCATTTCTCTTGATGACAAAGATTCTATAAGGAAGATGGGTTTTCCCCTTGTGGATTTTTCCCTAACATTTGGCCTAATATCTAGTGTCTCTTATCTCTTGTGCACTATAGTCTCTATTTGAATGGCTAAATTCTTAGTGTAATTGCTTGATGACATAATTGAATGAATCAAATGTTAATAGAAAATATGTATATCAGTCACAAGTAATTATCATGTTAAGAAATTCTATCATGTATTTGAATTTCAACAGGGTTGAGGTTGAAAAACTCAATAAAATTTTTAAGAGCACACAAGTATTAGATGACATCCTTAGTCACCAGAGATCACCATGCGACAAGACAAATCTTGGTTATATAGGTGAGGTGAGCTCCAAGTTTCTAAAGGTTAAGTACGAAGAACATCCAAATGCCATCATCCTTCTTCAGTCAAATCACAGTGAAATTTGAAAGAAGTATGAAAGTATTGCTAGTCCAAGAAGCTATGTTGATGCTCCCAAGGGATCCATATATAATGAAAACATTAGTGAGGATCAAAAGAAGATTATACCTTATCCAAGGAAGAAAAACTTTAGAATATCATCAAGAGAAGGCTACACATATAGCTACCCAAGGATATTGTCATTCATATACTAATTTTGATCATAAAGCAAGAGATTGTAGAGCTTACTACATGAATTATGAAGGTTATCATCAAAATCCTAGAAGTAAGCTTGCAGATAGACAAAACATAATCCCTAATGGCTATGACAGTAGAAATTACAACCCAATTGCTCGATTATTCAAATTCAATATAGAATGTTATCAATGTCACAATTTTGGACATATAGCATGAGACTGTAGAAGAAGCATGAAGTGGTCTCCGAAGAAAATCAAAGAAAAAAGTTTGGAGAATAAATTAGATTGAACCGGGAAATGAACTCACCTTGAGTGCTCAAGGAATTTGTTCTAGTTACTAACAGGTTATGTCCTTAAGACAGAATCTATGGTTCCTTAATCTTTACAAATTAATATTTTTCCTAAGTAGTTTGAAATAACTTTGTTTTGTTTGGAGAAGAAAACAAGTAAGATCAAAGGTCATGTTGAAGCACAAAACACTTCGATGAGATGCTAGACACTCAAATTGATGAAAATGTGGAAGCATTTACAACTATAATTAATATATATGTCAAACTGGCTCTACTTAATGACGTTAAATGACTATTCATTCAAATGAATAGTTTTGGTTAACGTTATTACATGTTGATCCATGCCTATGGCACTTCCAAAATGTGGGAGAAAACTTATTCCTTATGGAATAAAATAACAACTTCAATACAGTCTCTTCATAGAGTAGTAGCTAAAGGTCTATTCTAGAAAACGGATAAGGTTGTAACCATGGTAAAAACACCTCACATCATAGATAACATGAATTTACAGATACAGACAACATTGAACCAAAGAGTTTCACTTCAAGGTTATTAGGGTTAGCATGAAAGCATTCTTATACCCAGTGATGGTGGATTTACTGAAGAAAATGTCTAGAAGTACAAGATCCTACTATAAAGACTTAGTTTTGTCTGAATCAGGGTTATCCAAACATTGGAAACACTAGCCTCAGTGTATTTAGTCTTAAACTTTTTGTTGAAAGAAACCCTAGGGAACAATTTTGGATCTAAGTGGATTGGCTTCTTATCTAGTCCAGCAATAATGGCAGTAGTTCCATAGATCCTTGAAGGAGTCTTTACTGATTTCGCTGGGACATTTTGTGACTATGATTATCTATCACTTGATAAGGCATGTGGTTTCAAACAAAATGAGGGTTTTGACGGCGACCTGTGATATTGAGGGTTTTGATAAATTTCGACAACTTGAATCATGCCATCTCTCGGCCCATTAGACAAGATTAAAAGAATTCTTTGAAACTGAATACAATGACTTATAATTTTTTTAAGCAATAAGCTCAATAGGAATTATCCTTAATGGTATAATAAGGTTAGTTGACGAGTAGGAAAAGAAATATTACATAAGGGGGAGCCTTGTTCATAAGTTTTATGAGTAAGAACATTCAGAAATAGCATTATAATCAAGGTAGAAGTATGAGTATCACTGAAATTTGAGAGTAGAAAAGCTACAACACTTCTCCATTTCAAGTTCTAGAAGAGTCATTACATTGTGACAGGTTGAAGACAAATTTTCATTTTTGAAAAGGTCATACTAGGGTCATTCAACAGACCTTTAATCAACCATTATATATTTGGCCCCACACATAGTAACCTAGATATGGAATTAGGGGAATCCTCTACAACAAGGCTTGGTATTTTGGGTATGATAATTTGTTAATATCTAACAAGTTGGAAATGATAATGTATGAAGTATGGGAAAACTATATTTGGATGACACATTCTTAAATTCATTGTGACATACCTTGACGTAGCAAGAGTATTTGGAAGCACTCCCTCATTAAGCAGAGATCATCTCCAACATCAAATAATTGAGAGAGATCATGAAAAACATTGAGTGCACATTTTGTACTATGGTTTGGATGAAATTTTTCATAAATAATAATATATGTTGATTAATATCATCATGTATGATTAGAAGTCTAATTCATTTTTTATAGCAGCCTGCAATTAAGAGGCATTTATCATTCAGTTGGAATTAAGGAAAATACTTGTGTACACTATTGACATAGTTGGAGCAGGTGTTGTGATTGTTGGATGAATAATTGTAGGACAAAGAGATATCAACATCGGTTCAAGAGTTAAATCCACTCCAACCCTTGTTTGATGTCAAAGGGGGAGAAAAGAAGTAGAGTAAAACAAGCCATCAATTGAGGGGGAGTTGCTTGTAGCCAAGGACATCATTTTTTTTTTCAAATATTTTACTTAGGTTGTTGCCATCAATCCTAAATGGGGGATTGTTAAGTATTGTACTATCATTGATGTCAACAATGACAAGTGTTGGATCAATGTTGAAGAAAGACAAGTGTAAGAATATGTGAGAATGATGCCAAGTTATGAGAAGGGAAATGTTACCTAATAACTAGTGAAAATGCATACATGGCTTAAAGAGTAAGGATCATTGACCATAGAACCATAGCCAAATGATAATGAAATAGACAACCTTCCAAATTTACTTTAACACATTTATTTGATCGTCTTCACTGGATCATTGTGACATATATGGAGTAGTTGCAAAAGTTACCTAGACATGTTTGATGAATCATCTTGAAATATACATAGGACAAGTGTTAAAATTACATGGTATTTGTTTTTAAGAAATGTAAGAATAATGTGAATACAATACATTTTCCAAAAAACATAATTGCTACTATTTCATGACATGAGTTGAGACATAATAGCATAACCATCATTCCTTGAAATCTAAGCATATTACTCTTTGTATGATATAACGTTACCTTCAATATAAAGACATCTTCCCTTCGGAGCTATGGCATTGCAAGTAAATTGAATGCCACAATTGCGATACACCAAATGAGAGTTTAAGAGAAGGAAATAGACCAAATCGTGTAGAAAATAGTGAGTTGGAACTAAAATTGGATTTATAGTGTGTTAAAGATTTTTGGTCAAGTCAGTCTAGCATTAAAAAAAATGTCACAAATCAACCCTCCTATAGGATAGGTATGCTCTATTTAAAGGGGAAAAATGTCTATAAATAGGTCATTCTCTCTCCTCCATTCAGCTAGAAACTCGGTCAAAGGATTCATACCTAAGGAAGAAGGTGAAGAGTTTCATATCTCATGAACCTAGAAGCATATTGAAGTAGGGATTTTACGGTTTCTAATTATGTTCTAGATTAAGGGGTCTTGGAGGGTTTTCTGATTAGATTTTGAATCATTTTTTAGCTAATTTCTGGACAAAATTCAACCTACTTATAACACATACCTCGGCCCTCTTGTGGCACAAACCTCGACCTACTTATAGGAGCATAACTCATCCTCCTATGGACATAAATCAGACCCTATAAGGAACAGAACCTAGGCTTTCTGTGAGCATAGACCTTGACCTCCTAAGGACAGACCTCAGCCCTGCAACTCAACCTAGTTTACCTCAAACTCGACCCTGCAACTAGGACTATTTTCACCTAGGATTCTCTAGCTTGTACCTTAGTCTATTGAAAATATGATTGGAGATATATTGGAGTTGTTTTCATCAATATTGAATACCATCTTTGGAGTTAAGTTTGAGAGTTGTCCTTTAATATTGTTGAAGTTACCTTGATCAACTTTTGGAGACATTTTGAAGCAACGTCTTAAAGTGTTTGGAGTATCCCTTGACGAGATTTTGGAGCAAACTCTTGAAGCCACTTTGGAGAAGCCATTGGAGATATCTTGAGATCACTTTGGAGCAGTCTCTTGAAGCCAACTTAGAGAAACATTGAAGCCACTTTGGAGCATTACTTTGAGACACCTTGAAGTAATACTTTAGAAATATCTTGGTAGAGTTTTAATCAATATTTTGAAGTATATTTTAAGTATTTGTAAAGGTTATAGCCTAAGAGGATTAGTTTCCTAATATAGACGAGGTTGGTGCTTGGATTTTCTTAAGATAATCAGTTTCCTCATGCAAGGTTGGTGCCTTGTAGAATTGAAGTGTTTGTAAAGGTTGGAGATAGAATTTGTAAAAGAGGATTAGATTCCGCACTAATATTCTAAATAATAAATTTATTTTTGTTTTAGTATTAATTGTTCTTCTTATATGTGAAAACATTTAACTGGCATAAAATAACGATTGAAATAAATATTGATCCACCCCTCCTCTCAGTATTTCCAATAGGCCCACCATTGAGCCAATCATTATTATAGTACTTTGGATTCAATGAGTGATCCAACCAATGCAAAGGTGTGCAATTCTTATCCCACTTGTTGGAAAGAATATCCTATGTGGTGGTGAAAAAGGCCTCCGCTAATGTCCCATATTCAAGGCACTCATATTGTAAAATAATGGATCAAACATGGAATCCCACCCCTCATAAACCTTTCCTAACATGGGCTAGTTCATGTTTGCAAGCCACAACAAATAGATGATAGGGTCCATGATCTTAATGGTAATATCTACCAACTCCCACTAACCATCATCTAACATTATATCCTTGACCTTTTTTGAATAAGTTTGATCTATCTTTCTCCAAAAATATCAAAACTATGAAATAATCATGGATCCAAGAGCAGTCTTGACTGCACTCAACCTCTTAAGCATGATGAATGAGGTGGAAAACCGTGTATCTACAATCTTCAACAATGATATATGTGTGTTCTCTTTATAAGTTATTAAGACATTTGTATGGTTTGTACAAAAATGTGAATATGATTTGCATCCTCAATAACACTTCCAATACATGTCACATCAAAACCAGTAGATTTAAGTGTTGAATTCAAAAAATGAACAATGCAATGTATCCAAAATATATATGGATATTTATCTTCCACATTCAAGCTACTAGTCTTGAAAATAGATACATTATGTTATGAACCTTACACCTTAAATACGATAAGAAACCAATAGTCATTTTCCATTTCGAGGTGGAAACCTTCTTTTACAATGAATATAATACACAAGATGAGATTTGATGATCCTAAAACTAGCTTTCATTGGTAAATATATAGGAGACCAAGGGTACAATGAAAGGTTATAGCTAACCTCCTAATATAAAAAATAAAGTAATAATGAATTTATATTAGGTCCTTAATATAGGGGCCCTCTATAATAATTTACACATGATAATCAACACCTACATCTTTAATAACTTGAATGAACAACACACCCATATCATGTCCATCCTTGAAGATTCGGTTTGATAATGTTGGAAAGTCATGAATTTTGAATATGGGTCACGATTTTATAATATGTAGTAATAATGGATGTGGATGACGAATCAAATAGAAATATGGATTGCGGATTATAGGTAGGACAGTGAATATAGCTGAGTTTGATAAAGTTGAGACTAGACTGTAATCGGTGATCGATCTTCAATATTATAGCTTGAATTTGATAGTTGTTCTTTTGAATATTTTGATGTCTTGGTTATGTTATCACAAAATCATGTACTGATGGCTGCTAATCAGTTAGACTTTATGTAACTATTTCAGACCCGACTCTTGGCTAAGGATTAGCCTCCCTAACCTGAGAGGGCTCTCTCAAAACAAACTACTGATTGTGATTAACACTAAGAGGGCTAACTCTTGAAATGAAAACTTAATAACATGCTGGTTGGACAGGCAACATAAGATTTCTTCCATTGGGCTCATGGAGTCAAACACCATTTCAGTAAACCATTCAACTACTCATTCATGGAAGTCAAGGCATGTAATGTTTAAACACTCAAAACATTTTGCAAATGAACCTCAACTCATAAATATACACAGGAAATCTGAGCAACTAGGTGAATTCAGAGTGATTGTATATCTATAGAGCTGTAAAACACAAAGGATAAGACAAAGCCAGATACATCTTGAGCATTTGAACAAAGTATGAATCTTGAGAAGAAAAAGTAGTCTATTATATTACTGCAACAAGTCTTTTACATAAGCCAATATAAAACTCTGTTTTTTCAATAACATCCAACCCCTGTTACATAGATCATTCAGCCATATATAGAAACATGACTCTAACTACTTAGAGCTTCCTCCTCCAGCATGAGGGGAGCTCGATGACTGCCTATGATGACACCTACTAACTTTTAACTAACTAATAATTACAGCTGACTATTAATTGACAGCGCTGGACTCCTAAAACAATTAAAACTCTAATTCTACATCATGCTGGAAATAGCATTTATTACAACCGAGATGGTGCTCCTACGAGAAAAAGGAGAGAACAGGCTCATTCTCTGACAAGTGGCTTCTTTTTAGTTTGGCTGTGATAGGTGTCTGTAGTTGCTTGCTGGCCTTTAATGTAACATGTTTTACAACACCCTGAAATATAGGAAACTGCTCCTGTTTGTCGGTCCTTGGTTTGCCTCAACATATTCGAATCCAAAGGAGTATGCTTTTATCCTTTAATTAACCAAAATAGAGCGTCCTGTATGTGTTGTCCACCGTTTCTTGTAGCTTGTGATGACACAACATTTCAAAAGAAGATTTGCCGCTTTGTTAATCATCATTGACCAACTGAACTGTAATATGCAGCTACAGCAGTTTCGTAGCGCGCTACGAAACTGCTGTGTAAATTCAAAAACACAACTTCAACTCAAAATCTGACTGTCTTCAAGTAACAAGGAAGAAGAAATGTATGCCAATCATTGGCAATGAAAACAAAACCCTCCCCATAAGGTCCACTAAAGTGTTCACTGCCTGAAAGATTAAGAATCCTTGGAGTTTCAATAACTGCCTGACATAAGAGGCTAAAACAAAGTTCATTGTCTTGGGTTTTTATCCCTGAACAAGAGATAACTGCCTCAGAAGGTTTATGATCTTCTGCTTCAACACATTCATCTGTTAAAATGCCACATTCCGTTGCAATTGCTTTAGCTGTGTTAATATTGTTACCAGTGACCATCCTCACTGTAATACCTGCCATATCATGTTGTGGAGATGCTTTCTTGTAGCAAACTTTAGCCCAAGGGCTTACATTGCATTAGTCTTATCACTTATAATCCCGTTTCAGCAAAGAATGCATCACTAATCAATTGGTGAACCACTTTCGTAATGATTTTCTTGGATCTTCAACGTGTTCCACATACTTGTCAGAATAGTCAGGCATCCAGTTTGCACGGTGTTCCTATATCATTTTAGATTGAGCTCGCTTATGTAATTATAAAGCTAATGCTTTTCATTTTCTTCGTTGGACCCACATCAGCCCCAGATGTAGCACTAGCTGAGCGCTTTCTCACATAGCCTTCATGAAGTGGCTTAGGAATTTGATAGGAGAACTGTGAAAGATTTATTCTTGCCTCTAAATATTCTGGATTTTCTATCAGAAACCTTTCAACCTCTGCGATTTGAACGTAACTTCTTCCCTGATGGAGTAACATAGTACACATCAGCAAACTTGGATGCACCTTCACCTCTAATCACAAGCAATCTTTCCCATCCAGGGGGAAGCTGAGAAATATTTGGCTTGTCAATTGCCCAAAGTCTGCTCTTATCTTGAGAAATATCAGCTGGATCATCACATGATGCATCTGGACGCCAAGGATAAGCATTTTCACACACCCAAGGATCTTCCAGAATGTATTGTCATATCGCTTCGTATTGCTCCTTGGTTGGAATTAACCTCTACTTGAAACACCTTGCACACTGGACAGTGAATACCCCTACAGAAGGTAAAACCCGTCTTGAAACGTCTCTCGGCATTGATAAATCATTAAATGAACTTTCTTGTACAACAATGGGATCTGAAACAGAGGCATAATCTAGTTCTTCAAAATAATTTCCACTGGGATTGTAGACTTCATTGCATGGAACATACTCCAATGAGGATGCATCTCTTGAATGCACTTCCTGAAAGGGTACGAGTTCATTAGAGATTAGCAGACGTGGATCTGATCTTGCTGAAACCTGAAGAGGATTAGTGTCAGGATTTTCCTGCTTCAAATATGGAAATAGCCTTAGAGTCGGATCTCTGGATTTGAGGAATTCTTATCGACTATCTGAGCGGCTTTGGTTGACTTGAGCGGTGTCTTGTTCTAGAGCTCCTACAATAGTAACTCCAACTCTTCGGCAAACTTCAATATATATTATGCTTAGCATTATTCCACTTCCAAATGCAGATTTAAGCACTTGATGCAAGTATGACTGTTTTGGATTGTTAAGAAGAGATGACCTAGTAAGCCTCGTAAATAAAAAAGAACAAAATTCACCGCCTCCAAAATTTGCAACAGATGGCACCCAATTTCTTTTAATACTAACTCTGCTTCCACTTGTTTTGTCACTTTCTTTCCAGCTGTGATTTCAAAAGCACGGATCTTCATGATGGCAGTTGTAACATACCCATGACCACATTATTCCCCAAATGAGCCTCGGCCACATCACATAATTTTCCTATAATATATTGCGCAGAGTATTTCCCATCAGCTGTTCCATACTTTCCCAAAACCCAGCATATTACTTGCAAAAGAATAGATGGAGGTTTCGGCTCTCCAAGTATCTGCAAATATGAACCCACAGCAGAAGATCTCAATTGGCTATCAGCATCCTCATTATCTTCACCAGAACCTTCAGCAATCCGTCGCATTAAATTATGTGCCACTTTAATATTTACCGGATCTCCATCGTGTTCAAAGACTTTATTCATAATCTGAATGAACCAATGATTGCTTGGTGCAAAGCGTTCTGCAATTACTTCAACCTTGCTGGATTTTATTAATATTAATATTAATTAGTTTGATTAATATTAATAAACTCTGTTTCTTAAAAGCCATCTTCTAATATAGAAAGAGCTCTCAAGTAATCACTTGCAGAAGTCTGAAAATCCTCTCTTTCCAATGATGTATCTTCTAAAGCACTACACCACGACCAGCATCTTCTAAATCTTGATATGCTTTCCTTCTTATGATTGGCACCTTATTCAAAAGCCACCTTTCTATTAACCTCAGCTGTCATTGACAGTGGAACTGATTGAGGACTTTTATCCTGGTTAACAAGCTTTAAACTCTCACTAGAAGGCAAGCAAGCCTGTAGCCATAACTCAGATGAATTACAAAATTCACCATCAATTTACCGAAACAGGCTTTTCTAAGCATATATCATATTCCCACAGAACTCATAGGAGACAAAAGTGATATGGGTGAGCAATGGTTTCGGACAAATTCCCAATTTCGTAGCGTAGCCAGTGCAAATTATGAATTATGCGCTACGAAACCACCTAAACATCTTGCGCTGCGAAACTACTAAAAGGGTTCATGTGCTTATTTGCAGACATTTAGCATTGAAATTTTGTCAGTGATAACAGTGGCTCCACTTGGGATAGTGTGCCCTTGTGGTACACTAAGAACATGCAGATCCAGTGCCTTATCCATTTATGACAAACAGAAATTTGCTTGACAAGCATGACTGTAGGAGAAAGAAAGCTACATCTACTGAAAAATGCTCAGTTGACCTTGAGCTTATTTGTATTTACCTACCTACCTACCCTAACAATTTCAACTTCTTTCTGCTCAATCAATATGAAATTTCCAATGTAGCCAATCCTCTGTTTTATCCGATATTTGATTTCTTTGACTGCATCGGAATTCAGAGCCAATATGATGGTGTGATGAACGTTGCCACTGAAATTGTCTCTGATCTTTATAAGTAAACTGAAGCACTGGAGAGTAAAACTCTTCCATGTAATCAGCTATAGGATCCCAGAATACATGATCAGCTTGATGATTCTTGTAACTTTCTGGTTGTGCAAGCTGATTTTCAACAACAGTGAACAGTTCCTCAATCGTGAAAGAGAAAGGAACCAGCACTCTTCCTTTGCGTTCTGCCATAGAAAACTTCTGAAAATAATGATCATGATTATGAAAACTATATGATTGAATTTGACCTTCTAAACCTTCAATTTCTTTTTCAAGGTCCTCAGCAAATTCATCCAAAAATCTCATCCTATCCTCTGCCTTGCAGTCAAAGGATTTTAGATATGAGGACAAGGACAAAGAAAAAGATTCATTTGTTTCTTCTTTACTATGATCATTATTCCATTGTTTGAAACCTTCAACTGAGGGAGAGTTTGCCACCTCCTCTGACCTATCTATCCATTCCTCCAAAAACATAAGCCAAAAGTCTTGAAATGACTTAATGGATTTGACAGGAAAGCTTTCAACCCACTGTTTGCATTTCCCTTGAAGTGAATCATAGAATAACATAATGCAAACATCCTCATGTTTAACTCTAAGAAGCTGTGCAAATTCACAAAAATCTGATATATGCTTCAAGGTTAAACTCAAATCTTCACCGTTGAATTTTGGACCATTCTTTAGAAAATATGCATCCTTGGGAAAATGATTTGGGAAACCATGAATTCCTGAAAAATCTATGCATGCATACCTTGAACTAAGAATGGTAGCTTCTGGGTCCTTCATAACTCCAGTGGAATCACCATGAATGTATGAATTTTTAATTCTTCAACAATGGAGTCGCCAAGGTAGATTTGCAGCCTCAAAAATTCCTCTGAGCTCCTGCTACCTTCAGAAGTTCAGCATCATAATTTCGGGAATGAATAATCTTCAGTCTCCCGGCAGACGCACCAAAATGTTATCACAAAATCATGTACTGATGGCTGCTAATCAGTTAGACTTTATGTAACTATTTCAGACCAGACTCTTGGCTAAGGATTAGCCTCCCTAACCTGAGAGGGTTGTCTCAAAACAAACTACTGATTGTGATTAACACTAAGAGGGCTAACTCTTGAAATGAAAACTTAATAACATGCTGGTTGGACAGACAACATAAGATTTCTTCCATTGGGCTCATGGAGTCAAACACCATTTCAGTAAACCATTCAACTACTCACTCATGGAAGTCAAGGCATGTAATGTTTAAACACTCAAAACATTTTGCAAATGAACCTCAACTCATAAATATACACAGGAAATCTGAGCAACTAGGTGAATTCAGAGTGATTGTATATCTATAGAGCTGTAAAACACAAAGGATAAGACAAAGCCAGATACATCTTGAGCATTTGAACAAAGTATGAATCTTGAGAAGAAAAAGTAGTCTATTATATTACTGCAACAAGTCTTTTACATAAGCCAATATAAAACTCTGTTTTTTCAATAACATCCAACCCCTGTTACATAGATCATTCAGCCATATATAGAAACATGACTCTAACTACTTGGAGCTTCCTCCTCCAGCATGAGGGGAGCTCGATGACTGCCTATGATGACACCTACTAACTTGTAACTAACTAATAATTACAGCTGACTATTAATTGACAGCGCTGGACTCCTAAAACAATTAAAACTCTAATTCTACATCATGCTGGAAATAGCATTTATTACAACCGAGATGGTGCTCCTACGAGAAAAAGGAGAGAACAGGCTCATTCTCTGACAAGTGGCTTCTTTTTAGTTTGGCTGTGATAGGTGTCTGTAGTTGCTTGCTGGCCTTTAATGTAACATGTTTTCCAACACCCTGAAATATAGGAAACTGCTCCTGTTTGTCGGTCCTTGGTTTGCCTCAACATATTCGAATCCAAAGGAGTATGCTTTTATCCTTTAATTAACCAAAATAGAGCGTCTTGTATGTGCTGTCCACCGTTTCTTGTAGCTTGTGATGACACAACATTTCAAAAGAAGATTTGCCGCTTTGTTAATCATCATTGACCAACTGAACTGTAATATGCAGCTACAGCAGTTTCATAGCGCGCTACGAAACTGCTGTGTAAATTCAAAAACACAGCTTCAACTCAAAATCTGACTGTCTTCAAGTAACAAGGAAGAAGAAATGTATGCCAATCATTGGCAATGAAAACAAAACCCTCCCCATAAGGTCCACTAAAGTGTTCACTGCCTGAAAGATTAAGAATCCTTGGAGTTTCAATAACTACCTGACATAAGAGGCTAAAACAAAGTTCATTGTCTTGGGTTTTTATCCCTGAACAAGAGATAACTGCCTCAGAAGGTTTATGATCTTCTGCTTCAACACCATCATCTGTTAAAATGCCACATTCCGTTGCAATTGCTTTAGCTGTGTTAATATTGTTACCAGTGACCATCCTCACTGTAATACCTGCCATATCATGTTGTGGAGATGCTTTCTTGCAACAAACTTTAGCCCAAGGGCTTACATTGCATTAGTCTTATCACTTATAATCCCGTTTCAGCAAAGAATGCATCACTAATCAATTGGTGAACCACTTTCGTAATGATTTTCTTGGATCTTCAACGTGTTCCACATACTTGTCAGAATAGTCAGGCATCCAGTTTGCACGGTGTTCCTATATCATTTTAGATTGAGCTCGCTTATGTAATTATAAAGCTAATGCTTTTCATTTTCTTCGTTGGACCCACATCAGCCCCATATGTAGCACTAGCTGAGCGCTTTCTCACATAGCCTTCATGAAGTGGCTTAGGAATTTGATAGGAGAACTGTGAAAGATTTATTCTTGCCTCTAAATATTCTGGATTTTCTATCAGAAACCTTTCAACCTCTGCGATTTGAACGTAACTTCTTCCCTGATGGAGTAACATAGTACACATCAGCAAACTTGGATGCACCTTCACCTCTAATCACAAGCAATCTTTCCCATCCAGGGGGAAGCTGAGAAATATTTGGCTTGTCAATTGCCCAAAGTCTGCTCTTATCTTGAGAAATATCAGCTGGATCATCACATGATGCATCTGGACGCCAAGGATAAGCATTTTCACACACCCAAGGATCTTCCAGAATGTATTGTCATATCGCTTCGTATTGCTCCTTGGTTGGAATTAACCTCTACTTGAAACACCTTGCACACTGGACAGTGAATACCCCTACAGAAGGTAAAACCCGTCTTGAAACGTCTCTCGGCATTGATAAATCATTAAATGGACTTTCTTGTACAACAATGGGATCTGAAACAGAGGCATAATCTAGTTCTTCAAAATAATTTCCACTGGGATTGTAGACTTCATTGCATGGAACATACTCCAATGAGGATGCATCTCTTGAATGCACTTCCTGAAAGGGTACGAGTTCATTAGAGATTAGCAGACGTGGATCTGATCTTGCTGAAACCTGAAGAGGATTAGTGTCAGGATTTTCCTGCTTCAAATATGGAAATAGCCTTAGAGTCGGATCTCTGGATTTGAGGAATTCTTATCGACTATCTGAGCGGCTTTGGTTGACTTGAGCGGCGTCTTGTTCTAGAGCTCCTACAATAGTAACTCCAAGTCTTCGGCAAACTTCAATATATATTATGCTTAGCATTATTCCACTTCCAAATGCAGATTTAAGCACTTGATGCAAGTATGACTGTTTTGGATTGTTAAGAAGAGATGACCTAGTAAGCCTCGTAAATAAAAAAGAACAAAATTCACCGCCTCCAAAATTTGCAACAGATGGCACCCAATTTCTTTTAATACTAACTCTGCTTCCACTTGTTTTGTCACTTTCTTTCCAGCTGTGATTTCAAAAGCACGGATCTTCATGATGGCAGTTGTAACATACCCATGACCACATTATTCCCCAAATGAGCCTCGGCCACATCACATAATTTTCCTATAATATATTGCGCAGAGTATTTCCCATCAGCTGTTCCATACTTTCCCAAAACCCAGCATATTACTTGCAAAAGAATAGATGGAGGTTTCGGCTCTCCAAGTATCTGCAAATATGAACCCATAGCAGAAGATCTCAATTGGCTATCAGCATCCTCATTATCTTCACCAAAGCCTTCAGCAATCCGTCGCATTAAATTATGTGCCACTTTAATATTTACCGGATCTCCATTGTGTTCAAAGACTTTATTCATAATCTGAATGAACCAATGATTGCTTGGTGTAAAGCGTTCTGCAATTACTTCAACCTTGCTGGATTTTATTAACATTAATATTAATTAGTTTGATTAATATTAATAAACTCTGTTTCTTAAAAGCCATCTTCTAATATAGAAAGAGCTCTCAAGTAATCACTTGCAGAAGTCTGAAAATCCTCTCTTTCCAATGATGTATCTTCTAAAGCACTACACCACGACCAGCATCTTCTAAATCTTGATATGCTTTCCTTCTTATGATTGGCACCTTATTCAAAAGCCACCTTTCTATTAACCTCAGCTGTCATTGACAGTGGAACTGATTGAGGACTTTTATCCTGGTTAACAAGCTTTAAACTCTCACTAGAAGGCAAGCAAGCCTGTAGCCATAACTCAGATGAATTACAAACTTCACCATCAATTTACCGAAACAGGCTTTTCTAAGCATATATCATATTCCCACAGAACTCATAGGAGACAAAAGTGATATGGGTGAGCAATGGTTTCGGACAAATTCCCAATTTCGTAGCGTAGCCAGTGCAAATTATGAATTATGCGCTACGAAACCACCTAAACATCTTGCGCTGCGAAACTACTAAAAGGGTTCATGTGCTTATTTGCAGACATTTAGCATTGAAATTTTGTCAGTGATAACAGTGGCTCCACTTGGGATAGTGTGCCCTTGTGGTACACTAAGAACATGCAGATCCAGTGCCTTATCCATTTATGACAAACAGAAATTTGCTTGACAAGCATGACTGTAGGAGAAAGAAAGCTACATCTACTGAAAAATGCTCAGTTGACCTTGAGCTTATTTGTATTTACCTACCTACCTACCCTAACAATTTCAACTTCTTTCTGCTCAATCAATATGAAATTTCCAATGTAGCCAATCCTCTGTTTTATCCGATATTTGATTTCTTTGACTGCATCGGAATTCAGAGCCAATATGATGGTGTGATGAACGCTGCCACTGAAATTGTCTCTGATCTTTATAAGTAAACTGAAGCACTGGAGAGTAAAACTCTTCCATGTAATCAGCTATAGGATCCCAGAATACATGATCAGCTTGATGATTCTTGTAACTTTCTGGTTGTGCAAGCTGATTTTCAACAACAGTGAACAGTTCCTCAATCGTGAAAGAGAAAGGAACCAGCACTCTTCCTTTGCGTTCTGCCATAGAAAACTTCTGAAAATAATGATCATGATTATGAAAACTATATGATTGAATTTGACCTTCTAAACCTTCAATTTCTTTTTCAAGGTCCTCAGCAAATTCATCCAAAAATCTCATCCTATCCTCTGCCTTGCAGTCAAAGGATTTTAGATATGAGGACAAGGACAAAGAAAAAGATTCATTTGTTTCTTCTTTACTATGATCATTATTCCATTGTTTGAAACCTTCAACTGAGGGAGAGTTTGCCACCTCCTCTGACCTATCTATCCATTCCTCCAAAAACATAAGCCAAAAGTCTTGAAATGACTTAATGGATTTGACAGGAAAGCTTTCAACCCACTGTTTGCATTTCCCTTGAAGTGAATCATAGAATAACATAATACAAACATCCTCATGTTTAACTCTAAGAAGCTGTGCAAATTCACAAAAATCTGATATATGCTTCAAGGTTAAACTCAAATCTTCACCGTTGAATTTTGGACCATTTTTTAGAAAATATGCATCCTTGGGAAAATGATTTGGGAAACCATGAATTCCTGAAAAATCTATGCATGCATACCTTGAACTAAGAATGGTAGCTTCTGGGTCCTTCATAACTCCAGTGGAATCACCATGAATGTATGAATTTTTAATTCTTCAACAATGGAGTCGCCAAGGTAGATTTGCAGCCTCAAAAATTCCTCTGAGCTCCTGCTACCTTCAGAAGTTCAGCATCATAATTTCGGGAATGAATAATCTTCAGTCTCCCGGCAGACGCACCAAAATGTTATCACAAAATCATGTACTGATGGCTGCTAATCAGTTAGACTTTATGTAACTATTTCAGACCAGACTCTTGGCTAAGGATTAGCCTCCCTAACCTGAGAGGGCTGTCTCAAAACAAACTACTGATTGTGATTAACACTAAGAGGGCTAACTCTTGAAATGAAAACTTAATAACATGCTGGTTGGACAGACAACATAAGATTTCTTCCATTGGGCTCATGGAGTCAAACACCATTTCAGTAAACCATTCAACTACTCACTCATGGAAGTCAAGGCATGTAATGTTTAAACACTCAAAACATTTTGCAAATGAACCTCAACTCATAAATATACACAGGAAATCTGAGCAACTAGGTGAATTCAGAGTGATTGTATATCTATAGAGCTGTAAAACACAAAGGATAAGACAAAGCCAGATACATCTTGAGCATTTGAACAAAGTATGAATCTTGAGAAGAAAAAGTAGTCTATTATATTACTGCAACAAGTCTTTTACATAAGCCAATATAAAACTCTGTTTTTTCAATAACATCCAACCCCTGTTACATAGATCATTCAGCCATATATAGAAACATGACTCTAACTACTTGGAGCTTCCTCCTCCAGCATGAGGGGAGCTCGATGACTGCCTATGATGACACCTACTAACTTTTAACTAACTAATAATTACAGTTGACTATTAATTGACAGCGTTGGACTCCTAAAACAATTAAAACTCTAATTCTACATCATGCTGGAAATAACATTTATTACAACCGAGATGGTGCTCCTACGAGAAAAAGGAGAGAACAGGCTCATTCTCTGACAAGTGGCTTCTTTTTAGTTTGGCTGTGATAGGTGTCTGTAGTTGCTTGTTGGCCTTTAATGTAACATGTTTTCCAACACCCTGAAATATAGGAAACTGCTCCTGTTTGTCGGTCCTTGGTTTGCCTCAACATATTCGAATCCAAAGGAGTATGCTTTTATCCTTTAATTAACCAAAATAGAGCGTCCTGTATGTGCTGTCCACCGTTTCTTGTAGCTTGTGATGACACAACATTTCAAAAGAAGATTTGCCGCTTTGTTAATCATCATTGACCAACTGAACTGTAATATGCAGCTACAGCAGTTTCGTAGCGCGCTACGAAACTGCTGTCTAAATTCAAAAACACAGCTTCAACTCAAAATCTGATTGTCTTCAAGTAACAAGGAAGAAGAAATGTATGCCCATCATTGGCAATGAAAACAAAACCCTCCCCATAAGGTCCACTAAAGTGTTCACTGCCTGAAAGATTAAGAATCCTTGGAGTTTCAATAACTGCCTGACATAAGAGGCTAAAACAAATTTCATTGTCTTGGGTTTTTATCCCTGAACAAGAGATAACTGCCTCAGAAGGTTTATGATCTTCTGCTTCAACACCATCATCTGTTAAAATGCCACATTCCGTTGCAATTGCTTTAGCTGTGTTAATATTGTTACCAGTGACCATCCTCACTGTAATACCTGCCATATCATGTTGTGGAGATGCTTTCTTGCAACAAACTTTAGCCCAAGGGCTTACATTGCATTAGTCTTATCACTTATAATCCCGTTTCAGCAAAGAATGCATCACTAATCAATTGGTGAACCACTTTCGTAATGATTTTCTTGGATCTTCAACGTGTTCCACATACTTGTCAGAATAGTCAGGCATCCAGTTTGCACGTTGTTCCTATATCATTTTAGATTGAGCTCGCTTATGTAATTATAAAGCTAATGCTTTTCATTTTCTTCGTTGGACCCACATCAGCCCCAGATGTAGCACTAGCTGAGCGCTTTCTCACATAGCCTTCATGAAGTGGCTTAGGAATTTGATAGGAGAACTGTGAAAGATTTATTCTTGCCTCTAAATATTCTGGATTTTCTATCAGAAACCTTTCAACCTCTGCGATTTGAACGTAACTTCTTCCCTGATGGAGTAACATAGTACACATCAGCAAACTTGGATGCACCTTCACCTCTAATCACAAGCAATCTTTCCCATCCAGGGGGAAGCTGAGAAATATTTGGCTTGTCAATTGCCCAAAGTCTGCTCTTATCTTGAGAAATATCAGCTGGATCATCACATGATGCATCTGGACGCCAAGGATAAGCATTTTCACACACCCAAGGATCTTCCAGAATGTATTGTCATATAGCTTCGTATTGCTCCTTGGTTGGAATTAACCTCTACTTGAAGCACCTTGCACACTGGACAGTGAATGCCCCTACAGAAGGTAAAACCCGTCTTGAAACGTCTCTCGGCATTGATAAATCATTAAATGGACTTTCTTGTACAACAATGGGATCTGAAACAGAGGCATAATCTAGTTCTTCAAAATAATTTCCACTGGGATTGTAGACTTCATTGCATGGAACATACTCCAATGAGGATGCATCTCTTGAATGCACTTCCTGAAAGGGTACGAGTTCATTAGAGATTAGCAGACGTGGATCTGATCTTGCTGAAACCTGAAGAGGATTAGTGTCAGGATTTTCCTGCTTCAAATATGGAAATAGCCTTAGAGTCGGATCTCTGGATTTGAGGAATTCTTATCGACTATCTGAGCGGCTTTGGTTGACTTGAGCGGCGTCTTGTTCTAGAGCTCCTACAATAGTAACTCCAAGTCTTCGGCAAACTTCAATATATATTATGCTTAGCATTATTCCACTTCCAAATGCAGATTTAAGCACTTGATGCAAGTATGACTGTTTTGGATTGTTAAGAAGAGATGACCTAGTAAGCCTCGTAAATCAAAAAGAACAAAATTCACCGCCTCCAAAATTTGCAACAGATGGCACCCAATTTCTTTTAATACTAACTCTGCTTCCACTTGTTTTGTCACTTTCTTTCCAGCTGTGATTTCAAAAGCACGGATCTTCATGATGGCAGTTGTAACATACCCATGACCACATTATTCCCCAAATGAGCCTCGGCCACATCACATAATTTTCCTATAATATATTGCGCAGAGTATTTCCCATCAGCTGTTCCATACTTTCCCAAAACCCAGCATATTACTTGCAAAAGAATAGATGGAGGTTTCGGCTCTCCAAGTATCTGCAAATATGAACCCACAGCAGAAGATCTCAATTGGCTATCAGCATCCTCATTATCTTCACCAGAACCTTCAGCAATCCGTCGCATTAAATTATGTGCCACTTTAATATTTACCGGATCTCCATCGTGTTCAAAGACTTTATTCATAATCTGAATGAACCAATGATTGCTTGGTGCAAAGCGTTCTGCAATTACTTCAACCTTGCTGGATTTTATTAATATTAATATTAATTAGTTTGATTAATATTAATAAACTCTGTTTCTTAAAAGCCATCTTCTAATATAGAAAGAGCTCTCAAGTAATCACTTGCAGAAGTCTGAAAATCCTCTCTTTCCAATGATGTATCTTCTAAAGCACTACACCACGACCAGCATCTTCTAAATCTTGATATGCTTTCCTTCTTATGATTGGCACCTTATTCAAAAGCCACCTTTCTATTAACCTCAGCTGTCATTGACAGTGGAACTGATTGAGGACTTTTATCCTGGTTAACAAGCTTTAAACTCTCACTAGAAGGCAAGCAAGCCTGTAGCCATAACTCAGATGAATTACAAACTTCACCATCAATTTGCCGAAACAGGCTTTTCTATGCATATATCATATTCCCACAGAACTCATAGGAGACAAAAGTGATATGGGTGAGCAATGGTTTCGGACAAATTCCCAATTTCGTAGCGCAGCCAGTGCAAATTATGAATTATGCGCTACGAAACCACCTAAACATCTTGCGCTGCGAAACTACTAAAAGGGTTCATGTGCTTATTTGCAGACATTTAGCATTGAAATTTTGTCAGTGATAACAGTGGCTCCACTTGGGATAGTGTGCCCTTGTGGTACACTAAGAACATGCAGATCCAGTGCCTTATCCATTTATGACAAACAGAAATTTGCTTGACAAGCATGACTGTAGGAGAAAGAAAGCTACATCTACTGAAAAATGCTCAGTTGACCTTGAGCTTATTTGTATTTACCTACCTACCTACCCTAACAATTTCAACTTCTTTCTGCTCAATCAATATGAAATTTCCAATGTAGCCAATCCTCTGTTTTATCCGATATTTGATTTCTTTGACTGCATCGGAATTCAGAGCCAATATGATGGTGTGATGACCGCTGCCACTGAAATTGTCTCTGATCTTTATAAGTAAACTGAAGCACTGGAGAGTAAAACTCTTCCATGTAATCAGCTATAGGATCCCAGAATACATGATCAGCTTGATGATTCTTGTAACTTTCTGGTTGTGCAAGCTGATTTTCAACAACAGTGAACAGTTCCTCAATCGTGAAAGAGAAAGGAACCAGCACTCTTCCTTTGCGTTCTGCCATAGAAAACTTCTGAAAATAATGATCATGATTATGAAAACTATATGATTGAATTTGACCTTCTAAACCTTCAATTTCTTTTTCAAGGTCCTCAGCAAATTCATCCAAAAATCTCATCCTATCCTCTGCCTTGCAGTCAAAGGATTTTAGATATGAGGACAAGGACAAAGAAAAAGATTCATTTGTTTCTTCTTTACTATGATCATTATTCCATTGTTTGAAACCTTCAACTGAGGGAGAGTTTGCCACCTCCTCTGACCTATCTATCCATTCCTCCAAAAACATAAGCCAAAAGTCTTGAAATGACTTAATGGATTTGACAGGAAAGCTTTCAACCCACTGTTTGCATTTCCCTTGAAGTGAATCATAGAATAACATAATGCAAACATCCTCATGTTTAACTCTAAGAAGCTGTGCAAATTCACAAAAATCTGATATATGCTTCAAGGTTAAACTCAAATCTTCACCGTTGAATTTTGGACCATTCTTTAGAAAATATGCATCCTTGGGAAAATGATTTGGGAAACCATGAATTCCTGAAAAATCTATGCATGCATACCTTGAACTAAGAATGGTAGCTTCTGGGTCCTTCATAACTCCAGTGGAATCACCATGAATGTATGAATTTTTAATTCTTCAACAATGGAGTCGCCAAGGTAGATTTGCAGCCTCAAAAATTCCTCTGAGCTCCTGCTACCTTCAGAAGTTCAGCATCATAATTTCGGGAATGAATAATCTTCAGTCTCCCGGCAGACGCACCAAAATGTTATCACAAAATCATGTACTGATGGCTGCTAATCAGTTAGACTTTATGTAACTATTTCAGACCAGACTCTTGGCTAAGGATTAGCCTCCCTAACCTGAGAGGGCTCTCTCAAAACAAACTACTGATTGTGATTAACACTAAGAGGGCTAACTCTTGAAATGAAAACTTAATAACATGCTGGTTGGACAGACAACATAAGATTTCTTCCATTGGGCTCATGGAGTCAAACACCATTTCAGTAAACCATTCAACTACTCACTCATGGAAGTCAAGGCATGTAATGTTTAAACACTCAAAACATTTTGCAAATGAACCTCAACTCATAAATATACACAGGAAATCTGAGCAACTAGGTGAATTCAGAGTGATTGTATATCTATAGAGCTGTAAAACACAAAGGATAAGACAAAGCCAGATACATCTTGAGCATTTGAACAAAGTATGAATCTTGAGAAGAAAAAGTAGTCTATTATATTACTGCAACAAGTCTTTTACATAAGCCAATATAAAACTCTGTTTTTTCAATAACATCCAACCCCTGTTACATAGATCATTCAGCCATATATAGAAACATGACTCTAACTACTTGGAGCTTCCTCCTCCAGCATGAGGGGAGCTCGATGACTGCCTATGATGACACCTACTAACTTTTAACTAACTAATAATTACAGCTGACTATTAATTGACAGCGCTGGACTCCTAAAACAATTAAAACTCTAATTCTACATCATGCTGGAAATAGCATTTATTACAACCGAGATGGTGCTCCTACGAGAAAAAGGAGAGAACAGGCTCATTCTCTGACAAGTGGCTTCTTTTTAGTTTGGCTGTGATAGGTGTCTGTAGTTGCTTGCTGGCCTTTAATGTAACATGTTTTCCAACACCCTGAAATATAGGAAACTGCTCCTGTTTGTCGGTCCTTGGTTTGCCTCAACATATTCGAATCCAAAGGAGTATTCTTTTATCCTTTAATTAACCAAAATAGAGCGTCCTGTATGTGTTGTCCACCGTTTCTTGTAGCTTGTGATGACACAACATTTCAAAAGAAGATTTGCCGCTTTGTTAATCATCATTGACCAACTGAACTGTAATATGCAGCTACAGCAGTTTCGTAGCGCGCTACGAAACTGCTGTGTAAATTCAAAAACACAGCTTCAACTCAAAATCTGATTGTCTTCAAGTAACAAGGAAGAAGAAATGTATGCCAATCATTGGCAATGAAAACAAAACCCTCCCCATAAGGTCCACTAAAGTGTTCACTGCCTGAAAGATTAAGAATCCTTGGAGTTTCAATAACTGCCTGACATAAGAGGCTAAAACAAAGTTCATTGTCTTGGGTTTTTATCCCTGAACAAGAGATAACTGCCTCAGAAGGTTTATGATCTTCTGCTTCAACACCATCATCTGTTAAAATGCCACATTCCGTTGCAATTGCTTTAGCTGTGTTAATATTGTTACCAGTGACCATCCTCACTGTAATACCTGCCATATCATGTTGTGGAGATGCTTTCTTGCAACAAACTTTAGCCCAAGGGCTTACATTGCATTAGTCTTATCACTTATAATCCCGTTTCAGCAAAGAATGCATCACTAATCAATTGGTGAACCACTTTCGTAATGATTTTCTTGGATCTTCAACGTGTTCCACATACTTGTCAGAATAGTCAGGCATCCAGTTTGCACGGTGTTCCTATATCATTTTAGATTGAGCTCGCTTATGTAATTATAAAGCTAATGCTTTTCATTTTCTTCGTTGGACCCACATCAGCCCCAGATGTAGCACTAGCTGAGCGCTTTCTCACATAGCCTTCATGAAGTGGCTTAGGAATTTGATAGGAGAACTGTGAAAGATTTATTCTTGCCTCTAAATATTCTGGATTTTCTATCAGAAACCTTTCAACCTCTGCGATTTGAACGTAACTTCTTCCCTGATGGAGTAACATAGTACACATCAGCAAACTTGGATGCACCTTCACCTCTAATCACAAGCAATCTTTCCCATCCAGGGGGAAGCTGAGAAATATTTGGCTTGTCAATTGCCCAAAGTCTGCTCTTATCTTGAGAAATATCAGCTGGATCATCACATGATGCATCTGGACGCCAAGGATAAGCATTTTCACACACCCAAGGATCTTCCAGAATGTATTGTCATATCGCTTCGTATTGCTCCTTGGTTGGAATTAACCTCTACTTGAAACACCTTGCACACTGGACAGTGAATACCCCTACAGAAGGTAAAACCCGTCTTGAAACGTCTCTCGGCATTGATAAATCATTAAATGGACTTTCTTGTACAACAATGGGATCTGAAACAGAGGCATAATCTAGTTCTTCAAAATAATTTCCACTGGGATTGTAGACTTCATTGCATGGAACATACTCCAATGAGGATGCATCTCTTGAATGCACTTCCTGAAAGGGTACGAGTTCATTAGAGATTAGCAGACGTGGATCTGATCTTGCTGAAACCTGAAGAGGATTAGTGTCAGGATTTTCCTGCTTCAAATATGGAAATAGCCTTAGAGTCGGATCTCTGGATTTGAGGAATTCTTATCGACTATCTGAGCGGCTTTGGTTGACTTGAGCGGCGTCTTGTTCTAGAGCTCCTACAATAGTAACTCCAAGTCTTCGGCAAACTTCAATATATATTATGCTTAGCATTATTCCACTTCCAAATGCAGATTTAAGCACTTGATGCAAGTATGACTGTTTTGGATTGTTAAGAAGAGATGACCTAGTAAGCCTCGTAAATCAAAAAGAACAAAATTCACCGCCTCCAAAATTTGCAACAGATGGCACCCAATTTCTTTTAATACTAACTCTGCTTCCACTTGTTTTGTCACTTTCTTTCCAGCTGTGATTTCAAAAGCACGGATCTTCATGATGGCAGTTGTAACATACCCATGACCACATTATTCCCCAAATGAGCCTCGGCCACATCACATAATTTTCCTATAATATATTGCGCAGAGTATTTCCCATCAGCTGTTCCATACTTTCCCAAAACCCAGCATATTACTTGCAAAAGAATAGATGGAGGTTTCGGCTCTCCAAGTATCTGCAAATATGAACCCACAGCAGAAGATCTCAATTGGCTATCAGCATCCTCATTATCTTCACCCAAACCTTCAGCAATCCGTCGCATTAAATAATGTGCCACTTTAATATTTACCGGATCTCCATCGTGTTCAAAGACTTTATTCATAATCTGAATGAACCAATGATTGCTTGGTGCAAAGCGTTCTGCAATTACTTCAACCTTGCTGGATTTTATTAATATTAATATTAATTAGTTTGATTAATATTAATAAACTCTGTTTCTTAAAAGCCATCTTCTAATATAGAAAGAGCTCTCAAGTAATCACTTGCAGAAGTCTGAAAATCCTCTCTTTCCAATGATGTATCTTCTAAAGCACTACACCACGACCAGCATCTTCTAAATCTTGATATGCTTTCCTTCTTATGATTGGCACCTTATTCAAAAGCCACCTTTCTATTAACCTCAGCTGTCATTGACAGTGGAACTGATTGAGGACTTTTATCCTGGTTAACAAGCTTTAAACTCTCACTAGAAGGCAAGCAAGCCTGTAGCCATAACTCAGATGAATTACAAACTTCACCATCAATTTACCGAAACAGGCTTTTCTAAGCATATATCATATTCCCACAGAACTCATAGGAGACAAAAGTGATATGGGTGAGCAATGGTTTCGGACAAATTCCCAATTTCGTAGCGCAGCCAGTGCAAATTATGAATTATGCGCTACGAAACCACCTAAACATCTTGCGCTGCGAAACTACTAAAAGGGTTCATGTGCTTATTTGCAGACATTTAGCATTGAAATTTTGTCAGTGATAACAGTGGCTCCACTTGGGATAGTGTGCCCTTGTGGTACACTAAGAACATGCAGATCCAGTGCCTTATCCATTTATGACAAACAGAAATTTGCTTGACAAGCATGACTGTAGGAGAAAGAAAGCTACATCTACTGAAAAATGCTCAGTTGACCTTGAGCTTATTTGTATTTACCTACCTACCTACCCTAACAATTTCAACTTCTTTCTGCTCAATCAATATGAAATTTCCAATGTAGCCAATCCTCTGTTTTATCCGATATTTGATTTCTTTGACTGCATCGGAATTCAGAGCCAATATGATGGTGTGATGAACGCTGCCACTGAAATTGTCTCTGATCTTTATAAGTAAACTGAAGCACTGGAGAGTAAAACTCTTCCATGTAATCAGCTATAGGATCCCAGAATACATGATCAGCTTGATGATTCTTGTAACTTTCTGGTTGTGCAAGCTGATTTTCAACAACAGTGAACAGTTCCTCAATCGTGAAAGAGAAAGGAACCAGCACTCTTCCTTTGCGTTCTGCCATAGAAAACTTCTGAAAATAATGATCATGATTATGAAAACTATATGATTGAATTTGACCTTCTAAACCTTCAATTTCTTTTTCAAGGTCCTCAGCAAATTCATCCAAAAATCTCATCCTATCCTCTGCCTTGCAGTCAAAGGATTTTAGATATGAGGACAAGGACAAAGAAAAAGATTCATTTGTTTCTTCTTTACTATGATCATTATTCCATTGTTTGAAACCTTCAACTGAGGGAGAGTTTGCCACCTCCTCTGACCTATCTATCCATTCCTCCAAAAACATAAGCCAAAAGTCTTGAAATGACTTAATGGATTTGACAGGAAAGCTTTCAACCCATTGTTTGCATTTCCCTTGAAGTGAATCATAGAATAACATAATACAAACATCCTCATGTTTAACTCTAAGAAGCTGTGCAAATTCACAAAAATCTGATATATGCTTCAAGGTTAAACTCAAATCTTCACCGTTGAATTTTGGACCATTCTTTAGAAAATATGCATCCTTGGGAAAATGATTTGGGAAACCATGAATTCCTGAAAAATCTATGCATGCATACCTTGAACTAAGAATGGTAGCTTCTGGGTCCTTCATAACTCCAGTGGAATCACCATGAATGTATGAATTTTTAATTCTTCAACAATGGAGTCGCCAAGGTAGATTTGCAGCCTCAAAAATTCCTCTGAGCTCCTGCTACCTTCAGAAGTTCAGCTTCATAATTTCGGGAATGAATAATCTTCAGGCTCCCGGCAGACGCACCAAAATGTTATCACAAAATCATGTACTGATGGCTGCTAATCAGTTAGACTTTATGTAACTATTTCAGACCAGACTCTTGGCTAAGGATTAGCCTCCCTAACCTGAGAGGGCTCTCTCAAAACAAACTACTGATTGTGATTAACACTAAGAGGGCTAACTCTTGAAATGAAAACTTAATAACATGCTGGTTGGACAGACAACATAAGATTTCTTCCATTGGGCTCATGGAGTCAAACACCATTTCAGTAAACCATTCAACTACTCATTCATGGAAGTCAAGGCATGTAATGTTTAAACACTCAAAACATTTTGCAAATGAACCTCAACTCATAAATATACACAGGAAATCTGAGCAACTAGGTGAATTCAGAGTGATTGTATATCTATAGAGCTGTAAAACACAAAGGATAAGACAAAGCCAGATACATCTTGAGCATTTGAACAAAGTATGAATCTTGAGAAGAAAAAGTAGTCTATTATATTACTGCAACAAGTCTTTTACATAAGCCAATATAAAACTCTGTTTTTTCAATAACATCCAACCCCTGTTACATAGATCATTCAGCCATATATAGAAACATGACTCTAACTACTTGGAGCTTCCTCCTCCAGCATGAGGGGAGCTCGATGACTGCCTATGATGACACCTACTAACTTTTAACTAACTAATAATTACAGCTGACTATTAATTGACAGCGCTGGACTCCTAAAACAATTAAAACTCTAATTCTACATCATGCTGGAAATAACATTTATTACAACCGAGATGGTGCTCCTACGAGAAAAAGGAGAGAACAGGCTCATTCTCTGACAAGTGGCTTCTTTTTAGTTTGGCTGTGATAGGTGTCTGTAGTTGCTTGCTGGCCTTTAATGTAACATGTTTTCCAACACCCTGAAATATAGGAAACTGCTCCTGTTTGTCGGTCCTTGGTTTGCCTCAACATATTCGAATCCAAAGGAGTATGCTTTTATCCTTTAATTAACCAAAATAGAGCGTCCTGTATGTGTTGTCCACCGTTTCTTGTAGCTTGTGATGACACAACATTTCAAAAGAAGATTTGCCGCTTTGTTAATCATCATTGACCAACTGAACTGTAATATGCAGCTACAGCAGTTTCGTAGCGCGCTACGAAACTGCTGTCTAAATTCAAAAACACAGCTTCAACTCAAAATCTGATTGTCTTCAAGTAACAAGGAAGAAGAAATGTATGCCAATCATTGGCAATGAAAACAAAACCCTCCCCATAAGGTCCACTAAAGTGTTCACTGCCTGAAAGATTAAGAATCCTTGGAGTTTCAATAACTGCCTGACATAAGAGGCTAAAACAAAGTTCATTGTCTTGGGTTTTTATCCCTGAACAAGAGATAACTGCCTCAGAAGGTTTATGATCTTCTGCTTCAACACCATCATCTGTTAAAATGCCACATTCCGTTGCAATTGCTTTAGCTGTGTTAATATTGTCACCAGTGACCATCCTCACTGTAATACCTGCCATATCATGTTGTGGAGATGCTTTCTTGCAGCAAACTTTAGCCCAAGGGCTTACATTGCATTAGTCTTATCACTTATAATCCCGTTTCAGCAAAGAATGCATCACTAATCAATTGGTGAACCACTTTCGTAATGATTTTCTTGGATCTTCAACGTGTTCCACATACTTGTCAGAATAGTCAGGCATCCAGTTTGCACGGTGTTCCTATATCATTTTAGATTGAGCTCGCTTATGTAATTATAAAGCTAATGCTTTTCATTTTCTTCATTGGACCCACATCAGCCCCAGATGTAGCACTAGCTGAGCGCTTTCTCACATAGCCTTCATGAAGTGGCTTAGGAATTTGATAGGAGAACTGTGAAAGATTTATTCTTGCCTCGAAATATTCTGGATTTTCTATCAGAAACCTTTCAACCTCTGCGATTTGAACGTAACTTCTTCCCTGATGGAGTAACATAGTACACATCAGCAAACTTGGATGCACCTTCACCTCTAATGACAAGCAATCTTTCCCATCCAGGGGGAAGCTGAGAAATATTTGGCTTGTCAATTGCCCAAAGTCTGCTCTTATCTTGAGAAATATCAGCTGGATCATCACATGATGCATCTGGACGCCAAGGATAAGCATTTTCACACACCCAAGGATCTTCCAGAATGTATTGTCATATCGCTTTGTATTGCTCCTTGGTTGGAATTAACCTCTACTTGAAACACCTTGCACACTGGACAGTGAATACCCCTACAGAAGGTAAAACCCGTCTTGAAACGTCTCTCGGCATTGATAAATCATTAAATGGACTTTCTTGTACAACAATGGGATCTGAAACAGAGGCATAATCTAGTTCTTCAAAATAATTTCCACTGGGATTGTAGACTTCATTGCATGGAACATACTCCAATGAGGATGCATCTCTTGAATGCACTTCCTGAAAGGGTACGAGTTCATTAGAGATTAGCAGACGTGGATCTGATCTTGCTGAAACCTGAAGAGGATTAGTGTCAGGATTTTCCTGCTTCAAATATGGAAATAGCCTTAGAGTCGGATCTCTGGATTTGAGGAATTCTTATCGACTATCTGAGCGGCTTTGGTTGACTTGAGCGGCGTCTTGTTCTAGAGCTCCTACAATAGTAACTCCAAGTCTTCGGCAAACTTCAATATATATTATGCTTAGCATTATTCCACTTCCAAATGCAGATTTAAGCACTTGATGCAAGTATGACTGTTTTGGATTGTTAAGAAGAGATGACCTAGTAAGCCTCGTAAATCAAAAAGAACAAAATTCACCGCCTCCAAAATTTGCAACAGATGGCACCCAATTTCTTTTAATACTAACTCTGCTTCCACTTGTTTTGTCACTTTCTTTCCAGCTGTGATTTCAAAAGCACGGATCTTCATGATGGCAGTTGTGACATACCCATGACCACATTATTCCCCAAATGAGCCTCGGCCACATCACATAATTTTCCTATAATATATTGCGCAGAGTATTTCCCATCAGCTGTTCCATACTTTCCCAAAACCCAGCATATTACTTGCAAAAGAATAGATGGAGGTTTCGGCTCTCCAAGTATCTGCAAATATGAACCCACAGCAGAAGATCTCAATTGGCTATCAGCATCCTCATTATCATCACCCAAACCTTCAGCAATTCGTCGCATTAAATAATGTGCCACTTTAATATTTACCGGATCTCCATCGTGTTCAAAGACTTTATTCATAATCTGAATGAACCAATGATTGCTTGGTGCAAAGCGTTCTGCAATTACTTCAACCTTGCTGGATTTTATTAATATTAATATTAATTAGTTTGATTAATATTAATAAACTCTGTTTCTTAAAAGCCATCTTCTAATATAGAAAGAGCTCTCAAGTAATCACTTGCAGAAGTCTGAAAATCCTCTCTTTCCAATGATGTATCTTCTAAAGCACTACACCACGACCAGCATCTTCTAAATCTTGATATGCTTTCCTTCTTATGATTGGCACCTTATTCAAAAGCCACCTTTCTATTAACCTCAGCTGTCATTGACAGTGGAACTGATTGAGGACTTTTATCCTGGTTAACAAGCTTTAAACTCTCACTAGAAGGCAAGCAAGCCTGTAGCCATAACTCAGATGAATTACAAACTTCACCATCAATTTACCGAAACAGGCTTTTCTAAGCATATATCATATTCCCACAGAACTCATAGGAGACAAAAGTGATATGGGTGAGCAATGGTTTCGGACAAATTCCCAATTTCGTAGCGCAGCCAGTGCAAATTATGAATTATGCGCTACGAAACCACCTAAACATCTTGCGCTGCGAAACTACTAAAAGGGTTCATGTGCTTATTTGCAGACATTTAGCATTGAAATTTTGTCAGTGATAACAGTGGCTCCACTTGGGATAGTGTGCCCTTGTGGTACACTAAGAACATGCAGATCCAGTGCCTTATCCATTTATGACAAACAGAAATTTGCTTGACAAGCATGACTGTAGGAGAAAGAAAGCTACATCTACTGAAAAATGCTCAGTTGACCTTGAGCTTATTTGTATTTACCTACCTACCTACCCTAACAATTTCAACTTCTTTCTGCTCAATCAATATGAAATTTCCAATGTAGCCAATCCTCTGTTTTATCCGATATTTGATTTCTTTGACTGCATCGGAATTCAGAGCCAATATGATGGTGTGATGACCGCTGCCACTGAAATTGTCTCTGATCTTTATAAGTAAACTGAAGCACTGGAGAGTAAAACTCTTCCATGTAATCAGCTATAGGATCCCAGAATACATGATCAGCTTGATGATTCTTGTAACTTTCTGGTTGTGCAAGCTGATTTTCAACAACAGTGAACAGTTCCTCAATCGTGAAAGAGAAAGGAACCAGCACTCTTCCTTTGCGTTCTGCCATAGAAAACTTCTGAAAATAATGATCATGATTATGAAAACTATATGATTGAATTTGACCTTCTAAACCTTCAATTTCTTTTTCAAGGTCCTCAGCAAATTCATCCAAAAATCTCATCCTATCCTCTGCCTTGCAGTCAAAGGATTTTAGATATGAGGACAAGGACAAAGAAAAAGATTCATTTGTTTCTTCTTTACTATGATCATTATTCCATTGTTTGAAACCTTCAACTGAGGGAGAGTTTGCCACCTCCTCTGACCTATCTATCCATTCCTCCAAAAACATAAGCCAAAAGTCTTGAAATGACTTAATGGATTTGACAGGAAAGCTTTCAACCCACTGTTTGCATTTCCCTTGAAGTGAATCATAGAATAACATAATGCAAACATCCTCATGTTTAACTCTAAGAAGCTGTGCAAATTCACAAAAATCTGATATATGCTTCAAGGTTAAACTCAAATCTTCACCGTTGAATTTTGGACCATTCTTTAGAAAATATGCATCCTTGGGAAAATGATTTGGGAAACCATGAATTCCTGAAAAATCTATGCATGCATACCTTGAACTAAGAATGGTAGCTTCTGGGTCCTTCATAACTCCAGTGGAATCACCATGAATGTATGAATTTTTAATTCTTCAACAATGGAGTCGCCAAGGTAGATTTGCAGCCTCAAAAATTCCTCTGAGCTCCTGCTACCTTCAGAAGTTCAGCATCATAATTTCGAGAATGAATAATCTTCAGTCTCCCGGCAGACGCACCAAAATGTTATCACAAAATCATGTACTGATGGCTGCTAATCAGTTAGACTTTATGTAACTATTTCAGACCAGACTCTTGGCTAAGGATTAGCCTCCCTAACCTGAGAGGGCTCTCTCAAAACAAACTACTGATTGTGATTAAAACTAAGAGGGCTAACTCTTGAAATGAAAACTTAATAACATGTTGGTTGGACAGACAACATAAGATTTCTTCCATTGGGCTCATGGAGTCAAACACCATTTCAGTAAACCATTCAACTACTCATTCATGGAAGTCAAGGCATGTAATGTTTAAACACTCAAAACATTTTGCAAATGAACCTCAACTCATAAATATACACAGGAAATCTGAGCAACTAGGTGAATTCAGAGTGATTGTATATCTATAGAGCTGTAAAACACAAAGGATAAGACAAAGCCAGATACATCTTGAGCATTTGAACAAAGTATGAATCTTGAGAAGAAAAAGTAGTCTATTATATTACTGCAACAAGTCTTTTACATAAGCCAATATAAAACTCTGTTTTTTCAATAACATCCAACCCCTGTTACATAGATCATTCAGCCATATATAGAAACATGACTCTAACTACTTGGAGCTTCCTCCTCCAGCATGAGGGGAGCTCGATGACTGCCTATGATGACACCTACTAACTTTTAACTAACTAATAATTACAGTTGACTATTAATTGACAGCGCTGGACTCCTAAAACAATTAAAACTCTAATTCTACATCATGCTGGAAATAGCATTTATTACAACCGAGATGGTGCTCCTACGAGAAAAAGGAGAGAACAGGCTCATTCTCTGACAAGTGGCTTCTTTTTAGTTTGGCTGTGATAGGTGTCTGTAGTTGCTTGCTGGCCTTTAATGTAACATGTTTTCCAACACCCTGAAATATAGGAAACTGCTCCTGTTTGTCGGTCCTTGGTTTGCCTCAACATATTCGAATCCAAAGGAGTATGCTTTTATCCTTTAATTAACCAAAATAGAGCGTCCTGTATGTGCTGTCCACCGTTTCTTGTAGCTTGTGATGACACAACATTTCAAAAGAAGATTTGCCGCTTTGTTAATCATCATTGACCAACTGAACTGTATTATGCAGCTACAGCAGTTTCGTAGCGCGCTACGAAACTACTGTGTAAATTCAAAAACACAGCTTCAACTCAAAATCTGACTGTCTTCAAGTAACAAGGAAGAAGAAATGTATGCCAATCATTGGCAATGAAAACAAAACCCTCCCCATAAGGTCCACTAAAGTGTTCACTGCCTGAAAGATTAAGAATCCTTGGAGTTTCAATAACTGCCTGACATAAGAGGCTAAAACAAAGTTCATTGTCTTGGGTTTTTATCCCTGAACAAGAGATAACTACCTCAGAAGGTTTATGATCTTCTGCTTCAACACCATCATCTGTTAAAATGCCACATTCCGTTGCAATTGCTTTAGCTGTGTTAATATTGTTACCAGTGACCATCCTCACTGTAATACCTGCCATATCATGTTGTGGAGATGCTTTCTTGCAGCAAACTTTAGCCCAAGGGCTTACATTGCATTAGTCTTATCACTTATAATCCCGTTTCAGCAAAGAATGCATCACTAATAAATTGGTGAACCACTTTCGTAATGATTTTCTTGGATCTTCAACGTGTTCCACATACTTGTCAGAATAGTCAGGCATCCAGTTTGCACGGTGTTCCTATATCATTTTAGATTGAGCTCGCTTATGTAATTATAAGGCTAATGCTTTTCATTTTCTTCGTTGGACCCACATCAGCCCCAGATGTAGCACTAGCTGAGCGCTTTCTCACATAGCCTTCATGAAGTGGCTTAGGAATTTGATAGGAGAACTGTGAAAGATTTATTCCTGCCTCTAAATATTCTGGATTTTCTATCAGAAACCTTTCAACCTCTGCCATTTGAACGTAACTTCTTCCCTGATGGAGTAACATAGTACACATCAGCAAACTTGGATGCACCTTCACCTCTAATGACAAGCAATCTTTCCCATCCAGGGGGAAGCTGAGAAATATTTGGCTTGTCAATTGCCCAAAGTCTGCTCTTATCTTGAGAAATATCAGCTGGATCATCACATGATGCATCTGGATGCCAAGGATAAGCATTTTCACACACCCAAGGATCTTCCAGAATGTATTGTCATATAGCTTCGTATTGCTCCTTGGTTGGAATTAACCTCCACTTGAAGCACCTTGCACACTGGACAGTGAATGCCCCTACAGAAGGTAAAACCCGTCTTGAAACGTCTCTCGGCATTGATAAATCATTAAATGGACTTTCTTGTACAACAATGGGATCTGAAACAGAGGCATAATCTAGTTCTTCAAAATAATTTCCACTGGGATTGTAGACTTCATTGCATGGAACATACTCCAATGAGGATGCATCTCTTGAATGCACTTCCTGAAAGGGTACGAGTTCATTAGAGATTAGCAGACGTGGATCTGATCTTGCTGAAACCTGAAGAGGATTAGTGTCAGGATTTTCCTGCTTCAAATATGGAAATAGCCTTAGAGTCGGATCTCTGGATTTGAGGAATTCTTATCGACTATCTGAGCGGCTTTGGTTGACTTGAGCGGCGTCTTGTTCTAGAGCTCCTACAATAGTAACTCCAAGTCTTCGGCAAACTTCAATATATATTATGCTTAGCATTATTCCACTTCCAAATGCAGATTTAAGCACTTGATGCAAGTATGACTGTTTTTGATTGTTAAGAAGAGATGACCTAGTAAGCCTCGTAAATAAAAAAGAACAAAATTCACCGCCTCCAAAATTTGCAACAGATGGCACCCAATTTCTTTTAATACTAACTCTGCTTCCACTTGTTTTGTCACTTTCTTTCCAGCTGTGATTTCAAAAGCACGGATCTTCATGATGGCAGTTGTAACATACCCCATGACCACATTATTCCCCAAATGAGCCTCGGCCACATCACATAATTTTCCTATAATATATTGCGCAGAGTATTTCCCATCAGCTGTTCCATACTTTCCCAATACCCAGCATATTACTTGCAAAAGAATAGATGGAGGTTTCGGCTCTCCAAGTATCTGCAAATATGAACCCACAGCAAAGATCTCAATTGGCTATCAGCATCCTCATTATCTTCACCAGAACCTTCAGCAATCCGTCGCATTAAATTATGTGCCACTTTAATATTTACCGGATCTCCATCGTGTTCAAAGACTTTATTCATAATCTGAATGAACCAATGATTGCTTGGTGCAAAGCGTTCTGCAATTACTTCAACCTTGCTGGATTTTATTAATATTAATATTAATTAGTTTGATTAATATTAATAAACTCTGTTTCTTAAAAGCCATCTTCTAATATAGAAAGAGCTCTCAAGTAATCACTTGCAGAAGTCTGAAAATCCTCTCTTTCCAATGATGTATCTTCTAAAGCACTACACCACGACCAACATCTTCTAAATCTTGATATGCTTTCCTTCTTATGATTGGCACCTTATTCAAAAGCCACCTTTCTATTAACCTCAGCTGTCATTGACAGTGGAACTGATTGAGGACTTTTATCCTGGTTAACAAGCTTTAAACTCTCACTAGAAGGCAAGCAAGCCTGTAGCCATAGCTCAGATGAATTACAAACTTCACCATCAATTTACCGAAACAGGCTTTTCTATGCATATATCATATTCCCACAGAACTCATAGGAGACAAAAGTGATATGGGTGAGCAATGGTTTCGGACAAATTCCCAATTTCGTAGCGCAGCCAGTGCAAATTATGAATTATGCGCTACGAAACCACCTAAACATCTTGCGCTGCGAAACTACTAAAAGGGTTCATGTGCTTATTTGCAGACATTTAGCATTGAAATTTTGTCAGTGATAACAGGTTACATGGAAGCAAATATGGCTAGGCACTAACTAATGTTGGATGGCATAAGCTTGGCTCCAGACGTAGCTGGACTATGAAACAAGGACATGATGGAAAACGTCATTGGGCAGATGGTTTTGACAGTACCCAGAGTGGAATAGGTTCTTACGATTTTCTTGAAAAATGCGGAGACAGGGAGCGACTATTACAATGTTTTCAGAAATGGCAATGACCTGAGTCACAACCGACAATCAATTGTCAGGTTAGGCTTCTATGGAAGTCAGTTGTCGGTTGGCAATGGGAGGCAATTGTTGGTCGGCAACGAGAGGCAGTTATCAATCGGCAACGGGAGGTTGCAGTTTGCCAAGTGGTAGATAGGCATGCAGCAAGGCAAGCCACGATCTAAATGAGACGTAATAAGAGCGGCTTGGAAAAACTGGTGGCATTTGATGATGTGCTCTAGGGTCTGAGGTTCTAGTGGAAGCAATTGTTGTGAGGCTCATTTGATGGCAACTAAGGTTTGGACATCTGCGACAGATTGTGGCAGCGTCTGGCGGTCATTCGGCCGCTTTGGTGTCTAGACTCGTGCGCTTTTGTTTTGTTTTCTTTCTTTTTTCAAATAATTTTTTTTTAATATATATATATATATATATATATATATATATATATATATATATATATATATATATAGATATATATATATATATATATATTAATTTCGGATTATATATATTCCCTTTTTTTATTCTAATTCTTTTTATTTTCTTTTCTTTTCTCTTGTTTTTTATTTTTGTTTTTTCATTTTTTTTTCTAATATGTTTTTTATATTTTTATTTTTTAATGGCCAAGGGCCTAACAAAAAAAATGCAAAATCTCCAAAATTGTTTAGCGAAATGCTTTGATCATGACCACAACAAAGTTGAAGACAAGTTGATGGCCAAAGGCTAGATCAAATTAGCTTTTTGTAGCAGTTGAGTGGCGAGAGGATTGAACAGCTCTAATACCACTGTAACGAACAAAGTTCGTACTACGAATAATAATTTTCATAACACTTGGTACACGAAAACATCCATTGAGGATAAATATATATTGAATATTGTATAAAAGAATTGAAATGAGATATGAGGACCTATTTATATACCTAGGCAAGTTCCCTTTCATTGAATGGTCACGTCCTTAAAACATGCCTCTTCATTAACTAATTACTAGTTAATTGATCATTAATTATGATTATTATTGTTTAAATTAATTTTATTATTTTTATATAAAGTATATTCATAATAAAGATGTTGTTATAATAAAGAAAGAGAAACTCGGTACAATATGGGGGAAAAAGGAAGGAAGACTGCAGACTAGCGTTGCTTGTTGAAAATAAAGAAGATGAATGATACATAAACAGTGGGTGCTTGAAACACATGACTGAGTACCAAAACAAATTTATCATTTTGGAGAAAAGAAAAATTGGCAGTGTTGCATTTGGAAATGAATCCTTTGTTAAGATACTTGGAAAGGGTGTAGTAAGTCTTGGAAGTGAAAATGTAAAAGCAACAAATGTTTTACTAGTTGAAGATTTGAAGCATAATCTCCTTAGTGTTAGCAAAATATGTGATCAGGGATACAATCTCATGTTTGATTCTTGAAGATGTGAAATCAAAGAAGAAGACTCAGGAATATTGGTTGCAACAACAACAAGAAGATCAAATAACATATACATCCTAGACAAAAAGGAGAGAAAGAATATTGAAGCCACGCAAAAGAGCTCCAAGGATAACAAGGAAGGAAAGGATAAGAATATAAAAAAGAAAGGTGAAGTACTATTCAGCACCATAAGTTCAGAAGGAGAAACCCCAAAGAGAAGAATCACCTTTTTCCATTAATGTCAAAGGGGGAGAGAAAGACCAGGAAGCATGGAGACAAGGGGATCATGATCACAAGGGGGTATATTAGTTGTCATCAACTAAAAGGGGGATATTGCTGAAGGAAGTTGTCATTGATGTCAAAGGTTGTGCAAGAAAGAGAGAATGTGTTTTTACTACACTCACCTAGTTCACATGGAAACATGACATAGATGGTTGGAAATCTTGTTATAGGACCTTCCAATGGTAAATGTAAATCTCTCTAACTCCTCGTGGTTGAGGAGAATTTATTTTTGGATTTTTGATGCCCCATTTGGATACCCAATTTTTTAATACATTTTTACTCCATTTACCTGGCACAAATGGAATAATAACATATATGATTGGAAAACTTATTCTGAGATCTTTCCAACAATATATGGCATTCCCTCTAACTCCTCATGGTTGAGGAGAAGAGATTTTTCAAATATTCACTATACATTCTACCAATTACGTAAGTCAGTCCTGCCACTAGACAAGTCAGCCCAGTCTAATCCCCAAATGCACTATAAATAAGCACAAGAATGAAAATTTCAATTTATTCTCTCAAGAAAATTCAGATTTTTTCAAGGAAGAGAAAAAAATAAGGGTTTCTAAGGTTCACATATCATGAACTAGAAGTCAAGAAGAGTTGATTTGAAGTGATTTTCTCGGGGAACATTTTTGGCACATGTTTAAGGTTTTTAGGCTTGTTTTAGACTACTTTGAGGACTGTCTTGTAGGGGTGATTTATTAGAGGAGAACCACAACCTTAGAACAATTTGTATTGGAATATTTTATCATTATATTACAAGCCAATTTGTTTCTCTTGAAAGGCACAACTTTTACGAGTAAGGCAGATCTGTATTGAAGTGCATGTGAGAGGGCCAATATCCCTAGTATGGGAGTCCTTATTTCTCTGTATTAAAGCAAAGGTAGCAGGGTGGTGCAAGGAAAGAGTGTTGTAGCTTCTTTCAAGTTGAAACCTGTAAATTAGGAGGTCAATGCCTCCTACCAGAAGGTGCTAGTAAATTAGGAGGTTGTAGCCTCCTTCAAGCTGGTACTTGTAAACATTGAAACTATGTAAGATAAGTTTCATATATAATTTAATGTGTTGTTGATAAGTATTATTTGCATGTTTTCTTTGAAGTTTTAAACAATTGTTAAAAGTGTCCAATATTGATTCACCTCCCCCCCGCCCCACGCCCCACTCCCCCTTCTTAGTATTGGTAATATTTTCATCATCATATATGTATTTCCATTAACATAAGGGATAGGCATAGGGATGCACAAATAAGAATGTATGAATCCAAGTTTTCTACATGCTCTAGGAATGGAATCATGAAAAGTTTGTTTGTTATGCTTTCCAAGGATACAAGCATCACAAGATTCAAATGAAGTGTGAAACAAATCTTCAATTACTCCAATATTGCAATGGGTAACAACATAATGAGTAGATTCAAGTGCCTAATCTTTAGCTGGATTTGATGTTTTACCTCTATCTTCTCTCTGGTTTCGATTATCTTTGATTATCTCCCAGGTGATTTTGCATGTTGATGCATCATGTCCATCTCTATCTCAATGAATGCAATGAAGATCATGTATTTTTCCTTTGGAATTATTTCTTCCATGTCCTCTTTTTCTTCCACACCCTTCCATAGAATCATGTGATTGATCCATGGGCCTTGTGAACAAGGCACTCTGCTTCTCCAAGGAACAAGTTGTTTTCTTCCTCTTCCCAAAATATTTCTTTCGTTCTACAATCTTCTCCACCATAGAGCCAAAATTAATGGCCTTGAGTTAGTCACTAGCTTGCAGGGATTCAAGATAGTGAGAGTACGTAGGTTAGAAAGCCTTGACAAAGTCTAGGAGAGGAATGCTTATCTTCACTCTAATTGCATATGTATCATGCATAGAGGATATTTCTAGGGTATCGTCATCATTCAACTCAAGGTTGAAGAGTTTACCATTATTTGAACAAACTCCAATCTTGGGTATGAAACATACATATTTTTCAACTTCTTTATTGCACCATAATAAATTGTAATGGAAACTATATGAAAAATCACCTCCTCAATTGCAAAAACAGTAATTGAGACATAGGCTTTGTTGTCCTTGTTCTCCCAAATTGCTAGCCCCTTATAAGATAGGCTTGTTATGTGTGTTTTCATCCCTATATTTCTCAAATTCCCTTCCATAAGTCTTTAAAAATTAGGGTGGGTTCAATATTTCTAAACCACTCTCAATAATTCTCCTCGCTAGTCAGCAGCACACCAACAATTAAGATGAGAGAATGCATCCTCTATTCTTGTTCCAACATCCTACATTATGCTCAATAAGAATTCAAAATTATCATAAGCACACATAAGCAATTCAAACAATCATCCGATACAAAAGAAATCATCCTCAAAACTTGCAAAAGACGTTGTCTACCGAGGCCACAATTTTTCTCGAACGGCAAAATTCTCACTAGAATCTACTGAAAACAAATTCAAGAAATCCAATCTTGGGAGTGTTTGAATCATTTTTTTTTATGGTGGAAAGGATTCAGCACCATCAGGAACCCCATAGGACACCCAAAATATTGAATCATGACAATTGAAACCAATATTTATAGATAATTCTTCCATATGGGTTTTCAAAATTATGCTAGATAGTTTCAAAGCGAAATTGTGGCCTAGTTAGACTACATCCAAAAATTATATTCTAGAAAAGAGGTATACTACACCTAAAATTTAATGTTCAAGACTCTGACTCCATTCCTAAAAACACCTAGAACCCATCACATCATAGCATCCATGAGTTGGGTTTGTTCCCCAATAATTCCAAATCTTTCAATCTTCTCACGGCACGTCCTGGTTTAGTTCCTTTTTAGACGTTCATTCTTGTTTTTTTTTCCAATGAAATTTTAATCAATAGACTCACACGGTAATCATCTTAAAAAATATCCCTGGCTTCACTCCGCTAAATAAATTCATAACACCTGTACATACGAAACAAAAAGATGTTGAATATATGTGGGAGACCAAGGGTTGTTTGAGAACCGGAGACCGAAGGAATTGAAGAGAGTCAATAAAGATGGATTTTTGTCAATAAAATGTGGTTAGAATGTGTATGATGTGGTCGATGCCAAGTGAAAGAGTAATGATACAGTAGTTACAAACATACAACAAATGGTTGCAGTGCCTAGACAAATGGAAGGGTGGGAAATTTTCCAAAATTTGTGGAGAGAGTCATGTCCCGGAATAGATGCCTAAGAAAATAGATAGCACCGAAAACTGGCGTGAGCACAAGCTAGGGATTTTTTGTAGCGGCTGCAACACCCTACAAAATTTTGGCCTCCTTCTAATTTCTAAGACTTCCTTGGGTTTTTACTTGATGTTTGCAAGAACTCGGGCTCATCCCATGAGCTCGTGTTGAGTAATTGCACCCTCCTCGTTTGGCCGTTTTCCAGACATCTTTTAGCAAGTTGGTCACAAATTCATGCTTGCAGCCATGTTCTGGCTATGCACAAAGTCCCTCTTCATGTGTACAAGTTGTATTCACTATGTAAGCATTCGTCTCACTCACACACGAAGTTGTATGCACTTTCGCGCAAGTGTCATCACGGTCATTCAATGATCTATCAAAAGTTTCGCGCTTGTCACTTGCATTGTTGATCAGTCACACTAAGTGTATGTTTTCTTGATGGTTCGAAGTGTCTTTCGTCAAGTAATTTTTGAGTGTGTGTTCGCAAGTTCATGCATGTACAAAATTGAGCGCACATAGTGTACTGTGGTTTGGATGAAAATTTCCATAGAAGAATAAGATATGTTGAGTAATATCATCATGTGTGATTAGAATTCAAATTCATTTTTTATAGCAACCTACAGTTAAGAGGCATTGATTAGTCAGTTGGAAGTAAAGCAAAGACTTGTGTACATTATTGACACAGTTACAGCGGAAGTTGTGACTGTTGGATGAACAACTATAGGAAAAAGAAGGCATCAAGATCAATTCAAAACTTAAATCCACTCCAACCCTTGTCAATGATGTCAAAGGTGGAGAAAAGAAGCAAAGTAAAAAAAAGCCATTAGTTGAAGGGGAGTTACTTGTATCCTAGGACATCATTTTTTGTAGATGTTTTACTCATGTTGTTGTCATCAATGCCAAAGGGGGAGATTGTTTAGTATCGTATTTTCATTGATGTCAACAATGACAAGTGTTGTATCAACATTGAAGAAAGACAAGTGTAAGAATATGTGAGAACAATGCCAAGTTATGAGAAGGGAAACGCTACCTAGTAACTAGTGAACAAGTACACATGGCTTAATGAACAAATATCATTGACCATAAAACAACTTTCAAATGACAATGAAACATACAAACTTCCAAATTCACTTAACACATTTTCTTGCATGTCTTCACTAGATCGTTGTGACATATAGGCGTTAGTTGTGAAAGTTACCAGGACATGTTTGATGAATCATCTTGTAATATAAACAAGACAAGTGTCAAAATTACATTGGATTTATTTTGAAGAAATACAAGAATAATGTGAATACAATTATTAGAGGAAATTTCAACTCAAAAATAGCCACATACGAAAATATTAAGAAATTAATAAAATAATGCCATGTAGACAATTTTTTAATATATTATTTTTATTATTTTACTTTTATCAAAATTACCTATATAAATTTCATGTTTATCAAAATAATCGTATATATATATTATATTTAAATTAGATTATTAGCACAAAATTTATTAATTTTGTGCTTCCAGTTAATCAGTGAAATAATCATGATTATTTTTATTTGTGTTTTAATTAAAATAAATCTATTAGCACAAAATTTAAATTAAAAATTAAATTTAAATTTAAATTACACAAATAAAAGCACTTTTATCAAAATAATCATACACACACGCATGCACACAAAATTTAATAAAATTTAAATAAAAAAGTAAATTTAAATTTAAATTAGTTACGTGTCATTAAAACACACGCAACCCCTTCATTAAAAATATTATTGCTATTATAACTTTATAGAATAAGATATTATTTTTATTTTTAATATTTAATGTAGTTTTGGGTCACTTGTGCACCGTACATGCTTAAGGTAGGTAAATTATATTATTAAAAAATTGTCGGTGCCTACTCACACATGTATCTTTTTTGAATTTTAAATGCTTTTGATTGGCTTACACATTATGACATGGAACTTCAATGTCAACTTTTTAAAATCAAATTTCCTCTAATAGTGACATTTTTCAGAAAACATAATTACTATTGTTTCATGACAATAGTTGGGACATAATAGCATAACTTCATCATCATTCCTTGAAATCTAAGCATATTAATCTCTCTGACAACAATTGACCTTCAATAGAAAGACATATTCCCTTCATAGATATGGTTTTCCAATTAAATCAAGTGCCACAATTGCAATACACCAAATGAGAGTTTAAGAGAAACAAATAGACCAAAATCATGTAAACAACATTGTGCTGGAACTGAAACTGGATTGTGTGTTAAGTATTTTTGGTCAAGTCAACCTAGCATTAAACAAAATGTAATAATTCGTCCCTCCTGTGATAGGGTGGCTATGTTTAAAGGGAAACAAGGCCTATAAATGGGTCGTGCTCTCTCCTCCATTCAGATAAGGATATGAACCTGAGGAAGAAAATGAAGAGGTTCATATCTCATGAACCTAGAAGAGGACTGCATGAAGGATTTTATGGTTTCTAATTTTTTTCTAGATTAAGGGGTCATGGAGGGTTTTATGATCAAATTTTGAAGCATTTTTGAGCTATCTTTATGGACAGAATTCAACCTACTTATAGCATAGATCTCAACCCTCTTATGGTACAGACCTAGACCTATTTGTAAGAGAATAACTCAAACTCCTATAGAAAAAACTCAAGCCCTGTAACAAACAAAACTCAAGTTGTAGAAATTTGAATAATATAACACTTATTCACAGAGATTATCCTGATTATACACTATTTGCAGAATGTATGCATAATACATAACCTCCTCTACCATTGATCATCAATTTGTGGAATTAAAAAAACAATCGCATGCGCACATTGAAACATCAATCACACATATCAACACAGTATGTAATGGGGAAAGCATACAGCTGAAAACCCCCAACTATCTGTATATTATAATGATAGAGAACATGTAACAATACATAGTACAATACTCCTCACAAGTACTCAGTACTATCTCCACATGCTACACATAAACTAGCTCAGATCTGAACAAGTCACGGGTTCAAATCTCCTCCATTGTTTGCCTGCCTCTACTACGCAATCCAAGTTGAGAATAGATCAGATCCAAGTTTGAATTCCCTTGGCATGTACTGCGCAATCCTCATTGGCAATCTCAATCAATGATTGTGCAAATCTCATGCACAGCTATAGTCACAACTGATAGTAGTCTCACCCTTTCACCCACCTCTAACACTTGTCTCCACTGAATTGTCCATGCACTGAGTTAACTGATGTATTCTTTAGTTGATTTATGAGTTAATAATTAGTGAATTAATTAATAATTAATTCACATCACTCATCACTAGTGTATTTGGCAGTTAGACTAAATACAACTAGTTCAACTAAGTCAAACTGAACACAACTCCATCAACTCCTCAATCAACTCCACCAAACTCAATCACTTGAGTTCTAACTGAAGTCCATCATGCAATAGCTCAACTAACCCATAGGAAAAGCGTATTTCCTTCTGGCAATTTCATGTGCCACATCCGTAGCTCGAACTGAAGTGCTGCAAGAGGATAAGATAATGTTTATAGTCCAAATATTATTAAGAGCTAATAATATTCGACTGTTCTATTTTTTGACTGGCAGTCTAAAAATAGACTCCGCCCATATGTCTAAAAATAGAGGTCCATCTATTTTTACCAACATGACCAATCATCCATAAATAGCATCCTGCAACTCATAGACCATGATCCATATGTCTAAAAATAGACGTTGCGCCAAAAATAGCCTGCGGGCCCACTTAGTGAAGACGACTTCTTTTCACTAAGCTCCATCATCTTGTTGCATTTTCAACACTCCCTCTCAACAAGATATGGATTATCTGCAACCCCTATCCTACCTCTGTGGTATTTGAATTTGCTCCTGGTGAGCGCCTTCGTCAAGATATCAGCATCCTGATCCTCCGTGGGAATGTATGAAAGTAACATGATTCTCCGCTGCACACAATCTCTGATATGATGGTACCTGATGTCGATGTGCTTGGATCTATCATGAAATACTGGATTAGCTGAGAGTTTAATGCAACTATGGTTATCACAATAAATCATAGTAGGCTCCAAGTGTGACCTGAACAACCCGACCAGCATCTTCCTCATCCATATAGCCTCGCATGCAGCCAAACTTGCTGCCATATACTCAGCCTCTGTTGAACTGAGTGCCACGGATCTCTTCTTCCTGCTGTACCAAGAAACTATTGTTGACCCGATACTAAAGATCCCTCCAGATGTGCTCTTTCTGTCCGTTGGGCTCCCTGCCCAATCTGCATCCGTGAAGCCACATAGCTTCACCTCATCCTCCTGTCTATACCACAATCCATATGCTGATGTGCCCCTGAGATAACGCAATACATGCTTGCCTGCCTTCCAGAAGAGCTTGGTTGGCTTAACCATATCTTGTGAAAGCTAGTTAACAGCATAGCATATATCAGGTCATGTATTGACCAGATACATAAGCGACCCCACCAACTGTCGATAAACAATGGCATCCACTACCTCCGTTGAAGTAGCATCCTCCTTCCTCCAACCTCTAGGAAGAGGAGTATCAACAGGCTTGCAACCATGCATGTTGAACTTCTCCAGTATCTCCCGGGCATACTTACCCTAAGAAATAAATAGTCCATCACTGTGCTGCCAAATTTCCAATCCCAGGAAATAATGAAGGAGGCCCAAGTCCTTCATCTAAAACTCTCTAGCAAGATCCTCCTTGCATGAAAGTATCAACAGCTCATCTCCCGTCAAAATCAAATCATCTACATAAAGTACAATGATCAGCAACTTACCCTCCACCACAATCTGGTATAGGTTAGGATCCGCCTCACTCTTGGAGGATCCAAGTCCAATGAAATAATTTTCTATCCGTGTGTACCAAGCATGAGGTGCTTGTTTCAACCCATACAGCACTCTCTTGAGCCTGCACACATGCGACTCGTTGCTGAAGATCTCGAAATCTTCGGGCTGCTCTATGTACACCTCCTCCTCAATGACTCCGTTGAGGAACACAGTCTTCACATCCATCTGGTGGATGTGCCACCCCATCTGCGCTGAGAGAGCAAGAATCGTCCGTATGGAAGAATACTTTGCGACAGGTGCAAAGGTCTCCTCATAATCGATCCCCTCTATCTGTGAGAAGCCTCGGGAAACAAAGCTTGCCTTGTACTTCTCCACACTCCCGTCAGCTGCCTGCTTCACTTTGTAGATCCATCTCGAACCCACCACTGATTTCCCCTCCGGTCTTGGGACAATCTCCCATGCACTGTTTCTGAAAATCGAATCATACTCTTCCACCATGGCATCTACCCATGCAGGGTCCTCCACAGCTTCCTCGAAAGAGGATGGCTCAGTCGCGACACATTTGCTCACAAGAGCCAAGTATCTAGTGTACCGATCAGGTGACTGTCTCTGTCTGCGCTGTGATGTATGTGGTCCTACAGCCTTCTCTGCATCTTGAGCCAGTCGCTCAGCTTCTGTAGTGCACTTTCGCCCTCTGATGGTTGGCGCTGCATGAGTGGTCTCTTCCACTCCATGAACTTCATCTTGTGGCTGATCCACATCCTGAAGCTCATCCGTAGGAACTAATAGCTCCTCATCTGCATGCAAGTGTGGCTCCCTCTCAAGCGAACACTTCATGGCTTTCTCCTCCTGAAATTTTATATCCCGTCGCACAACAATCTTGCGACTGTCTGGAAAATACACACGATAGTTGTGGGGCGTATCAGTGTACCCCACAAATATCCCAACCTCTGTGGTCAGCTCCAGCTTCTTCCTGGCATCCTTCATCACATGCATGTAAACAGGAGAACCAAAAATCCTCAAATGGGAAATATCAGGCCTCTTACCAGAATAAGCCTCCTCGGGTGTACTCATGCCAAGTATCTTGTGAGGACAACGGTTCTGCACATATACTGCAATATTTCATGCCTCCGCCCACTAGTGAAGTGGTAGGCCCTGATCATGCAACATCGCCTGTGCAGCACCCATGATTGTTCTGTTCTTCCGCTCAGCAACCTCGTTCTGCTGTGGGTTATGGGGAGCTATGAGCTCTCTTCGAATCCCTTCTGCACTGTAGAAGTCCTTGAATTCGCTAGAGATGAATTCACCACCATTGTTGCTCCTAAGAGCCTTCACCTTCTTCCCCGATTCCTTCTCGACCAGTGCTTTGAACTCACAGAAATTTGAGTATGTCTCGTTCTTCTTCTGCATGAAGAAGATCTAGCACTTTCAAGAGAAATCATCAACAAAGATCACATAGTACTTGTGCTTTGCTGTCAAAGCTACTGAGAAAGGTCCACACATGTCTGTGTGAATTCTCTCAAGGATCGTCATGGCGCGACTATCCTTCTCATGAAAGGTGGCTTTCAAAAAATTTCCCAAAGTACACCCCTTGCACTGATCTGACTACGCAAGAGTGCCTTTAGGAAGCCCAGTAGAAATCTGTTGCAATATCTTCAAGGCTCCATGGTGAAGGTGGCCCAATATCCAGTGCCACAGCTCGCCATCATCCCAGCTCACCAATCCTTCTACCTTGCATGCCATTGATGTGCAGCCATCTACATGCAATTGATAAAGGTTCTTGACTCGAACCCCTATCTTCCGGGTTTCTCCAGTTGTCTTAGTGTGCAGGAAAGCCTTTCCCTCGCTGAAGACAACATCATATCCCTTGTCTTCTAACATCACCACAGAGATAAGATTCTTCTTCAATCCTGTAACATGCATCACTTCCTTTAATACGAAGGGTTTACCAGACTCCCTCTCAAAGGAAATGGTACCGATACCGGTCACACTGTATCTACCATCATCGCCCATCTCGATGTGCACTCCAAGATCTTTCTCATCTAGATCAGAAAACAAATCTCGATCTCCTGTCATGTGAAAAGACGCACCACTATCCAAGAACCATACAGATCCCATCACACTTGATACCAAGCATGCGATCAGCGAAAAATCCAGCTCAAACTGCGAGGCTAAGGCCTTTCCCACTGTAGATCCAGCAGCTTGCTTATTTTTCTTCTTCTGCGGACAATTTGTGGCATAATGTCCGTGCTGGTGACAGTGAAAGCACTTCACCTTGGACATGTCCTGCTTCTTGCCTTTCACACCGGAATGAGAATCTTTCTTGTTCTTCCCCTTCTTTGCTTTGGCAGCCAAAGCGCAATTTTCTTCATCAGATGCCTTTGATGAAGATTCGTCCCTGGTATTCCACCTGATCTCCTCTTGCACAAGATCAGACCAAAGTCTCTCCCATCCTGGCAATTTCTCCCGACCATTGACAGAGTCCTGATAGGAATGCCAACTCTTCGGAAGACCAAGGAGAGCCAAGCTCACCAAGTCCTCATCATCGACAGTCACCCCCACACTTCCCAGCTCATCCCAGCATTGGGTGAACTTCGTGAGATACTTGGGCATACTGTCTCCTTTCTCACACTTAATGTTTCTAAGTTTATCCTTGAGCGCCAACTTCCTCTGGTCGCTTTTGCTTTGGAATAAATCTGTCAACGCTTTCCACATCAAGTATGGAGAAGCCTTTCCATGCAGGCTGGATATAATGTGATCCTTCACGCCCTCCAACAGAATCCTTCGACACTTTGCTGTCTTCTTTTGCCAAGCCTCAACTTGAGCAGCATCAGTAGGCTTTGGGACCTCAGCATCTATGAACTCCTTCAACCCATTTCCATCTAACACCGCCTCCATCTTGTCTTTCCATGCAATATAATTCGAGCTACCTTCAAGGGCATACTCCAATTCCAATCCGTTGAAAGACATTTCAACTTCGACACCAAGAAAACACTGCTGCAAATTCGAATTCCACCAGCTCAAAACTCAACCGCTTCTAATCTAAAATTCGTGAGAACAAAGTATTTCTCGTACAGAGATTGACTGTATGGGAATTTACCGGATATCTCACCTTCCAAAAGAAGGATGAATCCAGAGGCTACCTGGTCCGATTACAGACTCTGCCTGAAGAAATAAAAATGTAATCACTTTCTGAATAATAGATCTGATGATCAACTTTGCTCTGATACCATGTAGAAATTTGAATAATATAACACTTATTCACAGAGATTATCCTGATTATACACTATTTGCGGAATTCATGCATAATACATAACCTCCTCTACCATTGATCATCAATTTGCGGAATTAAAAAAACAATCGCATGCGCACATTGAAACATCAATCGCACATATCAACACAGTATGTAATGGGGAAAGCATACAGCTGAAAACCCCCAACTATCTGTATATTATAATGATAGAGAACATGTAACAATACATAGTACAATACTCCTCACAAGTACTCAGTACTATCTCCACATGCTACACATAAACTAGCTCAGATCTGAACAAGTCACGGGTTCAAATCTCCTCCACTGTTTGCCTGCCTCTACTGCGCAATCCAAGTTGATAATAGATCAGATCCAAGTTTGAATTCCCTTTGCATGTACTGTGAAATCCTCATTGGCAATCTCAATCAATTATTGTGCAATATCATGCACAACTATAGTCACAACTGATAGTAGTCTCACCCTTTCACCCACCTCTAACACTTGTCTCCACTGAACTATCCATGTACTGAGTTAACTTATGTATTCTTTAGTTGATTTATGAGTTAATAATAAGTGAATTAATTAATAGTTAATTCACATCACTCATCACTAGTGTATTTGGCAGTTAGACTAAATACAACTAGTTCAACTAAGTCAAACTGAACACAACTCCATCAACTCCTCAATCAACTCCACCAAACTCAATCACTTGAGTTCTAACTGAAGTCCATCACGCAATAGCTCAAATAACCCATAGGAAAAGTGTATTTCCTTCTGGCAATTGCATGTGCCACATCCATAGCTCGAACTGAAGTGCTGCAAGAGGATAAGATAATGTTTATAGTCCAAATATTATTAAGAGCTAATAATATTCGACTGTTCTATTTTTTGACTGGCAGTCTAAAAATAGACTCCGCCCATATGTCTAAAAATAGAGGTCCATCTATTTTTACCAACATGACCAATCATCCATAAATAGCATCCTACAACTCATAGACCATGATCCATATGTCTAAAAATAGACTTTGCGCCAAAAATAGCCTACGGGCCCATTTAGTGAAGACAACTTCTTTTCACTAAGCTCCATCATCTTGTTGCATTTTCAACACAGGCTTCCTGTGAGAATAGACCTCGGCCTCCTGAGGGAAAAACTCAGCCTCCTAAGGGCAGACCTTGGCCACTACAACTCATCCTAATTTACCTCATACTCGGCCCTATAACTAGGCCTATTCATGCCTGAGATTCTCGAACTTGTATCTCAGTCTATTTCATATCTGCTTGGAGCTATATTGGATTCATTTTGATCAATCTTGAAGGCCATATTTGGAGCTAAGTTTGAGAATTGTCCTTGAAGATTGTTGAATCCATTCTTGAAGTTACCTTGAGAAATTTTTGGAGTAGCCCTTGGAGAAGTTTTGAAGAAGCCTCTTGAAGTCTTTGGAGTATCCCTTGAAGAAATTTTGGAGTAGCCTCTTGAATCCACTTTGGAATAGCCCTTGGAGACATATTGAGATCACTTTGGAGTAGTCTCTTGAAGCCATATTGGAGTAGCCTTGAACCCACTTTGAAGCAGTCCATGGAGACACCTTGAAGCAGTACTTTGGAACTATCTTGGTAGAATTTTAATTAGTATTTTGAAGTATATCTAAATTATTTGTAAATCTTGGAGCCTAAGAGGATTGGTGTCCTCATATAGTCCAAGTTGATACTTATATTTTCTTAAGAGGATTGGTGTCCTCATTCAAGGTTGGTGTCATGTAGAATTAAAGTGTTTGTAAAGGTTGTATACACAATTTTAAAAGAGGATTGGAGTCCTCATTAATATTCTCAATAATAAAGTTATTTTTGTTCTTGTATTATTAGTGCTTCTTATATGTGAAAAAAATAGCTAGCACGATACAATAATTGAAATAAATATGGATTCACCCCCCTCTTAGTATTTCCAACAATTGGTATTAGGGTTAGTACCTTCAGTCATAGTCTAACAACTGGAATGAAGGTCCCTAAAGAATATATGGCAAGGTCAAGAAGGAAAGCATCCAAATCCTTTGAAGAAATCTCATCCTCAATCATGAATTCATAAGTCAATCAGGTTGGAAAATCTCCCTTGTTTGAGGGAACAAACTATGTTTTATGGAGCTCAAGAATGAAATTCTATTTGATGGCTCTAGGATATGATGTCTAGAACTCAATTTTTATAGGGTACACAACCTTAAAAACTCCATCAATAGATGCAACTGCAAAAGAGTCAATCGAGAAAACAACACAAAGTCATTGAAATCCATTTTGAATGGTCTATCAGATTTTGTAAGAAACAAAGTAGGACAATGTTGATTAGCCAAAGAGATTTGAAAAAAGATTCAAAATATCTACTCTAAGGAATCCTCTCTTGTGAACACATAACTAGAACATGTGGATCAAGAATAATAAGATGAAAGCAAAACTGAAAACATCAAAACATGGAAAACTATGAAAATGAAGAAGAGGTTGAATAAGACCCTAAATCAGAGCTTGTGGCTGCTCTAAGAAAATTGAAAGAATAAAATGAAGATCTTAAGAATTTGATGCAAGACGTTGAAGAGAAGAATCATGACATGGATGGTTCCAAGGAAGAATTTGTCCTCCTAAGCCTCCAATTAGAAGAATCATAAATGAGAGAAGGAATTTTGACAAGTCATCTCTAAGAAAATATGAGTTGAACAAACTTGAATAATAAATTATTTCCTTGAAGACCCAACTTGAAGAAGTGATCTAAAAATGGGGCACTAAGGCCTTCTTGTGAGCATAGAAGAACCTCTTCCACTTCCAAAGCTTAAATATTCCCAAGATTTATTGATTAACCAAATGTGGAATTAATAAAGTGCTTGAAAATAAGGTGCAGGCTAGAGTTTATTTTTGATTGTTTATGTGCTTTAAAATCTTGTTGTTTACACTGATATAACATACATATAACAGTAAAATATTACAACAAATAACAAACACATAAGACAGCAAGTTTAATATGGATTTCACCCAAAACTCTTGGGCTACGTCTCCTTGAGCTCTAGTCAACTCAACTAGGCTCTCTGGGATTATGGAAGCAGTTCTTTTACAAGATCCATGCTCAACTCCACTGGTTTATACAGAACACAATGAGCTTAGAACACCATCTCCTCCCTGGCTCTGAAGCTCTCAGCTTCTTGGCTCTCGGTTCTCGCTCTGGCTCTCGGCTCTGGCTCTAGCTCTTTAGCTCCGGCTTTGGCTCTCGGCTCTAGCTCTGGCTCTAGCTCTGGCTCTTGGCTTTGGCTTTGGCTTTGGCTCTGGCTCTTGGTTCTCACTCTTCGACTTTCTTCTCTGAGATTAGTCAAATACACTCTCTGCACTGCAGCTCTGTGAGCTATCAGCAGTTTTCTCGACCTCCAAGAGACTGTCTTAGCAACTTTCAGCTCTCTAAGATTACCACTTAACCTCCAAGTAACTCCCAGACTCCCTCAGCTGCTCTACGCATTAGCTTTTCGCTAGATGCCTCTGATAATTCATCTCTCTGGCTCTCTTGAGGCATTTTTCCAGCTCTGCGGCTTCCCCAACTATTTCTCTGCATGTCATTACTCCCCTATGGCTCTGTGGCTTCTCTGCGCGTTGTTTGTTCGACTGGCCACCTAGATCTGCGGCTCTGTGGCTTAAAATGCATCATTGTCTGCCAAAAATGCTCGCTTGCAGCATGGCACAGTGATCAGGGTCCGTCACAGAGGGATCAGGGCCTTCTTACAGGCAAAAACCCGAAAATGGAGAAAAATACAATACACAGAGATTTTTCCAAAATTACACTATCGTGCGTGAATTCTGGACTTGAAATTTCACTAAATCGCCTCTATAACCCTATCAGGTGCGCCATTAGTCGCAACATCGCTATCGCATCATCGCATGGATAAAATCCCAAATACACGGGATAACATAGAAAATCTGAATTCCCAGACTTCAAAAATTATGTAATCGGGGAATTATCGCAATCGCAATCACATTAGCCATGCTATCAGGGATTGTCGATCACTAATCGCTGATTTAATCTAAACCGTTGATCTGATCCCCGATCGGACAGTCCAGATCGCATAGCATATCATTATCGCATCGGCCCTTTGTGTCGGGGATTGCTGATCTCCCGACCGTCGATTTAACCCTGGCCGTTGATCTCATTTTCGATCCGACACTGAGATCGCACACCGCAGATCGCTATTGCATGTCACACTCACTACGGCCCAGGGATTCTGTACATCATCAATACCGATCTGTCAATATGATCATCGGGAATCACAATGTCACATCGGCCCAGGGTCCTTTCCTCATATTATTTGCATATGCCTGCCTCCGACCCAATATGTCACGGATCGGTAATCAGGGGTCTCTTTCACCTCTGCTTTAAGTCCGCCTCTTGGACCACTCCGATGCGATTTTCCTTTATAAATCCTTTTATGCCATTTTTTGAAGATTTTGCCTCTTTTTCAAAGGACAAAGGGCAACTTCTTTATGCGATAACTTCTACATCCGAGGTCCATTTTAGCCCATTCAAATTACAGTAGATTCATAATGAAAATATCTATGCAATGGGACTATTTCCAGGAGCATCCTTGGACTTTCATTTTCCTCTGTGAGGAACACTTAGACTTAGAATTTTATCCAAAATCCATTTTGGATCACGCCTTCCCACTAAAGAACTTTTGGTCTCCAAAAGACAGATATACTGATCTGAATAGAAAATGAGAGTAACAACACCCTCTTCTTTCAGCCTCCACACACTTTCCTTGCATAGTGCCTCTGAACCAAAGCCTTTGACCACTTTCCTTCCTGGATGTGCTGGTCCTCTTGGGAAGAACTGTTTTCCTCCTTGACTTCATGCAGAACTCCTACTGAGAAGGTTACAGAAGGTAGTTTTAACTTCTCTTCCTTGATCATTGATCCAAGGTGGTTGAAACCAATGTGAAGTCACATCTGCTCCCCAAAATTTTCATTTGTACCTGTTTGAAACGTTGTTAACAACAACAGAAATACAAAACCCTAGATGGCCTAAACTCCTGCTTCAACAAAAGAAACAGATTTCACATCTCGTGAACACCTCCATGTCTTACATCTGCATACAAATGATGGACTAGATAACAAGCCCACAAAACATGCCTTTAAAACAAATGACCCTTCAAGTCAAGCATGTAGAAAAATACCTCTAGGACTCTTTTTCAAATATGAAACACTTCATCATCATCTCCATCTTGGAGACCAAGTTAACTTTTCCCAAGTCAACATTGCATGCATGCCAAAGCAATCAACCCTACAAGTTAATTACACATGCATGTTCAAATACAAGGAAATCATCAGCATCCATATGTTCATGCACAACATTCTCATGCATGCGTTTCATCCTTCAACTTTCTCTTAAGCACACTATACTTTCGAAGTTGAAATGAAATATAATGTTGCAGCAACAAAGTGAGTCTCCTACTCAAATTTTTCCATTCACCTTCTTGGTAAAGCCCTACAACTTGCATTCCATTAACAAAGAAATGCAAATAGATGCATCAATAGACATGCAATCTTAATTGGATAAGAAGTCTAACCATTTCTTATCAATCCATTTCAAAGGTCTTTCCTTTGTCTGCACATCGGCATCAACATGTGAATCATCTTGAGACACATCATTCATGGAATCTTTCTTTCCATTTCTACCATTTTCTCTTTCCACCTTCTTCAAGTTTCGTGGAAGCATTGCTGGATTCAGAGTCCAACAGCTTTCAACAAGATGCCCTTGCTTATGGCAGTAAGTGCAACACATGTGCATCCTCTTGATAGCATGATTTGCCTTGTCCAATGGAGCTCTGGCTTCTTGCTTCCTTTCTTTCAAAAGTTTCCTGCATGTGGCTATCCTCTTCCAACATCTAGAAACATTATGGTTATCCAAACCACAAAAGGAACATGCAATTATTTTCCCATACTTATATGGAAATTTATCATGCTTAACATAATCAAAAGGAAAATGTTTACAACCAGATTTATACCTTTCTCTTTCACCTTTATTGCCTTCATGAGGAGGTGAATCAAATGAACAAGTGGCTCCCTTTGGAACACCGTCAATCCCTTCAAGGCTGTTAGAGTTTCCAAAACTCTCTGGTTCAAGTGTGTGATTCTAAACACATGCATCCTACAAATTATGTTTCAAGCTATTGCATTCCTCCTGAATACAATCTTCACACTTCTGAGGTAGAGGACCTGCAATAAAACTCCTTCTTGGAACTATTTCAATTGTCTTCATGGCAGCTTTGGAACTTTCTCCATAATATTGTCCATAGCCAAGACCCAAATACTTAGTCCTTTCCTCAGCCATTATTGGATCAACAATACCTTGTGCATGTTTACCCAAGCCTTTTCCCTCATAGCCCATCTTGGACATTAGCTTGGAACCTATGCCTCTGGTATGTTTTTCAAAAGAACCAATATAAGCATTCTTAGAAGAATTTGAGGAAAAACTGGAATGGTTTGCCTCTTCTTCAAGCTGATACTTGACTAAGGCTTCTTTGGAAACAAAGAGTTGTGTCTCCAACTCATGCATCCTTTTCAGGTTCATATTTGCAATATGAAGTTGCCTCTCCATTTCCTGCAATTTTTCAGAAAGCAACTGCTTCTCTTCCTTCATGGAATTCAACGGCTCTCTAAGTATGATGCTCTTCCTTCCATCCTCATACATTTCTCCCACCATATCCATCATGGTGGACAAGTCTTGCTTCATGTGTTCATCAAAGACTCTTGTGAAGAAAGCAGAATTTGAGGACTCACTTGTAGAAGTTGTCATTATGCCAATGAACAAAAGAACTTCAAACAAGATTAATAAGGAGCTTATTCAGAAAAATTTTGCAACAAACCTCTTGTGCTTCAAGGATTGCCTTGAGGTGCTTTAGGATAAAAAGAATGCCTTCAACCCTTCTTCCTCCTTGTCCTTCCTGGACTGAGCTATCAATAACTTTCCCTTCACCTATGCAAACTAAAACAATAGTCAGTCTGCAAATAAGCATACAATCAAACTCTGACTGTTTAAACACCTTTCAGACAAGCAATCTTTTCATTGTCAATCAAGCATTCTGATGTAACCTTCTTTGAAGGTGGGGCTAACCAATCTTAAGCTCTGATACACCTGATCTGAAAATGGGGCATTAAAGGCTTCTTGTCAAGCTTACAAGAACCTCTCCCACTCCCAAAGCTTATATATTCCCAAGACCCAAAAGATTAACCAATTGCGAAATTAATAATGTGCTTGAAAATAAGGTGTTGCTGGTGTTTATTTTTTATTTTTTATGTGCTTTAAAATTCTGTTGTTTATGCTGATATAACATGCATATAACAATAAAATATTACAGCAAATAAAAAACACACAAGACAGCAAGTTTAATATGGAGTTCACCCAAAACTCTTGGGCTACGTCCCCTTGAGCTCTAGTCAACTCAACTAGGCTCTCTGGGATTATGGAAGCAGTTCTTTTACAAGCTCCATGCTCAACTCCACTGGTTTACACATAACACAATGGGCTTAGAACACCATCTTATCCTTGGCTCTGAAGCTCTCATCTTTTTGTCTCTGGCTCTCGCTCTGGCTTTGGCTCTGGCTCTGGCTCTCGACTCTAGTTCTGACTCTTGGCTCTCGGCTCTGGCTCTGACTCTTAGCTCTCGGCTCTGGCTCTTTTGCTTTGGCTTTTCCAAGCTCTCTCTCTACCTCTGTGTGCACCAATGGTTCGCTCAACCTCCAAGCAACCTTTAGCAACCTTCCAGCGACCTTTAACACCTTTGTTGCCTGTCAATTGTGCTCTCTGGTTTTTCGCTCTCATAGCTAATAGCTCTCCTTCAACGACCTCTAGCTCCCACCAACCACCTCTGTTAATTGGGCCTTCTAGCTCCTTTGAGGCATTTTCCCGGCTCTGCGGCTTCCCCAGTCGTTTCTCTGTGTGTCATTACTCCCCTACGGCTTTGTGGCTCCTTTGCGCGTTGTTTGTTCAACTGGCCATCTGGCTCCATGGCTTTGTGGCTTCAAACACATCATTGTCTGCCAAAAAAGCCAAATTGTAGCATGTCACAGTGATCAGGGGCCCATACAGAGGGATCAGGGCCTTCTTCCAAGCAAAAACCCAAAACTGGAGAAAAATCCAATACACAAAGATTTTTCTGAAATTACACTATCGGGCGTGAATTCCGGACTTGAAATTTCATTAAATCACCCCTATAACCCTATCGGTTCCGCCATTAGTTGCAATATCATTATCGCATCATCGCATGGCCAAAATTCCAAATACACAGGATAACACAGAAAATCTGAATTCCCGAACTTCAAAAATTATGTAATCAGGCTTATAATCCCCATCGAGTCCGACCCTTATTTTTAATCGCAATCACAATTGCATTAGCCCTGCTATTGGGGATCGATGGTCATTGATTTAATATGGATCATTGAGCTGATCCCCGATCAGATGGTCCAGATCGCATTGCATATTGCTATCGCATCAGCCCTTTGTGTTGGGGATCGCCAATCTCCCGACCGCCCATTTAATCCTGGTCGTTTATCTCATTTCCAATCCAATGGTTGAGATCGCACGCTGCAAATCGCTATCACATATCGCATTTGCTACGACCAAGGGGGTTTGTACATCGTTGATGCCGATCCGCTGATCTGATCATCGGTAATTGCAATGTCACCTAATCGCAATCACCCAGTCCTCCCGCCAGGCCTTTATCCCTTCATTGCTCCGATCCGATACATCTAATAGATCTGATGAGGGTTTAGGCTACGGAACATAATATTTCAGGTCCGCCCTTTTAACCTTCCACACACGATTTTGCATATAAGGCCTTTTATGCCATTTTTTTTTAACATTTTGCCTCTTTTTCAAAGGACAAAGGGCAACTTCTTTCCGCAATAACTTTTGCATCTGAGGTCCGTTTTAGCCCATTCAAATTGCAGTAGATTCAGAATGAAAAGATCTATGTAGGGGTTTAGGCCATCTAATTTTTGTATATATTTATTTTTTTGTTAACAGATGTTGTCGACAGCTTTTCAAATAAGTACAAATGAAAATTTTGTGGAGCAGATGTGACTTCCATTGGTTTGAGCCACCTTGGATAAATGATCAAGGAAGAGAAGTTCAAAATACCTTTTGTAACCTTCTCAACAGGAGTTCTGCATGAAGTCAAGGAGGAAAGTAGTTCTTCCCAAGAGGACCAACACCAGGAAGGAAAGTGGTCAAAGGCTTTAGTTCAGAGGCACTATGCAAGGCAAGTGTGTGGAGGTTGAAAGAAGAGGGTGTTGTTACTCTCATTTACTGTTCAGATCAGTATATCAGTCTTTTGGAGACCAAAAGTTCTTTAGTGGGAAGCCATGATCCAAAATGGATTTTGGATAGACTTCTAAGCCTAAGTGTTCCTCACATATGAAAATGAAAGTCCAAGGATGCTCCTAGAAATAGTCTCATTGCGTAGATATTTTCATTCTGAATCTATTTCAATTTGAAAGGGCTAAAACGAACCTCAGATGCAGAAGTTATCACAGAAAAAATTTGCCCTTTATCCTTTGAAAAAGAGGCAAAATCTTCAAAAAAATGGCATAAAAGGCCTTATATGCAAAATCACATTAGGAAGGTTAAACTGGCGAACCCGAAATACTATGTTCCACAGCCTAAACCCTTATCGGGTCGGAGCGATGAAGGGATAAAGGCCTAGCGAGAGGACTGGGCGATTGTGATTAGGCGAAATTGTGATTGTCGATGATCATATAGGCAGATCAGCATCGGCGATGTACAGACCCCCCTGGGCCATAGCGAATGCGATATGCAATAGCGATCTGCAACATGCTATCTCAGCCGTCAGATCGGAAATGAGATCAACGTCCAGGATTAAATTGGCGGTCGAGAGATCGGCGATCCCCGACACAAAGGGCCGATGTGATAGCGATATGCGATGCAATCTGGACCGTCCGATTAGGGATCAGATCAATGGTCCATATCAAATTAGCGATCCCTGATAGCAGGGCTAATGCGATTGTAATTGCGATAAGTGATAAGGGCTGGACCTGATGGGGATTATAAGCCCGATTACATAATTTTTGAAGTCTGGGAATTCGGATTTTTTGTGTTATCCCGTGTATTTGGGATTTTACCATGCAATGATGCGATAGTGATATTGCGATTAATGGCAGAACCGATAGGGTTATAGGGGCGATTTAATGAAATTTCAAGTCCGAAATTCACGCCCGATAGTGTAATTTCGGAAAAATCTCTATGTATTGGATTTTTCTCCATTTTCGGGTTTTTGCCTGGAAGAAGGCCCCGATCCCTCTATAACGGGCCCTGATCACTATGACATGCTGCAACAGGGTGTTTTTGGCAGACAATGATGTGTTTGAAGCCATAGAGTTGCAGATCCAGATGGCCAGTCAAACAAACAACGCGCAAAGAAGCCACAGAGCTGCAGGGGAGTAATGACACACAGAGAAACGGTTGGGGAAGCCACAGAGCTTGGAAAATGCCACAAAGGAGCCAGAAGACCCTTTTGACAGAGGTGGTTGGCAGTAGCTAGAGGTCACTAAAGGAGAGATGTTAGCTACGAGAGAAAAAAGCCAAAGAGCACGATTGACAAGCAGCAAAGCTGCTAAAGGTCACTTGTAGGTCGAGCGAACCATTGATGCATGTAGGGGCCGAGAGAGAGAGCTCAAAGAAGCTAGAGCCGAAGAGCTAGAGCCAGAGCTAAGAGCCAAGAGTCAGAGCCAGAGCCGAGAGCCAGAGCCAGAGCCAGAAAGCCGAGAGCTTCATAGCCAGGGATAAGATGGTGTTCTAAGCCCATTTTGTTCTGTGTAAACCAGTGGAGTTGAGCGTGGAGCTTGTAAAAGAACTGCTACCATAATCCCGAAGAGCCTAGTTGAGTTGACTAGAGCTCAAGGGGACATAGCCCAAGAGTTTTGGGTGAACTCCATATTAAACTTGTTGTCTTATGTGTTTGTTATTTGTTGTAATATTTTACTGTTATATGTATGTTATATCAACATAAACAACAGAATCTTAAAGCACATAAATAGTCAAAAATAAACACCAACATACAACTTATTTTCAAGCACATTATTAATTCCGCAATTGGTTAATCATTTGGGTCTTGAGAATATATAAGCTTTGGGAGTGTGAGAGGTTCTTGTAAGCTTGACAAGAAGCCTTTAGTGCCCCATTTTTAGATCAGCTGGTATCAGAGCTTAAGATTGGTTAACCCCACCTTCAAAGAAGGTTACATCAGAATGCTTGATTGATAGCACAAATATTACTTGTCTAAAAGGTGTTTAAACAGTCAGAGTTTGATTGTATGCTTATTTGCAGACTGACTATTGTTTGAGTTTGCAAAGGTGAAGGGAAAGCTATTGATAGCTCAGTCTAGGAAGGACAAGAAGGAAGAAGGGTTGAAGGCATTCTTCTTATCCCAAAGGACCTCAAGGCAATCCTTGAAGCACAAGAGGTTTGTTGCAAAAGGTTGTTGAATAAGCTCTTTATTAATCTTGTTTGAAGTTCTTTTGTTCATTGGCATAATGACAACTTCTACAAGTGAGTCCTCAAATTCTGCTTTCTTCACAAGAGACTTTGATGAACACAAGAAGCAAGACTTGTCCACCATGATGGATATGGTCGGAGAAATGTATGAGGATGGAGGGAAGAGCATCATGCTTAGAGAGCTGTTGAATTTCATGAAGGAAGAGAAGAAGTTGCTTTCTGACAAATTGCAGGAAATGGAGAGGCAACTTCATATTGCAAATATGAACCTGAAAAGGATGCATGAGTTGGAGACACAGCTTTTTGTTTCCAAAGAAGCCTTAGTCAAGTATCAGCTTGAACAAGAGGTAAACTATTCCAGTTTGTCTTCAAATTCTTCTAAGAATTCTTATATTGGTTCTTTTGAAAAACATACCAGAGGCATAGGTTCCAAGCTAATGTCCAAGATGGGCTATGAGGGAAAAGGCTTGGGTAAACATGCACAAGGTATTGTTGAGCCAATAATGGTTTAGTAAAGGCCTAAGTATTTGGGTCTTGGCTACGGACAGTCTTATGGAGAAAGTTCCAAAGCTGCCATGAAGACAATTGAAACAATTCCAAGAAAGAGTTTCATTGCAGGTCCTCTACCTCAGAAGTGTGAAGATTGTATTCAGGGGGAATGAAATAGCTTGAAACAACATTTGTAGGATGCAGGTGTTCATAAGCACACACTTGAACTAGAGAGTTGTGGAAACTCTAACAACCTTGAATAGATTGATGGTGTTCCAAAGGGAGCCACTTCTTCATTTGATTCACCTCCTCATGAAGGCAATAAAGGTGAAAGAGAAAGGTATAAATTTGGTTCTAAACATTTTCCTTTTGATTATGTTAAGCATGATAAACTTCCATATAAGTATGGGAAAATAATTGCATGTTACTTTTGTGGTTTGGATAACCATAATGTTTCTAGATGTTGGAAGAGGATAGCCACATGCAGGAAACTTTTGAAAGAAAGGAAGCAAGAAGCCAAAGGTCCATTGGACAAGTCAAATCATGTTGTCAAGAGGATGCACATGTGTTGCACTTACTACCATAAGAAAGGGCATCTTGATGAAAGGTGTTGGACTTTGAATCCAACAATGCTTCCATGAAACTTGAAGAAGGTGGAAAGAGAAAATGGCAGAAATGGAAAGAAAGATTCCATGAATGATGTGTCTCAGGATGATTCATATGTTGATGCTGATGTGCAGAAAAAGGAAAGACCTTTGAAATGGATTGGTAAGAAGTGTTTAGACTTCTTATCCAGTTAAGATTGCATGTCTATTGATGCATCTATTTGCATTTCTTTGTTAATGGAATGCAAGTTGCAGGGTTTTACCAAGAAGGTGAATGGAAAAAGTTGAGTAGGAGACTCACTTTGTTGCTGCAACATTATATTTCATTTCAGCTTCGAAAGTACAGTGTGCTTAAGCGAAAGTTGAAGGATGAAATGGATACATGAGAATGTTATGCATGAACACAGGGATGCTGATGATTTCCTTGTATTTGAACATGTATGTGTAATTAACTTGTAGGGTTGCTTGCTTTGGCATGCATGTAATGTTGACTTGGGAAAAGTTAACTTGGTCTCCAAGATGGAGATGATGATGAAGTGTTTCATCTTTGAAAAAGAGTTCTAGAGGTATTTTTCCACATGCTTGACTTGAAGGGTCATTTGTTTTAAAGGCATGTTTTGTGGGCTTGTTATCTAGCCCATCATTTGTATGCAGATGTAAGACATGGAGGTGTTCACAAGATGTGAAATTTGTTTCTTTTGTTGAAGCAGGAGTTTAGGCCATCCAGTTGTTGTCTGTATTTCTGTTGTTGTTGACAACATTTCAAACAAGTACAAATGAAAATTTTGTGGAGAAGATGTGACTTCACATTGGTTTGAGCCACCTTGGATCAATGATCAAGGAAAAGAAGTTCAAACTACCTTCTGTAACCTTCTCAGCAGGAGTTTTGCATGAAGTCAAGGAGGAAAACAGTTCTTCCCAAGAGGACCATCACATCCAGGAAGGAAAGTGGTCAAAGTCTTTGGTTCAGAGACACTATGCAAGGCAAGTGTGTGGAGGCTGAAAGAATAGGGTATTGTTACTCTCATTTACTGTTCAGATTAGTATATCAGTGTTTTGGAGACCAAAATTTCTTTAGTGGGAAGGCGTGATCCAAAATGGATTTTGGATAGACTTCTAAGTCTAAGTGCTCCTCACAGAGGAAAATGAAAGTCCAAGGATGCTCCTGGAAATAGTCCCGTTGCATAGATATTTTCATTATGAATCTACTGCAATTTGAATGGGCTAAAACGGACCTCGGATGCAGAAGTTATCGCAGAAAGAAGTTGCCCTTTGTCTTTTGAAAAAGAGGAAAAATCTTCAAAAAAATTGGCCTAAAAGGCTTTATAAAGGAAAATTGCATCGGAGTGGTCCAAGATGCAGACTTAAGGGTGAGGCAGAAGAGACCCTCGATTAGCGATCCCCGACATATCGGGTCGGAGGCAGGCATATGCAAATAATATAAGGAAGGGACCCCGGGTCGATGCGACATTGCGATTGCTGATGATCGGATCGGCAGATCGACATCGACGATGTACAGAACCCCTGGGCCGTAGCGAATGCAATATGCAATAGCGATCCACGGCGTGCAATCTCAGCCATCGTATCGGAAATGAGATCAACATCCAAGATTAAATCGGCGGTCAAGAGATCGGCGATCCCCGACACAAAGGGCCGATGTAATAGCAATATGCAATGCGATTTGGACCATCCGATCAGGGATCAGATCAACGGTCCAGATTAAATCAGAAATCGGTGATCGGCAATCCCCGATAGCAGGTCTAATGCGATAAGTGATAAGGGCTGGACCAGATGGGGATTATAAGCCCAATTACATCATTTTTGAAGTCCAAGAATTTAGGTTTTTTATGTTATCCCATGTATTAGGGATTTTGGCCATGCAATGGTGCGATAGCAATATTGCAACTAATGGCGGACCCGATAGGGTTATAGAGGCAGTTTAATGAAATTTCAAGTCTAGAATTCATGCCCTATATTATAATTTCGGAAAAATCTCTGTGTATTGGATTTTTCTCCATTTTCGGGTTTTTGCTTGGAAAAAGGCCCTGATCCCTCTGTAACGGCCCCTGATCACTATGCCACGCTGCAAGCGAGCGTTTTTGGCAGATAATGATGTGTTTGAAGCCACAGAGCCGCAAAGCTAGATGGCCAGTCGAACAGACAAAGCACAAAGAAGCCATAGAGCCGTAGGGGAGTAATGACACATAGAGAAATGGCTGGGGAAGCCGTAGAGCCGGAAAAATTCCTCAAGAGAGCCAGAGAGCCCAATTAACAGAGGCAGCTAGCGAAAAGCTAATGTGCAGAGTAGCTGAGGGTGTCTTGGAGTCGCTTGAAGGTCAAGTGGTAATCCCAGAGAGCTGAAAGTTGCTGAGACAGTCGCTTGGAGGTTGAGCGAACTACTAATAGCTCACAAAGTTGCAGCATAGAGAGCGCATTTGACTAAAGGTCACTAGAAGGTTGCTAAAGGTTGCTTGGAGGTCGAGCGAACCATTGATGCATGCAGAGGCTGAGAGAGTTCTCAGAGAAGCAAGCCAAAGAGACAGAGCCAAGAGCCAGAGCCAAGATCCAGAGCCAAAGCCAAAGCCAAGAGTCGGAGCCAGAGCCAGAGTCGATTTAATCTAGATCATTGATCTGATCCCCGATCAAACAGTCCAGATCACATCGCATATCGCTATCGCATCGGCCCTTTATGTCAAGGATCGCCGATCTACCGATCACTGATTTGATCATGGTCGTTGATCTGATTTCTGATCTGACGACTGAGATCGCACGTCGCAGATCGCGATCACATGTCACATTCACTACGGCCCAGGGGTTCTATACATCGCCGATGTCGATCCGCCAATCTGATCATTGGCAATCACAATGTTGCATCGGCCTAGGGTCCTTTCCTAGTATTATTTTCATATGCCTACCTCCAACCCAATATGTCGGGGATCAGTAATCGAGAGTCTCTTCCGCCTCCGCTTTAAGTCTGCCTCTTGGACCACTCCGATGCGATTTTCCTTTATAAAGCCTTTTAGGCCATTTTTTTGAAGATTTTGCCTCTTTTTCAAAGGACAAAGGGCAACTTCTTTTTGCAATAATTTCTGCATCCAAAGTCCGTTTTAGCCCATTCAAATTACAGTGGATTCAGAATGAAAATATGTATGCAATGGGACTATTTCCAGGAGCATCCTTGGACTTTCATTTTCCTCTGTGAGGAACACTTAGAGTTAGAAGCCTATCCAAAATCCATTTTGGATCAAGATGCAAGAAAAACCAAAGAAGTAATGAAAATCCAAATGTTAAAGAAAGTAGAAGATTGCAACAAATGCGAGAAAGAATTTATCTTACTAAGGGTTTGTTGAAATTGTAACTAGGGTCAGTTTTCATAATTGTCATTGTACTCGTATCAATATGTATTTTATGTAAAACAAAAGTATAAAAATTATTAATATTATTTTCAAGCATGTTCTTCATGGTTTATATTGGTTAGAAAAAATAAACAAATAAAAAATAAAATAAATAAAAATTTAAAAAAATAAATTATAAATAAATAAATTAGAAGGGCATGTTCTTCATGACCCTTGCAAAAAAAAAAAAAAAAAATCAAGTGTCATTTGTCTCACCAAAATGCCAAGTTGGCCCTCCTACCCCTCAAGTCGGCTCAGCTACATGTGGAACCCATTCGCTTGTGGAGAAGACTATATATATACCACCCATGTCTCTAATTTGAACATTATCCTACACACATACATCTATGAAGAATAATTCTTGGAGAATGAAAAATAGAAGACAAGGCTACTCTCCCAAGAATATTTGGAAGGTCGAAAAGAAGTAGATGTCTGAGGTATAAATCTAATTTTCTGTAACTCATCCCTATGGAGAAAAATTGTGAAACTTGAGGATTTTCTATGGATGATGAAGTTCTGAAGAATATGCATTGTGACATCTTGAGAGGGCTGACTTGGCACTTGGTATTTAGTCTACTGGTTAGTTCATTTATCACTTGGATTTCTCTTGATAATAAAGATTATATAAGGAAATGATTGATGGGTTTTCCCCTTGTGGGCTTTTCCCTAGCCTCTGGCCTAATTTCTAGTGTCTCTTTTCTCTTATGAACCATAATATCTATTTGAATGGCTAAATTGTTAATGTGTAATTGCTTGATGACATAATTGAATGAAGTAAATACTAAATCAAAATATATATATCAGTCACAACTAATCATCATGTTAAGAAATTCTATTATGTATTTGAATTTCAACATGGTATTAAAGCTAAGGTGAAGGAGGATGTGTTGAGATCACACTCCAAAATGTAGATTGAAATTAGCTACTATGAAAGAATTTTGTTGTATAATGATACCTTTGTTCATGATGCTTATGATTCAAAGTTTGTGGTACTAGTCAAAATAATAATCTGAAGGTCGATGTTAAGAATCTGAATATCCTCAAAATCCATCTCTGTGTTGAAACCACGTCTGAGCTCACTGACATGAGGCATATAAATTCTCTCTTTGATAAATGACATGATATCTTTTTTATACCTAAGTTGAAGTAGGTTTGAAATATATGGAGTCTTTTCTTTGAGCAAGGATCATCATCATTAACTACAATCTGAAGACAAGCTTAAGTATAGTTCAAAACTCATTTCTGAAAGAGACACTTTGTAGATCAAGGTTTGATCATAATTGAAATATATGGTATGATTTTTCTTTCAAGGTAATCCAGTGAGCTTGAGCTTATTATATTAACTATGGAACAATCCCAAGTCCAAGAACTCTGAATTAAATGTGATAGTTTGAGCATTCAATGAAGGAAAAGGAGATTTGAGTTATAATCTTGTTGCAAACAGTGAAATATTTCATCATCTCTATGGCATAGTCAGTAAACAAATCCAAGGTATAGTATATGAGTTTACGGAAAGGTAACTAGGTGACAATATGAAGACTGAGAAAGAAGTCCAAGTTTTATATGTGAAAGAACAACATTTTCATGGTTCACCTATGTCGGAAACAACCTTGTGTTATCTCTATGACATAACCTATATGATATTGTTCATGAGTCATTGTGAGGGAAAATTGAAATATCTAAGTTTTCCATCTCTAAGGTGTGGAATAATGACTAATGGAACTAGACCATAAATTTGAGGTTTGTGACTAGTCTAAAGTCTGAGTACGAGTTCTATATCAAGGCTAAGATATGATCCATATTTATGACATAATATGATTTTGTGGGTTAAGTTGCTCTAGTATCCAAGTAATAGATTAGAATATATGGTAGGATACTTCTGTGCCTCCCCTATATTCATTTGAACTTCTTTGAGTACTGTTGTAATGACAATTATCTGAAACTCTTTATCTCTTAAGCTTTGTGACATAAGTTTGAATGTTACAGATATATGCTATTGTTTTTCTATACATAATAGAAGGACAAAATATACAGTATAGAGAGTCGACCTAATGTCTATTTGAAGAACAAATTAAAGAAATTGTTAAGTTAAAGTACAACTTGAAGTATGGCATGTCAAAGTAGCAGAGATTCCTTTTAAAGGAATAAGGTCATATATGAAGGAATTATTTCTTTGACAAGTTGATATGAAAAACGTTATGTGACCTATGATCTTCATCAATGGAAAGAGGTTGAGTTCTTTTTCAAGGTAAAATACCAGTGCTATAGTGTTACTAGCCAAAGATATTATATTGAAAGTCATTGAGTTGTTAAGGGGATTTGAACTTCTAAAGTATTGAAAATCTCTTGAGATATATTATGACAATGACTACTTTTATAGATGATGTAAAGAATTTAGGCTTGTGGAATTTGAGCATAAAAGGGAACTTTCATATTAGAAGTCTAGGATTTACAAAACCCCGAGCAAGATGAGAAGAGGTTGAAGAGAAAAAATTTATCAAGCTACAAAAATTTGTTGTATAAGTTGTTAATGTTGTCTCTCCCTTGTGGTCTGTCCCACCAGACACTCAACAGAACTATTCCCATAAACTTGTTATAACGATCATTGCACTCGCGTGGACTATTATGTTGGGTGTTGTACGTGATATCCGTTCACCGTGTGTTTGTGAATTCTGCATTCGTGTGGACTACTCCGCTGGAAGATGTGCATGTCCTGCTATGTTGTGTGTCTCTGACAGAGTTGGGACTATTCCCTGTGAATTTGAGACTCACTTTCACCTTCCCCCTATGCGGTGAAAGAACCTTGACACAAGTAACACTAAGCACTCACCAGGCACACAAACCTCGTTCTTTAAAGACAAAGTAGACCATTGTCATGTGTTGACAAGAAAGAGCTAAGGAAAACCTTTAAGACAATGGAAATCAGGCCATCATACTAGATGGGACTCCTACCCCAAACTGTGTGAGCTCTAGTTGGGACTTCATACCGAGGAGATCCCCTGAATGTTGTCAGGTCTAGCACAGTTAACATTTATGGTGCTAGAAGGAGGGCCGCCAGTTGTTTAGGTCTAAATGTCCTCTCACCCACACTCATCAATAATCTGGTCAAGGTAGTAGCTCACACTCCCTCTCACCTGCGCACAACTCTAAAGTTGGTTAGTCCTCACCTCCCAGACGTGAACAAGAAATTTTGTATCAACACCTCCGCTCTATCTGCCCCATCACCTGTCATTTCGCGAAAAAAAATGGATTGATCCCAAGAATACAAGATCTTCCATATGCATCAAGAAAGCCAAACACCACTCCCATAGAAGTTGTTGTATCATCATTGGAAGAAGTAGTTCTTGCCACACTCGAAGGTCTGGTAGAATTTGTTGAGAATGGAGAGGAACCTTTAGTCTTCCAACATGAAGAACGAGACACCCTAGTGATCTTGGTCGAGATTCTGGTACAGCAGGTGGAGGGGAAGGCAGCGGAGGAGGTGGAGGTAAAGACGAACAAATAGACTCAGAGTCGGAACCCTTAGATTCTGAAGAAGAGGAGGACGAAGAAGAAGAAGACATCGTTGACCAAAACTTAGAATGGATGAATCAGGGAACATTGGCTCTCCCAGGTTCTTTGCACAGGATGCCAAAGCGTTCGAAAATAATGCTCCCCAAGTATGACCCTCATAGAGTAGTGAAGGCAGAAGATCACTTGGAAAACTTCTACCCACAACTGCAGACACTCGAGGTATGGTATGATGAAGTTTCATGCATATTGTTCTCGTGTACCTTGGATGGTCGCGCAGCACTATGGTATCACAACCTTCCTATCAACTCCATCCATAACTAGTTTATGTTCAAATGCATGTTTCTGGAAAAATTTGTTGATGACAAGACCCCATCCATGTTGCTCAAAATGTTAGGCAGTCTAAAGATGGAGGTGAAAGAAAAGGTAAAAGATTTCAATCAGAGGTTTTTAAAAATATTGAACTAGTTTGCAGCAGACATGAAACCTGACGACTCCATCACTGTCGATTACTACACTTCCGCACTCTTGACCAGCATTGCATAGTTCATCAAGCAAGTTTTGAAACCAACATTACTAAAAAACTGTGAAGAGGCAATTGTTGTAAAGAAGGACCTATGTGCTATTGGAGTCATCAAGGATGATGAGCCAGTGAAGGACTCTAGAGATGAGAGAAGGAAGCCCCAGGCTATGGCGAACAAGGGAAAAGACAAGGAATCAAGTGATATTGAAACCCTTACTTGTCTTGTCAAGAACTTGACAACAGAAGTGTCTGAGCTCAAACAATGAACAGTTGACACATCTGCGAGCAACCGGCTGCCCAAACAACAGAAAGGAAGCATGTCATTAGGAAGCAACGGCTTCCTGGCTAAAGCTGCACAGAGCTCCAGTGCAGTGTTCCAGTTAGAACAGTGTGTGAATAATGATTTTTTCTCTTTCCATGAAGATGATCACCGGGAAGGGTCCTGTTCGGAATGGAAATGAGCTGCACACTCACTATGTAACCATGCACTAAATGAAGTGATCAGTACGAGAGTTCCAACTAAGAGACACAGATGACGATGAAGATGATGCATCTAATGAGGCACCCAACACTAGGCAGGTAATCAACATGTATCAGTGCTGGCAAGCAGCGTAGAAGAAAAACACCGAGAAGCAGCCACAAAAGCAAAATGGTCGATACAATCTCAGAAATTAAGGGGCTCACCCCTACACTTGGGAAAATGTGAGAAAATATTGAACTACCAAGGAAGGTTGATCCACCAGCCGTCAAAAAGAAGAAAACACAAAGCAAGCTCGGAAAGACAGCATCGGACAAGAGTACGTCCATGAGAAGCAAACTGCAGAACACTCTGTCGGATAGTACAAACACTAGTTTGACCCCAGACACCTCGGTGAGTCTACCCTCTCTTGATTACAACATTGTGGAAGACATGAAGAAAACTCATGCAAACATTAGTTTTTTCGAGTTGGATAAGATTCCGAGTCAGCGGGATATTCCATTGCGCGCACTGGGGAAAACATCTATAGACAGCGTAGCCTCTACCAGTAAGGGACAAAGCACATCTCCTGGTTCACTCGTAATTGTGCTCAACACACTCCAGATGGAAGAAGCAAACTATGTTTTCCCTCCATTCTTGCTTTCATTCAAAAATTTGAACTGCAATATTCACAAATGTTTGCTTGATTCTGGCGCATCAGCCAACGTCATGCCGCTGTCCATTGCCAAAAAGATCAATGCACAATGGAGAAATACGTCTACACAGATCATCCAACTCGATCAGACATGTGTTCCAGCCATTGGTGAGATTCGAAATGTGATCATCGGACTATCTCATGACGTCCGAGTTCACCAGTGCATAAACATTTTTGTTGTGGACATACCGGAAGCATATGGCTTACTAATCAGTAGAGACTGGTCTAGCAAGTTGAACGAATACTTTGCTACAGACTGGTCACACTTGTGGCTTTCTTATCATGGTAAAAGCAATCAAATCTAGGTGTTATCCTAGAGATACATGAGGAATAACATCGCTCCCATTAATGGTGAGAACGAACCGTTGGCCTTCACAGAGCTCATGTTCAGCAACTGCCTCTTGGAAACAATGATGGGGTGTTATCTCACACATCTAGCTCTAACCCCACCAGACATGCAATTGGATCTCCTTCCTTGCCCAATTGAAGGAAATGAAACTTGTACAGTGCATTGTAACAGTAGTAGCCGTAGCAATAGCAGTAGAAGTAGCAGTAGTAGTGGCAGTAGTACAAGTGCGTTGAACGGTTTGTGTATAGATGAGTTGTGGAACATGTACTTCGATGGATCAAAGACAAAGGATGGCTTTGGATGTGGGTGTTTCTTGATTGACAATAAGCACAAGAAACATTTGATCTCAAGCCGCTTGGAGTTCGAGTGCAAAAACAAAATTGTTGAATATGAAGCACTCATGTTGGGATTGCAAAAATCCATTAGCCTCAACGTTGTTGCGCTCAAAGTGGTAGGTGATTTGGAAATAGTGGTATGGCATGTACGTAACACCATACAATGTTTATCACCTCATCTCAAAATTTATCAGCAAGAGGTATGGCGACTGATCTCTAACTTCCAAGAATTTAATATCATTGTTGTGCCAAGAAGGTGTAATGCAGCTGCCAATGCTTTAGCAAATGCATCTTCTAGAATGTCACCACTTAGGGATAGATTTACTGTTAAAAAATTTTATAAGCCTCATATCCCTGATATCATAACTAGTCTACATGTTTTTTACGATGGTCAACAGATACTGCATTTCATGGCCAACGTTGATGTCTTCAAGGATGTAGTGATTGATGAAGATGAGCACGAGCAGTCTCTACAAGTTGGGGTTGATGACAAGAAAGGAAACCTCATCCCCAAGTGTGTGGTGTCTTTGGGAAAGCTCTATGACTTGAGGAACCACTTTCAAGGGCCAAGGAACAGCAAAACCCACATCTCCACCATGATGCATGAACATATAAACCTGGGAACCTAACAAGATCTGAAGTTCATCAATCTTGGTACGTGTTGCACGCAACAAGAGCGGAAAGCCTATGTCCTCTTGTTCAAACAATATCGGCATGTGTTCGCATGGACATATGATGATCTGAAAACATATGACATGCAAATAATCCAACATGTCATTCCAATCAAGGAAGGGGTAGAGCCATTTCAGTAGAAGTTGAGGAAAGTACATTCGTCACTTGAACCCATCATACAGAAATAGTTGACCAAGTTGTTGGATGCACGGATCATATACAGAGTTCGTCATTCCACATGGGTTTCCAACCTTGTTCCTGTTGGTAAGAAATCCAGGAAGATCTGCTTGTCCATTGATTTCTGAAAACTTAACCGCGCCTCAGAAAAAAGAAAATTACCCCATGTTGTTTATGGAGAATATTTTATAGACAGTATCTGGGGCAGAAATGTTTTCCTTACTTGACGGGTTTTTAGGATATAATCAGGTCTTGCTAGCAGAACCTAATTGACTCAAATCTACCTTCGGTACCAAGTGGGGTACGTTCGCATAGAGACAAATTCCATTGGGCTCATGAATGTAAGTGCAAACTTTCAGCGCACCATGGACATCACCTTTCATGGGCTCATCAGGCAGAACGTAGTGGTGTACCTTGATGACGTGACTACTTTTTCCCGAAAATCGTTAGACCACATACACCATCTGAAGAAAATATTTGAGCGATGATGGAAATATAGGATTTCCTTGAATCCCAGCAAGAGCGTATTTGCAGTGTTTGAGAGGAACCTTCATGGACACATCGTTGCCAAAAGTGGGATCAAGGTGGATCCGGAACGAGTCCTGACCATTACAAAAATCTCTCACCCTGCTAACAAGAAAGCAATGCAACCCTTATTGGGAAAGATAAACTTCCTTCGAAAGTTCATCTCGGACTATGCGAGGATAATAAAACCAATGTAAGACATTATCAAGAAGGATGCAGTCTATAGTTTGGGCAAGAGGGAAAAGAATGCATTCACACGTATCAAGCCGACTCTAGTAGAAGCGCCTACACTTTACATCCCAGATTTTAACAAAGACTTCTTATTATACACCTTCGCCTCTGACAACTCGCTTGTTGCAGTACTCACTCAAAAGGATAAGCTGAATGAAGAACTTCCCATCTCCTTCATGAGTGCAAGCATGTAGGGACTAAACTCAACTACCCATCATTGAAAAACAAGTATGCATTATACAAGGCGGTGAAACACTTCAGACCCTACTTGCTGAAGAACCATTGCATAGTCTATGTGACTCACCTAGTAGTCCGCTCACTGCTCGTACAGCAAGAGATGAGTGAACGATGTGTGAACTGAATGACAGGCTTGCAAGAGTATGATCTTGACATCAAGACAGTTCACACTATCAAGGATCATGGTCTCTGTAGACTCGCAGCTGAGGAAGTCCATGCATAGGAGGAAGAAGAAGAGATCATTGGTTAGGAGCAAGAAATCGAAATGTATGATATAGAGTGAGCACACCCACTGCATGCGGAAACTCTTGGTACGAAGATGTGCACAAGTATCTTGATCATGGCACCATACCATCTCACTTCTCCATGAGACAGGATAGGGCACTGTGCCTGAAATATGTATCCTATCAATTGGTGCACGGGGTGCTTTATAGCAATCATAGTAATGGAATCTTGCTCGGGTTCCTAGAGGCACATGATTCAGAGAAGGTCTTTCATGATCTACATGATGGACTAGCCGAGGTCCACTTTGCGAGAAATACCACTATGCACAAAGTCATGCGAGTCGGTTTCTACTAGTCCACATTGTTCAAGGATGCACATGCTTACGGCCGCAAGTGTCCGGTCAATCAACGATGTGCCAGTAGAACACAAAGTTCAGTAGCCCCACTGCACCCTATTGTAGTGACTGAACCATTCCAACAATGGGGCCTGGATATCATCGGGGAAAGTCTCCCACATTCATCAAAACAACGTCACTACATCTTGATAGCTACCGATTACTTCACGTGGTGGACAGAAGCAGTTCCGCTCAAGCAATTGAATGACCAAGAAGTCATCAGCTTCCTCCAACAGAACATCATATCAGGCTTTAGCGTTCTTGTATCACTTGTGTTTGACAATGCAACTTACTTTTCATCTTTGAAGCTCTATGATTTTTCATTGCAGTATGGTATTGTGTTGAAACACTCATTTAACTACTACCCACAAGGAAATGTTCTCGCAGAATCCACAAATAAAAACCTTATCCGCATAATCAAGAAGACCATTTACTCTGAAGAACATAACTGGAACTCTGCTTTGACAAATGCCTTATGGGTTGACCGCTTAACACCCAAACCCTCTTTGGACACTTCGCCATACTTCCTGGTTTACGGTAAAGAAGTAATCCTACCACCAAACATCTACTTACCTGCGCTCCAATTGTACCAAGAATCCCAAGGCAAGCCTTGTCTGCTAGTTCAGCATAGGACGGATACACTTCACAAGTTGCAGGAAGAAATGATGAAATCAAAAGAAAATTTTACACTCCACCAGAACCGTATCAAGAGATGGTTCGGTAAGAAGTCTACATGGAACTCTAACTTCGATGTTGGTGACTTAATCTTTAAATGGGAAAAACATCATGAAGACAAAGGCAAGCATACAAAGTTCCAGTCCTTGTGGATTGGTACATACATTGTCCACGAGAAACTTGGCCCGCACACGTACTATCTGCAATCACTTGATGGGAGGATTGAAAACCTTCCTATCAATGGCCAAGATCCCAAACATTATTTTCAGTAAGTCGGGGTCGCTCCCCGTGCCATGTACATAGTATGTTTACTATTTTTTGTATTTTCACTTTGCTTACTATTTTTCTTTTGTTTTGTTTTGTTTTCTTAGTACTGTGCTATTTTTTGTTGTGTAAATAAGTGTTTCCCTCTCCTGAGTTCCGGCTTTTGAATGAGTATGTGGCTAAGATCCAAAGTCTTGTGACACTACAACACTTGGCCAGTCTTTCATCTGCCTTCTTTATGCTTGGTTATAACCTTTGACCAATGAAGTTTTGACGAAAAATACGATTCATCTACAAGGGAAGCTTAGGTCCAACCATGAACCTATCTCCACATTGGGAAACCCCATGCCTGGACTCAGCCTTCTGCCATGTGTTGTCAAGCTCATCCAACTAGTAGAAACGGAGAAGGGGAAGAATCTAAATGAGAAAACCTATGGCAGAGGTATTACATGCTTCTATGAAGGAACAACCTCTTATGCTCTCAATAAGTCAGGATCCCTCTTCCACCGAAAAAATAAATAAGTGCCTATGAAGAGTCCTCTCAAAAAATTACAGAGGTGAAGAAGAGAAAGGCTTCTTGTGTAGAGAGGTGAAGCATGCAACTCCACCGGGGTACTGATGAGACTCGCTGGCAGTGGAGCGATCCATGTGTTCATGCGTGACTCCATCAGGGTACTGTCTAGGACTGTTGGCAGTGGAGCAACACCAAAGATGAAAACTCATACTCTGAAAATTTTCAACTCGTGATCCAAACTACCCTTCCCGATTTTGAAACATTGTGATCAAGATGAAACTTGTTGTTAAGTATGACTGAGTTGGCGAAAGGTGAACCATGTATGTCCATGGGGTAAATGGGGAAGCCGAAGTAACCCACACAGCGATTAAATACTCCCTGATAGACAAGGCCCTGTTCTATCAATGGACCAAAACATAGAAGCTGGCATTCAACCATTGTGTCGCCAACTGTTGTAGTGGCTGCAACACCTCGCCTGCATCCAATTTCGGAGCCTTCCTTTGGTTTTTCCTTGATGTTTACAAGCACTCGGGCTCATCCCATGGGCTCAGGCACAGTTTTTTTTCTCATTGATCAGGTACTGCTGCCCAGAATTGGGAAGATCTTGAGGCAGCCTGCACTACGCAATCCTAGAGTCGACCCAACCAACTGTTACCCAAAACAGCGCAAAATTTTCTCAGCCAACCATCTCAATTTGTGGTGCCCGCAAGTAAAGCCATCAAGCCTCCAGCTAGTCAACCAAAGAGTTTGACCGGGTAGTGACCCCAGACCTCACTCTTCCAAAAAAATGTGCAGAAACTGCCAAGCATGCCCACTTCTGCTAACTGAAGAAACTGCTCAGACATGTTGGACAGACACCCACTGCCTTTCACTGCACTGCCCTAAAAAATTGCGCAGTTTTTCCAGCCAGTCACCTTGTCAGTCGACCTGTTTCTCCTCCTAAAAAATGCGAAGTTTTCATGAACAATCCCCCAGCATCCCTCTCAGCCCAAAAATTTCACAGGTATTTCGAGGAGGCTATCCTCCCAGCTCAGCACATTTTTCCTAGCAGCCTCCCGCAACTCGCTGCCAGCCTCCCCAGAGAAATTGCGCAGTTTTCACTGTCAGTCTCCCCTTGCTGCCTACATTGTCTCCCTAAAAAGATTACGCAAATCTTCCCTCCAACCGAGCCATATCTTGTAGACAGTCACTGCCAATCTAGATTTCCTATCTCAGCCTCCCAGTGACCTCTACGGATTTTTCTTGGATAGTGCCCGAAGCCCCAATCTCATCTTGAAATATGCTCTGCACAGTTTCAAAGCCTTGTCCTCTCTCCCAGTCACCTGCATCCGAAAGAAAGAAAAAAATGCATCATGGTAGGCTAGGAGATTTTTGAATTTGATGTCATCTGGTCATGAGTGGTTGCAGATACAGGTACATGGATGAGACATAGCGCGATGACGAACAGGATGAACAAGCAATGCATGCAAGGAGACTTGTTCGCGAACGGATGAACACATGGAGCATGCCAAGTACAAAGCAATGGAGAGACATGCACGTCCAACATCAAGTGAACACTAAGACCATCAAGGACTCTGCACACCTTGCCATGCAGAGGTGAAGCTATGATACACTAAGAGCACATCCATCATTCAACAGCATTGTAGCTCGACATGGACACCACCACCAGCATTAACATACAAGCTTCATCGTGTTGAGCCATGTCTTGAGTAATCTCGGCCACATCACTATTACGGGCCATATTGTTGTAACCAATGTAATATAACGTAGAATTCCAAGAGACCCACATGAAAATCTGAAGAGTCATGTAAAGTTGAAGAGTCATGTAAGTTGAACAGTCATAAGGGAATTCAAACAGTCACAAAAGCCAGTTTTACCCTTGGCTATAAATACCCCTCATTTGTACATGCAAAGGAATTTTCACCTTGGCTCCTCCCACATAGCCTTGAGAGTCTGTAGACTTTTCTTTAAGGAGCAAGCAATGGCTCCAACTCCCTGCTATCAAGGTTAGTGATGTATGGTGTACCGATGTGTCTTGGAACTTTCGCTTAATTCATAAGCCTAATAACAGGCCAACATGTTTTCACACATGTATTGTATTTGTTTGTAAGACTATTCTTTGGACATTTGTAATGCATGTTGCTTTAACTTGTATTAAGACAGTTGAACTATTTCAGTTGTTCTAATACATATGTTTACGAAAATGTGTTGTATAATTTGTTAACATTGTCTCGCTTGTGTGGGCTATCCCGTCGGACACTCAATAGAACCATTCACATAAACTTGTTATAATGATTGTTGCACTCGTGTGGACTATTTTGTTGTGTGTTGTACGTGATATTCGTTCACCGTGTGTTTTTTACTGTTGCATTCATCTAGACTACTACTCCGGAAGTTGCACATGTCCTGTTGTGTTTTGTGTCTCTTATAGAGTTGGGACTGTTCCCTTTCAAATTGAGACTCACCTCCACCTTCTCCCTCTACAATGAAAGAACCTTAACACAAGTAACACTAAACACTCACCAAGCATGCAAACCTCGATGTTCGAAGACAAAGCAGACCACTCTCATGTGATAACAAGCAAGAGCTAAGGCAAACCTTTAAGACAATGGCAACTGGGCCATCATACCGAATAGGACTCCTACACCAAACAGTGTGAGGTCTAGTTGGGACTTCATACTGGGGAGATCCCCTGAATTTTGTCGGGCTCAGCACTATCAACATTTATGGTGCTAGAAGGAAGGTCGCTAGTTGTTTATGGTTGAATGTCCTCTAACCCCCACTCATCAATCATCTAGTCAAGGTAGTAACTCGCACTCCCTCTCACTTGCGCGCAACTTTGAAGTTGGTTACTCCTCACCTCCCATACGTGAAAACAAAATTTCATAGCAACACCTTCGCTATTTCCACCCCATCACCCGTCAGTTCGCAAAATCAATCGGATTGATCCCAAGGATACAATATCTTCCATACACATCAAGAAAGCCAAAGACCACTCCCACATGAGATGTTGTATCATCGGTGGAAGAAGCCATTCTTGTGACACTCGAAGGTCTGGCAGAAGTTGTTGAGAACAGAGAGGAACCTCCAGTATTCGAGCAAGGAGAACAAGATACCCTCATGATCTTGGGCTCAGATTCTGGTACAGGAGGTGGAGGGGAAGGAAGTGAAGGAGGCGGAGGCGAAGACGAACCAACAGACTCAGAGCCAGAACCATCAGATTCTGAAGAAGAGGAGGAGATGAAGAAGAAGAAAACATGGCTGACCAAAACTTAGAATGGATGACTCAGGGATCATTGGCTCTCCCAAGTGCTTTACATAGGATGCCAAAGCATTAAGAAAGAATTCTCACCAAGTATGACCCTGACAGAGCACTGAAGGCAGAAGATCACTTGGACAACTTCTACCTACAGTTGCAGATGCTCGAGGTATGGTACGATCACATTGCATGAATATTGTTCCCGTGTACCTTGTATGGTCGTGCAGAAGTATGGTATCACAGCCTTCCTGTCAAATCCATCCATAACTAGGCTATGTTCAAACACGTTTCTGGAAAGAAAATTAATGGCAAGACCCTGGCCATGTTGCTCAAAACGTTGGGCAACCTAAAGATGGAGGTGAAATAAAAGGTAAAAGATTTCAATCAAAGGTTTTTGCACATATGGAACAAGTTTGCAGTGGAAACGAAACCTCATGACTCCATCACTATTGATTACTACATGTCTGCACTAAAGACCAGCATTGTGCTGTTTGTCAAGCGAGCTGCAAAACCAACATTACTAAAAAATTGTGAAGAGGCAATTGCTGTAGAGAAGGACCAACGTGCGAATGGAGTCATCAAGGATGATTAACCAATGAAGGACTCTAGAGATGCAAGAGGAAGCCCGAGGTTGCGACGAGAAAGGGAAAAGACAAAGAAGCAAGTGATATTGAAACCCTTACTCGTCTTGTTAAGAACTTGACAACAAAAGTGTCTGAGCTCAAACAACGAACGGTCGGCACATCTACGAGCAGCCAGCCACCTAGACAATAGAAAGGAAGCATGTCATCGGGCAGCAATCGCTTCCCGGCTAAAAATGCACAGAGCTCCAGTTCAGTGCTCCAGTTAGAAAGTGCGTGAATAATGATTTTTTCTCTTTCCATGAAGATGATCACCCAGAAGGGTCCTGTTCGAAATGGAAACAAGTTGCAAGCTCAGTATGCAACTATACATTGAACGTAGTGGGAAGTACGCAGTTCTAGCTGAGAGACATAGACGACGTCGAAGATGTTGTTTCTGATGAGGCACCCATCACTGGGCAGGTAATCAACATGTATCAATTCTCGCAAGTGGCACACAAGACTGTTAGTCTAGGTTGTCACTGATTTCAATATGGCAATGTTTGTGATGGAAAATTCTTTGATACATGATTTCCCATTGATGCCCATTGATCATAATGCTCATAGTGATGAAAGTTTTATATATAATGATATGATGAGATGGAGGAGCCAAGTGGATTGAATATATATATATATATATATATATATATATATATACAGACAAAATAGAAGCAGTAGACCCAAGTTTGGAGGTCATTGGAAGCCATTATGCGGAGGAGCATAAATAGTGTTAGCGGAGGAGAAAAGAACCCAATCTAAATGAAAGTTTGATATATAATGATATGATGAGATGGAGGAGCCAAGTGGATTGAATATATATATATATATATATAGACAAACAAAATAGAAGCAGCAGACCCAAGATTGGAGATCATTGGAAGCCATCGAGAAGCAAAGAGGTTCACATCGGCAAAGGAGCATAAATAGTGTTATCGGAGGAGCAAAGAACCCAATCTAAGAAAAAAGTTGTGGAAACCTTTTAACAAAGGTCTACAATGCATCGAAGTTAACATATCAGCAGTATATTATATCGGTGGCTTTATTACGTGTCACATTGAAATCTGCGACTGTGATTTGAGCTACGGACCCGACTGTTCCAATAGAACAAGCTCTAATGTAATACTGCATCAGCCATTATCTGAAATTTCATATCGCAAGTCATAAAGGTCATAGTAAAACTTGTGATTGCAATATCATTGCGAACCCACTGCACCATTGTAATACAACTCAATATAATATCGCATCCATCACAAAATCACAAACCATAAATTTTATTATTTATCACCGCCCAAAATCTGCGATTACGATATAACTACGAACCCACGGGACCATTACAATTCACCTTAAAGAAACATTACATCCACCAGTTGGAATTCTCATATCGCAAAGTCTTAAATAATGTCACACCACTGATATTGATAAGGGCGTGGACCCCGGACCGCTGATTGCAATAAACCCGATGGACCGCTGATTGCGATGGAGTTGTGGACCCGACGGATCTATTGATGACTGTTCAATATTATATCGTGTCTGTTTCATCGGCAGTATGAGTATAGGTTGCGTTACATCTGCAATGTTAAAGGTTGCGATTGAGGGACCTCCGAAAGTTGCAATTGTGATTGATGATGTTGATGTGGAACCTCATTAGGTACGGTCTCTCCTATGAAATTTTCCGTAAATAAAACGAGTTATGAGTAATTGGATGAGCATCAATAAGTTGGCCTCTCCTTCCAAATGGACGTGTCTTTTGGGTATTGGGGAAACTTGTATAAAAGTTATAATACCTCACCTTATTCATTGATCTCGGGCATTGAATACAAAAAGGAAGTAACAGTTCACAACTCGTGAACTCAAAGAAGTCGAAGGACGAGCGAAAAAGAAGAAACAAAGGAAAGGAAGTCGAAGGTCAATTAGAAGAGAAATACACAAGAGCATTAAGAGTTGAAGAACGAAGAAAGTTGAGACTGACTGCGCATAGGGTCATTCATACAATTCAGACCTATGATGAATTAATCTATGGAAGAAGTACAGACCACAACCTGTAGAATAGTTTTATGAAGATCTATATAACCTCAAACCAGTGAAGTAAGATTTCATCAGTCATCATTTGAAGGGAGCAGTAGACAACACCAGCGTTGAATTATTTGTGAGTTTGTTCCTTGGAAGTAAGATACCGCGACAATCACTCCTGAAGCAGTTACTGCAACAATAAGAACAGAGGGTTGAAAAACAGAGAATTGTTTTTTTGCAGACATTGAGGCTTAGCACAGCTTATCAAAGATATCTTGTTGAAAAGAATCAACAAATCTTGGATACATTATTGGAGATCACGATGGCTATTTGAAATCATCATGAGGTAACTCTACAGACTCTATTTGGGAAATATGAAGAATTGTGAAGACTCCTTCATATGAAGACAGGGTGTCATTGGTGTAGCAGTGAATTTGTAGATTGACAGAACACAGTGAAGAAGATTTTGAGATTAGTGTAATACGATCAAAACATTTCTTAAAAAAGAAAAACTATAGGGTCAGAGCCCTTGGGGTTGGCGCCTCAGAATTGGAAGGATTGGTGTCCTTGGAGTTGATGCTCCAAAATCCAAGGTTGGTGCCTTGACAAGATAGGGTCGAAGCCCTTGGGGTTGGTGCCTCAGAATTAGAAGGATTGGTGGCCTTGGAGCTGGTGCTCCTAAATCCAAGGTTGGTGCCTTGACAAAATAGGGTCGAAGCCCTAGAGGTTGGAGCCTCACAAAAGACCAAGTTGGTGCTTGGCAACAGGTTGGAGCCTGGGAGATTGAAGATCAGTGTCTTCGTAAAGGGTTGGAGCCCTATATATATTGTACCTGATTTATTGTAAAGATTATATTAATAAAATCATTTATTCCTATTGTTCATTTTGTGTTCTAAATATAATTGATTTAACTAGTAAAAGTAACAATTGAAAAGGAATATTGATCCACCTCCCCTCTCAGTATTTCCAACAATTGGTTTCAGAGCCACTACCTTCACTCATAGCCTAACATCTTGAAGGTTGATCAATTAGAACACAAATGGAAAACCCAAGGAAGAAAGTCTCCAATCCTCCTAAAGATGTGTCTCCCTCAACCACCAAAGTTGAAATCAATCAATTTGTGAAGGCTCCATTGTTCAATGGAAACTTTGATATATGGGAAGTAAGAATGAGGAATTTCTTATAGACCTAAGGCATTGAAGTCTGGAAATCAGTGATTACTGATAGCATGATGAATGGAGAATCCAAGGAGTACAATGCAAAAGCAATGAAGGCAACATTGAATGGGCTACCTGATTCTATGAAGGCCAATCTTCAGAATTATTCGTGAGCAAAAGGAATATGGGATAAACTTCATGATCTTCACTCAAAAGGAGCATTGACCATGACCACTAATCAAGAAGATGATGTAAACCAAGAAGGAAATCCAGAACCCATCATGGAAGCTGAAAATAAGAATGATGACATCAAGGACAAAGAATATCTAGACGATGAAGAGAATGGAAAATATTTCGAAGAAGATATCCTCACTAAACTTATGGCTGCCATGGAAGAAATTATCTGTTTGAAAAAGGAAAATGAAGAACTCAATAAGAAAGAACTAGCTCGTGACCAAGACCAAACAAGGAAGGAAGTTGACCTTGTCAAGCTTCCAGTGCAAGAAAGAGATGAAGAGATTTCCAATCTTAAGGAGGAATTTCATCAAAACAAAAGAAATAATCATGAATAAGTCATATCCATGAAAAATCAATTGGATAAGGCAAAGAAATAGGAAGATACATTGTCAAGCCACCTTGAACAAAGGAATAAAATCTTGAAAAAACTTGAAGCGGAGATTGGTCAATACAAGAAAGAGGTCTCCTCTCTTAAATCTAAACTAAAGAAGCAAGAAAGTTAGGACAAGGAGCAGAGAAGAAAATGGAAGCATTGATAAACATATAAGGACAGGTTGATGAAGCAGAAAATGAGAGAAACACCATGATATGCCAACTAAAAGCAAAGTATGAAGAGATATTCAAACTAAAATCTGACCTCAACCTTCTCAAGGCTGAAACATGTAAAGCTACAAGGATCATGGAAGAAATGGAGAACAGTCTAGCTAAGGAAAATGAAGAAATCTTCGAAATGAAGTCAAATATCATCTCCCTTAAAATAGAAGCAAATGAAGCAACTTGTATCAAGGAAGAGATTGAGAAACAACTTTCTAAGAGGAATAATTATTGCGAAAGATTGGAAGAAGAGATTGTCTCCCTCAAAAAAGGTTGAAGGGATGGACAATTTTTTTAAGAGCTCCCAAGCCTTGGATGACATGCTCAGCCATCAAAGATCCCAATTTGATAAATCAAGTCTTGGCTATGAAGGAGAATCCTCAAGCAACAATGATAATGCTTCAAACAACAAGGATGTGAGAAAGCCAAAAAGAAATATTGATGCTCCCAGATCCCGCAAAGGCAAAGATAAGAGTCAAGGCAGCAATGAAGGAAGTCCCGTTCCAATAAGAAATGTATATGGTGTTCAGGATGCAAGAAGCAATGAATATCATCAAAGGACCTCAAGACAGAAAGAATTCAGAAGTAAATCAAGGAAATTTCCATCTCCCAGGCACCAAATTTTATTTCTTGGTTATTGTTATGCTTGTACAAACTTTGGACACATGGAAAAATATTGTAGGGCATATCACAAAGATAAATATTATGGTCCCCGACAATCTCCGATAAGAAATTTTGCTAGAAATCATGAATTCTTATTCATGAATAGCATAGAATGCTTCAAGTGTCATAACATTGGTCATATGGCACGTGATTGTAACTTGACTTGGGCTCCTACAAAAGCTAGAACCATGCCAAAGAAGAAAGTTACACAAGTATGGAGAAGAAAGAAAATACAATCTGAAAAACTCTTGAACTCTCCAGCCAACAACACATGTTGATTTAATGAAGATATCCTTGATATTCCGAGTGTTTGATGATGGGATTCTGCCAAAAGGAGAGCATGCATACAGTTAGGGGGAGATTATGATGATTAGGCATTCTTGTAGAAGTTATTCATGAATGGATCCTTATGAAATCCTTGATGAGCTATATTAATAATCATTCTTTGATAAGATCATTTCTCAGGAGCACTTCATTGAAAAACGTGATCTCCTAACTATCCAATGGATTGTTGTTGAAGATGTTTTCCACTTGGTCACTAAGTAGAAATTGGAGCAGCAAATAAGGCCATCTAATAATAATAAGGCAAATAACTATGTTGTTGTTATTACAAAATTTAAATGTATCGACTCAGGGATTTGATGTAAGAGCAGGTAAATTATGGACACAAATAGAGGCAACCTTCAAACAAACAAATACATTTGGGAATGGAGCTTGAAGCAAGAGCAGCAGCATCTAACAAAACTGAAGCATTTCAAAAAGTTACCAATCAGTAAAAAAAGAAAATTAAAAGAAAGTCACAGACTCGATATCAAAATCTGCTAGTGGAGCAGAGATTTTTTATTTTTATTTTTTTCAAGAACACAAGAAAAAGAATGGCTCATCAAAAGGACTATAGAAAGAAGAATGTTGCACAATCGAATATAGCTCAGTAACTTAAGGAGAAACACAGAGATACAAAGGAACTAGGATCTAAAGAAAGATAGCGAGAAAGACAATTCCAGTGGCATCTTCTCCTGATTCGGACTATAAAGACCTCTTAATTCTGACTGTGAAGACAACAGAATTTGGATTGCAGAAGCATAAAAACTTGGACTTGAACATTTGGTGTATGACTATTTGGAGTCTATTTGGAAGCATTGAAATGGAGCATCTTTAAGCATTGTTGAAGCCATGATAAAGTAGTTTTTGAGACATGAAGAAGGGATAATGTGCTAGCTGATGATGAGGTAGCAATACTATTATCTTGAGTAAAAATAAGAGCACCATGATAGGGGAAGTAACATACCCATGAAGATCTACTATTCATAAAGAACAGAAGCAGTTTGACAAGGGAGCAGTTCGACAGGGGGAGTCCCTGAGCACCCCGTTTTCCATTGATGTCAAAGGGGAGAGAGAATGTTGAAAGGGAAAGAATATTGCCATCAATGACAAAGGGGGAGATTGTTAATCTAGGTTGTCATTGATTTCAATATGGCAGTGTTTGTGATGGAAAATTCTTTGATACATGTTTGCCCATTGATGCCCATTGATCATAATGCTCATAGTGATGAAATTTTGAAATATGATGATATGATGAGATGTAGGAGCCAAGTGAATTGAATATATATATACAAATAGAATATAAGAAGTAGACCCAAGATTGCAGGTCATTGGAAGACATCGAGAAGCAAAGAAGGACACATCAGCGGAGGATCATAAACAGTGTTATCGGAGGAGCTAAGAACCCAATCTAAGAAACAAATCATGGAAACCTTTTAGCAAAAGTCCATAGTGCATCTGAGTTAACATATCAGTAGTATATTATATCAGCGTCTTTATTACGTGTCACATTGAAATCTGTGATTTTGATTTGAGTTGCAGACCCGACTGTTCTAATAGAACAAGCTCTAATGTAATCCCGCATCTGCCACTATCTAAACTTTCATATCGCAAGTCATAAATATCACAGTGAAACCTGCGATTGCGATATCATTGTGGACCCGTTGCACCATTGTAATACAACTCAATATAATATCGCATCCATCGCAAAATTACAAACCATAAAGTTTATTATGTATCACCACCCAAAATCTGCGATTGCGATATATATACGAACCTGCGGGACCATTACAATTCACCTTAAATAAACATCGAATCCGCCTATGGGAATTGTCATATTGCAAAGTCTTAAAGGATTTCACACCGTCGATTGCGATAAACCTGACGGACCATCGATTGTGATGGAGATATTGACCCAACGAATCTATTGACGACTTTTTAATATTATACCGCGTCCGCTTCATCGGTATTATGAGTATCGACTATGTTACATCGTTAATGTTAAAGGTTGCGATTGGGGGACCTCCGAAAGTTGTGAATGTGATTAATGATGTGGATGTGGTACCTCATTGGGTATGGTCTCTTAAAGGTTGCGATTGGGGGACCTCCAAAAGTTGTGAATGTGATTAATGATGTGGATGTGGTATCTCATTGGGTATGGTCTCTCCTATGAAATTTTTCGTAAATAAAATGAGTTATGAGTAATTGGATGAATATCCATAATTTGGCCTCTCCTTCCAAATGGACGTGTCTTTTGGGTATTGGGGAAACCCGTATAAATACAAGTTATAATACCTCACATTATGCATTGATCTTGGGCATTGAATATAGAAAGGAAGTAACAGTTCACAACTCATGAACTCAAAGAAGGGGAAGGACGAGCGAAAAATAAGAAACAAAGGAAAGGAAGTGAAGGTGATCAGAAGAGAAATACACAGGAGCATTAAGAGTTGAAGAACGAATAAATCTAAGACTGACTGCCCATAGGGTCATTCATACAGTTCAGACTTGTGATGAATTAATCTATGGAAGAAGTATAGACCGCAACCTGAAGAATAGTTTTATGAAGATTTGTATGACCTCGAACTAGCAAAGTAAGATTTCATTAGTCATCGTTTGAATGGGGTAGTAGAAAACACCAGCGTTGAAGTATTTGTGAGTTTGTTCCTTGGAAGTAATATACCGAGACACTCACTACTAAAGCAGTTACTCCTGAAGTCGTTACAGCTACAATAAGAACAGAGGGTTAAAAAAGAAAGAATTTTTTTGTGTAGACATTGAGGCTTAGCGTGGCTTATCAAAGATATCTTGTTGAAAAGCATCAGCAAATCTTGGAGATATTATTGGATATCATGATGGCTACTTGAAATCATCGTGAGGTAACTCTAGAGACTCTGTTTGGGCCACAAACAACAAGAAATAAATGCAGTCCTTCTTGGGAAAGATAAACTTCCTCCAGAAGTTCATCTTGAACTATGCGCAGATAGTAAAACTAATACAAGGCATGATCAAGAAGGATGTAGTCTACAGCTGGGGAAAGAGGGAAAAGAATGCATTCACCCACATCAAGTAGGCTATAACAGAAGCGACTGCACTTTACAGCCCATATTTTAACAAAGATTTCTTACTATATACCTTCGCCTCCGACAACTCGCTTGCTGCAGTACTCACTCAGAAGGATGAGCTGAACGACGAACGTCCCATCTAATTCATGAGCGCAAGCATGAAGGGACCCGAACTCAACTACCCCGTCATTGAAAAACAAGCATATGCAATATACAAGGCGGTGAAACACTTCAGACCCTACTTGTTGAAGAACCATTGCGTAGTCTATGTGCCTCACCCAGCATTCCACTCACTGCTCGTATAGCAAGAGCTGGGTGAACGACGTGCGAACCGGATGACAAGATTGCATGAGTATGGTCTTGACATCAATCCAATTTACACTATCAAGGGTCGTGGTCTCTATAAACTTACAGCTGAGGCAGTCCATGCACAGGAGGAAGAAGAAGAGCTCACTAGTTAGGAGCAAGAAATTGAAATGTACGATGTAGAGCAAGCACCACCCACTGCATGCAGAAACTCTTGGTACGAAGATGTGCGCCACTACCTTCAGCATGGCACCATACCCTCTCACATATCCATCAGCAAAAAAGAGGGCATTGCACCTCAAATATTTATCCTATCAATCGGTGCACATAGTGCTTTACAGAAAGTACAATAACAAAATCTTCTCAGGTGCCTGGAGGCACATGATTCAAAGAAGGTCTTGCATGATCTGCATGACAGACCAGTTGGGGGCCACTTCGCAGGAAATACCACTACGCACAAAGCCATGTGAGCCAGTTTCTACTGGCCCACATTGTTCAAGGATGCACATGCTTACGCCGGAAAATGCCTGGTCTCTCAGCGATGCACCGGTAGAACATGAAGGTCAGCAACCTCGCTACACCCTGTTGCAGTGACTGAACCGTTCCAACGATGGGGCCTGGACATCTTCAAGGAAATTTTCCCACATTCATCAAAACAACATCGCTACATCTTGACAGCTACTGATTACTTCATGTGATGGACAGAAGCAGTTCCGCTCAAGCAAGTGAATGACCAAGAAGTCATCAGCTTCCTCCAATAGAACATCATCTCACGCTTTGGCATTTCAGTATCACTTGTGTTTGACAATGCAACTTACTTTACATCTTTGAAGCTTTATGATTTTGCATTGCAGTATGGTATTGTGCTTAAACTCTCATCTAACTGCTACCTGCAGGGAAATGGTCTCGCAGAATCCACAAACAAAAACCTTATCCGCATAATCAAGAATACCATTTACTCTGAACAGCATAACTCGCACTCCTATTTGACGAATTCCTTATGGGTTGACCATGTAATACCCAAACCCTCTCTGAAAACTTCTCCATAATTTCTGGTTTACGGTAAAGAAGTCATCCTACCACCAAACATCTACTTGCCTGCGCTCCAATTGTCCCAAGAATCCCAAGGCAAGCCTTGTATTCTAGTTCAGTGTAGGATGGATAGACTTCACAAGCTGCAAGAAGAAAGGATGAAAGAAAAAGAAAAATTTACACTCCACCAGAACCATATCAAGAGATGGTTCGACAAGAATTCTGCAGGGAATGCTAACTTCGATGTTGGTGGCTTAGTCTTGAAATGGGACAAACCCCATGAAGACAAGGCAAGCATACAAAATTCCAGTCCCTGTGGATTGGTCCGTACACTGTCCACGAGAAGCTTGGCCCACACACATACCATCTGCGATCACTTGACCAGAGGATTGACAACCTTCATGTCAACGGCCAAGGTCTCAAACATTATTTTTAGTAAGTCAGGGCCGCGCCTCGCGCCATGTACATATTTTGTTTACTGCTTGTTTTCTTTTCTCTTTTCTTACTATTTTTGTTTCATTTTATTTTGTTTGCTTAGTACCATGCTATTTTTAGTTGTGTAAATAAGTGCTTCCCTCTACTGAGTTCTAGATTTTGAATGAGTATGTGGCTAAGATATAAAGAGTCTTGTGACACTGCAACACTTGTCCAGTCCTACGTTCGCCTTCTCTGTGCTTAGTTATAACCTTGTGTCGATGAAGTTTTGATGGAAAATATGAGCCGTCTGTAAGGGAATCTTGGGTCCAACCATGAATTTGTGTCCACTTTGGGATACCCCATGCCTGTACTCAGGCTTATGCTCTATGTGTTCAAGCTCATCCAACTAGTAGAAATGGATAAATGGAAAAATCTAAACAAGCAAACCTATGTCAGAGGTCTTACATGCTTCTCTAAAGGAACAACTTCCTCTTCTCTCAATAAGTTGGGATCCCTCTTCCACCCCAAAAATAAATAAGTGCCTATGCACATTCCTCTTAAAAAATACAAAGATGAAGAAGAGAAAGCCTTCATGCGCAGAAAGGTGAAGCATGAAACTCCACCGAGGTACTAACCAGGCTTGCTGGCAGTGGAGCAATGCATGTGTTCCTACGTGACTCTGTCAGGGTACTTTCCAGGCCTATTGGTAGCGGATCAACACCAGAGATGAAAACTCATACTCTGAAAATTTTCAACTCGCGAGCCAAACTACCCTTCCCGATTTCGAAACACTATGATCAAGTTGAAACATGTTGTTGTGTTTGACTGAGTTGGCGAAAGGTGAACCATGTTTGGCTATGGGGTAAGTGGGGAAGCCAAAGTAACCCGTGTTGGAAATAATACTGAGAGGGGGGGTGAATCAGTATTATCAGATCAATAAAACCTTTTCAATTTCATACTCAGAAACATATACGCGACTTCAGTTAAGTGAATCCGCGTGTACACGCGACTGTGTCTAAAGAAACTAGCGTATATGCAGATATCTTATGATTCAGTTAATCTTATCTTCAGTAAATGCATCAGAACATTATTAAGCAATTTAACAGTAAACAGGTGCAGTATAACAGAACAGAACATCACACAAGAGCCACACACATGAACACCATGATATAAGGTGGAAACCCAATGTGGGTGAAAACCACCTGCTGCAATTCGTCTCTTTCTTCTTTAATGAGAAACTTCTTTTACAATATACTGGTGCAGTCCTTTACCAGTATGCAGGCTACAACCTGCAGAGGGCTACAACCCTCTCTTTCGTTTTCCAACTACTTCTGGAAGGGAGCTACAACCCCCTCAGCTCTTGTACTAGCTGATCCATTTACTAGTACGTAGGTGCTGACCCTACAACCTTCAGAGACCACGTTTCATCAATTTTCAGACTGGATCCAAGAGTACAAAGCAAACATTACCGCAATACAATCATCAACTTATACTTGCATCATAATTCATTAAACAACCCAATACCGAATCACTGAAACCCTGTCATCAAGAACACAGAACCCAAACCAGAATCTAGAACTCTGCAACAACCACCAGAATCAGCAACAACCTGAAATATCAACCCTTATCATGCATACGCTACTTCACTGTACCAAAACCGCGTGTATACGCGCTTTCTCCAAAGGCAACCCGCGTGCAGATCTAGAAATGATTACTTCTGCCTTTGCTGTCAGATCCGACCCTTGCCAAGCGTCCCGAACAGATAACCAGCAATACCAGATCCTCTCACTGCGTCAGACACCCACACACCTCTTTGCCTAGTGATCTTCTCCTTATATAGCCTTAGGCCTTGTTCAATACCAAGAGCCAAAACCATAGAAACACAATACCATCAACTTCAAAACTAGGGATCGACACGCCCGTCGAGACACAATGGTCCGAAACCATAGGCACAACTTCCAAGGACTAACCGCCATGGACCAAAGGTACTTTTCCACATACACGCGCTTTTTCTGAAGCCAACCTGCGTGTACACGCGACTTGGGCTTAACAAACCTGCGTGTATGAACTTCCTTGGTAAGCTGTACTAGGATCTGTCTTCTGATTAAGTTGCCATTACCTGTACCAACTTCTGAGCATCTGTACCAACCTCTGAGTGAGTTGCCATCAAGGACAACACTTGAATCATAATGCCAACAATCTCCCCCTTTGGACTTGATGGCAACCACTACACCAAGTCACTCTCCTCCTTTGACATCAAGGGCAAAGGGCGGACCAAGATATTCTCTTCTTTGGTATACCTTCTGCTGTCCATACTCCCCCTGAGTACTTGCTGAAATCTCCAACTGTGCTCCCCCTTTGTGTATGCCAAAGTGTACCAATCTATCCATCCTGCTCTTGCTGAAATGTGCTGTTCATGCTCCCCTTGACTGTAGGCAAGATCTGCAAAAGATGTTCTTCAAGAAGAACAAGGACTTATACATCATAGAAGACCTTCCTATCACCAAAAGACTCAACATACATTCATCATTCATCCCAGGCATAGTGGGGAAACCAACATAGGCCGTTACATGACCTTGACACCATAAAAAGAGATATCACAAGAGATACATGACATAGAGACGAAATATCTAGACCAAGACTTATGAAAGCCACCAACAGCATCATGATCTGTACCATAAGCATCAGCCTGCAATCCCATTCCTAAACAGTAAGATGTATCATTTAGCTTCATAGACTTTATCAACAACTTCTAACCATAATGCCAACAATGCATTATTTGAAGAATATTCTCCCCCTGAGTGTGAGCCAACCATGTCTGAACCATTTCCTGAGTCTGTTCTGCTCCCCCTGAGCCTGAGCCAACCATGACTGAACCTGGGTCTGTTCTGCTGCCCTTTCTCCATATACGCGACTTTGCAGCCTGTAACTCGCGTATATACGCGACTTGTCTTCATTATTTCAGCGTATGCAGGATGGAATACTGAATCTCATCACTTTCAGATTCCCCTGTGTCTGTTATGTCAGCTGACTGAGTTGTCCCACACCTTTCTGTCTCTGTCTTCTTCAATTCCTGCAACTGTGATGATGTATGGTCCCCTTGTCTTGAATTTTGAAATCTGCTCCTGCATTCCCTTGCTTTATGCCCATAGTTGTTGCATGTATAACACCTTATATTTTTCATGTTCCTTCTATCACAATCAATTGCTTTGTGTCCATATGCATTGCAGGCAAAGCAATACCCTCTGAAATACTTGGGATGCGATGATCTTTCTTGAACCATTCTACTTCTGCATCTGGCTGCAACATGTCCAAGATTATGACATACATAACATTCAACATTATTCAGCGGAGGAAATAATCGTCTATCACGTCCATAGTTAGGAGTAAAGGATCTTCCTTGAGGAATTTCTTTCCTTGGTTGTTCCTTGAGCATTTCAGATTTCTCATTAGAGTTTCTTGCCTCACCTTGTGAACTAGATTCACCTTCACCATATTCATGAAAACCAAGACCAGTCTTGATAGCAGGAGATCTTTGACTATTAAGAATATCATCCAAGACTTTAGAACTATCTTGAAATCGTAAGAGCTTATCCTTTTCTTCTAGTTTACCTTTCAAGATATTTACCTCAACCTGATGTTGTTCTTCCTTTTTCAGATACTGCTTCCTTAAGTCTTCTTCAACTTTTCTCCCTTCTTCCACTTGTCGCTTTAGTTCGATCACTTCATGTTCTTGATCTTCAAGATCTTCTTTTAGAGAGAGGATCTTTGATTCAAGTCTCTGAATAGTTGTGCTCTGATCTTTTGCTATATCCTGCAATCTCTCCCTTACCCTGGTTTCTGTTTCCAATAGTTCTTTTAATTTGGCAGCTTCTTCAGTTTCTGCATTCTTCTCTTCATGTGCCATGAGACTTTTAATATCCTCGCTATTATTGGATGAAGCATTCTTCTTCTTGTGCGCCATGAGACTTCTAATATCTTCACTATCATTTAATGAACTTTTAATATGGGAATAATAGCTTCTACCATCTTCTTCGTATATCCTTTCTTTGTTATGAGGACATCTAGCAGCATAGTGACCAACTCTACCACATAGAAAACATTTGAAAGGCAGCTTATCTTTGAACCGTCCAGTTCCCCGTTCAAGATTCTTGACAAAATTTACCTCATCTTCTTCCTCTGACACTTCGAATGCGGCCTCTGGTGGTACCTCTTGTCGCATTTCAAAAGCAGTTAAGATCCCGTGAAGCTGTGACATGGTAATTTTCCGCACATTCTCCTTTTCTTCTATGGCAGATACTTTAGAATCAAATTTAGTAGACAGAGATCTCAAAACCTTTTGAACTAAGACAACTTCCTCAAATTCTTCACCCAGATCCCTCATACAATTCACAATCTCATCCATACGCAGGAAATAATTAGCTACGCTTTCATTACTTCGCATCTTAAGAGTTTCATACCGGATTCTGAGAGTTTGAAGCTTCGCTATTTTTACCTGATCATCTCCTTCGTAGCTTGTAACGATTTTGTCCCATATTTCCTTAGCTGATTTGAGATGCATGATCTTCATAAATTCTGATTGAGTCAAAGTACTCAATAGGACATTAACTACTTTGGCATTGAGCTCATATTGCTTTTTCTCTGCTGGATCTGTAGGAGTTGCTGATGGGAATTTGTATCCTCCTTCTACGAGTCCCCAAACTTCTGCTCCAAGAGACTGTAGATATGCAGTGGTTCTTATCTTCCAGTGAGTAAAATTGTTCCCGTCAAAGACTGGTGGCCTGATGTGTGCCTCTCTTTCTGGATTAGCCATTTTGATGGATCTTTTCCTTCAAGCGATCAAGCTTCCTCTGAAGGACCTGCTCTGATACCAATTGTTGGAAATAATACTGAGAGGGGGGGTGAATCAGTATTATCAGATCAATAAAACCTTTTCAATTTCATACTCAGAAACATATACGCGACTTCAGTTAAGTGAATCCGCGTGTACACGCGACTGTGTCTAAAGAAACTAGCGTATATGCAGATATCTTATGATTCAGTTAATCTTATCTTCAGTAAATGCATCAGAACATTATTAAGCAATTTAACAGTAAACAGGTGCAGTATAACAGAACAGAACATCACACAAGAGCCACACACATGAACACCATGATATAAGGTGGAAACCCAATGTGGGTGAAAACCACCTGCTGCAATTCGTCTCTTTCTTCTTTAATGAGAAACTTCTTTTACAATATACTGGTGCAGTCCTTTACCAGTATGCAGGCTACAACCTGCAGAGGGCTACAACCCTCTCTTTCGTTTTCCAACTACTTCTGGAAGGGAGCTACAACCCCCTCAGCTCTTGTACTAGCTGATCCATTTACTAGTACGTAGGTGCTGACCCTACAACCTTCAGGGACCACGTTTCATCAATTTTCAGACTGGATCCAAGAGTACAAAGCAAACATTACCGCAATACAATCATCAACTTATACTTGCATCATAATTCATTAAACAACCCAATACCGAATCACTGAAACCCTGTCATCAAGAACACAGAACCCAAACCAGAATCTAGAACTCTGCAACAACCACCAGAATCAGCAACAACCTGAAATATCAACCCTTATCATGCATACGCTACTTCACTGTACCAAAACCGCGTGTATACGCGCTTTCTCCAAAGGCAACCCGCGTGCAGATCTAGAAATGATTACTTCTGCCTTTGCTGTCAGATCCGACCCTTGCCAAGCGTCCCGAACAGATAACCAGCAATACCAGATCCTCTCACTGCGTCAGACACCCACACACCTCTTTGCCTAGTGATCTTCTCCTTATATAGCCTTAGGCCTTGTTCAATACCAAGAGCCAAAACCATAGAAACACAATACCATCAACTTCAAAACTAGGGATCGACACGCCCGTCGAGACACAATGGTCCGAAACCATAGGCACAACTTCCAAGGACTAACCGCCATGGACCAAAGGTACTTTTCCACATACACGCGCTTTTTCTGAAGCCAACCTGCGTGTACACGCGACTTGGGCTTAACAAACCTGCGTGTATGAACTTCCTTGGTAAGCTGTACTAGGATCTGTCTTCTGATTAAGTTGCCATTACCTGTACCAACTTCTGAGCATCTGTACCAACCTCTGAGTGAGTTGCCATCAAGGACAACACTTGAATCATAATGCCAACAACCCGCACAGCAATTCAATACTCCTTGTTAGACCAAGGCCCTGTGTTGTCAATGGACCAAAACAGAGAAGTTGGAATTCAATCATTGTGTCACTATTGGGTCCCTATAATACTAGTGATTACCCCATACTATTGTAGTTATACCCCTTATTTATATTTTTGTGCCCCTATTACCCCCATATTGTTATTTCTGTGCCCCATAGAATCCCTCTATTGTTATTTTTGTGGCTTTATATTATTATTGTTAGGTCGGCTGGATTATATTGTGACTCCTTAGACTCCTATATATAGAAAGGAGGTTTTGTCATTTTATCATCCAAGAATTGTTCATTTATGTAATGTAAAGGAGGTTTCCCCCTCGAAGAGGCTGAATTCTAAGGCGTTGATCTATCTTTTCTATCTTTTCTTGAGCTGGTTTCATAACATTTGGTATCAGAGCTTTGGATTCTAGGGTTTCGCTGCTCCAAACAGGTCATCGTGGCATTTTCGCTATAACTTTTTTTCTGTGACGTTTCAGAAGTCACAAAAAAACCCATTTGAGAAGAAATCGCGTCGAACCTTGGGTCCGAATTTCAGAGCTTTTCGTGCGATATTTGCGGAGATATGATCTGAGGAAGTTGGTCTTTTTGCAGACTCCTGAATTACATTCAAAACAGGTGACCTGGGGAAAATCGTCATAACTTTCTCTCTGGGAATCAGATTGAAATTTCGTAAGAAGGTACAGAAAGAGGACGGACTGTAGTTTCTTTTATATCTTTTTCAGAACCAAAGATCGAAAATTGTACACGTGGCACTTCATACAAGTTCGCTCTACTGAAAGTCTATAATCAGGTCATCTTTGGAATTGTGCATAACTCTTTCTTGGAGAATCCAATTTGGATCAGACTAGTGGCATTGGAAAGAGGACACAGAGAGCTACTACAGGTCACAAATTTAGAACTAGATGATTGGAAAGTACAGAGATACATCAGAGGCAATATCGAGCTCCTACAAAGTGAAAAAAGGTGTGTAGATTTTTTAAAATTTTTGCTTAAGCTTGGTTTGAAAAATTATTTTGAAGGAATTCAAAGGGCATAGTAGAGCATTATTATCGGTAACTGATGCCCCGAGGAAAGAAAATGCAAACACCTAGTAAGGAACCTGAAAGCTCTAGCATGACTCATGAAGAAGAGGAAGAAATGCTACATGATATATCAAAATTACAAGAACAAGTGCAACAAATGTCACGCTCACAAAAGTTAACAGAAGCTAAGATAAATGGCGTGGAAGCTAAGATGAATGGCATGGAAGCTAAGATGGACAATTTGAAGATAGATTTGAACACAAATTTGAAGACAGGCATGGCAGATTTGAAGACAGAATTGACAAATTTTCTACAAGAAATACTTACTAATGGTGAAAAGGTAGTAAAGGAAACTCATGATGAGAACAAAAGAAATGTTAATCATGATTCCATAGACGCTAATGTTGGATCGAAGAATCACCATATTCCAAAAATCGATATGAGGAAGTTTGATGGCAAGGATCCCGCCACATGGATATTACAGATGGAGCAATTCTTCGATCTCAATAATGTGCAAAACACACAAAAGGTACGTATGGAAACTGTATATTTGGAACCAAATCAGTTTGTATGGTATCAATGGCTTTGTTCTCGTAAACAATTTATCACTTGGGCAATTTTTACGGAAGAATTGATAGCACATTATGAGGATACAAAAAGCAACACTTTTTTTAGCCAATTGATAAGTCTCAAACAAAAGGGTTCAATAATGGAGCACATTGAGGAGTTCCAAAAATTGAACATAAGGGTAAAAGATATTCCAGAGGAGCATAGGATTGATGTGTTCATAGGGTCTTTAAAGGATAATATCCAACATGATGTTCGCCTTTGGGAACCTGATTCATTAGAGAAGGCATTCAGGTTAGCAAGAAAAATGGAAAGCAAAATTATGGCAACTAGGAAGCATACCACTCACAACTATAAAGACGGAAGTGTTGTTGCCCCTAGTCTTCCACAACCTACAAGGTTGACACCACAACAATTGGAAGAAAAAAGAGCAAAAGGGCTTTGTTACAGTTGTGATAGCAAATACACAAAAGGTCATAAGTGTGCTGAGAAGAAATTATTCTACATAGATTGTGAAGAGGAAGAAGAAAAGGAGCAAGAAAGGTCAAAAGAAGAGGATATACTCCAGGAACAAAGCCTAGATGAAGAACAAATAAATCCGACCATATCTTGTAATGCATTGGCGGGAATTACCACTCCTCAAACCATCAAGATAGAAGGACAAATCAAGAAGAAAAAGGTAATAGTGTTGATTGATTCAGGAAGCACCCACAATTTTATTCATTGTAGGGTAGCAAAAGAATTGAATTGCTTCCTATATCCAGCACCAGAGTGTCAAGTGATGATTGCAAATGGAGGAACAATAAATTGCTCTGGAAAGTGCCATAATATCAAGCTATCCATGGGAGAATATGTATTGACTAGCCCAATGCTTTCCATTCCAATGGGAGGTGCTGATGTTGTACTAGGAGTCCAATGGCTACAATCCTTGGGTACAATAGCTTTTAATTTTCAAGAACTTTTCATCAAATTTTCTACGGAAGGAAAGGAAGTTGAATTAAGGGGTATTGCAGGGAAACCAGGAAAGATAATCAGCTCTAATGGCATGACAAAGCTTCTAAAAAAGGAGCAAAGAGGTGTAATTGCACAATTATGTTCGCTAGATGTTTCCACATTGGAATCATCTATTTCTCCAGATCTCCAAAAAGTCCTGGACAATCATTCCAAGGTATTTGAGACTCCCAAAGGTCTCCCACCTATGCGTGATCATGATCATGCTATTCATCTGATTCCAGGAAGTGTTCCTCCAAACATCAGGCCGTACAGATATCCCTATGTCCAAAAAAGTGAAATTGAACGTATGGTTGCAGAAATGCTAGAGGCTGGTATAATTCAACCGAGTCAAAGTTCTTTCTCAGCTCCAGTAGTATTGGTGCACAAGAAGGATGGATCATGGCGCATGTGTCCGGATTATAGGGAGCTCAACAAGCTCACTATTAAAGATAAGTTCCCCATTCCTGTCATTGATGAATTACTGGATGAATTGCATGGATCAATTTACTTCACCAAGTTGGATCTTCGTTCGGGATATCATCAAATCAGAATGAAGATTGAAGACATTCCGAAAACAGCATTTAGAACTCATGAGGGTCATTATGAATTTTTGGTCATGCCTTTTGGCCTTACCAATGCACCTTCAACATTTCAAGGTTTGATGAATTCAATTTTCAAACCATTCCTTAGAAAATTTGTGTTAGTATTTTTTGATGATATACTAATCTACAGCAAGTCTTGGAAGGATCATGTTGAACATGTTGACAGGGTGCTACAACTATTGGAGGAGAAACAATTATATGCAAAAAGATCCAAATGTTTCTTTGGAGTCCAGGAGGTGGAATATTTGGGTCATATTGTATCTCATGAAGGAGTTAAGGTAGACCCTAGCAAAATTAAAGCCATTAAGGAATGGAAAATCCCCACATCCATAAAGCATCTGCGAGGATTTCTTGGGTTGACAGGGTATTATCGCAAGTTTGTTAAGAATTATGGGAGAATAGCAGCACCTCTAACAACATTATTGAAGAAAGATTCATTTTCATGGACTCCGGAAGCAACAAAGGCCTTTGAACATCTTAAAGAGGCAATGTGCCAAGCACCGGTCTTAGCTACACCGGACTTCACAAAAACCTTTATTGTGGAATGTGATGCTTCAGGAAATGGAATTGGTGCTGTTCTAATGCAAGATGAAAGACCCATTGCTTTTGAAAGTCGTCCAATCAAGGGAAAGTTTTTAAGCAAAGCTATTTATGAGAAGGAAATGTTGGCAATACTCCATGCACTTAAGAAATGGCGACCCTACCTAATGGGAAGACACTTCAAGGTAAAAACGGATCATGATAGCCTTAAATACTTTTTAGAACAAAGATTATCCTCTGAAGAGCAACAAAAGTGGGTCACAAAGATGTTGGGTTATGACTTTGAAATCATCTACAAAAAAGGGAAGCAAAATGTGGTGGCAGATGCACTCTCAAGAAAGGATGAGGATGTGGAAGCATTGTTGTGTGCCATTTCTATTATCCAACCAGATTGGATAAACGAAGCAAGGGAGGAATGGAAGAATGGGAGAATGACGAAGAAGTGTGGGCACTTATTCGAAAGCTACAACAAGATTCCAGTACTTCTGATACATTTAGCTGGCAAAATGATTCGTTATGGTACAAAGATCGCTTATACCTCTGTAAGAATTCCCAGCTAAAACAAAAGATTCTTATGGAATTGCACACTTCTCCCTTAGGAGGGCACTCAGGATTTTTAAAAACTTACCACAGGGTTAAGAAGGAATTTTTTTGGGATGGCCTTAAATCAGATATTCAAAAGTTTGTGGCGGAATGTTTGGTTTGCCAACAAAATAAAGTTGAAACAATTAAGACACCGGGTCTATTACAACCTTTATCCATTCCAAGCCAACGTTGGGAGGAGGTTTCAATGGATTTTATCACAGGTTTACCCAAGTCTGAGGGAAAGAGTGTCATCATGGTGGTAGTTGACAGACTTACCAAGTATGCACACTTTTGTGCATTATCACATCCATTTAAAGCCAGTACAGTTTCTACTGCATTTATGGAAACAGTTCAAAAGCTACATGGAAACCCAAAGATTATTGTAAGTGACAGAGATCCCATTTTCACTGGAAATTTTTGGACAAAATTATTTTCTTGTCTTGGTACTCAGTTAGCTCATAGCTCATCTTATCATCCTCAATCTGATGGGAAAACTGAGATAGTAAACAAATGTTTGGAAGGATATCTTCGTTGCTTTGTATCTGATAAACAGACACAATGGGTCAAATGGTTGCCTCTGGCTGAATGGTGGTATAACACTTCCTTCCATACAGCAACAAAAATGACCCCATTTATGGCACTTTATGGGTATCAACCACCATCCATCACATCATATTTAAGAGAAAATTCTAAGGTTCAGGCAGTGGAACATCACATCGAACATCAACAACAAGTCCTCCAACTCTTAAAGGATAACCTCGTGTTGGCACAAAATAGAATGAAACAACAGGCAGATCAACATCGCAGTGAAAGAAGTTTTGATGTAGGTGATTGGGTATTCCTACGGCTACAACCATATAAGCAAATGTCCCTAAAGCAAGCTAAGAAGGATAATAAATTATCACCAAAGTATTATGGTCCGTACAAGGTGTTGCAAAAGATTGGTACTATGGCATACAAATTGGAGCTTCCTGCAGCTTCTCGATTGCACCCAGTTTTCCATGTTTCATGTTTAAAGAAGGTTATAGGCGACAAGCTCCCAATTCAAACAATATTGCCAGAACTTGACGAGGAAGGAAAAATTATATTGGAACCAAAGCAGTCACAGAAACAAGAACTCGACAGCTACGAAATCGATCAATTTCAGAGTATCTTATCAAGTGGAAGAACTTATCCGCTGAAGATTCCACATGGGAGGATGAGAATTTTATGCAGAAGTATCCAGAACTACTCAAGCGTTGAGGACAACACTTTTTTGAAGGAGAGGGGCATGTTGGGTCCCTATAATACTAGTGATTACCCCATTACTATTGTAGTTATACCCCTTATTAATATTGTTGTGCCCCTATTGCCCCCATATTGTTATTACTGTGCCCCATAGAATCCCTCTATTTTATTTTTGTGGCTTTATATTATTATTGTTAGGTCGGCTGGATTATATTGTGACTCCTTAGACTCCTATATATAGAAAGGAGGTTTTGTCATTTTATCATCGAAGAATTGTTCATTTATGTAATGTAAAGGAGGTTGCCCCCTCGAAGAGGCTGAATTCTAAGGCGTTGATCTATCTTTTCTATCTTTTCTTGAGCTGGTTTCATAACAGTCACCAAGTGTTGTAGCGGCTGCAACACCCTCCAAAATTTTAGCCTACATCCAATTTCGCAGCCTTCCTTGGGTTTTTCCTTGATTTTTGCAAGCACTCAAGCTCATCCCATGAGCTCGTGTTGAGTCTTTTCACCCTCCTCACTTGACCATTTGTCGAACATCTTTTAGCATGTTGGTCACAAATTCATGCCTGCAGCCATGTTTTGGCCATGCACAAAGTCCCTCTTCATGTGTACAATTTGTATTCACTATGTAAGTATTTTTCACACTCACACATGAAGTTGTATGCATTGTCGTGTAGGTGTCATCACGGTCGTTCAACGATCTATCACAAGTGTCGCACTTGTCGCTCACACCATCAGTGAGTCACACTGGGTGTATGTTTTCTTGACGGTTCGAGGTGTCTTATCGTCAAGTCATGTTGAGTGTGTGTCCACAAGGTCATGCATGTACGAAGTCACTCGTTCACACACTTGGTCATTTTGTTGAAACTCTGTCGACCAGACCATCCTCCAGTAGTCAGACCTTCGCTAAGCTGCACTACGCAGTTTCAGATCTTAGTGATCATGTAATGTTTCCCAGAATTGCGCAGAGCTTGAGGTTGCCTCCCAGGCAGTCTGCACTGTGCAATCCTAGAGTCAACCCAAATGATTATTACCCAGAATAGCACAATTTTTTCTCAGCAAACCATCTCAATATGCGTTTCCCGCAAGTAAATCCATCAAGCCTCTAGCTAGTCAACTAGAGAGTTTGATCGGGCAGTGACCCCGGGCCTCACTCTTCCAAAAAATTACGCAGAATCTGTCAAGCATGCTCGCTCCATTGACTGAAGAAACTGCGCACACATGTCGGACAGACACATGTTGCCTGTCACTGCACTGCCCTCAAAAATTGCGTAGTTTTTCTTGCCAGTCACCCTATCAGGTCGCCTGCTACTCCTCCTAAAAAACTACGCAGTTTTCATAAGAAGACCCCCAACTACCCAGCATCCTGCTTAGCCCAAAAATTGCACAGGGATGTCCAGCAGGCCAGCCTCCCAGCTCTGCGCAGTTTTTGCTAGCAGCCTCTTGTAGCTCGAACCAAATCCCACAGACAAACACTGCCGCTCCAAATTTCCCATCTCAACCTCCCAGTGACGTCTGCGCAATTTTCATGGACAGTGCCCAAAGCCCGCATCCCGGGTTGAAATGTGCTTTGCACAATTTCAGAGCCTTGTCCTCTCTCTCCATCACCTGCATCCGAAAGCGAAAAATAATGCATCATTTTAGGCTAGGAGATTTATGGATTTGATGTTGTCTCATCATGGGTGATTGCAAATACAGGTATATGGATGAGACATGGAGTGACGATGAATAAGATGAACAAGGAGCACATGCAAGAAGACTTGTTCGTGAATGGACAAACACATGGAGCGTGCCAAGTACAAGCGAAGGAGAGACATGCACGTGCAACATCAAGCAAGCAGCAAGACCATTGAAGACTCTGCGCACCTTTCCATGTGGAGATGAAGCTATGATACACCAAGAGCACATCCATCACTCAACAGCATTGTAGCTCGACATGGACACCACCAGCAGCATGAACATGCCAGCTTCGTCGTGTCGAGTCATGTCATGAGTCATCTCAGCTGCATCAATATTATGGGCCATACTATTGTAACCAATGTAATGTAATGTGGAAGTCCAAGAGACTCACATGCAAATCTGAAGAGCCATGTAAAGTTGAGGAGTCATGTAAGTCGAACAGTCACAAGAGCCAGTTTTACTCTTGGCTATAAATACCACTCATTTGTGTTAAGGTCCTATAATTTATAGGATCAATGATCATTGAGTATTTTCTTTTAGTATTTCAAATTGTAAATAATATAGCTTTCTGCAAATGATTTCCAAAAAAAAGATAGAAAAGTGAAAATAAAAAATGAAAAGATGGTATAAATACAAAAATAAAATAAAATAAAAAAGAAATGAAATGATAAATGAACCCCATAAATAAATAAATAAACTTGAAAGTGATGCTAGTTTAAGTGCCACTACTAGCCTTATGGCTTTCTAAAAGAATAAATAGATGAAATTGTGTGCAGCTTGTTCAAACTGCCACAATCACTTTTTGCTTGAGACATATAGTTTAATCATGCTCAAGTTGTTTTCAATTTATGTTAATTAGGTTAGAGTGAATAACTTAACCAAATAGTTTAATCTTGGTTAAGATTAGATAGGTAGAAATAGGTGAATAATGTTAATCCAACTGTTTAATCTGGATTAATTTAGCTGATTAGATTAGTCTAGTGTTTGAAATAGGTAGCCTTTGTCTTTGAGAATAAGAATTTAACGGGTTTTCATACCCAAATATACACATATTTTCTTTAAAATAGCATTAAGATAGGCAAATGAGGATTTTATGTAATATGTCTGAAGTATTTCATTATCCAAAGTTTTGTACTTTGGGTTATGTTGTATACACTAAAAATATGTGGCGGGACCCTCCAGTGTTAACATACCCGCATTTCACCACCACCCGATCATCCCCCACTTGCATCTGACAGCCCATAAAGGAGTTTGGACCCCCCCTCCCCCGAATCAGCAGCGTTTAATGATAGGGGAGGGTCTAAAAAGCAGTTTACCGCCCCCCAACGTGGCGCCACCAGGTGAGTTTGGACCCCCCCCCTCCTTAAACTAGATACCACAGCACCCCCCCCCCACCGAAAGCGGTATTTCCTCCACGTCCTATCACGATCACCACTCTCGTCTCACCACCTCACCCCATGTCCTGTCACTCTCGCCAACGGTCCCACTCCACTCCTTCCCCAATCCCCAGTTGCCACGTCTAACTGTTTCAGCATCCATTAATATCCTAACCATTTACCCGCACCATTACGGGAGTTTAATGCCTAAACAAACCATTAATTCAACGGTTAAGGCCATTTTCACTGTTGATAAATACAGAATTTAACACTCTGATCACACTTTCTTTTCATCACTTGTTCAATAGAATTCCCTCCTATTTGTACTGTAATTCTTTATGCAACATTACTACTGCCTATCATTCATCAATCGCCAGTGTTCTGCCACCCTGAGTTTCCCAAATTACTAGACACAGCGATTTCTTACTATTGTAGTTTTTTATTCTCATCCTACAAACCACCATGGCACCTAAACTTCCCATGTGATCAATTTGATGCTTAATCCCCCTATTGATCTAGACCATACTCCATTAGCAGACCGAGATTATAAAACCACTAAATCACAGTGTGAATTCGACTTGTTCAAATTGCGTTATTGGTTCCAAGACAATTTCCTTGATCAATCCGATGAAATACGTCTTTGGCAATCCAGACGCCCTCAATTTTTTAGTCCCCAATCCTATCATTTTCCTGAATTTTTCCTGAGATGTCAAGCCTCTTACCTTGCAAGCAAGAGGCCAATTATCTCCCCAAATGGTGAAATTATATTCACCATCACAGCTGATAGCAATAATCAAATGTTGCAGGTTCCCCACTGTGATTCCTTCTCCCCTTTCTCCATTGAATCTCTCATGTAAATTTACCAGAAGTTAACTTTCCCCTAGAGAGAAACCATCTTTGAAATATTCCTCCCTAAAGACTCTCAACTCCCTAAGAAAAATCCCCCATATCCCTCTTCTATGTTCCCTCAAAGGACAAGATAGATTATTTATGTTTTGTCTTCTATTCTTGGTTACTACTCAGATAAGTGGGTAGATGAGCCTATTCTAGGCTTTTTTTCCACCCTTTCTTCAAAAGAAGGACCATCATTCACTTTTGACTATGGTCAATTCTTATCAAATGTAAAAACTAAATGAATGTTCGTATATTCATCCATTCTGATGTATATGTTTCTATTTTTCCAAGCAGATAAGTTTCCATTCTCAGTGTAGAAATTAGATCAACAAGGAGAACCATAGTCAGTTGTCTTTTGGACTTCCTTAGTCAGAAAAAAATCACAAGAGTGCAGCTTTTCAGAGTTTATAGATCAATTTGTATATCCATCCACTTGCCTGTTAAGTGGCCAGCAGGTTCCAAGGATCAATGAAGAAATACGGAAGGTTCTGCAACTCGGTGAACAGGTTAAAAAAGGGGATTGGTATCTTTACCAATCATTCATAGAGATTAGAGTGTATGGTTCAGAATTTCCACCATACAAACTGCCCAAATATGTGCCCATGAGGATATTTTACTTGTAATATATCAGACAAATAATTCATTCTAACAATATTCATTTTGTGGCAGCCAAAAAGAAATCCCAATTCAGGATCAAGACACAAGTTGGACCTTTTATTTGCAATAGTAGAGCAGTAGGAGAGGAAGCAGACCTCCTACTGAAACAAATGAACTTTCCTCTCAACTTCACTTGGTCTTATCACCCCTTTGGGGTAATTTCCAAGTTGAGAGTAGAAAAAAAAACTACACCATATGTGCACACACAGAGGCCTGAAATTGAAAAGTATATGAACCAGCACACTTGGGTGGAAAATACGTTGCAAGAGGCTGAGGAGCAAGTACTTTCAAGGACAGCTTTAGAGACTCCAATACCCAAAGAGAAAACAGATAAGAGAGCAAGGGAGGATGATTCTCTAGTCACTGAAATCTCAGCCAAGGAATTTAAATTATACACTAAGAAGCTCAAATCAGGTTTTGGTTCTAAAATAGAATTTCCATCACTGGAGGATACACAAGGCACTATTGTGCTCTCAGGCTTCAAGATTTTCAAGCTAGACGTTGGAACTACAGAATCTCCATCATCTTCCTCAATTAAAAAAGATATTCTAGTTATTGTCCCTCAAACACCTAAAACTTCTACAAAGCATAGACAGTTGGACATTTTTCAAAGATACAAGGAAATCAAGCAAAGGAATGAGGCCACTCATGACAACATATCAGCTCAGTTCAAAAATAAATAAATAAAATAAAATAAAATTCCTCTTCCGTTCAGCACAGACTCATTTCATCATATGATACAGAGAAGGGAAGAATGCATATGGAATTCTTGCAGGCCCAGGTCCCTCAACCAAAGTCAGCAACAGACTTCAAACATACCACTTTTGAATTTGAGTCAAAGGATGTCCATCCTTTGGATCAAATAGATATGCACAAACAGGCAGGTGAGATGGTATATTCGACTTTCACACAGACTACTATCACTGCCTCAAAACTACAGCTCACTCTAAATAATGTGTAGTCTCAACTCAAATTGGAGAAAGTCTCCTCATTGGCCAAAGGTACTAGAATCAAATACTTGGAGGAAATGGTATTCAAAGCAGGCCTTGATCCAGAAAATGCAAAAGCTATAGAAGAAATAATCAGAAAGAAGAATGATGATATTGCAGCATTAAAAAAAATTGAAGTTGCCAGCAATAGAAGAGCCCCAAGCAAAACTAAGGAAGGATTAGGGAGCGAGAGAATAGCGGGAGAATAGTGAGGGTTGCAGAGAGTCACAGAGGTTAATCTTCATGGAAGCGTGCAGAGGAGGGAGCTCCAATCCCTCCTACAAGGATGTCGTTGCCAGTAGAGGCAAGAAGCCTCTAGAGAATGACAGCGGTATAGAAGAGGAAAGGAGCGGGACCCCGAACGAGGAGACAAGAGAAATCAAAATGAAGAAGAAAAAGGATGCAAAAGACAAGGAGGAAGAAGACAAAACACAAGAAGCAAAAGACAAAAAAACAAAAGGGACCATGCAAACCCAAGGTGGAAATTTCTCCCAGGGTAGTCTTAAATGATCCAGCTCTGCAGGCGCACAGGGATCACATGAGGACTTATGCCATCATCTGCAAATTCATGGGCCTATGGCCCACTGAAAAAGCTCTACAAACTTGGATCAAATATCACTGGAAACCTAAAGGAAGCATTGACCTACATCTTGGGTCAAAGGGGTTCTTCACGGTAGTATTCACAAACATCGAGGACAAAGACAGAGTGTTTAAAGGAGGGCCTTAATTCTATGCAGCAGCTGGTCTCTACATGCGATCATGGATGATTAATTTTGTCTCAGAGCGTGAAACGTTTACCTCTGTCCCAGTTTGGGTAAGGCTCTATTCTTTACCTCTTGATTACTGGCAAATAGAATCGCTAACAGCTATAGGAAACAAATTAGGGAGGTTTTTCAAAGCCTCTGAAGCCACAAGAAGAGGAAAATATACTTCCTTCGCAAGGATATGTGTGGAAATGGATCTATCTGGAGCCCTTCTGGATGAGGTAATCTTGGAAGTTTATGATGAAGAATGGATTCAAACAATAGACTATGAACATATTCCGTTCAGATGTCGTAAATGTCATGAACATGGGAACCTTTACAGAGACTGCCCCCTCAGTAAAGCAGAAAACAAGGGCAAAGTTAACACAGTAAAGGATAATGACAATTTTCGCAAAGTGGTAAACAAAGGAAAAGGAGGAAAAAGAGGGCCAAAGCAACATCCAAATGAGGGGCAAAAGGTCAGCCAAAACAAGTTCCAAGTTCTTGAGGAAGAAGAAGAGAATGCGAAAGAAGATCAAGCAATGGAAGTGAGTCCAGAAGAAAATGAGGAAAATGATATACAGAAACAAAGAAAGGACATTGACAATCAAAACGAAGCCATGATAAGCGATACAGAGCTGGAGATGGACCCGGAAATGACCCAAAGTGAAATGGAACTGGAGGATCAGGAGCTTCAAGAGATTCTTGACAAAGAACACCTGGATCTAGAAGGGTTCTTAATTCAAGGAACTAAGGGAGGGGTAGATTCAGTGCCTCAAGAAGAGCTCAATAGAATACAACAGTTGTTTTTATGGAAAACTCAGGCCAAGGGATTTGAAAAGGAAAAAAACAGTAGCAAGCAGGATAATAAAGGTGTGAAAATGATGAAAACAACCCCTGGACTAGCAACCAGAAATCCCGGAAAAAAAAGAGGCAGAAAAAAGCAGAATGAGCTCTTGATGGAGTGTGGAAAGTTGATGATAGACTCGGGTAAGATGAAAGATCTTGCCAGCTACTCCTTTACAAATATTTAATTATGAAGTTTATATCATGGAATATTAGGGGTTTAGGCAGTAAAAGAAAACAGAGAATGCTTAGTAATAGAATGAAACAAGCGGTGCCAGACATAATCTTCATCCAGGAAACAAAATGTTCCATTCAAAAATTAAGACAAATTCATAGCAAATGGCTCAATAGATTCGAGTATCTAGAAGTTAAAGCAGAAAACACAGCAGGGGGTATCCTCACTCTTTGGAACCCCCAAAAAATTGGGATAATAGATGCAGAGGCATCTAGGAATTATTTATCAGTTGTTATTCAGCCTGTAGGAGATAAGGAGAACTATTTGGTCACGAATGTTTATGGCCCCCAAATATCAGAGGACAAACTTAAGTTTTTGGATTCCTTGGTGGAACTCAGGGACAGACATGCAGGAATTCCTTGGATCATGGGGGGAGATTTCAACATGATCAAATCTCTTTCGGAAAAAAGAGGGGGAACCAGAGCTCTAAGTAAAGACTCTATCGCATTTCAAACCTTTACAGATAATATGAATCTTGTTGATATAGAAACGAGCAATGGCCTTTTTACTTGGAATAATAAAAGAGGAGGAGAGGCTCAGGTCGCCTCCAAATTAGGATTCATTATCTCAGAAGACCTCATGCTTATAGATAAAGAAATAACAGCGAGGGTTCTTCCTTCTAAAGGCTTAGATCATTGGCCGGTTCAACTGGAAATCAAGGGCATAGGTACTCCCAGGAACAGACCTTTCTGATTTGAGAACATCTGGCTTTCTCACCCAGATTTCATCAGCAATATTGAAAAATGGTGGTCAGAAGATTTGCAGATTCAAGGAACAAATATGTTCCTTCTGCATAAAAGATTAAAGCACATCAAACTCAGGCTTAAAGAATGGAATAAGAGTGATTTTGGTAATATTTTTGTGGAAAAAAAAATCGATGGAAATCAAAATGCAGATACTCAATCAAGCTCTAATAACGGAAGGCTTTGACAAAGTCAAGAGTGAACAAGTAGATAGACATCATCAAGAATGGGAAATTTGAGCAAACAAGAGGAAATATTTTGGAGGCAAAAGTCAAGAATCCAATCGCTGAAAGGAGAGCATAACACTAAATTCTTTCACAGATCTACCATGGCCAATAGATCTCACAACAAAATCTCCTCGATCAAGGACAAGGATGGGAGGCTTCATACTTCCCATGAGGATATAGACTCGGTTTTGGTTCAGCACTTCCGTGACATTACCCAGGAAAACAATTCAGACAAAGAGCAGTCCATCAAGGAAATAACCAACAACATCCCTAAGCTAGTGTCCAGAGAGGACAATTTCAATCTCAATAGGCCAATAACAGAAGAGGAAGTATGTGAGTTCCTCAAAGAAATGCAGAAGGGCAAAGCACCAGGCCTGGATGGATTTAATGTGGATTTTTTTAAAGCCTGTGGGAATATTGTTAAACAAGATATCTTGAATGTTGTAGAGGATTCCAGGTTGAACAAAATTATGTTGAAAGCTCTCAATACCTCCTTCATCTCCCTTATCCCTAAACAGGACCTTGCTCAAACTCCTGACAAGTATAGACCCATAGCTTTATGCAATGTGGTTTACAAGATCATATCCAAGGTAGTAGCCAACAGGCTCAAACCTCTACTTCCTTCACTGGTTTCAGGGGAACAATCAGGTTATGTGGAAGGTAGACAAATTCTAAATAACATTATTCAAGCTCACAAGGTGGTTCACTCACTGACAAGCAAGAGGCAGGCGGGAATGATCATGCAACTAGACATTGCCAAAGCTTATGACAAGGTAAACTGGTCCTACATCAAGAAAGTTCTAATGGCCTTTGGTTTTGACCATAATTGGGTGAGATGGGTAATGGCCCTAGTGACTTCCTCTAGCTTTTCAATTTTGGTGAATGGTTCTCCCTCTGAGGTTTTCATTCCTTCTAGAGGCCTCAGGCAGGGAGACCCACTTTCTCCATTTCTTTTCATTCTTATGATGGAAGGACTGGGTCGAGCTATCAAACAGGCTAAAGCAACAGGTAAGATCAAGGGCCTACAACTTATAGAGAATGGTCAGGCTCTGACACATCAACAATTTGTTGATGACACAATGCTACAGGGAATCCCCACAGCCAAAGAAGCTTCAGCCTACAAAAACATCCTCGATGTCTTTGCCCGGGCTTCAGGTATGGAAGTTAATCTCTCTAAATCAAAAATCTTTTTCTTTAATACCAATATTGCTATACAGAGAAATATCGCCAGAATTCTAGGTTTTCAACGGGACTCCCTTCCCTCAAAATACTTGGGAGTTCCTCTAACTGCCAAACCGATGCACAAAAGCATTTGGGAACCGTTGATCAATAAGATGTAGGACAAAGTCAGAAAATGGACCAGCAGAGCTTTAAATCTGGCTGGCAGGTTGGTCCTTACAAAGGCAGTTTTACAAGCTATCCCTGTTTTTATGTTATCAGCTCTCCCAGCTCCAAAAGGAGTTTTGCAGCAATTCAGAAATATCCAAAGAGACTTTCTCTGGGGTAAGGAGGAGACTAGGAAGAAATGGGCCTTGGTTTCTTGGGAAAAAATCTGTAAACCCAAGCACCAGGGAGGCCTTGGCTTGGATGACCAGGAGATTCTCAATAAAGTTTTAGGGGCCAAACTATGGTGGCGATGGGTTCATGATCCAAATGCTCAATGGGCAAGTATTTGGAAAGAAAAATATGCCAACTCCTGGCAATCAAGTGATCTCATAAGAATGTCTGGAATTATAAAAGGGTCATACATCTGGAATAAAGCCTAGGAGAATAGGGGTCTTGTACAAAATAATAGCTTCTAGGAAATCAGAGAGGGAGATCTAGCACTATTCTTGAAGGATAGATGGAAACAAGAACCAATATTTCTAAAAGAGGACTTTCTTAGCCTTAAGAATGAAACATACATCCAAGGTTTAGGTAAGGTAAAAGATTTCTGGGATCACACTCTGAGGCCTTCCATTTGCCAGCTCTGTAAAGCTCAGGAGGAAACAATGGAGCATATACTCAACAACTGCATTTTCTCCTCCTGTTATGGGATTATTTCACCATCATTTTTCAAAAGACTGATAGGGATAAAGGGAGTATCATTAACACCCTTAACAATTGGAGCAGAAATTTCTCAGACAACGAATTCCTCAGCGTAGCTTGGGCCCTAACGCCAAGCTTCATTATATGGAATGTCTAGAAAGACAGGAACAAGAGAATTTTCAAGGATGAAAAAAAACCCCCTCAGACACTGTTCGAGCTAACCTTGAAACAACTTAGGGAAACTGTTAGCTCCACAGTGTGCAATCAACCCAAGAATCCTTCCTCAGAGGCGGATTTAAGAATTCTCAGACATCTGGGTTTGCAAGGGCTCATTCCTCAAAGCTTGCAGAGGACAGGAATCACAAGGGAGGTGGAGAAGGACTTTTGGCATCCTCCTATGACAGGTTTTTTGAAATTAAACATTGATGGTGCTTCGAAAGGGAACCCGGGAACTGCTGGTTTTGGAGGGGTTTTAAGGGACGAAGAAGGAATCATCATCTTCATCTTCCATGGTCATTTAGGCAAAGCCACCAACAACATGGCAGAATTAATGGCCTTGGAACAAGGCTTAGAGTTTCTGAAGCAGGACAACCGCTTAAATGTTATTATTGAAGTAAACTCTGAGTTAGCCATCAATTCAGTGAAAATAATTAGCTGTGGAACTGAACCAAAGAAAGTTTCAAAACATTGGAGGCTCATTAGGGTTTTCCAAAGAATTAAAAGTCATCTTCTGGGTCTTCGCACAGTTAATTTCAACCATGTGCGAAGAAAGGCCAATAAGCTGGCGGATATCCTGGCTAACCAAGGAGTGAGCTTCACTGAAGGCAATGCATTGAGGAAGCGGCAGGTGCTACCTCAATGTAGACTAAAGGTTCTCTGTAGCGAGCAAGCTGCAGAGGATATGGACATATTTGGTAGCAGAGCAAAGGAGGAGTGTATGAAATGACTACAATGCAGAAAGTTTCACCTTTGTTCTTCCGTCGGGTTTTCGGAGGTTGGCCTCAAAAAACCTTGGTTATCGTTAACAGGTTTTCGCAGTTCTCTAAGTGGGCGCATTGTAGAGAGGTTCATAACAATCCAGAGTTTCATTACAGACACGGACAAACGAATGTGTGGGACGGAAAGCATGGATTTTCCAGCAACCGCAATTTCCTCTTTTTTCTTTGGCGGAAAGGAAATCAGTTGCACTGGTGGTTTTCTGGCGATCACACGGCACTTAAGTGGAAAGTGGTTTTAGTGTTTTGGGAGCGATTCCATTTGGGATCCTACACATGGCAGGAGAGAGAAAATGTAAACCGCCCTCCCCAGGCACTATTGTTCGAATACCTAGTGATGTGAGATATGGCTCATGACCATTTGATCCGGTGGAGCAAATCTACGATCGGGAATGGGCGTGTTGTTTGATGGGCTGGACCATTAAACTTTGTTTGACTTCGTAGGGCGATTCTCTCTCATCCGATGGATGGCTTGGGGGTTTGGACGGTTATTGATCTAAAGGCAAGTTTGGTGAGCTTGTGTCCGGATGGCTCTGCTGTTATCCTTTGTTTTTCCGCCCACTAGGCGCTTTCTTTGTACGTATTTTCCAGCATTAGGTGGCATTCTTTGTTAGGTTGAAGGTCATTTTTTAGGCAGTTAGCCTTTTTTGCCGAGGTCCACGGTGTTAGATGGACTTTTGTATTCTATGTAAATTCTTGTTAGCTTAATGATATAGAAGGCACTACTCTTTCTTCAGCCAAAAAAAACAAAGACCCCTAGGCTAAAGAAATTAGAGATACAGAGTTGCAAAAGGAAGAGATGCTAAATTTGCTTGTGGAGAAAAGTGCCCAGATTAAAACAATGGAAGCTAAAATGGACAAGATTATAAAGGAAAAGGAACAAAATGCACAACTTGCAGTTGTTCCTCTTGATGCAATTCCAATTGCATCTCTGCTACAGATAGGTGTCCCTACAACAACTACTACAACCCGAACATCATCCTCAACAGTGCTTCCCACTTCAATGGTGGATAACTCAGTTAAATTGGCTCAATCTATGGAAAATATGATTATACAGGGAGAAGAGATGAAGAAACTGAAGTAGGAGATAAAATTTTTGCAGGAGCAGAGTAAAAAGTATGAAAATGCCTACTTGATAGAAACACAGAAAACTCAGACCTTGTCCCAAAAGTTGCAAAAAATGGAAGAAGGTTGTGCCATGGGCAAAACATTGGCATAGGTGAAAGAAAATATCTGGAAAACAATTAATGAAGACATGGGAGAAATTTGGCCTTCCATCCAAATCATTTTTTAACAGAAGGAACTTTTTGAAAGGTCTACTAAAGCCATTGAGCAAGTAACAATGTAAACTTTGAAACGGGAACTGATACTGTTACCCGTTTCGTAGAGGTAGCAAAAAAATGACCCGATTTTCAAAAGTGGTGATGCAGAATACACATGTTTTTTTAGAACATGGTTTTTGGAACTTAATTTTTTTTCATGTTCAAGGATGAAATCAAGTTTTAGAATGGTAGTGATTTTCATGTTGATTTTAAAAAGTGAGTATTCTACATCACACCCTTTTTTTAAAAGACCTATTTTTTGACTTTTAATTTTCTAGTGTGTGAAATGTGAAAAATTATTTTCTAAATTTGATAGTTTTTGAAGTCGTCATTTTATTCATATTTTCTTGTTCTCTATCTTATTTTATTTTTTTTTAGTGGGGTTTTTATTGTTTTGCGTTTTTAAATTAGAAAGTCGATAGTTTGAATTTTAGATAATCTACATATTTATACATCCTTAATTAATTTTTCAATCCACATGAAATAATTGTTTCTAAAAAACAACATTTTTTAACAATGGACATAAAAATAACCATTTTTAACATAAATATAATAAAAAAACTAAACGTTTTGATAAATTTTTTGCTAGAATTAACATGTCAAAATCACAATTTTTATACAAAAATATTAACTAAAAATGGTCAAATAATAGTTTTTTTTATGAATTTCATGTCAAAAAAATAATAATAACAACTTTTTTTTTCAAAAAATAATAATTAACTTAAAAAACAATGTGAAAATCACAATTGTGCTCTCTCTTTCTTTCACATACCAGACTCTTGATGGAAATTTCACCTCTTTTGAACTTTTCCAATCTGAGATTAGCTTCTTATCACTTAAAGCACTTGAAATATTTGTAGGCATGAGCTCAGGTGGAGTTCGTTCACCAATGTTTTTTGAAGATACACCTTTAAGACTCTTTGGTCCAGAAAGATTCACAGAAATTTTCCTTGATGCCATTTTCCTAAAAAAAACACATAAATTAGTAAATAAAAAAACATATTAACTTAAATTAACAACAAAAATATACCATAAATTTTTTATTTGTATAATCAAAATTGTCCAGCCACCTCTAACGGGCAGGCGGGTCGATGGGCGAGCGGGAGGTCAAGTGAGGGATAATGAGGCTAAGTGCACAATTAGGCAAGTATGGGCGAGCCCCTACCCATGCGCCGCCCACAACCCCCTGACGACTACATTGAAGCCCCGGCCCCATTAACTTATTCCTCTCACGAGAGATCTCTTGTCTGGATTCACTACACATTAATAATTAAAGTAACACGCCTGATCCAATCTCCGAAAATGATGATGATGACAAATCCCTCGATATGATTACCAAGTTATTGTACTCCCTGCATCCATCAAATCTGTGTTTTCTCTTTGTTTCGCTCGCCAACTCTGTATTTCTTCGTGGTCCATCCTTTGCATGCCACGCTAGATGTTTGTTTTCAGCTGAATTTTCTGTTTGAATGAAGCTTCCTAAGCTTCCCCCCCTCCCCGGCCCCCCTCCCCTTCCCTCACCCTACCCCCTACCGTCCCCCCACACTCCCGCGCCCCATCCCCCCTCGCCCCCCGCCCCCGCCCCCCTCCATCCCCCCAAACCCCCTACACCCCCCAACCCCTCCCCGCGGCCGCCCCTCGCCACTGCGCCCACCCCTACCCCCTCGCCCCCTGCCCAACCCCCCACCCTCATCCCCTCCAACCCCCCCCCCCTTTACACCCTACCCGCGCCCTACCCTTACCCCCCCCCAAACCCCCTACCCTTAGCCCCCCCCTCCTCACCCCTACCCCCCCCCCAACCTTACCCCCCCCCCACCTTACCCCTACCCCCTAACCTTAACCCCCGCCCACCCCCTACCCCCCCCTTACCCGCGCCGCCCCCCTTACCCCTCCCCCAACCCCCTACACCCCCCCATCCCCTACACTTACCCCCCCCCCCCCCCCACCCCTCCCCCGCCACCGCCCCCTCCCTGGCCCCCCCGCCCACCCATCCCCCGCCACCGCCCCCTCCCGCCCCCCCGCCCCCTCCCGCCCCCCCGCCCCCTCCGCGGCAGCGGCACCCCCGGGCCGCCCCGCCCCGCCTGACCCGCCACCGGTCGGGCAGGGCGGGGCGGCCCGGGGGTGGCAGAGCGCTCATTACTTCTTGGCTTGCTTCGTTCCGATCAGGATCCATCATGAAAGCCATTTAGCACATGTTCCAATGGAGTAGCTCAGGGGATGACACGATTGTGATCGCAACTCACAAGTTTTCTAAGGTAAGGCACACAATTCAATAGAGAGAACAACGTATTCCAATTTTCTTTTTAATTTCATTTTGTCTTAGTCTTTATAACTGGTTCCATTTTTATCTAATCCCAATACATGGGGATAAATAAAGGTGAGGTAGACTTTTAATTATAATTTGGTAAAATATTAATTTAAATAGGGTTTAAATATATGATTTAGCTATGTAGAGAAGTTATTATTTTTAATTTTAATTATTGATAAAAGGGTTATTATGAAAATGTATTTATATTTTCCAATTTGGATTATTTCATCAAAAAATTAATTAACAAAATCATTAAAGTGCCTTATTCTAATCTATATAAATATATTTCCAATTTTGATTTTTTAAAATTTACTTAATATTTAGTTATCTTCTCAAAAATATATTTTTTAAAAAATTCAATAATTTGTTTATTTTCATTAGAAAAAAGATAATTGTGCCGATCTAAGATTAGGTGAAAGTTACTCTATTTTAACTGCTATCACTGTAAGTCCGCCCCGCAGCCAACACAAGAGCGGATATGAAAACGAAACCTTATACTCATATTTGTCAAATAACCTGAGCTGAAAATCGAATTACTTCTTGTTTATTAAATTTTTAACTTAATTTACCAAATATATTTTTTTAGCCTTCGTTTTCCCAAATATATTTCGTTGAGATTTTATTAGAACAAAATAATAAGAAATAAATAATTCTCTTAACTTGTAAGCTTTACGTCCTATAGAATTCGTGTTATTCTATATTTGTTTTGGAATATATATTTTTATTATATATATATATATAGAATTCGTGTTATTCTATATTTGTTTTGGAATATATATTTTTATTATATATATATATATATATATATATATATATATATATATATATATATATATATATATATATATATATATATCGGCTAATTGTAGGCTTGTAAGTCGAAGAATTACGTGCGAGGAAAAACATACCAGCAGTTACAAAGCAATCTGACCTAATTGTCGGTCGACAGTGTTCAAATTTGCAGATATCCGTGTATTATTATCGTGACTTATTTGGAGCATTTCACCCGTTCGTTATTTTTTAAGATGAGATAATCTTTAAAATATTGAAGTAGCACGGTTCAGTTTCAGTTTTGCTATATGTTCATTTTGTTTTTGAAATGTTTAACATATCATTATTTCAATGCAGTTAAACATTATTTCCACTTTTAATATTTATATATTTTGCCCCACCAAGACGCTGTCCAAATCTTTAATAAAATATAGATACTGCTTCGTCTAAATGGTCTAAGTGATCCACAACGGAAATTATGAATGAATGTCTCCCTCCCATGGTTGCCCATCCGTGATCTAAGATACTACTGTTCCTATCCATAATACAATGTATGCAGCGGCAGCGGTACCCCCGGGCCGCCCCGCCCCGCCCGACCGGCGGCGGGTCGATTCCGGGAATCGACCCGCCGCCGGTCGGGCGGGGCGGGGCGGCCCGGGGGTGGCAGAGCGCTCATTACTTCTTGGCTTGCTGAAGATGGATTTTGTAGAAGCCTCTTTTCTCCAGTCCGAATTCGACTTGCCGCTTCCATTCATGGAAGAGCCACGGGAGACGCCACCGCTATCAGGGCAGCGCAGGACGGAGGATGCTGCGTGACACACGGCAGCATGGTTCATGTCTACGATTGGACCATGGAAGAGCTACAACCCCTCAATCTTGATATGGTTATCAAGATTGAGGGGTTGTAGCTCTTCCATGGTCCAATCGTGGACATGAACCATGCTGCCGTGTGTCACGCAGCATCCTCCGTCCTGCGCTGCCCTGATAGCGGTGGCGTCTCCCGTGGCTCTTCCATGAAAGGAAGCGGCAAACGAGATGGTAATCAAGATTGAGGGGTTGTAGCTCTTCCATGGTCCAATCGTAGACATGAACCATGCTGCCGTGTGTCACGCAGCATCCTCCGTCCTGCGCTGCCCTGATAGCGGTGGCGTCTCCCGTGGCTCTTCCATGAATGGAAGCGGTAAGTCGAATTCGGACTGGAGAAAAGAGCCTTCTACAAAATCCATCTTCAGCAAGCCAAGAAGTAATGAGCGCTCTGCCACCCCCGGGCCGCCCCGCCCCGCTGCATACGTTGTATTATGGATAGGAAGAGCAGTATCTTAGATCACGGATGGGCAACCATGGGAGGGAGACATTCATTCATAATTTCCGTTGTGGATCACTTAGACCATTTAGACGAAGCAGTATCTATATTTTATTAAAGATCTGGACAGCTTCTTGGTGGGGCAAAATATATAAATATTAAAAGTGGAAATAATGTTTAACTGCATTGAAATAATGATATGTTAAACATTTCAAAAACAAAATGAACATATAGCAAAACTGAAACTGAACCATGCTACTTCAATATTTTAAAGATTATCTCATCTTAAAAAATAACGAACGGGTGAAATGCTCCAAATGAGTCACGATAATAATACACGGATATCTGCAAATTTGAACACTGTCAACCGACAATTAGGTCAGATTGCTTTGTAACTGCTGGTATGTTTTTCCTCGCACGTAATTCTTCGACTTACAAGCCTACAATTAGTCGATATATATATATAATAAAAAAATATATTCCAAAACAAATATAGAATAACACGAATTCTATAGGACGTAAAGCTTACAAGTTAAGAGAATTATTTATTTCTTATTATTTTGTTCTAATAAAATCTCAACGAAATATATTTGGGAAAACGAAGGCTAAAAAAATATATTTGGTAAATTAAGTTAAAATTTTAATAAACAAGAAGTAATTCGATTTTCAGCTCAGGTTATTTGACAAATATGAGTATAAGGTTTCGTTTTCATATCCGCTCTTGTGTTGGCTGCGGGGCGGACTTACAGTGATAGCAGTTAAAATAGAGTAACTTTCACCTAATCTTAGATCGGCACAATTATCTTTTTTCTAATGAAAATAAACAAATTATTGAATTTTAAAAAAAATATATTTTTGAGAAGAAGATAACTAAATATTAAGTAAATTTTAAAAAATCAAAATTGGAAATATATTTATATAGATTAGAATAAGGCACTTTAATGATTTTGTTAATTAATTTTTTGATGAAATAATCTAAATTGGAAAATATAAATACATTTTCATAATAACCCTTTTATCAATAATTAAAATTAAAAATAATAACTTCTCTACATAGCTAAATTATATATTTAAACCCTATTTAAATTAATATTTTACCAAATTATAATTAAAAATCTACCTCACCTCTTATTTATCCCCACGTATTGGGATTAGATAAAAATGGAACCAGTTATAAAGACTAAGACAAAATGAAATTAAAAAGAAAATTGGAATACGTTGTTCTCTCTATTGAATTGTGTGCCTTACCTTAGAAAACTTGTGAGTTGCGATCACAATCGTGTCATCCCCTGAGCTACTCCATTGGAACATGTACTAAATGGCTTTCATGATGGATTCCTGATCGGAACGAAGCAAGCCAAGAAGTAATGAGTGCTCTGCCACCCCTGGGCCGCCCCGCCCCGCCCGACCGGCGGGAATCGACCCGCCGCCGGTCGGGCGGGGCGGGGCGGCCCGGGGGTGCCGCTGTCGAGGAGGGGGCGGGGGATGGGTGGGCGGGGAGGGGGCGGTGGCGGTGGAGGGGTGGGCGGGGGGGCCAGGAGGGGGAGGTGGGGGGGGATGGGTGGGCGGGGTGGGCGGGGAGGGGGCGGTGGCGGGGGAGAGGTGGGCGGGGAGGGGGCGGTGTGGGTGGAGGGGTGGGCGGGGGGGCCGGGGAGGGGGCGGTGGTGGTGGGGGGAGGGGGAGGGGGAGGGGGAGAGGGGGTGGGCGGGGTGGGGCGGCCCGGGGCCGGGGAGGGGGCCGAGGATGGGCGGGGTGGGGAGGGGCCGGGGGGGAATGCAGGGGGTAGGGGGGGGGGGGGGGGGGGGGTAGGGGAAGGGGGGTGTAGGGGTAGGGGTAGGGCGGGGGGGTAAGGGGGGTGCGGGGGGGTGGGGGAAGAGAGGGTAGGGGAAGGGGTAGGGCAGGGAGGGGCGGGTAGGGTAGGGGGTGGCAGGGGGTTGGTGGAGGGGGTGCAAGGGGGGTAGGGGGGGTAAGGGTAAGGGCTAGGAGGGAGGAGGGGGGGCGCGGCCGGGTGGGCAGGGGGGTAGTGGGGGGTAGGGTAAGGGTAGGGGGGTGGCGGGTGGCGGGGGGTAAGGTAAGGGTGGGGGGTGAGGGAAGGTAGGGGGTGGGGGGTAAGGGTAGGGTGGAGGGGAGTGGGGGGTAAGGGTAGGGGGTGCGGTAAGGTAAGGGTGGGGGGTGAGGGAAGGTAGGGGGTAGGGGTAAGGGTAGGGTGGAGGGGGGTAGGCCGCGAGGCCCATGGGGCCGGCATTAAGGAAGGGGGGGAGGAGTTGAGATTGGAGGGGAATGGGAGTTAGGGGGTGGGCTTATGGGGAGGAGAGTTGTGGGGTAGGGAAGGAAGAGTTGGGGAAATGGTGCATGGGTGGGTGAGTTGGGGGTAGCAAGGACTGGCGCATGGGTAGAGCAGAAGGGGGAAGAGGGCATGGGTGAATGGGAAAGATCGGTAATGGGTTGGGGGAAGAGGGCACGACGACGGTCTACCCACGTTATTGGGTGATTGAGTTTGAATAATTGTTTAAGACAGTTTATATAACTGATGTATGCATCGTATCTTCAAATAAAATTAATGTTTTCCATATTTTGTTAAATGAGAAGTTATGAAGCATTTTTATGTTGTTGGATTATGTCTTAAGTATGATAAATTTTATTGTTTAAATATCTACAATGCAATATCAAATTAGAGATATAATCTCTGTTCTATTCAGTATACAAATAAAGACTTTTGAATTCATTCAGTGATATAATTTGTTCATAATGTCATGTTTTTTTAGTTTTATAGTTGAAAAATTTTCAATTTCTTTTGTATCTAGCATGTTGTGGTTGAAAACATGTTAAATTTATACTTAGGAAAGAAAAATGATATTCTACCAGAAACATTAATGTGTTTTTTCCTTAAAATTTAACTCTGTTTGAGACATAAAAAATTGGTTTTATTAGCATTTTTTAAAAAGTTTGAAAATTGACCCTAAAAAAAAAATCATTATTCCAGTATCAACACTTTCGTTTTGAAGCTATATTTTGCACGAAAATTTCGTAGTAAATTTCGTAGTCACTGCCATTTTTAAAACACGTTCAAAATTGACACCTAAAAAAAAAAACATCGTTCCAGTATACACACTTTTCGTTTTTAGCACTGTTTTTGATGTTTTTTTGGGGTTTTTTGGCCAGAGTTCCCGTTTTGAGTTTATAGTTCCCGTTTCAAAGTTTACATTGTTAAGTTAAAAAGCAGCTAGGAGATAAACCAAATGAAGCCACTGAGATGATTAAATTCCTAAATTCTAAGAACAGTGAAGAGTTAGAAGAATTAGAGATTGAAGAGAGAACGGAAACCATTTTGGAATTTAGAAAGGTGTTGACTAAAAGGAACCTGATGAGACAGCTTGAAGAGAAAGGGAAAAACATGAACACAGGCATACAGAGATTCTTTGCCAAGCTAGAGCCTCTCTACAAGAAGGGACTTCCAAACCTGTTAGTTATTAATGACAAACTCAGTACATGGCCAAATTACAATGCACAGATTATGAATAAGGCAAGAGACAGCTCGAAAGTTACAGCTGGAAGACTCAGCATGACAGGAAAGGTGTTTCTAGAAGCACTATCGTTTGATCTCGACATCCAGTATGCAATTTTGAATTTGTTCATCACCCGACCGACATTTTCCAAGTATACCAAAGTTGATGAAGTGTACAGAAAATTAATGAAGATGAATATCCCAAGCGAATAGCGCTAGGATAAACTCTGTGAATTGTTAGAGTAAATGGTAAATTCAGTAGCACATCTCAGCGTTACCGCACATCCAGTTTTTCAGCACCAGACAGCCAGTTGTTCCTTTATTTCAATGCCACCACTTCAGACAGTTCAATTCTCCTCATTTTATTGTAATAAATTAGCTTAATGCAGTCCTATGATTTTGTAGATACATCCTCGTTATCCTAACAGGATATTTTTTCTAATTTAGTTATAAATACTTCAATTGTTGAAGTAGTACAGGTTGGTTTTTATACGAAGAGACATTATTGTGTACCTTTTGCTGAAGCATCGACTGATTTTCCAAAGTAATACAAAGGTTCTTTCATAAGATTCATGTTGTCAAATTGGTGGTGAAGTACACTTATCTATTATATGCTTTTATATCTCTTTGTTTATAGCACATGATTGTTTTCTAAAAATTTGAATTATTAAATAGATAAATAAATGGCGGAATTTGTTTAAATCTACACTCTACACCCAGCTACGAATAATCTCTATGTTTTCTTCTGATCTTTGAATATAGAATTCAAGTAACAATGCTCTATATTTTAAAATGAACCTTATTTTGTTCTTCTTCTCCATTTCACAAACTTTAAAGAATCATATCGATTTGGCTACTTTGCCTTGTGAGATCTATTTGTAGATACTCTAATAAATCAGTGTTTTATCTATCAGACTCCATAGCCCAATGGAAATCTAAGTTATCAACCAACCCTTCAAATACAAATCAAACCCCAAACTTCATAAATAGCCTAATATTTGATTAAACAAACCTAAATCTTACAAAGAGAATCCTCTTTGAAGTTGGCAGGGATAGATCCCAGCTTCCAAAGTTGGTTTATGGTTACCTTGGTGATTTTCTTCTGCAACCTCGGAAAATTGTTGAGTGCTAACAATTTGTACATGCAAAAGACTTTTCACCTTGGCTCCTCCCACATAGCCTTGAGAGCCAATAGTCTTTTATTTGAGGAAAGAGCAGTGGTTCCAACACCCCGCTATCGGAGTTAGTGATGTATGGTGTACCGATGTGTCTTGAAACTTTTTCTTAATTCAAAACCCTCATAACAGGCCAACACATTTTCACACATGTATTGTATTTGTTTGTAAAACTATTCTTTGAACACTTGTAATGCATGTTGCTTTAACCTGTATTAAGACAATTGAACTATTTCGGTTGTTCTAATACATATGCTTACAAAAATGTGTTGTGTAAGTTGTTAACATTGTCTCACATGTGTGGGCTATCCCCCCGAACACTAGACAGAACCATTCCCGTAAACTTGTTATAATGATCATCGCACTCGTGTGGACTATTCCACTGGGTGTTGTACGTGTTATATGTTCACCGTGTGTTTGTGACTATCGCATCCATGTGGACTACTCCGCCGGAAGCTACGCATGTCCTGTTGTGTTGTGTGTCTCTGACAGAGTTGGGACTATTCCCTTTCGAATTGAGACTCACCTCCACCTTCTCCCTTTGCAGTGAAAGAACCTTGACACAAGTAAGACTAAGCACTCACTAGGCACGCAAACCTCGTTGTTCGAAGACAAAGCAAACCACTCTCATGTGCTAATAAGCAAAAGCTAAGGCAAACCTTTAAGACAACGGTAACCAAGCTATCATACCGGATGGGACTCCTACACAAAAATGAAGGTCATAAGATTCCCAGAAACCTTACCCAGAGACGGTAGAGTGTTATTTAACATTAAAGGAACTTATTATTTCTATTTCTCCAGCAGAAGATGCAAATTATATAACACCTAAAATCGCAAACCAACTAGTGATTCCAGAGTCCAATATCACTGTAAAATTAGACTTTTTCGCAATAAAATATATGACATAGCCAATTTACAGTTAAACATTGAAGATTATACATTTGTATCACAATTCTCAGTGCAGACCCTATGGAACAATCAAGGTGACATTATTTTGGGTTTACCTTGGATGGAAACTCTAAATTCCTTTATTATAAATACAAAGAAAAGTTTTTAACATTTTCTTACAAGAAGAAGAAAATAACACTCCAAGATTTTACACTAAAACCAAATTCAGTAACACCAACAGATATCTCAGATATTTCAAAAATAGTGCCTCAAGAAAGTAAAAAGGTATTACAAAATATGCAAAAAGAAATTGACAAAATCAATGTTCACAAAAATGAAGTTTCTCGATTTAAAAACCATAGCGAAAAATCACTGTCGAAAATTAAGAAACTTAAGAAGGATAAGAAGTCATTAAAAAACAAGATACAACAACTTATCGAGAAAGAAGCATCAAATATAGGAATTCAAGTTGATGACAAAACAACAAATATTGATCGAGTGAATATGACAACTCAAGAAGACAAGTCAGTTAAAAAAACAACACACTTAGATGTTGCAGTTCAGACAATGGACATCCCAAGTGAATGTTCCATAACCAATTCAGCAACATCTTCGCCAAAAGAAAATCTAAAAACTCCATATCGACATCTAAATCACAAGAGTAGACCAATCAACCATGTTATGTATCGGTACCATTCAAACCAGAAACAACAAACTGATGTTCTATATAATAGTGATGTAACCTCAATCCAATCTTACGCTGACAAGTCGTTACAAAATTCCAGTGATCAGAATACTATATAGAAGATTAATCTGGGATGGTCTAATCCCTTCTCAATGCAACAATTTTGTTTGTCATTAAGATCATATCAACTTGTATCGACGAAGATGACTGTTCCGAAACAGAAAGACGTTCAAAGCCGAAAAAGAGAACAAGCTTTTTGTCATCGACAAGCTTGAAGGACAAAAACTTTTTGAGGAAGGAGAGTATATAAATAATGTAAATGATAATAAGCATAAATAATTATTAGTTAATTAATAATTAGGTTGAAGAGGCATGTCTAAATGAGACATGACTCTTCATGAAGAGACACTTGCCTAGTATATAAGCAAGCCTTTCATTCTCATTGTAAATCATTCATCTTATTATCATTCTTATTCATATATTTAATATAATATTTGTATCCTCGTGGATATCTTGATATTCCAAGTTTTTTGGAATAATTAATTTGTAAAAAGAACTTTGTTCGCTTCAATACGCTTTATTGTTCATGAGAAAGGGAAAAAGGACCAATTTTAGAAGAAAAAAAATGTATACTATATATCTTATATAGGCATAAACACCAGAATTTTGTAAAGTACATGAATGAAATTCTTCCTCCCATTGTACGTTTTATCATAGATGTGCATACATTGACATGCACAATATGTCTCGAATGAGATATCACCAGGATTATGCTTACATATTCTTTAAAATTGTGGAGGGCCCTCGTAGTTTGTTATTTAGTTCAGTACTATATTGTTCCCTTTTTCAGTACCAGCCACGGAAAAAGTTACGATAAACTTAAATATTGAAACCTTACAATTTTATTCCTAGAACGGCATTCGAGTCAAATTGTTACCTGATGTGAAAGAACTTGTAGATTGAACTAATTCCTGTATATATATTATAAATGAGGAGTAACTCACCATTGCAGACATAGTAAAAGGAACTACAGGTTGAATTAAATTTTTTTATCAAATGAACAGCAACTCATGTGTCAGGCAAATTGTATAGTGCATTTGTGAAATGATCAAGTTCCTCATCTAGCAGGTATGTTGAAAATGATGTTCCCCTCTCGAAGGTATGTTGGAAATATGTTCTCCCAAAAAATGAAACATGTCACAAAATTTAGATGAGAAAATTTGAAAATAGTTATGATCCATGTATAAAACACACAGAAGACATGATAATCACCAAACATATAGGGGCATAACCAAAAACACCAACACAATTATAATAAATATAATATTTCTATTGCTAATTTATCAGAATAAACTTCTGATGCAAACCTGTTGGGAAAAGATGGACTCTCAAAAGAAAACAGAAAATATTCCACAAACAGGTTCGGCGCTTAAACCTTGTCACATTTTCAGCACAAGCATAGAGGCCTACATTAGGAAGGGGTGGTCACATGACACCTTACAATCCAAATACTCAGACACTGGTTAACAGGGATGGTGCATAACTCACTGCTCAAAAAATAAAGATTAAAATAGCTGAAGAAATACGACACATGCTTCAGTGACGAGCAAGCCAGATGAATTGAAAAGCTGCCTTTTACTCACAAAATAATTAATTATGACAGCACCAAACGTCCAAAATAGAGTTTTACACAAGGGATAACTAAACAGTAAACCTTGTAGATACTTATTGCCATGGGCACTAGAGAAGGGTCAGGTTGGCAATGATAGAAACTCAAGAAAATGATCTGGTTGTTCAATATCAAGGAAAATCATCGTTGAATGGAAGCAAACCTTCATTAAACCATGAACGTTCCCTGCTCGAGAGTAGTTTAGGCGTTGCATAGAAATAATTCAAAAGGTTTAATGACAGAGACACATGACTAGATCAGATAACATACTTGCCAATAGGTATACTGACAAGGGCAGTTAAATTCATCCCCTGAGTTAGCAAACCTAGAAAAGGAGGTTAAGTACACAAGATTGACTCAGACTTTTCTAGAAACAATCATATTACAAAGGTGAAGATGTATCAGAATTTGTACACCTAAATGATCTACATACACAACTCTTTCTTCTATCAACTTTACAAAGAATTTAACAGTTACATGGATGCTCTTTAGAACAGAACAGAACTGATTTGCAGCCTTAAAGGCCATCCAAAGCCCTACTTTAAGCCTTTGTGTTGGAGCATTTGGATGGAAAACTAAAAGTACTGATTCTTGAGCATTGCCTGCAATAAACTGGATATTGACAGGAAACAAATCAATAGAGCTTTCTAATCAAGATATGGGGAAAAATGGGCAATCAAAGTAGAAGATGAAGCAATTCACATTCTGCCATTCCTCTTAAAGAAGATGAGATCAGCATAGGTACCTCCACATAGAGAGTCTGGAATCTAATGCATTTCCAGCTGATCCTGGCCTTTAATCTCCAATGTATTTTCAGCTTGGAGATAAGCTGGAATTAGTCCTTCGGGATGTTTGCAGAAGCAATATACAAGACCACAGAAAAAATTGTCCTTCTGAAATAGCCTGATTATAAGCAATCAATTGCATCTACATTTATTGCAGACAACTAAACACGCAAATGCGTGAAAATTACCTTCTAAGAATAGACCTAGTTTCCACCTCTTTCCTCTGACTCCAGTTTCTTTGCATTTACTCCATTCTGACCACTATCAGCTGTGGCAACTTCAGAACCAACTGTTTCAGCTGCTGAAGAATAGTCATCAGACTTGGTTTCTGTCTCTGCTTCTGGCTCCAAGTCTGGGAAAAGTTCTGCCTGCAATGATGGTGAAATCCCTTTCACGTGAAGCCATGTAAGCTCCCAGAGGCTGTCACCTCCAAGAGTGCTTCTCTGCATGAGGACTCCTCGTGCCTTCAATATGAGTAACATGTTCTTCAGCAACTCGGGAATCAGTTCTTGAAGTTTGTCACTGCCTTTACCTCTCAGTTTTGCTTTCATATACTTCTCCATGCGGCTGAGCACACCAAGCCACAGTTTTCGGAAGTTTGGCAGAGTAAATAGCTGATCCAAAAATTGCAAAAATATTTTTGAGAGAAATTTCATGGCATGATGAAGGGTGCCCTCCATGTTACGATACTCCTTAGGAGAATGACCTTGAGCAATCTCCAGCAAATCATCAAGCATTGTAAAGATGACTTGATCAAAACACTGTAGCCAGACTGAAGGTGTTAAGCAAATTGCATCTGCTGCTGATAGGCACCTCTGCAATGACAGAAGAGCATAATTTCTGACTTCTTCTCTCTGCTCTAAACAAACTTTCCGAAGCCCATGTGCTAACCGCAACCACATTTCCCCTATTTCTTGGGAGGACTTTGAAGTATCCTCCCGAGAATCACTTACAGTTTTCCAGTCAACAGAGACACTCTTTGACCACCGAATTAAGCATTTAACAGATTCAGTCATCAAGTCCAGAGCACGCAAAGACCTGTCAGCCAAACCAACCCGAGACTCTGCAAAAGCTCGAGTAGCATCAAGGCATAAAACATAGTTTGCTTGTGTTAGATGTGCACCATCAGACATAATGAAGGATAGTGCTTCAAAACCACATTCTGATGCTTCTGGATGGCGAGCAGTAATAGAAAGCAGAGATGAAACTGTTCGCCACCCCATTGGAGATTTAATGTGGCCAGCGTTTGCTTTCACAAGACGCATGACTTCTTGAGTGATGTGTTCACAATATGCATCTGCTACCCGGGCATCCAATTTTAAAATAAGTTGCAAAGATCTCAAAAGTTCATCTGCAAGATTTTCCTTGTAAGGAAGCAAACGTTGACAGATGCGTAGGAGTCCAAAGACAACTTTTTCTACAAGAGCGCATGGCATAACTGTTGATTGCACTATACCAGCAATATGCTCATAAACACCCTGCCACAGGAGCATAATTCTATCCCGATTGTTTAGAGTAATTGCAATTAATAATTCAAGGCAGAAAACAGCAGTGTCTTCATCTTCAGGTGAACTACTACCCTTCTGTGGTCTACCTGCTGCCCAAATGAGGGCCCTAGCAAGCTGCAGCAAGGACTCTGCTTGTAAAAATTTACTCTCCGTAAAGATACTATCAATATGACATTTTTGGATGGTTTGCACAGTGCGCTGATGTGCAGCAAGCTGCTGCTCAGTTGGTTGAGACCTTGGTTCATCAGTGTCAAGTGACAACAGTTGGCTAAACCTGCCCATCAACCCTGATGATCGACGTGGAGTACCAACTACAGGTATATGAGATATAGATGGGGTCCCTGAAAGTGGCTTGCCATGCATAGAGTCATTTGCAAGATCAGGATCTTCAGCTGCATCACTTGCAACACGAGCAGGTAACAGGCCTAGCTTATGTAACCTCAAGATACAATCAAGGATGTTCCTCCATCCAGTTCGAATATAGTCCCCAAACCTGTTTGCTATGGTGAAAACTGTGACAGTTGCCATCCTTGCTTTTGTATCATCACCAAATGCAAGAAGAGGCTCCTCAACAGAAGCAGCTGGGTTAAGAAGAGTTGTAAATTTACAGAGAGACACAACTAAATCATCAAGCACATCCTCTAGATGATGACAAGCTGACATTTTAGCCACTGCAAGAAAGCCATCAACACATGTGTGGAAAACATCTTCATCTTCTGCATGGTCAAAGACCACTGAAATGGCTGCAATGGTTGGACCTGAGATGATGGCAAACATATCATGATCAAGGAAGGGTCTGGAATCACACACAATGTAAGGAGGTGTTTTCTGAGATTTCCGTATGAGATCAATCCAACGGCTAGGATTCATTTCCGGGAATAAACTTTGTTCATATATTGTCCGGATTTCATTCTTGACAATGGCATGGTAAAGCTCAGAGAGATACTCTCGAGGAAGGTCTTTGCCAGCATTGATATGCCGATTATTTCTGATGAAATCCTCTTCAGTCATCTTCTTCTTAACTTGGACATTGTGCTGATCTGTATTAAGCATGATAAGTGAATAGGACAATAGAAAAGCTGCATCCTTATCTGCAAGAATGCCTGATGACTGTTCATAATATCTCTCTGAGAAAGCCTCTAGAACCCTTTGTATTTTTTGGGCTTCACCTGGTAAACGGAAGGTCTCAAGAAATAACCGCAATGCAGTGTCTAAATTCATGTCCTGAAAGTCAAATGTCTTTGCAAATTCATGAAGCACCTTCACACAAAACTCGTCATGATTTCCCAAGAAATCACCAACAAGGTTTTTATCAAGTCCTGCAGTATATCTAAAAAAGCAAGCAACGCTTTGGTGATCAAGCTTCTCAGGAAGTAAATGAGTCCCTTGAAGAAATTCGAGGCCTTTCTTTGCATCCCTGTTAAAGTGATCTGCTCCAATCATCAATCTTCTCTTGATATATTTTTTGCGGCGAACAAATTCCACCCAATGGTTAGCATCTTCATAACTCTCACACTTGATTGTCCAAAATGGTGCATATTCCTCTATCTCCTTTACAGGTACAGGCTCTGGAAGGGGTGATGCAGCAGTGACCCTATCTGCCATGCTGTGAATGACTGCAATCAGCCCATCCAAAGCCAAAATGTGCATCGCAGACAAGGGACAATTTACTGGAAATGCACTACGTGACAGTAGGTTCCCAAGCTCCTCAAATATGTTAGCACAATAATATCACAATCCAAATTTGCATACATCTCAGGCATAAATGTTGGTTGTCTGCAGAAGTCTACCAATGCTTCCATTGCTACTTCCTGTTGCTGATAAGAAGCCCCATACTTGCTCTGTGCAAGCCTGATTATAACACAACTAAAGAAAGCTTCCAGTTGCAGTTTCAACTTCGTACGAAGATGATGATATAGATTAAGAACAATGCTGCATACCATGGACAAAATCAAAGGGCTCGATGACAATCCAAACTGCATCAAGTTACGAAAAAGCTCGTCCTGTATAAGGGCTAGCAACTTTGGGTGTTGGCCTATAGATTGCCCTCCTAGTTCAATTGCAGAATTTATCAATCCCAAAGCAAAAAATGGAACATCTTCATCAAAGGCTAAGGGATTGGACCTAGCACCTATGCCCATGGTCTCAACAATATTCAAAAGAGAGCATAAGAAGTGAAAAATTTCCACCATGCATGGGACCCCATAGGGCTCTGTCAAAATATGTACATCATTAGACAATTCTTTAGTGCTAGATTTAGTACCCGTTGTTTTATCATCTGAATAATTCACTTGTGATGCAAATGCACCAGCTACTGATATATTGGCAGAATCAGAGTCTGCACTCCCATTATCAAACTGCCTGCCATCTATTCTGTGTTCTTTTGGAAGCCCATCTACCTGCAGAAAGAAAATCATGTTACATGCCCATCATTTTAAGCACTGAAATTATATTTGCAACTTCATGTACAACACAGCAACCATATGTGACAATCTAGCCTTCAACAAGAACAAACGCAAGACAATGTCTGAAAAGTTTACAAATCACTCAATCATGCCAAGTGCCAAAGTTCAAACAGCTTACATGAACTTTCGACTTGACAGAAGGCATATCACTTCCATTGGCAACTGCAACAGCCTCGGCATGATCAAGCTCTGGCAAATGAGCGAAAATAGCCCTCACAAGCTCATGCATTGTGTGCCGAGCTACTCGTTGTAGCAGTTCACTTTTTGTTCCAGCTTGATGAACCACTCGAAAGCATGTATTTACGATGGTACAAACATCCTGGTTGTTGAGGACTACAGAAGTCTTGCTTTTCATACAAGCCAGAAGAACCTGCAGGATCTTCATCAAGACCACCTCTTCTGATGCTGGGTCAGTTACTTCAAATCGACAACTCGTCACAGCATCCACTATGGAATGCATTGCCTCATCAACATGGACTGTATTCAAATCAAAAACTTCCAGAGTTAAAATCTTGTAAACTGCAGATAAGGCAACCCCAGTAATTGGTGCTCCAGTTTCATCTGAGCGGATTACATCCATAAATGGTTTCAAATAAATAGATGGATCGATCATGTGCCATGGTTGTTGCCAGCTAAAGATTTGCCGGCGTAAATTCTTTAAAGATTGCACAAGCGAGTGCTCTAACTGATCATCACCTGCCATATAACGGCCTGCCCACCTTGCATTTCTCCTCATTACAGCCAACACGGCACCCACTTCTGAGTTCACCATACAAGCTAAAGCCCCTCTCTTTGCTATGCCACCGCATTCTTGGGGCTCCTCTTCTATTGCCTTAATTCCAGTTTGCAGTTTTGGACGCCCCATTTGCATGAACCTCCTACTATCTGTAAACTCTAAAATATGTTGAACTAGAAATCTGCCATTACCATTGTCAAAACACAATCTGGGCTCAACTCAGCAACAAAAGTACCAGCTTGTTCCTGAAAAATGAAGCCTCCTGTCAGAAGCAGTTTTGTTTACACTGTGGACCAGCTAAAGGTTACATCAGTAAAAAGTTATTTATGCATGGTTACCCTCCCATTTCAACAGAATTAAGTGCAAATTAAAAATTGAACCACTTTACAGCAGGGTTTCTGATCTAAAGTGGAAATCTATGTTAACATGACCCAGACATAGGGTTAGGGATCACATCAATGTGACCGTATGATTTCAAGAATATCAGTAGAGAATGAAAAAGGCCTTTGATAAGAGGGCTAAACTCGTAAATTTGAAAGGAGGCATTGTTCACTTGTGGGACAAGAAACTTGAGGATCCTGGCCCCTAATTATAAGGGGCATATAACTTCATTTGTACACATCAAGTCATTTGATCATTTGAGCTTATTGATCTATCATAGACAAATGCATTTATCTTTATGATGTGTGACAATATTGGATTGAATTTATTTATAATCACCATGTTGATGCCCTAACTTGCCAGTGCTCAGTGAAAAACATCACCCAAACTTCAAACAAACTGCAAAGGCATTAATATTACTGCATCAATAAAGATTAAACTGAAAAATCATTGAATTCACATATTAGACCTAAATATTACTACAATAAAGATAATCATTACAACATAGTGAATCGGAAACAATTTATAGATTTTGTTACAACAACCTTGCAAGTTTCAGGATCAAAAACACCATTACAAAGTTACAACAGACTGGGATGACGTTTCACTGTCATGGAAAATGAACTACTGAGAAGTACTATTTCATAGTTTGGTAGTTGTTTGATGATAAGAACATAATAATAATCAAGTGAAAGAAGAAGCTAATCATGTAAAGTAAAAATACATCACAAGCAGTCATCAAATCAAGAGAAATCAGCTAATCAAGCTTCCCCTAGATTTCTCAACATGGTATCAAAGCTAAGGTGACTACATCAAGGAAAGGTGGCTTGGAAATCATCCAATTGAAGAAGGATACACAAGGGCCAAGCACAAAGAGATCGCCAAGGACTAAAGGAAGGAACTAAGAAGCATCAAGAAGGACTACCCATCTCATTACAAGGATCACATCATCTCAACTCTTGAAGAAGAAGACTTCAAAAGACCCTACCTCCATTCAAGGACCCTACACTTGAAGCATTCTTTGGAAACTCATAGATTCTACGAATCATCTTCCAAGGAAGCAAAAAGAAGCATTGCCCTCATCATCAAAGGAATCAAGGCCATCTCCCTAACATTGAAGAAAGAATCTCATCTCTAGCATCTTTGAAGAAGGGCATCTCCATTGAAGAAAAAGTATTGTCATCTTTGAAGAAGGAAGACATCATCAAGGAAGCAATCATCATTAACAAAGCATCTTCAATAATCAACATCATCAAGAAGGCATCAAGTTGAAGATATCATCATCAAGGAGCATCTTCACTTGACAAGTAAGTATTTTCTATTTATGTCTGGATCTACCATTAATATGACTTCATTTTGCAAGGAGAGCAACAAACTGGTTGGGTCATCAAATTTCCTTGCATGGAAGAAAATGATAGATTTGATCCTCATAGAGAATGAAGTTATTAAATATATCAAGGGTTCAATTTCCAAATCATCACAAGAGCAATCTCAAGCACTATCGAAGTACATGGAAGGGGAAGTAAGGGCTCAAAGAATACTCATAGAATCGATCAAGGATTCTCTCATTCCTTATGTAGCAAAGTTGGAGAAATCAAAAGAAATCTATGATAAGTTGGTAGAATTGTTTTTTGTAAGCACTATAGAAGTTATATCATTAAGAATCGAGCTATACAAGATGAAGGTATCAAAGGAAGAAGGGATAGCCTCATAGCTTATGACTGTGTCACAAATAAGAGATCAGCTTCAAGAACTAGGAGAAATAATGTCTGATAAAGAAATGACCACCGTTGTGTTCAATGCACTACCTAATGAATGGGGCAACTTTGTATCATATCTATGGAAAGAAGGAAGCCACTCCATTTAGTGAACTTTGGTCATAATATAAGATTGGAGAAACTAGGTTGAAGGCAAAAAGCAATGTTAGATCAAATGAGCAAGTTCAAGCATATGCTGCCATGGCGAGGAGCAAAGGAAAGTTTGGAAAGTTTGATCCTCAAAAAAAGAAGAAGATCGATAAGTCAACGATACAATGCTATGAGTGTAATGAATATGGGCACTTTTAAAGGAATAGTCACAAACTCAAGAAGGACAACAATAAGAGAAAGGAAAGAAATGAAGCCCATGTCATCGAAGAATTAGAAGAAGAACCCGAAAGGAAGAAGTCAAAAAAAGAGGAAGTGATAGACCTCGACTATTAGAAGGTCTCTCACACATTTTCATGTACATAGAAGTTGGCAAGTAAATGTAGGAAACATTCAGAATGATAGATTCATGACATCATCCTAGAAGCAAGGAAGGATAACTGAAGTAGAAGTCTTCATGGTTGTAGCAGTCATCATGATAGAAAGGAAGTAGCTCATGGCTTCTCCATTAAAAGCATACAAGGACAACCGAAGTAGGAGGATATATGGTTGGACAAAGTCATCTAGCAATATAGAAGATAAAAAGATCATCATACATCATCATTATTAGAAAGGAGAATTTGCAGAAGGAGGATCATCAAGATCCTCCACTAGAATCTTTATAAGAAGGTTCACTTCTACTTGGAAGAAGCGTCTCACTGATAGTCTACCATCCACCTTCTGTGAGATCTATTGTTTAGAAGGATGAAGGTATGATAACAAAGTTGTGCAGCATGTCAAGTTGGTTGAAGTACTCTCATCTTCAAGCAAGGAAAGAAAGTTGTTGAAGGAAAGTCTAGATGACCACATAAAGGAAAATGTATGTATATATGGTAATAGATAGATAAAGTCATGTCATCATATGATTACAGATAGTATGGGTTAAAATGCTCTATTACATGAGCATGATGAAAGAAGAAGAATCTCTTCCATTAGAATGATGTATGAAGGCATGAACACAATGTGCCTTGAACTCTTCGACATATTGACAAGATGGAATCAAGATAATATGACCTCATGAAGAATTTGAGATGGTTGGAAACTATGATTCCTAAGATGAAGGAATCATATATAGAAGATTCTGGGAAAGCGATATGTGAAGAAGATGGAAGAAGAGTTCGTAGGAAGATGGATCTATAAGATAAGAAAAGTGATCAACATCTGATAACTAGAAGGATTAGCTATGACATCTCCTTGGAGAAGGTATGAAGACCCTGATAAAGTCGAAAAAAGGAGGAGACCCTTGATATTGAATGTCTTGGAGATGGATTCGTGGAGATGGATTCATACATGTGCAAGATGTTGATTTGACAAGGTGATGTCATGACGTGAGGCCATCTTAAAAGGTAACTTTGATTTACTGTTCATTTTGATTTTTGAGAAATCATCTGGTTGGGTTGAAACAGAGCTACTAAAAGAGAGTTGTAGAAGTCACCTACAACCTGCACTCATGAAGTTGGATGGAAGATCCTAGAAGAATGATGACTTGGAAGAGGTAGTTGGATAAAGGATAGTCAGATGTGGACTAGAAGATCACTCCCCAATGAAGAGAAGGGTGACATGACTATTGGTTCAACACAATGTTTCATTGAAGGGAAGTGATAAAGAAGATGGTTGATGCTCTACGAAGAAGAAGGCTCCATGATGAAGAAGTTGAAATTCATGACATGACACCGAAAGGAAGAGCCCTACAAGCAACTGATAGTACCATAACCTCCACCAAATAACAGATAGTTATTGATGGAAACAAGTCCCTAATTGAGAGGGAGCTTGGGCAAGTTCCTGGTTAAGCGGGAGCTTGAGTATATTCCTTTTATAGGAATGGGTATATCCTCCATAGCTGAGAGGGAGAGATAGACACATCATTCTTGTCTTCATGTTATGAAGAAAGAATGGAAGATTGAGTAAGCATTTGGTTTTTGATACTCTTTGAGGATGTGGTAGGGCATCAACTAGGTAAGAGTAGTTGAAGAGGAAATTCCTTGAGAATGTGTTAATCCAAGACAGGAATTGTCCTAAAAGGTCATACCTTGTGAACATCCGGGTGGGATATGTGCCTTAAGAGACAATGATGATGGTGTCTACTAGTCATTGTCTCGCCAACATTGTTCTCTGATCTTGTGGGGAGATAGAGTTGTTAGTCAAGACCTTGTTATGTGACAATGTTGGTTGGTATGATGAGATGCAATGAGATAAGTTGAATTAATAGCTTATGAGATGGCTTACAAATCCGACGACTCTTATGAGAATTCTTCAGTATGAGAATGTACAAGTACCAAGTATGTATTATGAATACCTCCCTAGTTAAGAGGGAGTGTTTAAATGTGTAACTAGGTCCGGTCTTCATAATGTCTATTGTAATCATGATTTTATATACTTGATATTAAAGAGAAAAGAGATTTATTATTGTCATTCCTCATGCATGGGTTTCATGCTTAAGATAAATTTATTTATAGGTCAAGCACCCATTGAGTGCTTCTAGGTTTGTCATAGAGTTATTAAGTCAAAAGAGTCATTGTTATACATGTAAGACCCCTTTGAGCAAGTTATATCTTTTAAAAAAAAAAATTGTAAAGTCAAAAGTGTCATAAAGACCCTCCAAGCCCTTGTCAAACAAGTCAGCCTACAAGAAGGATCAAGTCGCCCTCATGGACAACAATTCGACCTCCTAAGAAGCCTATATATAAGGGAACCTCGACTTCATTTGAAGAGACATTCATTCAAGCAAGAAGCAAGTTCAATATCCTAAAGAAGGAAGCTGGCAGACTAAGGAAAAGGATGAAAATCAAGACAAAGAAGAAGAGAAGCAAGATCGAAGTTTTGGACCTCTCTCTCTCTTGTGTTAGGGTTTCTAAAGTAGCTACTAGACCGAAATTGCAAAAGTTGTCGAGGAAGTCAAAGTTGCAGAAGAAACTGTTGGGGAAGTCAAAGTTGTTGCTAGGTCAAAATTGTTGGAAGTTGTCGGGGTCAAAGTTGCTGGAAGTTGTCGGGGTCGAAGTTGATGGAAGTTGTTGGGGTCAAAGTTGCTAGAAGTTGTTGGGTCGAAGTTGCTGGAAGTTGTTGGATCGAAGTAGTTGAAGTTGTCGGGTCGAAGTTGCTAGGTCGAAGTAGCTGAAGGAAAAGTTCATCAAGAAGGAGAAGTTTGACTTGGTCTTGGAGGCGTCTTTGTCAAGGGTCTTAGGTCTTGGAATTTGTCATCTGAGCATTCTATAAGAAGAGAAGAATTCTTGTGGGTTTTCCTCTCAAGAGGAGAGGTTTCGGCCCTAGTTGATAGCCTATATCTTGTGTCCTCTTATCTCATTATATTTCATAGTTTGGTAGATGTTTGATGATAAGAACCTAATAATAATCAAGTTAAATAAGAATCTAATCAAGTTGCGTCAAAATACATCACAAGCAGTTATCAAATCAAGGAAATCACCTAATCTAGATGCCCCTAGATTTATCAACAACACCAAAGACATTTTTTATGAGAATGTTGGACCTTCTCATAGTGCACATTTGGCAATACACTTTGCACTTTGGTCCTCTTCTTCTATGCAAAAATGGATTTTTTATTTTGGAGCTACTCAACACATGACTAGACATGAACACACTACTCTCTCTGATTATAGACAACAACAAAGTGGAAAGTGTTTATTGATGAAAATTTAGCCCTACACGTTTCGGGGTGCTTCATCATAGATATAGCTAAGTTTGGATATGTTCTTCATGTTCCAGATGTTGGATAAAATCCTCTTTCTATTTACTTTGTTACACACCGATGAAATGTGGAATTTTGGCCAGATTGGTGGGTTGTAAAGGGCATGAATGATGGTTTCAAGCTAGTTACCTTGAGACATTATGACATATATGATCATATGCAAAACTTGGGGAAGACTCCTCCCTCAAAGAGAAAAGGGTTTGTTGTTATGGTAGCCAATGTTGATGACATCAGCGGGTTATGGCAATTGCATCTCAAATACATCAAATATGGATCTTTGTGACATATGAATCGTCTACATATGGCTGATGATCTTCCATGCATTGAACCACCTAGTGGTGTCTATTGATGATGTGTAATAGGGAAACATCCTTGGAAGCCATTTCCTAAGAACAATGTGGGGCAGGTTTCTTGGCCTCTTGCATTAATTCATAGCTAAGTCACCTGACACGGGGATTCGGGATTTGTTGGATACAGGGATTCGAGTGTCAAATTCGGAAACATTGACCCCCCAGAACAGGACACGTAGGATTCTTTATATATTATTTTATTAAATATATATATATATATATATATATTTGAAAAAAAATATATATATATATATATATATATATATATATATAAAAATTAGATATTTCTTACACAAATTCTCATTAGTGATACAAATTCATTGATTTCAAACATAAATCTCCATCTAGATGTTAGTTTTATTGTTTACAAAGTAAGTTAGTAACATTATAGCATGCATAGTACATACAAAATTAAATACATGTCACATAAATCGTGATTCATAAATGAAAGATAACTTACAAGATAGTAAGATAAAGACACTAACAACTTGTAGTTTTCTCATTAAGTCGTCAAATCAAAATGTGTTACATAGGTAGTGCAATGCCAATGGCAAATAGAAATTGAAAATATAGAACAACTACAGGTATACAAGCCTCAAGGCAATAGGTAGCCCATGACTCATGAATCATCAATCCTCATAGTCATCATCAGAATCAGCATCAATGTCCTCATCATCATGGTCACCATTACTCTCCTCTGCATCCTCCTCCTCCCCTGTATCCATAGTCACCTCTGCATCTGCTGGTGTGGAGGATGACCCCTCTAAAATATCACCGTCATCAAATCTAACAAGCTCTAGCACTGGATAATTGAGATCCATGTTGGCCAATACCAACTCAACACTACTGTCCAGACCCATATCATCAGGAAATACATCCCACATCTTTGTCTTTCCCCTCAACCACTCTTCCCTCTGCCTGTAAATAAGACAAAGGTTGGTGTGCACATACACCATTGTCTCTGCCCTGGACTGCCCAAGCTTGCTCTTCTTCACACTATACAAATTCCCATATGTGTTCCAATTCCTCTCGCAACAAGAGGATGAAGTCACCTGAGAGAGGAGCCTCATGGCTAACTGCTGAAGAGGAGGGCTTGTTGCCCCATGTTTCCCCACCAAGAATAGGGTTTCTTAGCCCCCCTGTCTCTAATCACATCATATCCTACAAATCGACCAGTGCCAGTGGAAAACTCTGCAAAGGCATCCTCCACCTCATCAAGCAATGCTCTACCCTGGAAAACCCGCATGAATGCATCTTTCCTCCCCTATGAGATTTCACCATCCATTTGAGGAGGGAATCTGCGGGAAGGTCCACCATTCAGCCACTCATGGCTGTAGTATTTTGGGTTCAATGAGTGAGCTAAACAATGTAAAGGTGTGCAAATCTTGTCCCATCTGCTGACAAGAATATCCTGTATAGTACCACAAAAGGCCTTTGGTGATGTCTCATACTCGAGGCACTCACTCTGTAGAATAATGCTCCTCACAGACTCAATCATGGAATCCCATCCCTCATAAACTCTCCTAGGATGGGTTTGTCTGTATCTGCAAATCGAAGCAAAGAAATGATAGGGTCCATGATCTGAATAATTAGATCTACCCTCTCCCACCAAGCATCTTCTAGCACTGTGTCCTTCACTCTTTTAGAGGCTACTTGATCTGTCTTTCTCCAAAAAGACCAAAACTCAAAAATAACCATGGCCCCAAGAGCGGTCTTGACCTCCCTCAACCTCTTCAACATGACGAATGAAGAGGCAAACCGTGTATCGACAATCTTCAACAATGATAGATTGGTGTACTCCCTGTAGATAGTGAGGGCATTTGTATGATTTTGCACAAAGTTACAGATATGTCGAGCATCCTCAATAATGTTACCAATCCAAAGCACATCAAAAGCAATGGATTTCAGTGCTAAGTTCAATGAATGGACAATGCAAGGTGTCCAAAACACTTGTGGATATTTAGCTTCCACAATCATGCCAGTGGATATTTAGCTTCCACAATCATGCCAGCGGCCTTGCAAACAAGTGAATTATCTGTAATGATTTGCACACAAAAATCACAACCTACATCTTCAATAACTTTAATAAATAACTCACCCATAAATTGTGCATCCTTGTATTCTCCAAGTGTATCCACTGCTTTCAAGAAAACTGAACCATTCAAGGAAGACACCATGAAGTTGATGAGTGGGTGTCGTGCTGGATCTATCCATCCATCAAAAACAATGCTAACCCCAGATGTTGGCCATGATGCTTTAATAGGCTCAAGCATTTTTTGCACCTCTTTTTTTGTCTTCGTCAACAATGTGGTTCTAAGCTTCTCTGAACCAGGAGGCACATACCATGACGAGGACCCATGAGTTAGAGCTCGACACATCTCAATAAATAGGGGTGAACGTGCAACATTAAATGATATGAAGTTTTGATAGAAAAATAAGGCAATGGTGAGATCAAGCTCTTCCCGTTTTTCTTTTTGAAAAATCTTGTCCATTGGACCAAGTGAAATTGCTTTTCTTTTTGTTGCTTGTCCCCCAATAGAACTCTCAAATGGAAATTTGGTGGTGCCTTTCCTCAAAAATGGAAGGGGGTCTTCATTCTTGGTTTTTCTTGATTTTGAGGCCGCATTTTCCATACCAACAGTGAACTCTTTTTCCATTTCTTTCCTCTTTTGTAAAGGAACAGCTTTACAAGCTCCAATTCCACAACCTAGTGAAGCAATATGTGCTTTTGAAAGAACTGTGGCAAAAGTTGCATCTCCATTGCACATTGCCTCCTCCCTTCCCCTTGGTGCTTGTCCCATCCTCTCTTGTGACATATTTCCACAAGGGATATTTCTCAATGTTGTCTTTAGGAGGAAGTCTTCCCTCAACATTACTTGCAGCAGACTCTGATGATATTGGGGGAGGAGGGGCATCTCCAATGGAGACATTCTTCCCCTTCCTTTGCCCCCTACCTGCTGCCCTTGATTGAGCCATGAATACTGTAAAAAAAAATAAACAAAACATGCACAAATTTGTAAAAAAAAATCATATACAAACTGTTGTAATAGAAATGCAAAAAAATAGAGATGAAATGCACTTACCTAGAGCTTGAATCTCCTTGCCAAACGTTCCACATCCTTAGCTCCTTGCTCCAAACCCTTAGCTCCTTGCCCACAGCTCAATGTTTGCAAAACTGAATGAGAGAAATGTAAATGAGTAAAAGAACAGCGTTGTTTTATGCCCGCGGGTTTCACTTTTTTGGGATTCGAATCCCAAAATCGGGACACGATGTGTCCTATCCCGTTAGGACACGTCGTGCCCCATTTTGGGATTCGAATTCCCAACGAATAGTGTCCATGTGTCCTAACAAGACACGATCCAGATTCAATCGTGTCCCGTTAGGACACGTCGTGTCCCATTTGGGATTCGAATTCCCAACGAATCGTGTCTGATTCGTGGGATTCGGACCCGTCGCCTATAGTGATATCTGTGGGCCTATGGTTGCATCTTATGTTTGGGGAGCTAAGGACTTCCTCACCTTCATTGATGGATTTTACCACTTTCTTTGAGCGTACACCACTAAATATAAGGACGATTGTTTGGAAAGTTTCAAGAATTCAAATATTTTATCAAAAATCAAATCAAGAAGAAGTTCAAGTGTCTCAACACTAATGGTAGATGAATATATTAGCAATGTTTTCCAATCATTTCTCACACCTCATTACATCTCTTGACAGATTATTTACACAAGATTGCAAAATAGAATAGCAAAACAAAAGAATAGGGCCATCATGGAGATGGCCCATTGCAAGTTTCACTCCAAGAAAATGAAGCTTTCAATCTAGGGAGATGTGGTTATTTGAGTGGCCCATATCATCAATAGAACACCCACCCGTGTTGCCACAACTATTACTACTTATGAGAAATGGTATGGAAGCAAACCTAATTTTCATTTCAAATCTTTGGATCTAATGCATGGGACCATGTTCCTAATGAAAATCAAAACACGTCAACATCTCCAAATTCTAATTAGCTATAGTGAAATTTTTCAGGGACACCACCTCTAGATCCCACCATTCACAGGGTGGCTAAAAACAAAGACGCTAATTTTGATGAGAATACTACTCATGATCCTCCAAGATCTCCCCCATTATTGCTTTCAGCAAAACAAGATTTCAATACTCTAAGGGTTGATAGTTGAAATTCTTTGAGATTTTCTCTGACCTATGAAATTCACAACGGCTCAGCTCTAATGAAATTCACACAACGGCTCGGTAATGCTTTGTAGCGACAACAATTTTGTAAGCCTTGTAGTGACTTAACATAAAGATTTGCATTGCACGAAAGCTGCAATTCACGCGACAGCTCAGTAACATAATCTGAATTGTGGATTTTTCGGTAAAAATCATTATATCAGTGAAATTGAGGCTTTGAGAAAGAGGAATTGATTCACAGGTCAACTATATGTAATGGCATGAAAGCCGCAATTCACGTGACAGCTCAATAACATATCTAAATTGCGAATTTTTCGATAAATTGTTTTTCGTAGAGGGAATTGCGGCTTAGAGAAATCAACAAATATTGTTTTAGTTGGCTGAGAAATCTATGTAAAGATTTTGTCGGCTTTAAACCTTTACAAAACCTGAGACCATTGACTTCAAGAATTGCGGCCCTTGAGCCTAGTGTAATTATCCGTCGGCGCTGGGAACTAATAAAGATTGTCAGAACTGAAGAAGCGAGAGCATATCGGAAAGCTACCACAATTTAAGCCACAAAGATTCGAAGCCGCATCAAGCATTTCGGCCGCAAGGAACTAAAGTTGTCACAGGCAACTCATACAGCTGGATTCGAAGCAGACACAAGGATGTCAGGCCGCTAGAACTGAAGCTAACATAGGGATTTCAAGCCACTGAAATTGAAGGTGACACAGGGATTTCAAGTTGTAGGGAATCAAAGTTGCAGAGGAAATTCAAGTCGTAGGGAATTGAAGCTACCACAAGGAATTTTTCAAAGAATTGCAAGGATCGCCACAAGGAACTGCAAGTAAGGTGATTAATGTTTTTCGTCACACAATAAAGCAAGTCCTGAAACAGGTAACGGATTGAAGGATTCTCCCATGGGTGAACCTTTAATCTCTCCAGGAGAGTTTTCACGGGAAAAAAACTATCTTCTGTAACAGGGAGCAGCTATATAGCCTACAGATATGGCGTTGAAGCAGGATTTCTCCTTCTGGGCTTCCCAGGTTAAGAACTTGCTTCGAAGGGCGAATTTCTTGGAAGACGAAAATAAACAACTCCGATCAGAGGTGATTGAGTTAAAACAATTGGTACTTGAACAAAAGAAACAGGAGAACTTACATTTGCAAAAACCATTTGTAGAGCCCTCCTCGTTCCAATCAAAGCTCTCAAATCTCAAGGAGGAGATGAGGTCACAGCATGCGCTCTTTAAACAAGAGGCAAAAACACAAAAACAGTTGCTTAACTCTTGGGTACAAGTGGTCAAGAAGAGTGAACATCCCCAGCCTCCCCCGCTCTCGATGGTCGAGGGGGTGGTGCAAGCCAAGTTACATGAGGAGTGTGTCCACCGATTTCGAAATCTAAACCTTAGAGTACGTGGGCTTCCATCTCCTGCGGCCCTAGTAGACGCCCTACAAGCTGACACATCCTTCCTCCATGACACATTGGGCCTACAAGATATCTCTTTAGAGCATGCATGGATAGGTCCCAAAGCAACTCTTTTCCTCTGCTTTTGGACACCTGAGGACCAGGTCAAAGCCCTCCGAGCTAAGAAAAAACTGGCCACTCTCCCGCCCAATCAGAGGATCTTCTTGGATCCTAACAAGCCAGAGCACAACAAGAGGAACTCAAGCAGGCCAAAGGTCAAGTAGCAGTTGCACGGAAAGAAGGAAAATGCGCAGTTATTCAGGATCTTAAGGCCGTCATCTGTGATTCAGCCCCCCCAGTTACTCCAGGCCTTGGGACAAATGACAGTCATGTTCAGAGGGGGAACATGGCAAGGAGGGTTGGCCCACTATCTCCATATGTTGTTGGAATTGTAATGGGGCCTTTTGGTCCTCACCAAGCACATTGTGTGATGCCATTGGTTCCTGTGATCTCCTTTCTCTTATAGAGACATGTGCGAACCCCAGCCCTAATCTCAGGGTACTGTTGGATTTGGACATGCAGATAGGAGACACATTCTAACAGCGTGAGTGGATTTGGGGGAGTTGCTTGCCTTGTATGGGATTCCCTTCGTAGTCGAGTTTCCATGGTGTCTTCAGATGAGCACGCTAGATTTTTATGGGTTCAACTACACCAGGATCGCCACTGGCTTCGCGACAGTTACTTTGCAGTAAGTTACTTCCCCCTTGCCTCATCACCCTTTGCGACTCGTAGGGAGTCTAAGGAGCGTCGTTTCTTTTGGGTGACTTCAACACCCGAACCAAGAGCATATAGGTTTCCCTTCACGACAAAGTTGAGGACACTCTCTGCCTCCAAGAGACAGAACCAAAGCCAGTTGGTCTTCACAGGTGCTCCCAGGATGAGTTTGGGCGCCTTACAAGTTACGGGAGACATCTCCTTCATTTTGGTGAATCTCACAAGTTATTGATCATGAACAGACTGCTTTCTTGGCTCAAGAGATTTCACCTGTTTTCTCCACAGTGGGGGGGCGAGTGTAGTGGATTATGTCTTGGCCACCTATGATCTTCTCCCACATATCCAACACCTCTCCATTTCCAGCCTCCCTCTAGCGGATCATGCCCTCATCACTTTCCTCCTCTCTACTCCCCCTCTTCCTGCCACCTCTACCATCTCTGGAAACACCTCACTACCCCCCTCTACCACCTTCCTTCTCGATAGAGATTTTGCCCCTTTCTATGCTACCTATCTCAAGGAATTGCTCCCTCCCATCTCCCACTTTAGAGCCTTGGATACTGTCACAGGCAAATATGAGTTACTCTCCAAGGCCATCGCAGAAGCTGCCTTGGACTCCTATCCCCACTCGACTCATAAGAACACTCATAAGCCCACTCTTGGCTCCTGTCCCATGAACCGGTGGTATGATGAGGATTGCAAAGCTTTCCACACGCATCATCGCATTTCCCTCACATAGGATCCCTCTACCTCCCCTTCTCTCCAGACAGCTTATCATAAACTCCTTTGCCATAAAAAGTGTATATTTCTCTCCCAAAGGAGACGAGAGCTTTGTCTGGCCCTTCGTTACTCCCCCAAGGCCTTTTGGCGTACCCTCTTCCCTAGGCATCAAACCATCCCTCCTGAATTGGACTCCATGGCCTTATTTTCACATACTACCTCCCTCCATAGTTGCGGGCGAGCACCCCCCCCGAACCCGCTCCCGAATCGCGCTCCGGTCGGGAGCGACTCCGAAGCGCGCTCCCGAAAAAAAAAATTGCGCTCCCTGCCATTTTCGAGAGCGTTGCAGGGAGCGGTGGCTCTGTCGCTCCAGGAGCGTTTCGACGGGGGCCGAGAGCGATCCGGCGAAAAAAATAAAAAAATAAATAAATAAATAAATAAATAATAAATAAATAAATAAATAAAAAATTAAAAAATTAAAAAATAAAAATAAAAAATAAAAAAAAATCCGCGGACGCCAAAAAAAATCCAATTTAAAAAGAAAACAACAAAAAAAAAAAAAAAAATGTTTTAAAAGCCCAATGGGCCTAAAAAAATTTCATTATCACTTCATTGAGCAAGAGCAAGAGCAAAGGAGCAAGGAGAAGCGAGGAGCAAGTGCTGAGGAGCGAGGAGCAAGTGCCGAGGAGCGAGGAGCAAGCCTGCAGAGGTAAGTAACTTAGTAATTTAGTTAGTTTAGTTAGTTTAATTTAGTTAAGTAATAATTTAGTTAATTTAATTTAGTTTATTGAGTTTTAAAATCATGAATTTAAATTAAATTAATAAATTAAATTAATTAATCCCAGTAAATTAAATTAATTTGCAGATTCAAGAATCAAAACACTACAAACATCAAACACCATGGACCTGGCTATATTTCTTGGCATTTTCCTCTTCCTAGTCCCTTTTATGGTTATTATGGTGCTGGAGAGTAGGAAACGGAGGGGCCAAACTAAAGAGGGGGATGAAGAAGCTGGAGAAAGTCAAATTGGTGAAAACCCCGGTGAGGAAGAGCTGGAGGAGGGTGAACATGACCCTCCAGATTCAAGAATCAAAACACTACAAACATCAAACACCATGGACCTGGCTATATTTCTTGGCACTTTCCTCTTCCTAGTCCCTTTTATGGTTATTATGGTGCTGGAGAGTAGGAAACGGAGGGGCCAAACTGAAGAGGGGGATGAAGAAGCTGGAGAAAGTCAAATTGGTGAAAACCCCGGTGAGGAAGAGCTGGAGGAGGGTGAACATGACCCTCAAAAAACTAAACAAGACCAAACTCCATTGTGGAAATATGTTAACAGGGCTGAAACAGGGACAGGGGGTGGAACCACTAAATTTCATTGCCCCCATTGCAACATTGATTACACAGGTTCATACACCCGTGCTAGAAGACACCTCTGTGGGAAAAAGCCATGGGATGGAGACAAACAAATAGGAATCAAAACTTGTACAGCGGTGTCAGCAGCGGATAGAGCCAAATACATAAGGGAAGAGGAGGAAGCCCAATACAGATCAAAAAAATCAAGGGGTTTCTTTGAACCAAGCTCACAATCACAAAGAACTCCTTCAGCATCCTCCCAAGGCAGTGGATATGGAGGCACAGGGTCATCATCTTTAAGGCGTAGAACCATATCAGATTTCCTTGATGAGGGGTGTAAGAATGATGTGGATTCAAAGGTTTACAGGTTTCTCTATGCATGTGGGATACCATTCAATGTTCTTCGCTCACCTTATTGGCACGAAATGGTTTCTGCCATAAATGATGCCCCTAAAGGATACAAGAGCCCTGGGTATGACAAGGCAAGTACCGCTGGCCTTGATCATGAAAAAGCAAAAATACCACATTCTTTGAATAGAATGACAAGTTCTTGGACTGACCATGGGGTGTCCATTGTATCTGATGGACGGACAAATGTAAAAGGCAAGCCATTGATAAGTGTTCTTGCTGTGTCTGTTAGTGGTCCCATCTTTCTAACTGCACATGATGACTCAGACAAGTTCAAGACCGCCATCAACATTGCAGAAGCATTACTTGAAACAATTGAGCGTATTGGCCCATACAATGTCATCCAAGTCATCACTGATAATGCTCCTAATTGTAAGGCAGTGGGAGCAATTATTGAGGATAAATACCCCAACATATTTTGGTTTGGATGTTTGGTTCACACATTGAACCTTCTGTTGCATGATATTGTCAAGAACAAAAATGAACAATACCAATGGATTGGTGATTTGTACAAGAAAGGCAAACAAATGATAAAATTTATTACAAATCATAGCAATACCCATGGCCTTTTCCGCAGTCACTCGAGATTGGAATTGTTGAAGATTGCGAAGCCCAGATTTGGTAGCTATTACCTCACCTTCAGCGCGCCTTTTGAAGGTAAGAGAGGCATTAGCTAGCATGGTATCAAGTCCACATTGGTAGGTATTAAAGGAAAGGGCTACAAATGCAGCTGACATGGGAGGTTTTGAAATGGTGGAGAAGGCCGCTCTTGATGGTCAGTTTTGGACAAGTGTGAGGCAAGTATTGGATTTCACCAAGCCAATTTATCACATGATTCGGTTCGTAGATACAGACAAACCAGTGATTGGCGAGGTGTATGAGCAAATGGATACCATGTTGGGGGAAATAAAAGATATTGTTCATAATAGAGATCCCAACTTGTACAAATTGATTCATGATTGTGTGTGTGAACGGTGGAATAGGCTTAATCTTCCACTACATTGCTTGGCGTATATCCTTACGCCAAAATACTACTCTACATCTTGGTTGGGCCAACCTGCAGCAGGGGGTGGGGTTAGGACCAAACCCCATTTAGATCGGCGAGGGTCCAGAAAATATCGGGGGTAGAGGCCAATAAAACCAAGTCGTCAACAAAAAGGAGTAGAGAAATCAACACTTGATGGAGAAGGTAGCCATCCCCCTCCTGAGTGTGCTTCTGGAGGAAAGACTCCAACTCATTGATATAAATCCCAAAAAGGGTAGGCGAGAGAGGGCAACCTTTCTTCACACCAATGTTACTTATCGGCAAAATATCGGCGAGGGTCCAGAAAATATCGGCAAAATATCGGCGAGGGTCCAGAAAATATCTTATCGGCAATATCGGCAAAAATATCGGCAAATATCGGCAAGCATAAAAAATAATTTTTTCAAATTTTTAAATATAGCCGATATTTTGCCGATATTTTCAAAATATCGCGATATTTTCCCGATATTTGCCGATATTTTGAAAATATCGCGATATTTTCAAAACAGAAAATATCGCGATATTTTCTCGGCGATATATCGTTTTGCCGAAAATATCGCGATATTTCCGAATATCGCCGATATTATCAACAGTGATAGAGACAACTGGATGCCTTAGCTGATTTTTGTGACCTTCAATAGTTGAAGGTCAACCTAGGTAAAACCAAGGTTATGATCTTCAATGCATCAATCCAAGTGAGGACTTTTCCTCTTATGAAAGCTACTCTCATCCCTTTTTCTTCGGAGGCATATATGGATACCAAGTTCTTCTTTAGTCCCAGAACATACATTACTTCATCAAGAAGAACAAATTCCCCAAAGTCTAAATCAAATTTTACAAGACCAAATCCCTTCACTGGATATGTAGAATTGTCCCCAAGGATGTTCTTCAAACTTGTCTCCCTCTCAACCATATTTGAGGGGACTTCCTTATACCCGGAGAAGTGTTTAGAAGCCCCACTATCTACTAGCGAACTATCATACGAATCTTACTTTCATACATGGAGTTCCTTGACTTCTTTTGAGGACAATGACCTTCTTCACGATCATTCGGAGAATCTCTTCTTCTTCTATCATCTCTTCCTCTTTGATCATCTCTTCTATTATTGAACCTGCTATTGTTGAAGCCACGATTGTTGTTGTACCTTGACCTTGGAGCATTCCTCTTTTCCCGACAATCTTGAGCATAGTGGCCAAACTTGTGACAATTATAACATTCAATCTTTGACATATCCTTGTCTCTTCTTGTTCTTCTATTGGAGTCCCTGGGTGCTGGAGCAGACTTCCTTGAATTAGATGGACCTCCTCTACCTTTCCTTTTCTTATCTTGAGTAACAAATGTTGATGGCTCTCCTTCTTCCTGCTTTTGAATCCTTCCTCTTGAGATCATCCTAGATTCTTCTTGAGTGCATTTTCCCACCAACTCATCAAATGTAGGAAATTGATTATTGTTGCTAATAGTAGTGATGAAAGTTTCCCAAATCGGAGGAAGACCTTGTAAAGTGACCATCACCAACTCCTTGTCAAATATGGGCTCACCAACAGTTTGCAATTGATCCCTTAATTGGGATACCCTCATGACATAGGACTACACAGATTCTCCCTTGTTCATCTTCATTTCTTTGAGTTTATTCTTCAAGGAGAGGATGTGGTTCAAGTTGTTGACTTGATACATCCCTACCAGCTTATCATAAATATCCTTGGACTTCTTCAAGTTACCAACATAAACAAGTAAATGATCTTGCAAACCATCAATAATAATTTTCTTATCCTTGATCTCACCTTTCTTATACTTGGACTTGGTGGCAGCAGGAGTATTCTTTAGAGGCTCAGGAATCTTCCCTTGCACATATTCCAAAACATCGTTGTCATCCAATATAACTTCCAACTTGATCTTCCATGCTGCAAAGTTTGATGAATCTCCTAGCTTCTCATTGTCCTTGAAGAAAGAGGTAGTCATCTTGTCCAAATCAAATAGGCTCCTTCAACTTCTTTCAAAGATGATTGTTCCTAGTCTCGTCTCTTTGGGCTTTGCTCTTCACTTTAGCTCAAATACCATGTTAATTTTACAATGTTCTATGTTGTTACAATCACTTTAGCCTAATTCTTAACTTCAATTAGCAATTAATTCAATCTTCCAGTAAACAATAGCAATTGGAGATTGAACAATAAATGCAATTTACAAGAGACAATCAGAAGCAATGGCAAGAGACATCAAATTTGGTCAAAGACCAGGGAAAAACCCCACAAGGGGGAAAACCCTTTCAAATTCTTCATATTAGATTGTCATAAAATGTTCAACAAAGAGTACAATGATCCAATCCAACAATGAGTCAAAGTCAACCTTTGACTATCCAAATAGACAAACCAATATCCAACCAATGATGAGCCTCAAAAAGTCAATTTTGGTCAACAGTCAAAGTCTGTAATTATGTCCAAGTCAATAGTGTCAACAGAGCCTTAACCAATCCACAAATTCAACAGTCGACACCTCCAATGAACACGGTCAAAGGGCATCAAACTCTGCCTCTTTTGCTGGTCAAACAGAGGTCAAAACAGTCCCAAACAAAGCGATCAAACCTGGTCAATGGAGAGAGAGTCCTTGGGGTCAAACTCTACAATCAAGCCTGCGATCAACACAGGTCAAAGTGTCGATCTCCTCAAATTTTGTGCCAATCAATGTGGCCTAGCATAACATAGTTTTCCCAAGCAAAATTGAAGTCAAACCATGCCAAAAATACCAAAGTCTATGTTGGTCAAAGTCGCCTGCACAAAAAGTCAAAGTAGAAATTTCAGAGTTGCTCAAAGACCCTCGCATGTGTGAAGAGAAGATGTTGCCTCAGACCTGTACGAACCAATCATATGTGAAGAGAGAAGATGTGTTGAGTTGATGAGATCCCAGATGAGGTGAGACTTGACTTGTATTTATATGCGTTGGAGAGGTGCCAATTTTGCATTTAGGTCGACCTAAACAATTGTGCCATTGTGGGTTTTTACATCAAAAATACATTTTTCCTTAACTAAATTGAGTGCTTCCAAGGGCAATTTTGTGTCTCTCTGGATGTTATCCAATGAAGGGGATTTATCCCTGAGCTGCCAAAATAACAAGGCATCTAAAGGACAGGCAAGGAGTTGTGAACAGAACATCACAAAGTTTGGAGAATTGACTTGACACTTGGATCACTGGTTAGTTTGACTTGGATTTCTCTTGTTGACGAAGAATCTATAAGGAAAGGATTATTGGGTTTTCCCCTTGTGGGTTCTTCCCTGGCTTCTGGCCTAATCTCTAGTGTCTCTTATCTCTTGTGCACTTTATTTATATATATAATTGTTTGATGACATAAGTAAATGAAATAAAACTTAAAAAGAAGCATAATTAACATTCACAAGTAATTGTCATGTTAAGAAATTCTAGCTTACAAACGAATTTCAACTAGCACACATGGAGCATTCAGTGGCCAAATAAGAACTCTACCGGTTCCACCCATGGTAGTGGATTCACAGCCATAGGCATAGACATCCCTTTAAGGCATAGAACAATATTAAAACCCATTAATCAAGGTTGTAGGGATGACATGGAGGCAAAAGTTTTTTTATTTCTCTTTGCATGTGGCATACCATTCAATGTTCTTCGCTCACCTTATTAGCATGAAATGGTTGCCGCCATCAATGATGCCCCTAAAGGATACAGAAGCCCTAGGTATGACAAAGCTAAAATAGTGGGACTTGATCAAGAAAAAGCCAAAATCAAAAATGCTTTGGGTAAATTCACAAATGTTTGGAACGAATATGGGGTATCCATTGTATCTGATGGTTGGACAAAAGTAAAAGGCAATCCATTGATAAGTGTTCTTGGTGCGTCTACTACTGGTGCAATCTTCCTTTCATCTCATGACTACTTAGATAAGTTCAAGGTTGGCATCAACATTGCAAAACCATTAGTTCAAACAATTAAAAGTATTGGGCCATACAATGTTATCCAAGTCATTATTGATAATGCTTCACATAATGAACCTTTTGATGCATGACATTATTAAGATAAAGGAACTTAAATGCAAATGGATTGGTTTATTGTACAAAAAAGGTAAGTACATGATAATATTTATTACCAATCATAGCAATTCCCATGGCCTTTTCTGCAGTCACTCAAGGTTGGAGCTATTGAAGATTGCAAAGACTAGATTTGCTAGCTATTACCTCACCTCCAAGCGCCTTTTGAAGGCAAGAGAGGCATTGGCTAGCATGGTATCAAGTGAATCATGGAAAGTATTATAGGACAAGGTTGCAACTGCATCTGACAAGAAAGACTTTCAAGAGGTGGTGGACATCGTTCTTGATGGTCAATTTTGGGCAAGTGTGAAGAAGGTTTTGCAATTCACCAAGCCAATTTATAACATGATTCGTTTTGCATATACACGTGTTGGTGATTAGAGAGGTGTATGAGCAGATGGATTCATGCTAAAGCAAATCAAAGATATTGTTCAACCGAAAGATCCCATCTTGTATGATCATACTCACAAACATGTGGTCAAAAGGTGGGATAATATTAACGTTCCACTCCATGCCTTGGTATATGTCCTTATGCCAAAATACTACTCTCCATCTTGGTTGGCCAAACGTGCACTTGGAGGTGGGGTTAGGAGAAAACCCCATACAGATCCCTGATAGGGAGGAGCGTGCTAGATTGCGTGGAGAATTAAGCAAATACTTCAATCAAACTAGAATGTTTGGTTCTTTGCATACAATCGATGAAAGATATTGATTGAATCCTGTTGAATGGTGGAACATATATGGATTCAAGGGACCTTTGGCGAAATTGGCAGTTAAAGTGCTTTCACAGGTCATTAATACTTCTTCTGCAAAGAGGTGTTGCAGCACCTATGGCTTCATCCACAATGTCAAAAGAAATTGACTCAATGAAAACCATGCAGAAAGCTTGGTTTATGTACACTACAACTTGAGGTTGTTGACACATTATTGTGAGTGGGCTCAATTTGATAGAGTATATATCACTTGGGACAACAACCCGAAGGAGGATAATTTGGAGGATGGAGCCTTACATTTAGAACAGTTTGAAGCAGAATTTTTGGACAATGAGGATGAAGCAGCAGCAACAACATCAACAACAATGCCACCTCCATCTGCAGCATTGCGTGGAGGTCATGTGCCTTCTGGTTTTGGGCGTGGTTCGCGACCATTACAGAGTTAGACTATGCGAGAGATGACTCCCATTATTCATAGATCACAAGAAAAGAATAGAAGTTTCTCGTGGCAAGAAGAAATTTTAGTAGATAGTAGATTTACTTGTCTTTTCTAGTTTCTACTTTCTAGTACTTTTTAGAACTATTGACTCTTTCATATTTATTATGGTATTTTTGTAAACAATAGATGACAATTTAAGTTTAAAGTTTGAAGTTGGCAATTATAACTCATTGGTAATGAATTATGAATATGATGCTTCGTGAAACATGTTGAAAATGTAGCAAGGAATGGCTTCTTTGACTTGTGCCTTAGTCAAAGATGCCAATTTGAATTCAATCTCATGGTTGCTTGAGTTAGCTTTCAGTTAACATGTGTGATGTGGCCTATCACTGAGTTATAATCAGTTAATTTGAGTTAGATAGCACGCAGTGAGTTGTGGACTAGTTGATGGCTAAAATTAGCTATCTAGTGGAGTTAACTCTAGTGTTTGTCAGTTAACTAATCTCGAGTTTTAGAATAGAGATAGACATGAGTTTAGTTGAGTATTTTGACTTTGTGTTAATTGAACTTACTCTCAGTTAACAGTAGCAGCTGCTAAATTTAGCCCTAGTCAGTCATGCAATTTGAATTGCCTATTAAGATTGAATGAAGGTACAATTGTAATCATTATTGTATACAGGTTTTAGTGTACAAGCTTGAGGATCAAGCAATGCAATTTCTCTTGGGATTTGCGCAAGGAAATAGGGAATTCTCCTATTTTTTAGGAAGTATTTGTGCTAGGAAATAGGAGGCTCCTCACAAGCCTTATTTGCCTCAATGTTGGGCAAGTCTTGTAGAGAGTTGATCAATATAGCAAGGAGCTTCAAGCTTGAAGTAGTTTCTATGTGATAGATCAGATTGCTCAGTTGATTTAATACAAGCAAGAGGGGTCTTTACAAGTTGGGTTCCCCAGCTATATTTTGTGTTCTATGTATGATTGTGTTTCTATTCATTGTTTTCATTCTGCAGATTTTTTGGTAGAGAAATCTTGTGTCTTTTGTGATCAGTTTGCTCTCATTAGCAGTTGCAACATGGTATCAGAGCTGAAAACAAGATAGAGACTGAGTTCCTTGCTTAGATTCAAAGTGCGTTAGAGAGAAGATTCGTTAGTGCAGGAATTCTACAAGTGCAGGAATCATTCCATTCTATGGTTTGAGGACAGAGCATGCCCTAGAAGGGACTTTGAATTTTTGTGCATGGAAGGACAGAATGGAGGTTTTGTTAGATGATAACGGGGTTTCGAAATACATCAAGACTGATATTCCTCAACCTCCTACAGCAGATGTACAGTAGCTAGCTCAATGGACTAAGGACATTGCCAAAGCAAGGAGGATGATCCTAGAAGGAGTCAAAGACCATATTGTTCCAAATTTGCATGGGAAGAATATAGCATTCCAGATGTGGAAGGCCCTTACTGATCTGTTTGAAAGCAGTAGTGATTCAGAAAACTTGCTTTGAAGGACAAATTGAGAAACATTTGAATGAGCAAGAATGAGAACATTGTTACATATCTATCCAGGTTTGCTCAAGTGAAGGATAAACTTGGAGGTGTTGGAGAGATAGTTCCACTTGCAGATCTTGTGAGTCTTGCTCTTCATGGGCTTCACAAATCTTGGCAAAGTTTGCAAGATGTAGTGAACGACAGAGATAAGCTCCCCGATTGGGAGAGACTATGGTCAGGTCTTGTGCAGGAAGAGATAAGAAGGAACACAAGGGATGGAGTCTCACAGCTAGGACAGACGATGAGGATAACTTTGCTTTAGTTGGCAAAGGGAAGAAAGCCAAGGGCAAGAAGGCTCGAGGCAAGACCGAGTCTAGTAAGAATGGAGGCAAGAAAAAGAAGGATCTTAGCAAGATCACATGTTTTCATTGTCACGAGTTTGGACATTATACTGCAAAATGTCCAAACAAAAAATCCAGCAAGCATATTGCAGCAACAGTAGGAGGAGAAGCACTCTCTTCTCAATTCGAATTGGATTTCTCTTTGATAGCTTGCATGGAAAGCTCAGTTCGAGGTAGTGTGTGGTACATTGATTCAGGGGCTTCATTCCACATGACAAGGAATAAAGATTTCTTTAGTAGTTTGGAGGAGAAAGACATGCAATTCCATATCGAGCTTGGAGATGATGGCAAATACATGACCAAAGGAGTTGGTATAGTGAGCTTTAAGAGGGAGTTTGGTTCCCTTCTCCATCTCAAGAATGTGATGTATGTTCCAGGATTGAAGAAAAACCTTGTCTCAATAGCAGTCCTTGAAGACAAAGGGTATGATGTAGTATTCAGCAAAGGGAAGGCCTACCTCAAGCATTCTGCTTCAGGACAGGTCAAGCAGATTGGTGTCAGGATCAAAGAACCTCTACAAGTTGGAGGTCGATGCATGCGCAGCCTTGAGCAGCAAGGAAGAGTTTGTTCAGGGTCGAGATGTTGAAGAGCTCTAGCATAGGCACATGGGACATCTACATCATAGAGCATTGAAGACACTTCGGCAAATTGCCACGGGGCTACCACAGTGCACTCGTGATTAGCATGATGTGTGCAAGGGATATACTCTTGGCAAATATGCCAAATCTTCCTTTCAGGGTCGAGATAGCAAAGTTGGAGCTATTCTGAAGAGATTTCATTCAAATGTTTGTGGCCCCTTCTCCTCAGTTTCACTCGCCAAACATAGGTATTATGTGATCTTCATTGATGATTTTTCTCGTAAGTGTTGGATTTATTTCATGAAGAAGAAAGATGAGGTTTATTCCAAGTTTGTGGAATTCAAGGCCTTAGTGGAGAATGAGACATGGAAGAAAATCAAGTCCCTGAGGAGTGGCATTGGAGGAATGTATGTCTCCAATGCCTTCAGAGATTTGAGTGCCAAGGAGGGCATTAGGAGAGTTGATTACACCCTGTAATCCTCAACAGAATGGGGTTGCAAAGAGGAAGAATAGGAGTATTGTTGGGGTTGCTAGAGCCATGTTGCATGACCAAGGGTTGCCCTTATCCTTGTGGGCAAAGGCTTGCAACACAGTTGTGTACTTGCAGAATAGGAGTCCTCACAGATTTCTTGGGTTGATTACACCTGAGAGCAATGTCACATGGTTCGGGTTCGAATTCGAGTTCGACAATGATTAAGTTCGATTCGAATTCGAATTTTTTGATAAAGTTCGAATGAGGTTCGCCATTAAATTCGAATATATATATAATTTTATAAATAATGTTTCTATATAATTTTTACACAGATGGATCATATTAATATGATATTTTAAAGATTCCAAGACAGTCTACATACCAGACACGTCAACACAATTAAATATCAATGATTTTTTATTGATACATTATGTGACAGGGCCAAGCCTGCGTATAGCGAGGCTATCAATATGCATCCAAGTCCGCTTATCAAAACCAAGAGTTTGAGATAATCATGAATGACGTCAAACCCTAAAACTACTTTATATAAAATGCAGTATTCCCAAACGACGGCCAATGTTCTATTATATGGTTTTAAACCGTGAATTTGAAGTAACAATGAATGACGTCAAACCCTAGAAATAGTGAAACAAGATTTTCCTAAACGAAGGCCAGCCTTTTCTTATATGGCGGGCAAACCCTGTAATACGAAGAGATTGGAACTCCAAAGTTGAAATACGACGTACCCTGCAACGCAAAACAAGGCAGGCAAAAAATCGAACATGCACATAAATTTATCGAACTTAACATGTAAAATAAGGCACGCAAAAAAATCGAACATGAACCGGAATTTATCGAACTTAACCCAAACCTGAAATTTTTTTTGAGGTTCGTCGAATTTCGAACCTCAAGGTTCAAGTTCGGCGAACCCTGTGACACTGCCTGAGAGGCTTTCACTAGTACGAAACTTGATGTCTCCCACTTTCGCAATTTTGGGTCCATGGCGTATTCCCATGTGTCCAAAGATGGTAAGAAGAAGTTGGAGCCCACTGCAGAGAGGGGGATCTTTGTGGGCTATACTGAAACACCTCATGTTTATAGGGTGTACATTCCCTCTCTCAAAAACACTGTTTTGAGAAGGGATGTCAGATTTAATGAGGAGAAAGCTATGAGAAGTTCTCTAGAGCGAGAGTTGAGCACATCTACAGATGAGGAGCTTCTAGCTCCCAAGGAGGAGCCTTAGTCAGATTCACAGAGTCAGTCCTTGCCTAAGGGCAAGAGGACATTCCAGGAGGATGATGTGGAGCCACCACATGATGAGGAGAAGAGAGCAGACTGAGTGGAGGCACCCACTCACACAGTGACTCCCAGTGAAGGGAGGAAGAGGACCAAGTTGGTTGATAGATTGGTGCAAGAAGCTCAAGAGCAGGTTGGACCTCCTAGTTCCTTACACAGATAGTGCAGATCACCAGAAAGATACACTAGATACATGGCACTAATGATAGAGTTGAAGAGGAAGCTTCCCAGCAAGTTTGGTTGGATGCCATGGTGGAAGAGTATAGTTCCATCATGAAGAATGATGTTTGGGAGGTTGTGCCTAGACCTAAGGGCAAATCAGTTGTTGGCTTCAGGTGGTTGTATAAGGTGAAGCATGCAGCAGATGGTAGTGTGGAGAAGTACAAGGCCAGGTTTGTGGCCAAGGGCTTCTCACAGATTGAAGGGATTGATTATGAGGAAACCTTTGCCCCAATGGCAAGGTACTCATCTATCAAGACCATACTTGCATTGGCAACACAATTGGGGTGGAAGATCTACCAGATGGATGTCAAGACCAATGTTGCACGAAGAGGGGACGTTTTTTGGAAGCAGATACGCAGAAGTGTAATTTCCCAAAAATCTAGGAAGCGAAGCATCTCTGAAGCGTGTATATATATATATATATATATATATATATATAGCATTTATATTCAAAAAAAAAAAAAACTTCCAAAATACCAAATTAGTTGTAGAAGACATGAAAACATGCATATTTTTACATAAATCAAGATAGATATGGTATCTATTGTACATCAAAGATTAATTACTCTAGCATCAACCATCTAGAATCTAGATTCCTCTTCTCTTGTCTAGCCTTTGCCTCTACTTCGATTCTCTAGGGATATTAGTCAACATTGCCCATTTTAATCAAACGGCCTAATCCAAGCCTTATAATATCGTAGAGAAGGCTTAACATGCCTGATCAATGATTTTGACTTGAGTGAAGGGTATATTTTTGCTAAGGCCATGACAAAGGAGTTTAACAATCAACAACACCAACATTGGGGTACATATAGGGCTCAATGCTCTTGATTAAATGCCAATCACATGCCCTCATACATGATATAATCCAATGAAATGCCACAATCTCATTGATCTTGAAAACTATAGTCTGTTGAATTTTGAATGGGATATGAAATTCTATTCTCTCCATATGAAGTCTAATGAGGTTGGAATCCTATGTCGTTTCATGGTAATGTTAAAAATTTAAGTAAAAAGATGAAAATGAGAATGCCAATTTTACTTTAAGAATTTAACATTACCATTAGGGAGCATCAAGGGGCACCTTGGGAGTATTCGGAAAGCATAGTTCCTCACATAACAGTTCGAATCTTCCAAAAAAGAAATAAAAAAGCCCCATGAAACCATGTGAACCATCCACCTTCTCTCAGATCCGCTCGCGATCTGCAGCAGATACACGCCCAAACCTCCATGGATCCGCAACTGATCCTTTCCAAAACTGCGGATTAGGCCCCCATGGATCCGATTTTTCAAAAATCACCAAAAAAGGGCGAAACCGCGGATCCGATTTTCAGATCCCGTTCTGCCAAAGGATTGGTCGCAGATCCGTATGGGACGCGGTTCCACCTCTTGATCCTTAGGGGGGGGGATAGTTCCTGCAACTATGGTCAAGACAACTTTCCTCAATGGAGTGATTGAGGAAGAGATCTACATTAAGCAGCCAAGGGGGTTTGAGCAATGTTTTACAAAACGGACTCGGATTCGGACTCGGCCGAGGATCGACTCGGAAACGGAAACGGAAACGGCAATGACTCGGCCGGCTCGATTTCAATGACTCGGTCGTTGTAAAAAATACATTAAATATTTATTTTTTTTATAAAAAAACATAATTTTAAATAGTTTAAACATAATTTTAAATATTTTCATTCAAGTTTCCAAACACACAACATTATAATATACATGGAAGACAACATATGATCAAAGTAGGCTCATGAACCAATCCATTATATCAAAATGGTACGGTGTACCCAAGGGCCAATGGCAATAGTAAATACATAGTCAACTGTAGTCTGTCATACATGATCAAAGACTCAAGAGTCAAAACAAAATACAAATAACCAAGGAGGCTAGTAGCTACTGGCTACTGCCAGAGGAGCCAAGATCATCTCGACCAATCTCTGGATCATCATCATCAGAGGCAGAGCCAGACAAGGGGCCCCATGGCTCCTCCTCATCATCATCGTCTCCAACTGCAACTGTAGAAGTGGTGCCAGTACCAGTACCACTAGGCTGTGAAGCAGATGCAAGCTGAGATAGAGTACAAATGCGGCTGCGCTTCTGTCGTGGCTGAGCAGAGGAAGGCGAAGCACCTACAACTGGAGTCCTACTAGCTGGCTGTGAGACTGAGGCTGGTGGATTGGGATCTGCATTCAACTGAACACGCTGCAGTGGATCTCCAACATCAAGTTCATCAAGATCCTCATCAGGATCAAACTCTGGTAGACGACTCTCCACTACCCAATCTGATGTTGGATCAATGTCTTCCAACACAATGGGATCTGAATCAGGTCTTTTGTTCAGCAATTGGTTCCGTCTGAGCCGAAGGTTGTATTGGACAAAAACTAGATCATTCAACCGTTTTTGCTCCAAACGGTTTCTCTTCTTTGTGTGAATCCTCTCAAAGACAGACCAATTGCGCTCACACCCAGATGCACTGCAAGTTTGACTCAAAATACGAATTGCAAACCTTTGCAATTCAGGGCACTGGCCACCAAAGGCCTCCCACCATTGTGCTGCAAAAAACATAGGAGTGTAATGAATTATGAGTTAGATGAAGGCTGAAGCTCAACAAAATTACAAATTATATCTAACTTGAAATTGAGAAATTGAAAATTGAAATTTTTGTTTACCTGGCTCATCTGCTTCTCTTGCAATCTTTGCTAGGTTCTTCCCAAAGGTACCTGTTGCATTGGTGAAGGATGTGACCTGCTGATGTATCAGTAGCTGATCAGACTCCGATGGGACCATGCGCTCAATGCAATCAACCAGTCCATCTCTGACCTCCCCCCTCAAAGCTCCTGACTCCTTAGCTTTATAATGATACCGTGGGTTCAAAAAATACCCAGCTGCATGTATAGGGCGATGGAGTTGATTGTTCCATCTTTCATCAATGATTGCCCAAATGGGCCCATACTTTGCCACTCTATCCTTGTATGCTGCCTTTATTTGCTCCTTTGCTTGATCCATAGCCTCATAAATGAAGCCCATAGCCAACCTTTCCCCATCCACCAACCGCAACACCTTAACTAGTGGCTCAGCAACCTTCACAATCTCTGTTGCCTTTCTCCAAAAAGTTTCATCATGGACTTTCCTTCTCAATTCTCTGCCTTCTGGTTTGTTAGACCAACTGCTATTATTCCAATCATCACTGGAAAACATCTTTTGCAAGTTTCTATGTTGGGAAAGCATAGATTGCAATGTCAAAAAATGTGTAGCAAATCTAGTGATGGCAGGCCTAATAATATCCTTGCCTCCAGTGTGTTTCCTCATGATACTCAAAACCAGTGTATGATTGTAGATAAATTTTGTTATGCTTTTGGCATTATCTACAGTGTTTCTGACCCAATCTAATTTCCCAATATCCTCAAGCATGAGGTCTATGCAATGTGCAGCGCATGAGGTCCAAAAGATGGTCTTGTGTTTTTCCTCTAACAGTCTACCAGCAAGAACATAGTTAGAGGCATTGTCTGTGATGATTTGAACAACATTAGCCACCCCCACACCCTGAATAACCTCATCCAATAGCTGAAACAACAAGTGGCCATCTTTTACCTTATCAGATGCATCAACTGATTTTAAAAACATGGTTCCCTGTGGGCAGAAGACAAGAAAGTTTATGATGGTACGGTTTCTTTGATCAGTCCATCCATCTGACATGATGGTACACCCTGTTCTTGCCCATGATTCCTTGAAATCTTGCAAATACTCATTAATTGATGTAATTTCTTTCTGCAAACGAACCCCCCTTAGCTCTTGCATAGTAGGGCCTTTGAAGCCTTTTCCAGCAGCATGTATGGCCTCAAACATAGGCTCATAATATGGTGAACGAGCAGCATTAAAGGGGAGATCAGCATCATACCACCATCTAGCTATGTAGTCACAAGCAGTCTCCCTCAATTCTTTCTTCCAATGGTCATCTAAAGTGGGCTGAGAAAGACCTTTACTAACTTCAGGACCATGTGCATCTGATGGAGAGGAGCCTGAGTGAGTGAAAAAACTTTTGATAGTCCCATCACCCTTCATTCTACCCTTTCCCTTATCTTGAACAGAAGCAAAAGAGGGAGGAACATAACGGAAAGGGTTTGATGCATCAGTTTGAGGGATAGAGGAAGAACCCTCAAACTCATAGTGGGGGTTGGCAGCCATCATTCTTTGTATCTCCCTCTTCCTCCCAATTTCAGCCTGTATCTCTTTTTGCCTAGTCTTATCTGCTTCAAATTTTTCAAAGCTTTCCAACAAAGTCTTTCTAATCTCCCCAATTTCGGGGGATTTACATGCAGTAATATTGCCTTTAATCCCTGCCAAGTGTTGTTTCAGCCTATGAATCCCCCCAGGACCTGACTTAATTTTCCTATGGCAAAACTTGCAACACATCTCATCATCAACCATTTCAACATATGCCCAAGCAGCATCTTTTGCTCTAGGTGCCATTTTTTGACTAGGAAAACAATCTGAAAATGAAAAATAAAAATAAAAATTGATTCAATGTTCATTTATTTGACTAAAAACACTCTCTAAGCTATCTTTATATGCACCTAAAATTTAATAAGTAAAAACAGATTTATAGAGGTGGAAAAAAATACCTCCAGGCACAAACTGCCTCCTCAAACTTGCTCCAAAAATCAGCTCCTCAATGCTGCTCCAAATGGCTGCCCAAGAAGCTCCTCACTCCAGCTACAATGCTCCTCCAAGACTCCTCACTGCTGCTCCAAAACAAGCTCAAGAACTGCTCACTAACTCTCAAAGAAGACTCTCACTCAAATGCATAAGACTGCTGTGAGTGAAATGAGAGCATTTGGCTGTCTTAAATAGAGTTTGGGAGGGGGAAATGGACCCCAAATGCATTTAACTAATCACATAAACCTTTTCATGTCCACAAACCCTAACTAAATCAGCCAAAAATCAGCAAAAAATTAATTTTTTTTAAGTTAAAACGCTGCCCAGCGGGTTCCAAACGGTACGGCCGTTTTTTGACGTGACCCGGCCGGGTTGACCGGGTCAGCTATGACCCGGCCGAGTCATTGGCTGACTCGGCCGGGTCATAGCTGACCCGGTCACCGAGCCGGGTCATAGGGCCGAGTTGAAATTTTTTTGGGTGACCCGGAACGAAACGGCCGTTTCGGAGTCAACCCGGCCGTTTCGTAAAACAATGGGTTTGAGACCTTCATCAAAGACACACATGTGTGTAAGCTGAAGAGACTCTTTATGGGCTCAAGCAAGCACCTAGAGCATGGTACACTCGCATTGATTCTTATCTCAAAGGATTGGGCTTCACTAAGAGTGAGGCAAATGCCAACCTATACTACATCATGGTAGATGGTAGTCTGCTCATCTTAGTTCTTTATGTTGATGATTTGATTTTGACAGGAGATGACAGTTTGATCCAGGATTGCAAGGAGGACCTTGCAAGAGAGTTTGAGATGAAGGATATGGGGTTGATGCACTATTTCCTTGGATTGGAGGTTTGGCAAGGTGATGGAGAGATATTTGTTAGACAAGGGAAGTACACCTCTAAGATCCTTCAAAGATTCCACATGCAAGATTACAAACCCATGGCTACTCCTCTAGCTACTAACTAGAGGAAGGAGGATGCCTCCACAAGAGATGCAGTAGATGGTACAATCTACAGGCAGTTGATTGGGTCCTTGATGTATTTGGTGAACACAAGGCTTGATATTTGTTTTGCAGTGAACCAATTGAGTCAGTTCATGGTGGATCCTTCCAAGGTCCATTAGAGAGCTGCAAAATATGTTTTAAGATACCTCAGAGGCATAGTAGATTTTGGATTGTAGTACAAATAGACTGATAGACTGAGACTTCAGGGCTTCACAGATGCAGATTGGGTAGGGAGTCCCACAAATAGGAAGAGCACATCATGAGCAGTCTACGGTATTGGGTCAGCAGCAGTTTCTTGGTACAGCGGGAAGCAAAGATCAGTTGCACTCAATTTAGCAGAGGCCGAGTACATGGTTGCCATTCAAGCAACTTGCAGGGCTATTTGGATGAGGAAGATCCTAGTAGGACTCTTCAGTCAGGGGATGGAGCCTACATTGATCCACTGTGACAATTAGAGTTGCATAAAACTCTCTGAGAATCTAGTGTTTCATGATAGATCCAAGCATATAGACAATGGGTACCATCATCTTAGAGATTGTATGCAAAGGAGCACTGTTATGCTACAATACATTCCTAAAGAGCAACGGGATGCAGGCATCTTGACCAAGGCCCATCTTAGAGATTGTATGCAGAGGAGAATTGTTATGCTACAGTACATTCCTAACATGCAGCAGGATGTAGACATCTTGACCAAGGCCCTATCAAGGGGCAAGTTCGAGTTCCATAGAGGCAGGATTGGGGTTGTTCATAATCCCTTCCTTGCTAAGAGGGAGTGTTGAAAATGTAGCAAGGAATGGCTTCTTTGACTTGTGCCTTAGTCAAAGATGCCAATTCGAATTCAGTCTCATAGTTTCTTGAGTTAGCTTTCAGTTAACATGTGTGATGTGGCCTATCACTGAGTTATAGTCAGTTAATTCGAGTTAGATGGCATGCAGTGAGTTGTGGACTAGTTGATGGCTAAAATTAGCTATCTAGTGGAGTTAACTCTAGTGTCTGTCAATTAACTGATCTCTAGTTCTAGAATAGAGATAGACATGAGTTTAGTTGAGTAGTTTGACTTTGTGTTAACTCAACTTACTCTCAGTTAACAATAGCAGTTGCTAAATTTAGCCCTAGTAGGTCATGCAATTCGAATTGCCTATTGAGATTGAATGAAGGCACAGTTGTAATCATTATTGTATACAAGTTTTGGTGTACAAGCTTGAGGATCAAGCAGGGCAATTTCTCTTGGGATTTGCGCAAGGAAATAGGGAATTCTCCTATTTTTTAGGGAGGATTTGCACTAGGAAATAGGAGGCTCCTAGCAGGCCTTATTTGCCTAAGTGTTGGGCAAGTCTTATAGAGAGTTGATTAGTATTGCAGGGAGCTTCAGGCTTGAAGCAGTTTCTATGTAATAGATCAGATTGCTCAATTGATTTAATACAAGCAAGAGGGATTTTTCCCAATTGGGTTCCCTAGATATATTTTGTGTTTTATGTGTGATTGTGTTTCTATTCATTGTTTTCTCTCCACAGATTTTTTGGTAGAGAAATCTTGTGTCCTTTGTGATCAGTTTGCTCTCATTAACAGTTGCAAGGTTTCAAGGATTTTCTACAAAACGTTCCATTTCATGTTTGATATTCTTTGTTATACTTTGGTAATGGTTACAACTACAACTTTAGTGATGACTATATTGAATTTTGAAACTTCGAAACTTTAAGGTTGATGAGAATCGATGTGTTGTAACTTGTGGACTTGTGGTTGATGAAGATTATAACTACTAGATGATTGATGTTATATGGTTTAATCCATGTTTTTATGCATTTTATAAATAAATCATCATTCTACATGCTTATGTTGACATATATGCATCAAAATGTATAAAAATATATATTATATAAAAAACGCTCCTGACCCGAAAGCTTCAGAAAACAGTTGCTCCCGCTTCCAAGCAGCCATGGTCCTCGGGTGACCAAAAGAGTAGGTCAATGGGACTAAAAGATACATCCAATGTAAATACAAGACATGTGGGAGTCCAAATGCAACTCCATTGTAACTCCAAAGCTAAAAAGACTAAAATATGACTAAAATAAGACTAAAATGAAATAAAGGTACAATTAGAGAATGTATAAAATCGCATGAAATGACCAAAAATGAGAAGTACGAAGTATGTCTACTGTTGGACTATGTAACTCCAAAGAAGCAAAGGGGGATAAAGATAAGGCCAATGAGGTCAACATCTCCTGGATCTGATGGTCAATGGCGAGGGAAGTGAGCAAGGCAATCTCTCTTCGTCTGGCTCCTTTGAAACCATTAGGAAATTCGACTATATGATCCTAGGGTGAGTAAAGGAGCGAGGGCTATTCCTAACATCTAAGGTCGAAAGGAAGAAGTTGTTGATTATTCTTTGTCCGTTGTGGTTGGGAGGAGGTCTGTCTGGAGGGCTGGAGGAGGGTTGTCTGGAGGGCGGGAGGCGCCCTGTAGATCATTCTTCTCCAAACAACACCATGAAGAAACCAATGAGGAATCTACTTGTGATCGTGATGATCCAATCATGGTTGTTGAAGAGGGAGGAAGATTCAAAGGGTTACATTACTCTAGAAGGAACAATGACCAAAACTACCATCAAGCAAGTACTAGTAGTAATAATGTCCCCGAAAAGAGTGTTAGGCCACCCCCACCTCCTAAGAACATCCCAATGCTCAATGCACCTAGTCCTAAGATATCCTTGGATGTTGACTTAGGAAGTGTTTGGTAAATATGAATGTGCAAGTGCCTCTTTTGGAGTTGGCCAAACTTGAACCCCAAAGAGAGCAATTCAAAAGAGCATTCAACTTAGAAAAAGAGTTTGAGGACTCTCCTGTGATCCTTCAAAATATGTATAATGACCAAAGATATGGACGGCATGCACTATTCTTATTAACCTTGGTGATAAATAATTTGATCCTATATAATTGTATGCTTAATGCATGTGGCTTTGCAAATGTAATGCCTTTAAGATTCATATATGAGTTTGAAATGTAAATCACTAAACCATATAAGAATGTGTGTGGCTTTGACTCGAAGTCTATTCCAGTGTATGGCTTGATAAAAGATGTTAAAGTGTCCTTGGCTACTAATAAAGACATTTTAGTGCTAATGGATATTGTAGTCATTGATTTCTTAGATGCTTGGGGTATGCTCTTGTCTAGGAAATGGTGTGCCTCTATAGGTGGGCAATTACAAATGGATCTATCATATGCTACCATACCCATTGTGGATGGGAAACCATTCATTCTATATAGAGAGCCACACATGCCTAAGCATGTGGAAGACATAGAACCATTGCCATTCACTAAGCCCATTGGCAAAGCCAAGATCAACATACCACCCAAAGACTTACACTTGAAACAAAAACATTTTGAGCCATAGATTCTTGATAGACCCCCAAAGAGGTTGGATCATCAACAAGGAATGTCTACCAAATCAAAAATGCCCCTACAAATAAGAACAAGAAATCGACATTCCAAAACAACAAAAAGAAACAATGGGTTCAAAGACAATATAAGGATTTTCAGGTTGGTAAATCCATCCTTGTCGATGACAACCTTCTTCCATTTAGGGTCCACGATAAAGTAGGGATTAGATATTTCTATATTGTGCAACTTGATGGTGAACTCCTACCTTCCCCTTAAGGAGGTAATCACCTTACTCGTTTAATGGAACCTGATGCATTTGTTGTTAGGTAGTTACATTATTGTGTGTGCATCATACTTACTCATTTCTCATGTTGATGTGTTGCATCCTAGAATAGATTGCATTTAGGTAACCTTTTCTTTTCAATATGGTTTTATATATCACATAAACAAAAGGGTGAAGATTAGTGCCTCATAAACATGCTAGCAAACAAGTTGATTTGAGTGTGCAAGTAACAGGTCTACGAGCCCAGGGATTGCAGGGGTTCTCATGAGCTCCCCCATTCAAGCATATGGATCATGCACTCTACGATGAGCACATGTCCTCAACTTGGAGCCAAATGTTACCCACCAAAAGTGAGTGACCCCATTGGCGAAAAAATCTCCTATCTTGGACAACCAGCCTGCAACCCTATACATTGCTTAATATATGATGATATGCAACGTTTCTTCACCATTTGCACCGGTTAAGAACCTCTCACCATGCAGCATTCCTCTTTAAGGAAGGTGGGTCACAACTCAGCAAATACTTTAACCATTTTGAAATCATGTGCTTTTACTTAATGTTTTGGCCATTCTAACATGGATAAAGGGATGATCTAGATGATTAACTGATCTTGACTCTAAACTTGTTCTTTCACATTACTAGGGGGTTTAGTCATTGGCCCTAGTGCCATTGGACCTCCTTTGAGGCCTTAGAGTTTATAGGAGTACTACTTGGGAAACTTGAATTGAAGTAACCATTTCATACTTACCACTATTCACCATTCCCTTGATTTCACATCCATCCTTCAGGTTTTGTTGTCATTAGTTCATTGGGATTCAGCACCCTCATATATGCATCCTTGAGTCAAGACCGGAAAACTTTGCCCCAGAGGTTGATGCAACTAAAAAAGGTTAAAAGCATAAGATGGCCACAATGAAATAATAAGAAAAGTTAAAATGCAAAAGATTGTTGGGACAGTAATTAGCATGCGTGAAAAAAGCCCAGCATGAGCTCCACCCCCTTCATTAGCCATCACCTAATTCCTAAGCACTAGATGCTCCATCATGCAATAAAGGAAGCTTTGCATGTCCCAACCCTAATGAGCAAGAAGTTGACTCATCATTAAGGGGAAAAACAATGCTACATCATTAAAAGCAATCTTAGTCATCTAAGTTATGCTCCTCATCAAAGCATTATAAAAAAGAAGTAGAAGGCGCACCAAAGGAGTGAAAAAAGCAAGCCGAGGAAAGGGGTAACTCATGCCTCCACAATTTCTCCCTTCAACATCTATACACTCAGGATGATGAACCTCCATCAGCTGGTCCCATGACCATGGCACCTAGCCATGAAGCATTTCCCCTATGTTGCCACTGCTATCACAAACACTTAAGAATTGAAGGGTTGACCTTAGACATGTCACCTCCCCATAGGAGCTTAGAGCACCTAATGGGGTTGACCATCTAGCCACCCCTAACAAGGTAAGGAACACTTTTATGGGACTTGGTCTAGTTAGATATTTGAAAGTGATCCCGGTTTGAAGTCTTACTATGCCTTTAACAATTAAGTATGGTCATTTATAATGCATCTATGGTCATTGTCTCTAATGAATGGTTACTTTCACTTGAATTTGAAGATGATTTTGCCAGGTGGTCCTTCACAGATTAGCAGAGACCTTAGGGCACACATTTCATGCTTTCACTCCACATGATACCCAGGATGAGGGGCACACATCCACGATGAGGGGACGACTGCGGAAACATTTCCCTGCATCCCCCTTTTGGGTAGATATGGGGAGACGCAAGGGGAAACGTTTTCCCAATGTGGGGGACGTGTCTCCCCAAAAGGGGTGTTTTTGGGTATAACCCCTCAAAAGGGAGATGCCCAGAAGCACCCCTTTTGAGTTTCAAAAACTTTTATGTGGGGAAGCCTAATATTCAAGCCTATGGCCCTATTATTGCTATTCAATTCATGGAAATGTTATATTCTTAAAGTAAAAGTCGCATTCTCCTTTATCTTTCATTTTCATCATTTTACTTAAATTTTTTACATTACCATGAAATGACTCAAGATGTATGGTTCCGACCTCAAGGGGAAAGTAGAAGTTTAAATCTCACTCAAAATCCAGGAGACTTAACAGTTTTTCAAGATTTCAGGATCAAAGGGATTGCAACGTTTCCATTGGATTTTGTCATGAACACGGGTATGGAACTAGTATTTAATCAAGAGCACCAAGCCCTCTATGTACCTTGATGTTAGTGTCATTGGTTGTCGAACTCCTCTTATCGTGACCCTACTAAAAATGTACCCATCAAACAAAATCTTGACTTGACAAGCTACGTTTTTTCTATCTTATTTTAATATTTGAAGGGTGATATTGATGATGAAAATCCCAATATAGGTAATGATTTTTGTTGAATGGTGTTGTCATTGATGCCAACATCAGTGATTGAACACTCTTAATATTTGCCATCAATTGGAAACTCCATTATTCAAAGCCCCTGGAAAACCCCAGAAGCCCCACACTTGATAAAGTATATGGGGATGAAGATCAGGGATCTTGCACTCAGGATCATCTTTGTTGGATTATCCTCGTCGAGCTAATTTCGGTGGTATGTGGCACACCACGCGAATCCTCTCGGTTTGAGAGATATGATTGTTTGAAGTTGAAAGCACCAACTCATGGGCAAAATCCCCAAAAGGAAGATGATGTGGCAAAATGCTATTGGACAATTTTGGCAAAGTAAATTATGGCACAATCCATATGAAAAGAAAGGGACTACAATTATTTATTTTCTATTATCAAACGTTGGATGAAAAATTAAAGTTTGAATTTGTCTGTGGAGGGAAAGATTTTGAATTTTAAATTCAAAATTCGCTCCTTTTTGGGATTTCGGTTGGCTCTTATGAGACACTCAAAAACTATATAAGAGCATTTGATCAACCCTCCTTGTTATGAACAAAAACACATATCTTATGAGCTATTTAATCTTCGACCCTGTGTAATATTGTAGATTAAACGAAAGGTTGGTTGAGAAGGGTTTTGACTTGTGTTTTGGGGTATGGTTTCTAGGATCAAGGGATTCGTTTGGGTTGAATATTGATTGTAGGTTGGTTTTTTGTGAATAAGCCCTGGAGAAATGCTTAGAAATTTCAGCCTATATTATGAACTAAGGCTCAAATATATTATAAGTACCTGCAGGTGTTGACTTGATAGAAGGTTGTTAAATTTGGCCTCAATCCCTGAAATATCTTGGCACCACGACAAGGACATTATGGACATGGTATATTTGCCAAGCCTCGTTGGTCATTGAAATCACTCACAGCGTTCTTCCCAGAAAGATGTGGCTCTCTTAGGGCTCAAATTTGGGCATACATGGAGATTTACTTTAACACCTGACAGAGTTTATGCATGCAGATTGTTCCAAGGAATTTTTGACAAGGGCCAACTTATGTTTGTAATCAGACATGTTCCTCTGAAGTCACTCATGCGCAATTTTGGGTTTATCACAATATTGTCACAAAAGTTCAAGTGAAATTTTTGATGCCTTGAGTATGGTATGTTTACAGCCTTTTCTGGATGATTTGAAGATTATATTTGTTAGGATATTCCTACACATAGGAAATAATTAAGTACAACTTGGTTTAGTGTATAGTTAGGTAAAGTGTGTTTCTTTAGTATGTACTTTTTGTAACTTACAATCCGACAGTCGCGATATGTTCTAAACATGAAGTGATCCGACAGTTCATTTTCTCCTTGGTATTACCGACACTTGATCTGTGCTTAACACCCGATTGGTCCATGATCTCTATTTAAAGAGCATGGAGGGTCATTTGTTGTGTGACCGTTCATGAGAGAAGCTTATGTAAAAAAAAAAATCTTTTACATTAATAAATTGCCCGAAGTGGCCGTGTTGGCTCAAGTCATGGATTGTTTCCCTCTTTGAGAGTTTTAACCACGTCAAGAATAGTGGTGTATTGATCTGTGATCTATTTGTGAGAGGTGTCCTTTGGTGTTCTATCTAAGGAACTTACCCTATAAATTCCTACATGGTATTAGAGCTATTTGAGGGCCGCATCCGTTGATGATCCAAATCCGAAGCTGATACAACTGCATCTAACTGTCGTTTCCTAGATCTATTGCTTCTAACTGCTTTTGGGTCGAGAGGACTGCTCTATTGTGTTAGGAGCATCTGTTCTAGTGAGGAACCCCTTTTGTTTCATGCGAAAAGGTTTTCGGTAACCCTAGTTACATCATTTTTAAGATCTAGAGGTATACAATCTTTATTTGCAGTTACAATTATTTATCTCTATGTTTATTTCAGTTTATAGTCCTCTATAAAAATTTTATTACCGGATCTATACCTTTCATTTCTGCGTATGCTCTTTGCCCCACGACTCTGTGCGATCTGAGCAAGCTAGAAACCAAAAGAAAGGATTTTTCTCATGTGTATGCTATTTTCCGCTACGCCTTAGTGAAATCTCGGAAAATCATAAACATTAAAGAATATATTTAGTTTCCAGCCAAATCTAACTTTAAACCGTAAGGCTTGGATTACTTTTGCTTGATCATTTGGTTTGTGTGGCTTTTTTTTGTTTTGTAAGCAAAAAGGGATTTTTCAAGTAAGAACGCACTCCAAAGCTTCAGTGAGCAAAAAAAAAAAACCCTTCTTCCTTTCCAAAAATTACTAACCTTTTAAACTAGCTCACTTGGTCTAAAGTTACTTTATGGGAATAGAGGTCTTGAGTTCAAGTCTTCTTTTTTTTAAGTTATATTTTCAAAAAGCACATGTAACTTATGTTTTAAAGTTACTTTATGTAAAAGTGTTCTCACCCATTATAAAAAGTGAGTTACTTATAATTCTAAAGTCACTTTATCTTTTATTTAAGTTACAATTTTATAGATAGTTCATAAAGTACCATTGTAGAAGTGGATTTCACTTATTTATAAAAGTGGGTCACATAAAGTAATCTTTTTTTTAAAGTGAGCTAATTAGATTAAGTTTGGAAAGGGGAGAAATTTTTTTTTTAAATATAATATTATCATTCACTTCCCAACATTCACGTGGTTCGTCAGCATCTTCAACAACTTTTCTTCAAAAAGCCCGAAAGCCGTTTTTTTGAATCGACCTAATTTTTCGAGATTTTTCCATTGGAAAACTTAGTTTCAGCATCTACAACTTCAATTTCTTTTAAAATGGAAAGTCCATGCCTACTTATTCTTGACAGCACCAACTACTTCCAATGGCTATCCTACATAGTGGATTTACTTAGAAGTAAAGGTCTTTACAGAATAGCCTCGGGCCAAGAGTCTAAACCTCAAGATGAAGATAAGAAAGTCAAATGGGAAAATAAGCAAAATCAAGCACGTGGGTTGATAGGGATGTCTATTTCCCCAGACCTTAGATTCCATATCACAAAAATTGATACCCCCAATGAAGCAATGAAACAGCTCAATAAAATTTTTGGAATTAAGAAAAATTAGAGCCCATCAACTCAAAAATGAGTTGCTTACATTGGACCCCAATAATTTTTTTCCATTGAAGATTTTTTGTCCAAGTTCAAGACCCTTAGACGTCTCTTGGAAAGTGTTAAGGTTAAGAAAGAAGATAGTAGTCTTCTCTATCTCATTCTTACTAAGTTAGGACCAGCCTACTCTGTGTTTGTTTCCACCTTCCATTCTACTAGAGAAGTCTTTATTTCTCAAGGACAAGACTACAAGCCCCCCTCTTTTGATACCTTTCGTGATTCTTTAATAAGAGAACAAGAAAAACTCTTACATCTTGGTCTTCTTAATACTGGAAACTCTTCTAAGAAAGCCTTAGCAGCCCATTAGCAACCACATTCAAAGAATCCTAAGAAGCAGCATCCTAAAAAGAATGGTCCTAAACCAAACAAGGTTCCTAGGCCATTTCAGTCTCAAAATGAAAAATCAACTCAACAAAATGATAAGGCAACTAAAAACAAAAGGAAGAAGACTGATAGACATTGCAACTTTTGTAATCGTGATGGCCACTTAGAATCCAAATGCTTTAAGAAGATGAAAGCCTTGGAAGCATCAATAAAGAAGCATAACATCCATTTGGAACACTCTTCAACTTCATCTTCAGGAATAGCACTTTTTGCATGTGGTTGTCAAACATCTCGATCCAATTATGCACTAAATGTATCTTCTTCTTCTCATTCTCATGAGTGGCTCATTGATTCTGGAGCTTCTTATCACATGGCCAAAAACAAAGCCATGTTTTCTTCTTTAAATGATTGTAACACCAAAAATATATATGTTGGTGATGATAGATCTCTTAGCGTTGTAGGGACTGGAACTATTCATCTAGACAATGGTCAATTTAAAGATGTATTATGTGTTCCTACCTTATCCTGCAACCTTCTATCTGTATATCAGATAACTCATTCAGGTGACGGTAAAACCGTGAATTTTCATCTCATGATATTGTAATTAAAGACCTAAGAGATCCTAGACAAATTTTAGCTACCAGCATTGCTGATGATTCTACAACGTTGTATAAGTTTAACAACTTTGGGTCATCAACTCTTCCCTCCGTATTTGTTGCTCATAATGATGAAGTGAGCAAACTTTGGCATGAGCGATTTGGTCACTTAAACTATCGCTCCCTTCAAAATCCATGTAAAGAAAATATGGTGACAAGTCTTCCTATGGTATCTTGCAGAGATGGTGTTTGTTCCGGATGTGTACTTGGAAAACATCATCGGGATAGTTTTGAAAAATGTGCCTCTTGGCACACCTCAACCCCTTTACAGCTTGTGCATAGTGATTATTTGGTCCACTTCCAGTTGTTTCATTCTCTGGCTACAAGTATTTCTTAACTTTCATTGATGATTTCGCCAAACGCACTTGGGTATACTTCTTAAAACTCAAGAGTGAAGTCTTTAACATGTTCTTGGCCTTTAAGGCCTTTGTTGAAAAACAATTTGGACATCAAATTCTTAAGCTAAGATCTGATAATTGCAGAGAATATGCTAACAACAAATTCATCAACTTTTGCATTGAGCATAGAATTCAATTGCAACATACTGTTCCATATACTCCACAACAAAATGGTGTAGCTGAAAGGAAGAATCGCACCTTAAAGGAAATGGTTAATTGTATGCTTCAATCTAAAGGACTTAGTCTTAATTTTTGGGCAGAAGCAATTAACTGTGCAAATTACATAGTAAATAGCACTCATACTAAGGTTTTAAAGAATATCACTCCAGAAGAAGCATGGAGCTCAATTAAACCAAATGTAAGTCACTTTCCTGTTTTTGAAAGTGAAGCATGGACCCATATTCCAGATGAGAAACATAAAGCCTTAGAACCTAAGAATGAAAAATGTATTTTTGTTGGATATTCTGAAGATGTCAAAGGATATAGAGTTCTTCAACCTAAATCCAAAAATGTTATCATTAGAAGAGATGTAAAGCTTGCTGAAAATATATCGGCCTACAAGCCTAGTTTGGCGGATGTGCCACCTCTCTCTATCCCTTCTACTTCCGAAAATATTCATTCTTCAGATGATGGCAGCAAGGATGACAATCCTCCCCCACCTTCTCGGGATCCTCCTTCAGCTCCTCAACTTCCAAAATGGGTTCATGCTACTTAGGATGTAGCAGGTGCTCTTGCAAGTGATCCTACAGATCAGCATCATACACGTTCTCAGTTTGATAGAGCCTCTTCTTTATTGGTTCAAGCTTCAGCGAATTATGATCCTGACACCTTTGCAGAAGCTTCAAGCCATCCAAATTGGGACGCAGCTATGAATAAAGAATATCATTCATTATTGGCAAATGATACATGAGACCTTATTCCTCTTCCAAGGAGACGAAAACTTGCAAGATGCAAATAGGTTTATAGAACCAAGTTTGGACCAAATGGAAAAGTTGATAAACATAGAGCTCGTCTTGTTGCTAAGGGTTTTTCACGAGTTCAAGGCATTGACTATACTGAAACCTTCTCCCTTGTTGCCAAAATGAACTCTATCCACCTTGTTCATTCCCTTGCTGCCTCTTTCAAATGGGAAGTCCATCAGATGGATGTTAAATCCACCTTCTTGCATGCGGACTTGCATGAAGAAATACATATGGAACAACCTCCTGGCTTTATCCAAACAGACTCCAGCCTTGTATGTCGGCTTAAGAGATCCCTTTATGGTCTCAAGCAAGCACCTCGGGCTTGGTATGCCAAAATGGATAGCTTTCTTTTAGATACTGGATTTTCTAGGTGTCATTCTGACAATACTGTCTACATCAAGAAAGTGGGTAAGTCCCTTATCATTCTTGTTCTTTATGTTGATGATCTTATCCTTACTAGTAGTGATCCCAACCTTATAAACCATGTGAAGTCCAGCCTTAAAAAGCAGTTTGAAATGACAGACTTAGGACACTTGCATTATTTTCTTGGTCTTCAAGTCTTGTAATCCAAAGAAGGTATTTCCCTTTCCCAGTCCAAGTATGCCTGTGATCTTCTACGCCACTTTCACATGGAAGACTGTAAGTCAACCCCTTCTCCCTTTCAGTCTAGAGCCAAACTTTCAGTCACTTGTACTTCCCCTGAAGTTGATGCAACCTTATACCGCCAGCTTGTTGGAAAACTTTTGTATCTGACCCATACTCGTCCTGACCTTTCCTTTGTTATTGGCCTTGTTGCTCGGTTTATGCAAAACCCACATTAAAGTCATTGGAAAGCAGCTAAAAGAATACTTCGTTATGTCCGAGGTACAGTTTAGTTTGGGATTCATTATAGTGCAGAGGCATCTCCTCTATTGGTTGGTTTCACTGATTCTGATGGGGCTGGTGACCTTGATGATCGGAAGTCTACTGTAGGTTATGTCTTCACTCTTGGTTCTAGAGCTATTACACGGGATTGCAAGAAACAAAGTGACATTTCTCTTTCTTCAGCAGAGGCGAGTATCGTGGCACCGTTGAAGCTAATAAGGAAGCCCTGTGGCTTTGTCAGATCCTGTCAAAGTTTGGTTTTTAGCAGCAGCATCCAACTACACTTTGGTATGATAATCAAAGTGCCATTCAACTATGCAAAGATCCAGTCCAACATCAGCGCAGCAAACACATTGAACCACAAGTGCACTTCATCAGAAATCTCATTCATGACCATGTTCTTCAAGTGCAATATTGTTCAACCGATGATCAAGTTACAGACACCTTTACAAAGGCTCTCATAGAGACAAAGTTTACTAAACTTCAATTTATGGTTGGAGTTCAGGAAGTTGTCACTAAGGGGGGATAGGCTCTAATGCCTCCTTCCTTCTCCTATTGTGTCATCTTCGTACATCCTTCAATCATATCCCAAGCTGTTCTTAAGGGGGGATGTTAGGATATTCCAACACATAGGAAATAATTAAGTACTACTTGGTCTAGTGTACAGTTAGATAAAGTATGTTTCTTTAGTATTTACGTTTTGTGACTTACAATCCGACGATCATGATATGTTCTAGACATGAAGTCATCTAACAGTTCATTCTCTCCTCAGTGTTACCGACACTTGATCCATGGCTTAACACCCGATTGGTCTATGATCTCTATTTTTAAAGAGCATGGAGGGTCATTTGTTGTGTGACCATTCATGAGAGAAGCTTATGTAAATTTTCTTTCTTTTACATTAATAAATTGCCTGAAGTGGCGGCGTTGGCTCAGGCTGTGGACTGTTTCCCTCTTTGAGGGTTTTAACCATGTCAAGAATATTGGTGTACTAATCTTTGATCTGTTTTTGAGCAGTGTCCTTTGGTGTTCTATCTAAGGAACTTACCTTGTAAATTCCTAAAATATTTGTATAAACGGGAATTTTGGACAGTTCCTTTTCTTGATACAGCGTGAATGAATAGAAGCTAGCTTCTATAGAAACCCATTTGTAAACATTTACCTATGGCTCTCTCTAATTCAGGCTACCTTGAAGAAATTCATAGTAAAATAGTTCAGCCCACATTGAATCATATAGAAATTTGCTTTGACTGCAGACTTTTGTATGGCAGAATGGTTACTTAGAAGACGATTTATGGGTACACGCAAACATTCAAATGTCACATAGGCTTCCTATGCGATGAATGACATCGATTCATGAGCATTGCTTTAATAGAGAGTGTATTTGGAGTTATCTGGCATTAGTAAGATTGGTACAGTAAAAATACATACAACTATATATGTGCCTTCATTCTTATCAAAGAATTACGCTGACCTTTTTAGAAGATCCCTGCAACACAAGTTTGATCTAAGTTGTTGGAGCGAATCCTTGAAGCTTGTGAATCTTTGTTTGGTCTTTGCATGATCTTGAGGGCACAATGCAATGGAAAGAAAATTTGCTCACCTGTTCGAATAATTTATTCGTGATGTTGAGAAAGGTTATGATAACAATTAGGGTTACCTAACTGCTTGAGGTAAACCAAAGATATATACCTATGTATTCTGGTATATACATAAATGGTAAGTGTTGGTGCCAAAGATGGTGTGGGAGGGAAACTGTCGTAGACGTTTGGATGTGAAACAAGCATGATCTAGTCACATACACTGTTAGATAGTATCCCTAAAAAGAGGATCTAATCTTCGGAAGTTTGTGCCCATATCCATGTACAAGAATCATCCTTGGAGAGTGATAAGTTGGACAGTGATATATGCCAGTGTCTTCATGACAATACCCTCATAACAAAAATGTGTGATAGTGACCTTGATTAGATAGTGATCCTATATGAATATGTCAGAGAAGTATAGCAATGTTGTTTGGGCTATATACAAATGATGTCCGGACAATATAATAGTGATGCTTTGAGCATATGACAGCGATGAGTGACAGTAATCTTTATGATATGACAATAACTTGTAGGCATGTCTTAACAGTGATATGCCAGTGAGACTATGATCCATATGACAGTGAGGAAGTGATTTATATGTGACAAAGATCTTCATGACAATGTACCCTCTAAGAGACTTCGTCGACATCGATTCACATATATCTAAATGTACTAGATCAAGAACACCCTTGGATCTGGTGTCACTCCTTGGAAAAGTTGCTTTTGCAAACTTCCCCAACACACATTCCCTACATACATCATCATGCTCTATGCTCATCTATAGAACACCTATCACCATCTCACAGCAATTTGACTGCTCCATCGTGAATATGACCCATCCTCCTATGCCATAGCTCTCCTTGATCTCTAGGATCATTATTGCTCACCAATGCCTTAGGAGGATCAAACTACAGCCTATAAAGTCAGTCACTACTGACTTCAATAACTATGGGTGATTTCCAATCCTTGTGCTTGATCAACACGTGCGCCCCTCTAAAGAGTACATTGTACCCTTTATCCTGAAGGATAGATACGGAAATCAGGTTCATACCCAAGCTTGACACATGCAACACATCATGGATCAGAATCGGCTTGCCAAACTCCCTTTGAAATAGAACAATCCCTCTCCCAATTGGATTACACTTGGACTTGTTCCCCATTTGAATCTGGAATTTGATGTACTCTTCCTTGTAACTAGAGAAGTACTCCCTAACTCCTGTCATATGGAATGACACCCCACTGTCTATATACCAAACACCCTGTGAGGTTGAGCTAGTCAGGCAAGCTATGAGTGCAAACTCCTATTCCATCCTGCTAGAGAGCTCATCTGCACTTGTTGAAGTTGTTGTCTGCTTCTTGCCCTTCTTTTTATTTTTCTTCCTTTGCGGGCAATTGCTGACATAGTGGCCAAACTCATGACAGCCATAGCATTTTACCTTAGAAAGGTCCTTCTTCTTCTCACCTTTTGGGTTAGGTCCTTTGCTAGACCCCTTCTTCGCTTTCCCTTTTCTGCTAGAGCCACGTTTTCCTGTTCTACCTCACTTTTCTGAGTTTTACTGTTGTTCCCACTAACAAGACTTAGTCTAAGCTCCTCCTAAGTGAAATCACTCCACAGTCGATCCCAACTCAGTAAGGTGTCTCATCCATTGATGACTTGAATGAAGACATCCCACTGCTTAGTAAACCCATTCAGGGCTATTTGCACTAGCTTGTCATCATCTGATTTATCTCCAACAACTACTAACTCGTCCTTGACAAGTCTGAGCCTGGTGAGGTAGTTAACAACGTCTTCACCCTTATTCATCCAGGTACTTCTCAACTTCTCTCTGATAATCAACGTCCTATTAGTAGTAGCATTCTGGTACAGATTCATAATAGCATCCCACATCTTCCCTATATCTAGATCTACGATATGTGGAACGATATGATTCTTAACTTCATCAAGGATTATTCTCCTCGCCTTGGCATATTCCTTCATGTATGTTGTGAGTTGTGCTAGATCTACAAGTACCACTACAACAATGGCTTTCTAGCAACAAAGAAATTTTGGCTTTCTAGACACCAAAATTAGAGGCACCAACCAATTTGCCCTGATCTCTCAATCTTGCTGAAACCATTTCTAAAAACCCTCAAAAAGTTAAATAAAAATACAAATAAATATGAAGAAGTCGAACTGGGTTTTATAAACCCTCGATTTTCTCTTCCTGTGCCTACGCTGAGCCTCTTCTGCCCTCAAATCTGCTCTAATACCATGTGAAATTTTTAAAAATTGTTGCAATTAATCTCGTTATTATTCACCTATAATTAAGAAATTATTTGTCTTCAGTAATTTATACATGGCAAATACTGAATAAAACATTACTGCAACTTCACCAAAATAAATCACAAGAACTGAGAAAATATCACACACACGAAATAATAAACACCAATATTTTTGGACAAATTGTCCCTAGAAAAACCCTAGTGTGAGGAAAACCAATTCTGCAGATAAAGGTTTTATTATTCTTCAGTAAATCTATATTTGAAATTACATACATTGTTTTTTGTAAAAAATAGCAAACCTCTGGCAAATTTTCTCTTCACTTTTGCTATATGATCTGACTTCCTGGAAGCAACTCAACCCTTTTGAATCAATTCAGCCCTCCTCTGTGACCCTGAATCGACTCACACGTGCAGCCCTGGCAGATAACTCGACCTCCTCTGGCAACTCACACTAACTGGGAAATCAACTTTGCCTCCTCTAGAAATTCGATCTTCACTAGCAAACTGGGCTTCTTTTGTGCAAATCGATCACTCTGGCAAATTTTCACTTGCTCCGACAACACAACCTCACTGAACCAATTCAAACTACTCGAAAACCCAGCCTTTGCAAATAAAAATCTATCTCCCTCTGTCACCGAGAATCTGGAAATTGTTGTGAAAAAATCTCTCTACAGCAACTCGATCTTCAGTCACTGTTGAACCCAATTGTTGGTGTCCTCCATGTTATCATTGCACCCTTGCTCTCACTGCAATTCGTTGTGTCTCCAAAAGCCCCATCGATCTCCTCTTATAATCTCTCGTTGAGCAATCAATGGCCACGATCTAATCACAATTGATGGCTAAGATCATCTTGACTTCATTCAATCACTTTTCTAGAAGTCACTAGAGAAAAATTGATTTGTCTCAATTAATCCCAATTAATTAACCATTTTTCCTAAGTTAGACTTAGGAAAATAATTAAATTGGTTAATTAAATCTAATTAAGACAATTTTCCTTAGAAACTTTTTATGGGCATTCAAGATAATTAATCCATCTTTCTTTATAACCTCATAGACACCACCTGAGACTAGAACACCTATCTAAGCTACACAAACTAACATACTCATTACATTGTTGCCCATTGCATTATTGGAGTAACTAAAGATTTGTTTCACACTTCATTCACTTGTTGGAAAGATGCATGGTTGCGTAATACAAATGCAACCTACCATATGACCTTTTGGAAAGACTTCTTTGAAGAGTTCAGTGACAATGTAGATGGAGCAATGTACTATGCAAACAAGTCAAGTCTCAAGCCATCCAGAAATGGCAAAATTGGGCTTAAACTACCTGGACTTCCTAAATTTCTTCTGCATGATGTATTCTACCTTCCAAAACTGCAGAGAAGCCTATTGTCCCTTGTTCACATTCACCAGCGAGGACACTACATTCATATATTTGATGGAAAAGTAGAGATAAGAAAAGTATCAGACAACAATTGTCATGACTAGAATAAAGGAGGAACACTGTTGAAACTACAAGGAACATATGCTCATGCACAAAACTCTACATGTCCTTCACAGTATAATGAAGCTACATTGCCATCCAACTTTTATGGCATGCAAGATTTGGAGATCTTAATTATGACAATCTTTGTTTGTTGAAAAGGAATGGTGTTTTTTGTTTGCCAATTATTCCAAGGAAATTGAAGCACTATGATGATTATATCCTGGGAAAACATAGCAAACAGCGATTTCATGATTTTGCTTCCAAAGCACGTAGAAAAATTGCACTAGTTCATTATGATTTGGGTCGCCCTATTCCTACCCCTTCTGCAAATGGAAATAAATATATTACCCAAGATGTTTTGGGTACGCTTGATGAAAAGTAAATCAGAAGCTTTTGAAATTTTCAAATTATTTCATGCATGGATTGAAAATGATGCACAATCACATATTGACTACCTTCATGCTGATAATAGAAAAGAATATACTTCTAATGAATTTGAAAACTATCTTCATCAACATGGGATTCAACATCAAACAAATTGTTCCATACAATCCTCAACAAAATGGTGTAGCTGAAAGAATGAACAAGACTATCTTAAATATGGTTTGTTCAATGATGTTTTTCAAAAATGTAAAGTTGATGTTTTGGGTTGATGCAATTCTATGTGCAGTATATGTCAAAAATAGATGTCCATCTCATGCTCTCAAAAACAAGACTCCTTATGAAATATGGTATGGCCACATTCCTTCGGTAAGGCATCTCAAGATCTTTGGTTCCACCTGCTATGCCTTGATTCCTAAGGAACAAAGAAGCAAGCTTGATGCAAGGAGTCAAAAGTGCATCTTCTTTGGGTATTCAAATACCACCAAGGCATATCGTGTTTACGATAGGGTAAATACGAAGTTTATATTGTCTAGAGATGTGATTTTTCTTGAATTTTCCAAGACTGGCAATATTGTTGAGCAATAGCTTGATTGTTTGGATAGGTTCAATTATGCAAAAACTTATCATCAATTTGATAATGAGATTCCACATCTTAAAGGGGGGGTCCCTATCTTGGATCAATCTATGGAAATTCCTTCTGAAGCACTATCTCCCCCTCATGAAGTTCCAATCACTCCAAATCAGAAAGACCCTTTAAGTGATGTGATTGAGAGCTTTGGAAGGCTAAATCTTAATGTAGCCCCATCTCAATCAACAGAGCAACCTGGACCATCTCAAAAAGGTCCCCCAAAAATGCTCACCAAAAATCTTGAAAGTGTTCGTCCTAATGAAGTCGGAAAGACAAGAACTAGAAGTTCCACTAGACAAAATGGAGGTGATGACTTGATTCAGTTGATGATATGGATGTTTCATATGATTGTGAATTGAATTTGTCTACTAATTTTGAACCAACTTCCTTTGAAGAAGTTGTTTCTCATGATGAATGGAAAGAAGCAATGGAGAAGCAATATGATGCTCTCATAAAGAATGGAATATGGAAACTGGTGGACCCTCCATTTGGAACCATAACCAATTGACTGCAAGTGGGTCTACAAGAACAAGCATAAATCAGACGGCTCACTTGACAAGCACAAAGGCTCGGCTCATGGCATAAGGATTTGCACAAAAAGAAAGTGTCGATTATGAAGAGACCATTGTACCCACAACAAAATGGACCACCATTTGGACTCTCTCTTTGCCTTGGCAACTCAAAATAGATGGAAAGTCCATTAGATGGATGTGAAGACTACTTTCTTGAATGGAGACTTATAAAAAAATGTCTTCATGTCTCAACCAGAAGGCTTTGCTGTGAAAGGACAAGAACAAAGAGTATACAAACTCGTCAAATCCTTATATGGCCTAAAACAAGCACCGCGAGCCTATTATGAAAAATTAATTGAGCAACTTCTGAAATTTAATTTCAAACACTTTATTGTTGATGATGCAACTCTATTTGTCAAAAAAGTTGGCAAAATTGTTGTCTATCTTGTGGTATATGTGGATGATTTGTTGATAACACGGAACAATGAAAACTATATTGCATCCATAAATAAAGAATTGAAGAAAAGATTTGAGATGACAGATTTGGGACACCTTCACTACTACTTGGGCAGTGAAGTGACCCAATATCAAAGGTATATATTCCTCTCTCAAAAGAAGTACATTGGAGAATTGTTGAACAATTTTAGCATGGTTGAATGCAATCCTTTATCCACTGCAATGTATCAAAATATGAAACTCGCATCTAAAGAAGGAGATGAATTTGAGGATGCAACTACGTATAGATAGCTTGTGGGAAGTCTTATCAACCTCACCACTACTAAACCAGATATTTCATTTGTTGTTGGAATCCTTTCCAGGTTTATGCAAAACCCATGTGAAAGGCAATGGTCCACTACAAAAAGAGTTATAAGGTACTTGAAAGGAACTCAAGACTTTGGACTCAAATATTCATAGGTTGATGACTTCAGCTTGATTGGATATTCTGATTCAAACTTTGATGGAGATAAGAAAAATGGAGGGTCCACATCAGGCTCTGTTACAAGTCTTGGATCAGAAGTTGTCTCTTGGAGGTCACACAAACAGTCAATTCTAACAAATTCCATAACAAAGGCAGAATATGTGGCAGCTGCAGAAGCAACCAAGGAGATTGTGTGACTTAGGAAAATTCTTGAAGACTTGTAGAAGAAACAAGTGAACTCTACTCCCCTTCTGATTAACAATACTTCTGCAATTAAGTTACCCAAGAATCTCAAATTAATGATCAAATCAAACATATCAACACAAAGTATCATTTGATTTGATATCATGTAAAGGCCAAGACTATTCATCTACGGCATTTTTCCACAAACGAGCAACTAGCAAACATCTTCATTCACCAAAGCACTTGGAAGAGAAAAAATGAAAGATTCAGAATGATGTTTGGACTCACAACACTGCTTCAAATTAAGGGGGGATGTTAGAGTACACCTAATCCTCAGGGATTGGGTGAACATATTGTAAAAATGTGATAAAGGAAAATGAAGAGTTAGAATAGAAAGCAGCCTTGGAATACAAAAACCAAAGGTCACACCTCTTCAAGTTATACAATGTTGTTTACATTGATGCAAATACATCAATTTCAGGAGTTATTTTCTTTGGCCAGACAGTCTCCGTGCACTGGCTTCAACCTCTGTCCCAAATCTGACAAATGATAACTCAAACAGCCAAATAATGCCCAGTCATCCATTTATACATCCAAAGGCTTATGAATGAAGTCCTTGAAAATATTTATGATTGTCCTCCAAAAACATGTTGGGGCATTCATGAGACCAAAAGGCATCCTTCTATAAGGCATGTGCACCCCACATGGTCATAATAGCCAATAGTTGTCCCTTTTTCTAGTGGGCACCTAGTTGTATCCTGAGTAATTGTCCAGGAAGGAGTAAAGCCCCATCCAGCTACTGTTTCAAGAACCTCTTCTGTGAATGTAAGCCAGAAATGGGTCTATGAGAGTCAGCCAATTTCACTTGTGAAAGTCCACACAGATGAGAAGCTAACCCAATCTTTTTCTTGGCAATTACTATCAGTGACAGCTATTTTGTTTCTGTAATAATGTATCACAACAGCATCAAGCAATTTCTTCATGTCCTGTTCCACTTTGCTTTATACTTTGGATTCATCTTGTACAGCCTCTGTCTTACCAATCTGGCATCCCACTTGAACACAACTCTCAATGCACAATATTCCTTTGGAATTTCTTTCAGATGACAAGAATAGGCAAAAATCTCCGCAAATTCATAAAAAGATATGGATTGCTTCAACTACAGCCATATCATCACAAAAAATGACCAATTGCAAAATTTCTTTGTTCTTCCTCATCTTGGCAATGTCTGTCTTCTTTGTCCTGTCCTCTGCTCCACATAGCTTCCTTTCACCCATGGGATGCTTATCTACCTTTCTACTTTCATATTGCTCTTTAGCATAATTTTCTAGGACAGCATCTTCTCTCTCAATAATGAAAGACCTTCAAATTGTCTCTCTATATGTTGCTCAGCAACTGTCTGCATCTTCTGCAACACCTCACTCAGACTGGGATTATCCTTTGCGTCCCTTCTGTCCACAGCTCTGCCTTGAACCACTACCAAAATTCTCTTCAATTTCTTACTTGTTCCTTCCTCTCCTGTTTGCAAAACCAGATGCATGCAAATTCATCAACTGTCCAGCCAAGTCATGAACAGATGCGACAGTTAGACATGCCAATACCAGCCAACTACCACAACTATCATAAAGACCAATCATCATTCTCTTAACTGTTACAGTGTTTAAACTCTGCAAGGTCAATTCATCAATGCCGATAAGATGTTTTCTGGACCCTCGTCAATATTTTGCCGATACCGATATTTTCAACACTGATTCATACAATGTTTCTAAGAACAAGTGTACACAGACCAATTCAACTCGATCACTAGGACCAATCCACATACTAAACCTGGTCTGAAACATTATAACAAGCATATCACAAAAGTGATAGGAGAATATGACTTGGTTACTACATTGATCCACCTTGGGTGTTATCAATATGCCATATGGATAAGTGAAATAAAGGATATTAATTTATTGCCAATTAAAAGCCTACTGACCACTGGGAAAAAAATACCTCAACTTGTATATTTATAGATATTTGCTACTCATAGCAATTCCAAAAGCCTTGGGATTTACAAAGCAGATCCGAGTTTTATCGATCTAGGCAACAAGGAATCAGCTTTCTAAATGACTACTCACCCTTGGAGGGTATAGAATCCTGAACAAAAGCACGTGTTTGCACCTATAACTTGCGAGAAATAACAAGAAATAAAACCAATTACCTTCAGGCTGAGATCTTTTACACCTGAACAATCAATTCAATTATATATATATATATATATATATATATATATATTTGTTTTGAAGGTGATGCTCCCCCCTAAGCCATACTGGAAGAAGTACCTGTGGCCCTACTGCTGTCGGGGAAACCGGCCAACAAACAGTGAGCCACAACTCAGCCTGCTTTCGCATGTGGGTGGCCCATGCAGGGCAACGACATGCACATCCTCTTGGCGATCAGAACTTTGATGGGTGGCCTGGAAAGGCAACACCCTCGCCATTGAACCACAAACCCAGCGGCATTTATATAATTTTATAAATGAACCATAATAATATATATTTCTTGGAAAGTACCATACTAATAAAAGATTCGTTTTCGTATTATACAACATATATGAGAGGCACTAAAATGCTGTTCTGCAAACTATCCGCGTGATCATACCTCTGTTCGGCCTTAACAACTGATTCACTTTGTATTGTGCTGAAATTAATCATTTTCTTGATGGAACTGTTCTATTTAACATAAATAGATGATTCTAAGATGCTCCTCGCATACACTATTCGCACTAGCATACCTCTGACGCCAAAAGTCTAGAGTCCCCATACAGAGCCCAAACGAAAATTATTTTCATAAGCAGATACCATGGTTTAGTGGCATTGGTTAAATCATATTCAATTCACTCTAATGTCAGCCCTGGCCAACTGTCGTTGACATCTGGGTTTTGGTCAACAATTCAGTTCCTGAGGATTCTCATCGCAGGATACTACAACAACCCGAATGCTAGGGCTAAACGCATCAAGATGGTTTTCACCAAGTAGCAAGGGACTATGGCTAATCGTGGTCCCCATCCAACCACGATCCATTTAAACCAGGTTTGAATCTTCGGCCGCTGCACCGATTCTAAACCCTGTTATACTACCACGGTTGGTCTAACCCTCATTTAGCATCTGGGCACAGGTTTCCAACCTGACTTTTCAATTGGGTGCCTCTTCTATGCTAACATGGTTAGTCTGACCCCGACGAGCATCTCAACAATGATTTCCAACCTGATTTTTCATTTGAAATCCCCTTCTAGACTAGCATGGTTGATCTAACCCTGGCTATCACCTGCGGACTGGTTCTCGGCCTGATTTCCATTTCGGTGCCCCAATTAAGGCCCGCATTACATCGCTTCTTATCAGAATAATATGCTGAAGACGATTTTATGATGGATCTGGCTTGGATGAGCAGCTTAAAACACAGACCGAAAAGAGAAAACAAGGACAAAAAAAATGTGAAATTCAGCCATGCTTAAAACCCAAGTCATGCAGACAAAGGTTTTTCGAGAGGACTAGTTGTGGATCTTACCTGTGAATGCAGGGATGAAATCCGATGTGGGTCGTCCTGGTTATGCTGTGGCTTTTGCTGCGAATGATTCTCAGATCATACAGCCTTTTTTTCTGATTTCCTCTAAAGCCGTGTCCAAAGGCATAGCCGATGGCTTTGGTCTTTCATTATTTCCCTGCATTGTCAAATCGCAAAATATGTTTTGGCATCGTCTCTAATTTTTCCTCTTTCGCACAAATACCGATATGCCCGGAACGAGGATTAATTTACAAGTTGTGTGCTCTATCAGGGCTGCAATCAGTTGTAAAATGCAGATATAGAAGTTTGTTTTTGATTTGGCACAAGGAGGGATACCATTCTAGGACCACAAAACAACTAAATTCACTAAAGTGCAACCATTGAGCATCATCGTGATGTGACAGATGGTGAAGTAATTTAATTGCAAAGTTTAGTGATACTAATTTATTTTCTTTTGTATATTGGTTAAGACAATGACCTTTCATTTTTATTATACATATGAAATCATAATTTATCTCTACATGATTTAAATAACGATCTTTCATTTTTATTTTATATATATGAAATTAGAGTTTATCTCAAATATTATTTGATAATTTAAATGTAAGAAATTGATTGTTATAAAATAATATTTATAAGAAATGTTGTGATTGAGTTTATTTTGGATGGTTGGAATAAAATATTTATATATATATATCACATATATATTTATAATTTATTTGAGTATAAATTGTTATAATGGCTTTGCACCTTGTTTAAGTCTTAAGTTTTAAAAAAAAATTATCCTTATTTTAAAAACGCGCAGATAAAATACTTAATTATATTAAAAAATTATTTAAAGAAATTAAATAGTTTATATAATTAAATATAAGGTTTAAGTAAAGGATCAATGGCAATGGGTCTGGTTTAGGGTTTATTGACAGGGGCAGTCTTTAGGCAGTCAGAGGCTAGTTATAGATGGAGGAGGAGGCGGAACGGACTACACACCAAATGCTTTTGAATGGACTAGCATATTTTTTGCACGAGTTAGGGCTCAATCATTGCTGGTGGGTGCGGAATCGGTCCTGGGACTGACCTATTCTAGGTATTTACCTGACTATTGCTACCATGGGGTCGGGTTGTCGGTAAGGTCGACGGAATGTTCGAGGGACAGGTCTATTCGGGCTAATGTGGTCCTCTCTGCTAGACAAATGGGGCATAACTAGGGGGACACTGGGGTTACTAGAAATGTACGTGTCAGCTATGTTCATTCCTCGGATTTAAGACCTCCATCGGACTTTTATAAACCTTGTCAGGACAATCGGTGCTCTCTGCAGTTACAAGAACTTCTTATTGATGTGAGGGTGGGGGTTTTTGGATCAAAATTGTTTGCAGGCTTGGTGGCAAAACCACTATCTAAATAAGTCTGTTTATCTAAGGATTTTGGGCCTTTTCCAGTTGGGGATGTAGACTCTTTTGATCTCTGTGGAGGGGCTAGTATTGGGGCTTCTTCATTAGTTGGGCACCCACTGGTGGAGGGGGGGAATGATTCTTCATCTCTTGTTTGTGAGGTTTTAAGGAATGTATTGAATGGTAAGAGTGTGGAGGGTGGTCGTGTTGTTGTTTCTCTTCCTGGTTCGGTGGGATTTCAGTCAATATTGAAAGATAGGGTTGAAGTTGCTAGACAGAAGGGGCATAAGAAAAAATTCATTGCAACACATATTAAAGATTGTGGTGAAGGATTAATTTTTGGGGAGGACATGCCAATGTCCAAGTTGGTTGAATATTCAGATTTGGTTGTTGTTGGTCGGGCTCGTGGTAGACATTTGGGGGTCCCTTTTCTCAGGGACTGGATTAAGGAGACCTGGGGTTCTAAGATTTCATATGTCCCCAGGGTTTAGCGGCTGGCGAAAGGTTGGTTCACTTTCTTTATGCAATGCAAAGATGATGCTAGATGGGTCATTGGCTCTCACTTATAGATGGTGGGGGTCCCTGTCTATTTTTCCAAGTGGTTTGCACTATTTGATGCCAAGAGGGCTAAGGTTTCTAAATTCAAGCTAAGGTTGTTGAGGAATTGGTATGGGTATGCCTCCCTTGTCTTCCTAGTGGCTTCTGGGAGTTGGACCATCTGAAAGCAATTGGGAATTATATTGGGAAATTTGTTGAAGCGATATGTCGTTTGTGGAGACTGGCGAAGTGACGGTGGCTCGTATTCTAGTAATGTTGAAAATGCAAGAAGGTTTTATGGTTGAAATCCCCATTCAAATACCATTAGGATCCTTCAAATAAAAGATGGATTATGAAAGCATACATTTTCAGTGCTACAGATGTCACACTTATGGTCACTCGGTTGCACAATGCATGATGTAATTTCGACCTAGGTTTGTGGGGGCGGATCGTGGTGGATGCAAAGTGGGAGTGTCTAGGCTACACTGGATGAGGTAGGTAGTGGTAATCGTCGAGGAATGGAACATTTGGGGGGGAGTATCAGAGCAGACCTCTCCTATCATTCACAGGGTGGTGGATTTAAAGGAGAAGGGGTATACTAGCAGGGCGAAAGGGATGAATTTGTCGGAGTCGATGGTCTTTATTGCTGAAGTGATCGGTACCCTTGGTATGTCACCATCTGTTCCTATGGTACATGATTCTTTGTCATGTGATAAATCAGTTGTTATTTCATTATATTCTACTTCAACTACTTTAGTTTCCTCTCTAGTTATGGTAGATTTCATCATTCCTATTATTGAGCAGTGTATTTCATCTCCTAAAGTTTCATCTTTGTCTTCACTCTCGAGCAATTTAGAAGAGCAGTGTATTCGATACTCATTATGTAATCACGTGGTTTTGGATAGTGATGGCATATGTGTTTCTATTGGCCTGGGGTTGGTTCCCACCTTAATTATGTTCTCCAGGGGTAGGGGTCGAAAATCATTACCCTCGCATGCACAGGCTCATGCGAAAATGGATTTAGCATTTGGGAGACAGTGTTATATTGAATGGGTGCTTAGAGCAGTGAAACCCAGGATTGTGGTTACCACATGAAGTTTTTGTCATTTAATTGTCAAGGGTTGGCGAGCTCGTCTAAAAAATTGTCACTTCACATACTGGTAATGGATACTAAGCCGGATATTATTTTCCTACAAGAGACTTTGAGTATTGGTTCGTGGGTGAAGGCTACTTTGGAGTTATTCCTCTGGGTTGGACGTTTGAGGCTATTGATGTTTGTGGCCGATCTGGTGGCTTGGCGATGGGATGGCTAGATAGGACATGCCATTGTGAAAACATTTGGGGTTTTGAGTCGGTTATGGAACTGGAGGTTTTCTCGACAGATTTGGATGCCTCCCTGATAGTTGTTAATATCTATGGTCCTTATATTGATCGGATCCCCTTATGGGAGAACCTATTTCTTAAATCATTTTTCGAAAATAAGAAGGTGATTTTGGGTGGTGATTTAAATTTTACTTTGGGGGCTTCTGAGGTGTGGGGAGAAAATGTTAATCCTAATGCTCTTTCTCCATTTTTCATCAATCTATTGGATTCACGTGGGATGGTGGATATTGAACCTATTAAATTGGATCCTACTTGGAGGAATTGTCACTCAGGTGAGAATGTTGTTGCTAAGAGATTGGACCGTTTCTTGGTGGCTGAGGATGTTTCCTCGTCTTTGTACTGTTTGAGGCAATGGGTGGTTTATGGTGGAGAATCATATCATAATCCAATTCTGTTGGAATGCAAATCATGGGAGAGGAAACCTCCAAGCCCATTCAAGTTCAGTGTTGAGAGATAAGCACTTTGTTGACCTGGTTTCAAATAATTGAATTCCTTATTGTCAGCATAGAGGTCATGCGGAGGTTCAGTTTGTGAATAATTTGAGGAAGATCAAGCAACTCACTTTGGCTTGGGCTCATGAAAAGAGATGTTAGGATGATCGAGAATTAAAAGATATTGAGGACAGGCTCTTTATTTTACCAGAGGGGGATGGTTAGGATTTTCAATCAGTAGAGGATAAGTTGGAGGTTACAAGGCTTGAGCACAGACGGAGGGTCTTGTTGGCTGAGCAGGAGGCGGCATGGTGCTTAAAAAATCGGGCCATTTGGATGTAGAATGGAGATGAGAATACAAAATTCTTCCAGGCAGTTGCTCGAGGTCAAAAAATGAATAATATTACATGTGAGTTGGCATATGAAGCCAGGACTAGACGTTCCTCCTTGAGGGTCTAGCTCGACTAGGGGTGAATCATTTCAATAATCTTTACAAGGAACTGGGTGGGACTTCTATTGAGGAAATTATACAAGTGCCTCAATTGTTCCCTAGGTTTGTGGAAGAGGATGACAATGTGGAGCTGATGGTCGAGGTGTCAATGGAGGAGTTGAAGACAATTCTTGCATCCTTCCAAAAGAATAAGAGCCCTGGACCGGATGGGTGGCCAATAGAATTTTTTCTGGGATTTCTAGAATTGATTGGGGAGGATCTCCTCTAGGTGATTGAGGAATCCTATTCGAAAGGTTATACTCACCCTCCTATTAATCCTACTTTTATTACATTGATTCCCAAGATAGATCATCCGGGTTCACTTGACGATTATCGGTCTATCTCACTATGCAACTATTTATACAAGATTATATCCAAGATTATTGCACGTCGGCTAAAGGAGATTCTCTCTCATAGGATTTCGGGAGAACAGTTTGGTTTTCTGGCAGGTAAGCAGATTCATGAGGCTATTAGGGTGGCACAAGTGGGCTTACACAATTTAAAGGCTAGGGGATTAAAAGGTGCTATTATTAAATTGGATTTGTCGAAGACCTATGCTCGGGTCAATTGGCTTTATCTTTGACTCCTTTTAACACGTCTGGCATTTGTTGTGAGCTTCATTCGATGGGTTATGAGCTGTGTGACTTCGATATCCTTTGTTGTATTAATTAATGGGGCAACTTCACCCCTTTTCTCTCCTGGGAGGGGTCTACGTCAAGGGTGTCCAATGTCCTCTCTGCTATTTTTGTTGGTTGTGAAGAGTTTGAGCCATTTTCTAGATCATGCTAAAATCACTAGCAATTACAAAGGGGTTCCTATATCTCAGGTTTTGTTCATCTCCCATCTTTTGTTTGTTGATGAGATTTTGATATTTTTTATGGGTCATGTCGAGATGTGGATAAACTATGTGTTGGGTTTGTGTTGTTTAAGAAAGCTACAGGTATGGTTATAAACCTGGATAAATCCTCCATTACCTGTACCAATCTTGAGGCGGTGGAAATTGACTATTTGTCCTCTAAGTTTGCTTGTCCTATTTTGGATATTGATGAGGTCTTTAAGTATTTGGGTTTCTATTTAAAGACCAAGGATTACTGGAAAGCTTATTGGCAGTGGTTAATTGAAAAAATTGAGAAGCGCTTGAATGTATGGAGCCATCGGTGGCTCTCGAGGGTTGGTAGGTTGGTTTTGGTCAAGTCTATCTTGCAGGCTATACCAGTGTATTGGATGTCACTCTCTTGGATCCCTAAGGGGACTCTAGAAAAGATACGGCAGTTATGTTTTTCCTATTTGTGGAGGGGACATAAGGAGCAGGGTTTGCCTTGGGTTGGTTAGGATTCAATCTCGATGCCAAAATCTCTGGGAGGTTGGGGTCTAAAGAACATATTTCATTTTTCAAAGGCATTAGCAGCTAAGGTTGGGTGGCGTCTCATATCCATGTATGTGGACTTTTGTGGTGATTAAGAAATATATTAAACCATATTCTCTTATTGAATGGATGAGGCTTCCTTCATGGATTTCTAGGGATTCCTCTATGATGTGGAAGGCATTATTGAAATCTTTTAAAATTATTAGGGATGGATTGGCATGGAGGGTTGGAGATGGGAAGTCGATTCAGGTGGGTATGGATCCATGGGCGGGAAGTGGTATCAACCACATTCTTCCTGTGGATTATGCACCTTTCTTATTGAGGCTAGGTTTATAACACTTCACCAAATCTGGAATCCTGTTACTACCACTATTTGGAAACAAGGTTGGTTAATTGGAGCGTGTCTCAATCTGCTGGGGGGACATCTTGATCATTGGAACAGATATACAAATGTGCTCTCTACTGCACACATTCATATCTCTGATAGGGCAGATGTATTAGTTTGGGACTCTGAATTGTCGGGTGTTTATACTCTTAAGGCGGGATATATCAAGCTCAGTGCGACATTATTAGTGTGGAATCCTAAATGGTGGTGGTGCAGGCTATAGAAGATTCAATGTCCTACAAAATAAAAGGTATTTGGCTCGTCATTGTTGGAGGGCAAGGTGACTACATGGGATTTTTTTATAGAAAAGATAGTTTAATGGCTGGACATGGTGGTTCTTGTGAAAAATGTCATCGGAGGATATCCCTCATTTATTTGTTAAGTGCCCATTTGCTTGTGATGTTTGGATGGAGGTTTCTCGAATGTTGGGTCTGCGATTTGTATGGGCAGGTAATTCCTTTGATGAGGCTTACCTGGCATGGTTTTCTGAGTGTTCCTATAAGCAATTTTGGGCTCTTCCTTTGATTGTTGCCTGGGGTATCTGGTTGGCGAGGAATGTTATTATTTTTCATGACAAACTCTTGATCTCTTTTGTGGTAGTTGTTCAAGCTATTGGCATTTTCACATATTTTACATCCTTACCTTATGTGGGGCGTATCCGTGATATACAGGCATAATACATTGACTATACGTTTCCATGGGGATATTTTGATGGTTCCTCCGGGGGAACCCACCTGTTGGGGGGGGGGGGTTGTCCTCTTTCTTTCTACAAATCAGTACTGTTATTTCTCTGCGGGCTTAGGGGATGGGAGTAATAATTTTGTTGAATTAATGGGCTTGTACATTCTTCTCCAACAAGCGATCCTGAAAGGTTGTCAGGCTATACAAGTTTTTGGGGACTCACAGATCGTTGTGCACTAGACAAATAGGATTCAACGTTGTCATATTATTCTCTATTTGCCAATCATTGAGGATATATTTCTCTTTATACAACAATTTGATCATTTTTCAATAACACATGTTTATAGGGAGAGAAATGTCATGGTAGATGAAGCTGCCAAGAAGGGTTCGGTGCTACAGGTGGGTCAGATGCAGATTGAAGAGTTCCTTCCTGATGGGCAGAGGGGTATATATCATCGCCCTTTTCATGAGAGGGGCACTATATAATTTGATGAAGAATATATAATGTTGCAGATTGGTCTTGATTAAGGTGATAAAATTTTGTATTTTGATCAGTAATATATAATGTAATATACGACATATATGGACAATATATGGGTCTTATGATATCTGAAATATATGCTCAACATATATCTACAAATGTAATTTCTATCTTTTTTGGAAGTAATGAAATTATGACTTTTTCCAAGGAAAAAAAAAAAAAAAAAAAACATATAATTATATTTTATATCATTTAATTGATTTAAATATAATTATATATAATTTTAAATATTTTACATAAAAAATAAATTTTAAATATTTTATATAAAAAATAAATTTTAAATATTTTATATAAAATTTTTTTTTAAATATTTTATATAATTAAATTTTAAATTTTTATATAAATATTTATAAGAAATATTACCAATTTAGTTTATTTTGGATGGTTGGGAGATATGATTGATATTCTCTCCACCCAAACTTAATCTATGTATGTGACATCACATACATATGTATATGCATATTGAGTAATATCACATACATATTTATAATTCATATTGAGTATATTATTGTAATGGCTTTGTGCCTTTAGTTCTAAAAAATATCCTACTCTTACTTAAGAACGCGGAGCTCAAATGCTCAATTATATATATTAAAAAATAAAAATAAAAAAATAAATGAATATTTTATATAATTAAATGCAAAAAGATATGTTATAATGATTAAAAAATATTTTTTTAACATTTATTTTTTCCTTTTACATGTATCTTTTTAATTGGAATTAAAGCAACATAGATCCATCTTAACTTTGGAGCTATCAAGTGCCAAGAGGGATCAAATCTCTCAAGGTGCAAACCTTTTGTTTTGAGTGCAAAAATCGATGAAAGGTTTACACCTAAGAGAGTTTTGATCCCTCTTGATGCTTGATAGATCTGGGGTTAAGATGGATCTAGGCTATATATATTGTCAACTTGCACCCCAATTAGAGGAAGAAGAATTATATATATATATATATATATATATATATATATATGATGGGGGTGCAAGTTGATAGTAGGTCATCTTCGGGATTTGTGCCATGGACATTACCTCAATAAGAAAGGACAGTGGGCGGTCATGTTACGACCCTCACACACTTGCTCTCAAACGCAAGGTGGCACTGTGCATGTAGGTTATTAATGGTGATGGGAGAGGACAAAGGGACATCTCCTTGTTGGGGTTTTATGTTTATAGATTTGAACGTTTATATGACATTACAATTGGAATGCTTATAATTTTTCTAGAGAGATTAGGGATGAACGCGAAGGAGCTGCACGAGATCTGCCACCCTGGTGCAGCTGGTTTCCTCCTCTTCCCTATGGTCGACGACAATGGGTATGTTATTTCAGTGTGCTCCTCTTATATTCTTTCCTCTGTCATTTAAGTCCATATGATAATACACTGGAGAAGCGTTTTTGAGCCGATGTATGGGGTTAGAAGGAAAATCATCCATGAAATTTGGGAGGAAAGTGTTGTTTTTTTTTTATGGGTTGTTTGAATATTGTAAAATTGTTTCTGTCTGTTATGGAATCTTACTCTCTCGAATGGGCATGTATTTGCGGTCTATGCACTAGAATTCAGTATGCATCTCTTGCATGGATGTTTGTGTCTGTTATCTTGTTTTTTCGATGAACCTGTTGGCATTTAAGAGAAGGGGTCTCCTACATAAGGACATGCTCGAATCAATTATGTGTTTTGTCTTAAGATGGCTTGGGGAGCCCTGGGTTGATGTGTTTGGCCTCTCTTGGCAGACCCATCTCATATTCATGGAAAAATGTTTGGTTTATGGCCTTACTACTCATTGTTATATGGATTTTTGTTGTGGTATACTTACAGGTCTAAATTTTCAGTGTGTGTACCGGGACCTTAAGCTTGTCAATCGCCTCAAGCTCGAGGTCTTGGCTCTCTATTTCAGGGTTTCATATCATTTTGGTATTTGGTTGAAGTGCAACATGGTGCGCCCCTCCTCCGGCAGAGGAACCTCTGCTAATGGAGGTTGTGGGCATAATAGAAATGCAGGACAATGATGGGAAAGCATCCAACCCCAGCCTCATCCAGTTCAGGGTAAGGGTCGCAAATCCACTTCAAGCCTCATTCGAGAATATGCCTAGTTATACGAGACGAACACGCAGCCTCAAATTCATTAGTTAATCTCAGGTTAGGAAGGAGAATTAAACCAACAAGCAACTAGTGCAGATGTGGATATGGAGGAATGGCGAGACCTGTTGGGACACTCCAAAGGTTCGTCCTCTCAATATAAACATATTGTCTATCTTTACTGGTTGATGAAGAATATCGTGGCAAGAGCTTTGACGTCTCCCTTAACTGGTCCCTCCAAGACTGATCTTGGACTCCAGGAAATTCATAAAGAATTTCAACTTATGCAATTCCAGATTCATCAACAGAATGCCCACCTCAGTTGTATAGAGAAACATATTTCGTGTCTCCCTCAGACAGAATTACCTGGCTAGAGTGCGAAAGACACAACACCTGTGGATTCTTCAAATGATTAGTAACATGTTTTGCATTGTCTGGGCTTTAATTTTTGCTTTGTATAGATGAAGGCTTTACAGACTTTGATATTATGTTTTAGTTATCTAGAGTTTAGGAGAATTAAGGATTCTCAGACATATATAGATTTGCTAGATAGTCTCAAACTATTCTGTTTTTGGATGGCTTATAATGCAGTTAGGTGGCCAATAGATATGGTTTCCCATTGGGCAGGTTAAGGCCACCTAACCATCAGAATATGGATATAACTTGTCTATTTTGATGAAAATGAATGAAACAAGTCTTGCCAAACTTACAATAAATATATATATATATATATATATATATATATATAAGACATTTTAAAAATATATAAATCATTAATAATTAAATCTTGTAAAATATATATAAAAGACATTTTAAAAATATATAAATCATTAATAATTAAATCTTGTAATATATATATATATATATATATATATATATATATATATATGTATGTATGTATGTATGTATATATATATATATATATATATATATATATATATATATATGTATGTATATGTATGTATATATATATATATATATATATATATATATATATGTATGTATGTATCTTCTTGTCTTGAATTACAAAGCAATTTTCACGCCTATAAATAGGCTATATTACATAAGAATATATATATATATATATATATATATATATATATATATATATGTATCTTCTTGTCTTGAATTACAAAGCAATTTTCACGCCTATAAATAGGCTATATTACATAAGAATATCATTAGCAAAAGTATGGGTTGTCAAAATATGGAAACCAAAAGCTAAAACGGTAAATTGACTCTATGACCTCAATTTTACCTAACAATAACAATATTTATAAATATTATTTGTTATAATTTTTTTTTTTAATATTATTTTAAATAATTTGAATTTTATTTATTTTATTTTTATTAGACTCAAATATTTACATAACAGGACATCACAACATCTAAGTGTCCTATACTACACTAGAGATCTTGACACCAAAATTTCAAAGAATATGAATTTAAAAATGTAAATAATTTTCGAATGCACATTTTCATAGCTATAATTCATAATGAGAAGAAAAATTTTCTCGTGAAAATGTGTTAACAAATTTTGAAACATTTGATGTTTCTAGTGAACCCTTCACCCATCCTCACGGACATGAAGCAAGAACGTAGATGAAGAGAAACATACAAATCATTTTTAAACGTAATGGTGTCCTAACATCTATCCTCACACCATTGCATTTTAAGAGGGTTGGTTTGTTTCTCTTCATCTATGTTCTTGCTTCATGTCCTTAATGATGAGTGAAGGGTTCATGGACGTTTCAAAGATTGTTAACTCTATTTTTCCGGAAACATTTTCTTCTCATAATGTAAATTTGTTTTTTTAATTTTTTTTAAAGAAAAATAATTATATTTATTAAAATTATAATATGAAAAAACTAAATAAATCAAATATTAATTATTATTTAAAAAAAACTAAATATATCAAATATTAATTATTATTTAAAAAAAAATTATTCTATCATATAAATTAACAAATTTAATGATTATGGTAGATGAAGTAAATAATTGTTTTTTAATTGATTTAATTTTATATTTAATTTTTTCACATAAGAAAAATAATTATATTTATTAAAAATATAAAATGGAAAAATTAAATATATCAAATATTAATTTTTATTTTTATTTTAATTATTATTATGTCGTATAAATTAGTAAATTTAATGATTATGATCAATGAAGTATTTCTTGTAACTAGTTCATAACATGTACTAAAAATTTTAATTGAGTTTTTCAATTTATTATTTCATTATATTATATATATATATATATGAGTCGGTGTTCTTTTTTATTGAATTCTTGTTCTGATTAAAAATTGGCTAGTGGTTAGGGTTTTGTATAACTATTTTTCAGCATGGAGGATATTGTCGATTATTTGCCAGATTCGTTCAAATCTAAGTCGATCTGGTAGTCTCCTCCACATCAGCTGGTGGAAATGGAGGAGGGAGGGACATCTAGCTCCCAAGACATCAATATGGGGGAAGGGGTGACAACTGGGCTCTTGGAAGGTGGAATCTTTTATTCTCTCCCAATTCTAGAGGGAGACCTTTCAATCCAACATCCTTTCTACTCTTTTCCACCTGTATCCCATGAAGGGGCGTATTCTCTAGAAGGGTTCTCAAGGAGATTTTGTAGTTCCTTTTAGTGCTCGCAAGGAGAGGTTTTCCATCATCAACAAGGTTTGTCAAGGGAAACCATCGTCCCTTTCTCTGAAGTTAATTCCAGTGGAGTTATTATTTTGGAGAACACGCAGGTCTTTTTAGAAAAATTTCAAGGATTAGGCAGCAGGTTAATGGTGATATTAGAGGATCCTCCTCCTTGGAAGGCATTTTAAATTGTTCGTGGACTGAATTAGGGGGGTATTTTGAGGTTTTTTGGGGGCTTCATAATCTTTTAGTCCCTCGGCCTTTCTGACAATGGACTTGGCTACTTAGGGAGAAGGATTTTCGACAGAGGACAATCATAGGAGCAAGGTATCTGAAGATGCAGTGATTCAAGAAGTCAATCCTTCTGTTAATCTCCCAGGTGGTCAGGGGGGTGCAAAGCTCCCTAAAAAAGTTGGCAAGAAGGTGAAGTGCATGAAGGTAAGAGAAGAAGTAAAAAAGCTTACTCTTGGGATTAGCCTACAATTAGATGATATTATTGACAATGCGAGTAGAGTTTTAGTAGGAAGTGTAAGAGGACAGATTTACTTGGCTGCAAGATGGAAGTAATGGGTAAAAGAGGAATGGAGAAAGCTTATGCCTTCCCTGTTGGTGGTAAGCACTTTGACTAGAGGATGGCTCACCCTAAGGTTTAGTTTGGATTCAGAAGCCAGTTGGGTTCTCTCCAGGTTCTAGAATATTGAGGCAACCCCCATTTTGTTTAAGAGGCGGTCTCCTATGTTTGATCCTGATTGGGAGAAGCTTGGCATAGGCCCATTGTGGCTTCATATGCCCGCCCTACCAATGCAACTTTGGATTGAAGACGTCTTTTGGTTTATTGATAATGAGTCTCGTGACCTATTTAGACTATGAGAGGCCTTTCTTAGAGACGAGAAAAATTGATTTCACAAAGGTTTTGGTAAATCTAGATACTAGAAGGTTTGGTGAAAAGTTTAAAACTTCGGTATCGAGAGTTCTCCCACAGTCAAATATTGGATTATGAGGGGTTGTCGTTCATGTGCAGAAGATGCCATGAGGTTGGACATGTGCTGAAAGTTTGTCCTTTACCATATCGAGGGAAAGCGGGAAAAAAGTAGCAATTCAGTGCCAGTGCTGATATGGATGTCTTATACTGGTGATATGTTGGGGGTTGGGGTCATTTCAACATAGCATGCCAAAATATGTTCCCTAGGTTCGACATGACTTGGTCTATCGCTTGTTGATGTATGGGTCTCGACGAGTTATGCTGCTACACAAGTCGTAGCTTCGGGGTTATTTGTTAGTGGTGCTTCCCCAATATCGGGTACTTTATCCTCTTCTCTCCCTCAATCCACGTTTTCTTATAATAATGCATGCTTTATGGTGTCTCAGTTTATTTCTCTGGGTCGTCCAATGAGTCTTAATTCTATTACGTGTTCAGTTGTGTTTGAGCCTACTTGATATCCAGCCCCTTTCCCCTCCCTTTCTTCCATAGCTAGATCCACTTCTAGATCTAAAAGTGGCTCCTGTTACAATTCCAGATCAAAGGCAAGACCTCAGGTTCCTCAAGAATCCTTGGGAGGGTTGGGCCCTCCCTCTCCTTCCAAATTGTCTAAAATTTCGTGTGGTCGTCAATCTAATATTTCTAAAACAAAGGTCTAAGCTAGCCAAGAGATTGCGGCTCACAGACAACTCTCTTTAGTTAGGGTTCTTAGAGCAATGCATCCCCTTGTCAATTGTTTGGATGAAGTGCATGTCTTTCAATTGTAAAGGAATGGTTAGCGCCTCTAAGTATGTAGCCTTGAAGGGGTTGGTATTATCATCTCATATGGATGTCTTTTATCTTCAAGGAACTTTAGGGTTATGTTATGAGATTAAGAAGGTGCTGGAAAATGTGTTCTCGTGTTGGTATTTTATGGTTGTAGATGAAAAATTCACTCTGGTGGTTTGGCCATGGGATTCAATCAAAAGACAGTAAAATTTCTTAGCTCATGGGGTTGTGAGGGTGTCATGGTGGCCGATATTTTCTCTATATAATTTGGAAGAATTTTTAGAATGTAATTGTTTATGGGCCTGTTGAAACCTCGAAATCATTGCTTACAACATGGGGGAAAACCACCCGATCCAGACCTTGGTTGGTAGTTCCTTTTCCGTTTGGTGTAGTGGCTCTAACTGGGGATAATGGGACCAGTTTCCTAATCTAATTTATGATAGTGTTGATGGGGTGATATGTGATATTTTGGAGTAATGTTTAAGCTAAAAGTAATCTAATCTAAACTAATAATCACATGTATATATCCTAATTTAAACACTATCTAGTTATGAATATACCTCAGAATAAATTTGAAGTATGCGATCTACAATAATGTCTTAAAGCAATTGATAATAAATATCATTCAACTGCAATAAGAAATGAAATCGTTTTAACAATAATCGTTTCAAATAAATAGTTAGCTGAAACGATTGTGAAAGATATATCGCATAAGAAATTATTCATGTATTAAGCATAAAATTTAAGGCCATCACCATACAAAAGTGTTATATTGCTAACCAAGATTCAAACTTTCATACATAAATAACTTGAAGAGAACTTATTGCTTAATACATAAGTAAAACAAAATTACGAGATAAAAGTACCATTTGTAATAAGTCCTGCTCATGTGATTCAACAATATTGATCTACTTCCAATCAATCCAACACCATCTAAGAGTACAAAAGTGCAATTTCAGTAGAAGATGCCAGATAAAATAAAAATAAATAATGTTCCATTTATTTCACGAGAACTTCCTCAAAGGGGCAAAAGTGAATGTTTTGAAGATTGCTTTTGATAAAATTTCTGGACCCCTCTCTAAATGCATGAGAGGGGTTTAAATACTAAACTATAAAACTAAAAATAGATTATTACAAAAATAGTTGTGGAGGTTTAAACTAACTTCCTCAAATTATGCAAAATAAAACAAAAATAGTTATGAACATGGTGACTAACTCCTTTGTGTTTGATCTTTGAGATCGCAGATGTTCGTCGTGAGTTTAAGTTGTGACAGTTGACCGATTTCATATTTCAATTGCCCAGTGAACATAGCGTTGGTCAGTGCTGGCACCATTTTCTCTGCGGAAGTGGTTAGGCATCGCAGGGTCATCCATTGGCTGTGAGGTTTCACTAAATGTCGCGAGTATGCTTCCCAGTTTAACCTGGTCGTTTGCCTAATTGCTTCTCCTTTTTCCTCTGTTGCCTGCCTCCACTGTTGTTCGAGTTATTTGACATTTGGAAGAAAACCTGGAATGGAATCTACCACTAGGTTGGTGCTATGTAAATTTTCATTGATGTTCTTGATAACACTGTTTGCTACTACGTCTGTTGTTTCCTTTTCTGCCTGTCTAAGCTGAGAATCCCAGTCTGCAAATAAAATTTCCTTGTGTGATTCCTCCAGTTTAGGCAAGTCGACCTTTCTCCCATCTTCTAAATTCTGCTAGGTAATGAAGTCAGAAAATCTTTTCAAGATTTCATCATATTCAAGTCTCGTCTCAATGACTTGACTTGTCAATTTGTCACTTGTCTTGCAATAGGAATTCCATTGTGAGATCTTCTGGCATAATAGTTCCTTTTGGTGCATCAGCTGGGAGTTAAGGTCAATGCTTCAGTAATAAACTGATCAATTTTTGGATCATCTTTATGCAGTTCCTTGTAGGCACTTATTGAATTCATAATTAAATGTGGCTCGCATCTCGCAGAAACATAAGAGATGATGATCCGAATGGAAAATGGCATCAACCCATGGGTGGATGTCACTTACAATACCATGGGTGGATGCCACTTACAATACCATGGGTAAATTCCATGGGTGGACGAATACCATGGGTTGATGCCATTTTCCATTCAGATCAGATGATAAGAAAAGCAAAAAGGAATAATTTGATAATGCGATATGTGATATTGCTTCGCAAATCGCAAAATCGGCATTATCGCAATTCAAAGGCTCGCCACCCTAGAAGCTTTCTTCTCGACTTACGATGCAGACATTTATGAGAATTAAAGATAAGAGATAACAATAATTAGTGGGCATTTAGTGAAGGTTAATGGCATTTATTTGTGAAAAGCCATTTAACATGATATGATATATTCTTACTTGCATTCAAATAAAACTCCTTTTTATCACCTTTACAAGTTGTATGTATTATTCCATTTCACGTTCATTATTATCTCTGTATATCCGATAGCTGCTATTTTTCTCCACTTTCAGGAACAATCCACAGAACAAATCTTTGGGAGCGATGGTGAAGAAAGGCAAGGCAGTCGCGTCTAAGCTGAGAATCCCAGTCTGCAAATAAAATTTCCTTGTGTGATTTCTCCAGTTTAGGAAAGTCGGCCTTTCTCCCATCTTCTAAATTATGCTAGTTAATGAAGTCAGAAAATCTTTTCAAGATTTCATCATGTTTGAGTCTCATCTCAATGACTTGACTTGTTAATTTGTCACTTGTCTCACAATATGAATTCCATTGTGAGATCTTCTGGCATAATAGTTCCTTTTGGTGCATCAGCTGGGAATTAAGGCCAAGTGCTTTAGTAATAAACCAATCAATTTTTGGATCATCTTTATGGAGATCAGTTATTCCTTGTATCTGCGCTTCCTTTTCTCCTAAGCTGGCTTGATGTTTTATTTGCATATGCTTGAATTCTTGTTAGAGCTTAGCTAACTACAATTCTGCTTGTTGGTTAGGTTTTTCTAGTTGTAACTGTTGTTTTAATAACAAAATTTTATTTTCCCTTTCCTTGAGCAACATTTGCACCTTTGTTACTTTATCCATAGTCACTGTAGCATAGGCTCCTGCAAACTGTGACAATCTAGTCTTCTTGGATGGGTCGATGGATGAGTCTTTCCAGACAATATCCATCGGTTCATTATCGAGAGTAGTAGCAGCTGTAGCATCCAACTTTCTCTTATTCCTTTGTCTTTTAACAACGGCTTTGTGGGCAAGGCTATAGAATACATCTAAAGGAGGAATATCCTCAATCCTCAAAATAATTTCAGAGGTAGGAGTGATAGGAATGTGCTCCACCTCTTGAGTATTTACAGTTTTCTTTACTACAATTTCTTGAGTTGTTCTATGTTGTGGACTCTGTAGCTCTAGCGTTTGTTCCTCTGTATGGAGCTTTCTATTAAAGTGCTCCCATTCTTCATCTAAATCAATCACCATGGGTTTTATTGGCTGGGTGGAGGTGGAATGAATTTCAGCCTGTTTTTTAGTTGAAGTTTTCTCAACTGTCTTTTCTATAGACTGGGCTATATCTTTTTATGACTCCTTACTTTTGCTTCTCCCATTCTGTGATTGTTGTTCTGAGTGCTCTGACTCCTTGGTAGACTTTTCTTGGGATTCTGCTTCAAAATCAACTTTATATTTTTCTTTGGAACTCCCTTCTAGACTTACGATGGGAGTTGGCTCCCTTATTAGTTCAATCCGCAATTTGTCCAATGGGACCTTTAATAGTCTCCTTTCTTTGTATTCATGAAAAACGTCGAGTTCTCTTGGGTCAAAAAGTAGTGATGCCATGTGCTTCACATCTGTGAATGTCTCTTTTTGTAAAAAGATGTCATCAAATGCATCTTTCTCATGACTGAATACCTTCACTTTTACCATGGTAGTAAAGTCTTTGGCAGCGCCAAATGGGTCATACTACCTTCTTGGGAATTTAGGTAATTGTAGAGATAAAATGATCTCTGCTTCTTTAAATGCATGCCCCACATCGTGTAGTGCAAATGCTCCACACTGCAAAGGGAATGTAGGCCAAATGGCCTTTTTTGCTTCCTTTAATGCTTTGCTCAACCCACCCTCACTAGCTATTTGATAGGCTATCTCTCTGGCCATCAATTTGTCTGGAACATAGTATGGGAGGACATGTGGCGAGGTAATGCTACCAAATACCTTGATATACGTGAATGTTTCCTCTCCAAACCATCTGGCCACTGGGAGGATATCTACCTCGGCTTCCTTGGAAAACCTAGGAGCGTCTCGGTTGTAAACCTGTTTGTGGATAGGGAGCATGACTCCATGACAAATTTTGTAAAAATGTGGGTGAAACTAAGATTCCCACATGTCTTTATGGTATATATGAATGGGAAGTGGATCTTAGACAGTCCACTTCCATCCCATGACAGGAAATTTTGAACTAAAACAAATTGCATCCATCACACAGGCACTCATAAAAAATGGAGGGTAAACCCTCGTTGAGACAATCCTTTTCCTCCTATAGTCGCTTATTGCTTTTGCTAAATTACCAGACAAAATTTGGGCCCAATTCATTATGGTTGTGTTTACGACTGCATCTATTAATGGCAGGCATTCTTGGGAAAATTTAGTGCTATCGGGCTTGCCAAACATCCTACATAGCATGGCCGCTGCAAAACTATGAGGGGGAGAAATCGACGCAGTAGAGTACATATTGTTTTTGTCCTTTTTTATTTTGCCCTGATTATTTGACCAGGTTCGGGTGCAATTTGTTGGGTCCTTGTTCTCTTTGGCAAACTTCTCAATGAACTGTTTGTTGTAGATGACTTGTTGCTCTGGTAGGTGGTACATAAGCCGTAGGTTGTTTGCGAAAAAGATCCCATAACCTCTTGGCTTCTAGTCCTAAATTCTCTGTCTGAGATATCAGCCTCATCAATAACCCATTTAACCATATTTGTATAAGGGATTATCTTTGGTGCGCAGCTATGTGATGCAAAAATGAGCATGTCATCTAAAAAATGGAGGCATCTGAGGAATCACGACCGTCAACTGTGATCTTTGTTTCTAGAAGTCTTGGTTCCTCTTCTTCTAAGATATTATACATGGTTTCCCACGTAGAGGTTCCTCCATCTCTGCTGCATGTAGTATCCAAAAATAGAGGAGTCATTTCTGATTTCTCAGACGTGATTGCCTTGCCTTTCTTCACCATCGCTCCCAAAGATTTGTTCTGTGGATTGTTCCTCAAAAGGGAGGAAAACAATAGCTATCGGATATACAGAAATAATAATGAACGTGAAATGGAATAATACAAACAACTTGTAAAGGTGATAAAAAGGAGTTTTATTTGAATGCAAGTAAGAAGATATCATATCGCGTTAAATGGCTTTTCACACATAAATGCCATTAACCTTCACTAAATGCCCACTAATTATTGTTATATCTTATCTTTAATGCTCATAAATGTCTGTATCGTAAGTCAAGAAGAAAGCTTCTAGGGTGGCGAGCCTTTGAATTGCGATAATGCCGATTTTGCGATTTGCGAAGCAATATCGCATATCGCATTATCTCATTATTCCTTTTTGTTTTTCTTATCATCTGATCCGAATGGAAAATGGCATCAACCCATGGTATTCATCCACCCATGGAATTGTAAGTGGCATCCACCCATGGTATTGTAAGTGACATCCACCCATGGTATTCATTCACCCATGGGTTGATGCCATTTTCCATTCGGATCATCATCTCTTATGTTTCTGCGAGATGCGAGCCGCATTTAATTATGAATTCAATAAGTGCCTACATTTAAAATTTCAATAAAATTATAAGGAGATAAGATGAAAATACAATTAAAAAAAGTAGTTTTTTTTTTCCTTAAAAAATTCATAACTCTTGGTTTATTATTTTAACCATTATTTTATTATTTTCCATGGAAGGCCTATTTGAGTCCTTAAAATTCTCATATCGAATGTTGGGAATGGTAGAGGGGATACCAATTGCAAATACCAACCATAATTCTACTCAATTGAATTATTTTTGTCAAATATCTATTTCTTCATCTAATGGTTTTATCAAACAAACATGACCAGATCTAAATTTGACTACACCAAAAAAAACACAACATAAATCAATGCAATAGAACTAGAGGTGGATCAAGTTCAGGGTTTTTGAGTGCTATCAAGCCAAACATTTTGAAACATTATCATCCAATTGTTTAGGCACAACGCTCCATTACTTGAGTAAATTAATCATGGAATTATCTAGAAACATTAACCTTGTTTTGATTCTGTTGCTGGGCATACACAAAAACTGGACCAAGTAGATTGATAAGACATGATCAATTTCTCATTCAAATGATACACATAAGTACACTAGTTTATGATGCCCAGTTTCATCTTCCAAGAGGTTTATTGGACTCCTAGTGATTGTTCAAGTCCACTTGTGACTTTTCTTCCTCTCAAGTGAATAATACAAATTTACATAATCCATAAGGATTAGGTTTTCCAACACCTTGTTGGATTATCATGTGAGTACCATAGGCACAAGGTCATTTCCATTTCACCTATTTATCATTTCACAAACTTAATGTGATTGAAAATAACAAACAACACACCAAAAGAAAAACATGATCAAAGTTTAGCTCCTAGTGTTGTGGGAAATTTTCTTAGTAGACATCGAGAACTTATTGCATTAACATGTCACATAACATGTTCTTGTTGTTTGTTATGTGAAATATCCTAGAAATGACCACCACTATCTAATATTCAACTTGCATTTATTATGTTTGATGCTCGAACCAACTGGCATCAGCTTGGTTGAAGTGAAGCTCATAGTTCACTTCATGAGAACATCGTGAATACACAAAGTAATCCATATTAAATAATAATATTTTTGTAAGAATATATATCTAAATCTTGATTCACTTAGTACAATAGATTTTAATAAATATTCATTATGCATAATATGCCATGCTTTTGAAAGATAACACGACTTATCAATATTACACACTATAGATTACACAAAGACGGTTTTATGAATATAATCACATGATTATTATTTATCACGTAATAATCATTATTGGATAACCCTAGATGTAGCATATCCTAGGCATGTCATAGATCTTCCCCTCTTAAAAATGCTTTTTCCTCAAAGCATGGGAAAGGAAAATAACTTTCAAATAAAGGAGCCATCTTCATTTATCTTTGACATACTTGATAAGGTTGAGGACACAAGGTGATGAGACATTTGAAGCCTTGAATATTATTGTCGCATTGAAAAAAGGATCAATCCATCAAAGATGGATTCTTTTTTAGTTTTCTCTTATGATAAGATTCAAAAAATGATATTCTTTATTGTTGAATTTGAGGTGAATATATATTTGAGTGCTTTTATATGTTAGAAAACCATTTACTATGGTTAGGTACCTCAGTATATTAGTATCTTGATTCTTGATAAGCTAATCCTTCTTAACATGTGTTTTAATTTTGTCATGATTCACTTGAGTCATCATGAAAATATATGATATTTTTATTTTTATTAGTGTGAAAAAATCCTTCAATTAATATATGAATTCATCAATGGCAATCATTGGTGTATCAAAATGTTTACTAATTATGTGGATTTTGTTTTACAATTGAATTATTTCTTGAATTTAACCTCTTGAAGCTCTTTCACTAGTACGACTTCATTAACAATAATACTTTGATTTTTAGTTTTGATCCCTTATATTAAGGTAACTTTATCTTCAATTTGAACTTTTTGAGGCTCTTCCCTAGTACAAAGTTGATAACAACATTATGTTTTTCAACATTGATTACATCAGTGTCAATAACCTTGTCCTTCATTTAGGATTTTGGTCGCACCTTCTTTTCTTTCTTCAACTTATTCATTTATATTGGTAGAATTTGAAAAATTAAAATTGTTATCATCTTTGGTCGACCCTTTTTTTATTTACATCTTCAATCACTCCTTTGTGAGCATTTTTTGTATTGTTAATTGGCTATTGTATCTTTTTTATTTGTTTATTATTGAAATATGTGAATTTATGTATCTTATTTCTCTAATTCCCTGCAAGTATGCACACTTTATTCATCTTTGCTAATAAGGGTTTTATTCAAATTCCTAAATTTCCCTTATAACTCATCATAACCTTGTTGTTGTGATTTCTAGTCATAATGTTTTGTCACAATTTGTATATAGCCTATATATTTTAATGACAAAACTTATATGCGTGAATCCATTATGATATATTGTAAGGTTGTCCTCTTTTCATCATAAAAGACACACAAATATTTCTCTTTTATATTTAGAAATAATGTCCCCAATGTTTCCATTCAATTAAAACCTAGAATTATTTACCAATATTAAAATTGATTTTGCAACATTGCATTGAGATACAAATTTATTATAATTAATTGATAGTAACAAGCCTTGAATTTCAAATTTCTCATCATCATAGATATCTTCTTTTATGATTATACTTGACTATAAAAATAACAATTAATTTTTCAAACTAACATCCATATAATTTTCCTCTTTGTTAAAACAAATATTAATAATAATATCCTTCTCTTGCATATCTCATTTAAGATGTAATAATCCAAATTCCATATTTTATCACATATACTACATAATCTTCCATCATTATCTTTACTAAAATCCATTTTTCCAAAAAATTCTACACAACTTCCAAGTGATACTATTATATAGGACTTCAATAATCTTAAATCAACTTCCAAGTGATACTATTATATAGCACTTCAATAATGCATTCTTGGTCGGTTTCATTTTTCCTTTTCACTTTCTCTTAATCAAAATTAAGAGATTAATTTTATAACCTTTGATTAAATCATGGAATATGTTTTAATAAAACAACTACTTTGATACCAATTGAAGTAAACAAAATAATTCTCATGTATCATTATTAATATTATAAAATATATAAATACATTCAAGGAATATATCATATCTTTAAAAAAAAATATCATTTGAAATTTATTATTATTATTATTATTATATAATTATTATTATATTATATTATTTATTATATAATCATAAATGATTTATTATAAACCTAAATCTAATATAATTTAGATATATTACATTAATAAATATTTTAATATAAATATTAAAAAATTCAACCTTAGAATAAATCAATACATACATCCCCTCCTGTATGAGTGATCGGGTTTGATTGGGTCGACGCAATATCTCAAGCAACCAGATGTTGATATTGATAATATTCAACCACCCTAAGTATCAGGGACCAACTAACTTGATCATTTGATTCATGTTTTCCTTAAATCAGTTTGTAATAATTAAACTATAAAGTTATTTATTCAAAATTAATGAGGGAAAAGGGGAAAAATATGAATTAAGATATGTTATATATTTTTCTTATATTAAAAATACAAATAAAGTTTTTAATTGTAATTATACTTTGGGTTGATATTTTAATTATATTTTTGTCATGTGAGAAATATTTTTATATTTTATATGGGGAATATACATGTTTTGATTCTTAAGGGATTATTTATTCTCAACTGCTAGATGTCATTGCATCAAAGATATCAATGTCATTGTATGAATTGAACCTACTTAGAAATGATAATATTCATTTCTCCCAACTATATAAAATAAACTCAATTGACATACTATTCTAATTATATTATATAAATACAATAATCTTTTTCATTTGCAACGCATCTTTTTAATATATACTAGTCACAAACTCATAACTACATCTAATCTTAAATGACTTGTACACTTTTTTTATCAACTTTGTCGTATTATTTTTATTTGGAACAATTAAAATCTCTTAAATAAATAATAGTATATCATTTTAAACAATGTTAGTTTTACCAAGAAAGGTGAATAGCATTAAGGAAAGGAAGGAAGCTATGGTTAGATCTTTCTTTTTGTGGAGTAACTTTTGTATACAACATTCCCTAATGGGGGTGGTATTCGGATCCCAATGGATGCATTGGTGGGAGTGTCTCGTGAACACTTGGTTCATTCTCAATGGTGGGTGGCTAACGGTAGTTAATGCACATACCTTTGTTGGTGTGCCAAGAGGAGAGACGCGAGGTGTATTTAATTCCCCACATTTTATGAATGGGAGGTTGTAGATTGTTCGATAGGAGTGGCGAGGACACATCCTCATCCTCCATTGTTGTTTGCATTTGTTGTGCTTGGGAGTGGCTTCTTTTGTGCAATAACTTTATGCTAGTGTTTGGAAGTTGGGAGAGTATCTCAGTTGATGTGTGTGTTCTTTGGTTTTTTTTCTTAGTGGTTCTTGGTATGAATTATTGTATGTGACTCTTGCAGAGGTGGCAACTCAGAATTTTGGTGGAATCTTCTCTGCTCTTCAAGCGTTGGTATTGAGTAAGTTCTCTAGTATACTCGCATTCATGTTGGCATTGGTTTTTATTACTCTCTTTTTTAGAATTTGGGTCTGTATTTTTGGTTACGCTCTTGGTTTAGGGGGAACTATATATGCTTGTATTCTTATTACTAGGTCTCTAGTATTCTTTGAGCATTGGGTCTAGTCAATTGAATACATTTGGGACTTTCATTATGTACGCTGGAAAGGTAGTTCTTCAAGGTCTGTAGTTTCTTGTGTTTCGATTGTGCATGACCTCCTAAGTCAATTGACAGAGGCTCCTTTGTTGGTAGTTGATTCTGGATAGTTATTTATGTTGTTATGGGAATCCTCTACGTCCAATTTATGTGGTAGTTGTCTCTTGTCTAGTTTAGGTGATAAAATGGCGGGTTAGTTCTCACTATGGATTATGAGTCTTAATTGTGGCGAATTGGACAATTTTCTAGGTGTTGGTTCTCTTGTTTGGTCTGTAGGTGGTGACTTTATTGTTTTTCGGTATGGGTGGGAAGGATTTCTGCTTCATTCTTCGTACAGTTCCATTGGGCATGGGTTGTCAAGTCGATGTCGTGTGTGCCTTTTTTCTACAATTCTCATGCCTCCAAGGCAGAGGATGAGTAATTGGAGAGGAGGTTCCACTCATTATGGGTATAAAAGGGCGCACCCTTTTTCTTATGATTCTATAGCCTCTGTTTTTTATGTGCCCCACTTGGAAGTAAGGAAAGAGATTCTCATCCCAAAGAATAAGGAAGTAGGAGACCACCCTTATTACTCATATTCATAATTAGTCACTGAGGATGAGAAATGGTTGCCAAATCTTGGCAGATTCCAAAGGAGGAGGTGGCATTTTCTGAGTTCTTTAGCTCTTAACAAACAACACACAACTATGTTGTGCTTTATCTTCAAAGAAAATCAATTCAATAATCACAATGTGTTCTCTACTCCGGAAGATATTAAGTGAATGCTTCGCAATATGCGATTGTGTATGGATAATGTTGATTCTCATTTTTCAAAGATGGAAGGGATTTTTCTCAGTTATTCTACCTCTGGAGATTCGACTGACCCTCCACGGATGATGGCATTAAGAATCCTACTATTCTGTCCTCAACCCATGAGGAGTAAGAAACTCATGGTTTATTTGGTCCTTTGGTTTTTTGGGTGGCATTTGGGAGGCTAATTTGGTTACCTTTTGATACAATATGTCTTGGACTTCTATTATAGAAATGTGATGCAGGAGCATTCAGCCCAATAATATCATTGTATTTTAGTAGACATAGGGGTCTTGTGTTTCCAAGAAGTTGGTTTCCTAAGTGTGAATTAATGTAATTATTTAGGCTTTTGAGTGATTTTAATGAGAATAGGGTTTAATTGAATATTGTGAGACATATTTGTAAATATTCTCTAATGTAGGAGAATATGAGAGATTTAGGATAGTAGAGAGATTGACGGATTTGAGAATTAATTGTAAAACTTAGATTAGGAGTTAGTTCATGATTTTGAGGATTCGGGAGGATCCTTAGGGATGAGGAAGAGATTTTAGGATTTTGTTGAGGAGTTTATGGATCTAAAACAAGAATTGGTTTTAAAATCCTTTCGTATAAATGTAAGCCTTAAAGGCAAAGTCAGAAGTTAGATAGGGTAGATGGTTGGATAGATAGCCAAGCTAATTAGAGGGTGACTGTAAGCCTACGGGTAGATTGTAAACGGAGGCCACTAATTAGAAGAATCAGGCCAGAAAGGGACGGAGAGTCTCAATATGTAATCATTTGTTTATATGTTTATATACAGAGAATTCGATTCTGAGTGTATAAGTGTGCGTTTCGAGTGTTAAATGATGAATTATGAGTGAATCGGAATTCTGTGTAATATATGTATGCAGGCAGAGTTCGGCATAATACACAGTGGAGAAGAATGAGACAGAGGATGATAATGAAGCGTGAATCGATTGTAGGATCAAAGTAATATCCAAGAATGAAAGTGATTAAATAATATGTAGAATTAAGCTCAGGAGGGAGTCGCACAACAGAACAGTGGAAGGACGAAGAACCATTGAAATAACCGAAACCACAAATAATATTGAAGAAATGGCATAAAACCAAAGTAAACAGAGGGATGAGAAGTGAAGAATTGGTGCACAGGAGTTGTTGGATCTTTATAATCAGTGGACAAGATTAAGTACTAGAGAACAGGATAAGTGAAATCGCATCGCAACATATCTCAAGAGTGAGTGAAGCAGTCTTAAACGATTGCGATACGCAATATCATCGCTGACCGTTGGATCGAGTGATTGGATCAACGGTGGAGGAGCTTTAATAAATATTGCATTGCAATGTTTTTTTGATGAGTGAACTAACCTCGGCCACAAGTGATTGCGATATGCGATTGTGATGTCCGATGCGATCGGAGATTTGATCGCATCGCAAATATTTATGGGAGATAGACCTTAGCCCTTAACCAATGCGATATGCGAAGGTGCGATAGTGCGAGCAATAAATATTGCGACACGCGGACCAAGGAGTATTGCGAAGTGCGATAGAAGGTAATGAATGCAGTTTATTCGATTTGAAGTCCGACTGTGTTATCGTATCTCGAATGCGATAAAGAGTCATGTGTTAGTGGATTCGCGAAACTGCGATTGCAATTGCGATAAAGGGAGAATTGGTAACTGTGCAAAGGCAGAGGAAGCGGAAAAGGTGAGTTCACATATGTTTTACATGTATTTCTATTATAAAAGATTTATAATAGAAATAAAGCGATAGATGGTTTATGAGTAAGTCTGATATAACCAAAGTAATAAGAGTGGGATTTGGTTATATATGTGTGGGCGTTAAGGTTTAATGAAAGTTTAATGGAAGTGGATGTATACAAAGCACCGATAGAAAGGATGGATTGAAGGAGAGACTGGGTCGATTAATAAATCGTTTCCGCAGAGATGTAATAAAAGGGGGCTTTAAATCTTAAGTAATGAAGATTTGGCTCGACAGAGAGTTAAATTCCTAGGGAAAAACAAATATATGCATTTTGACATACATACTGTGGGTATACGCGGGTTTTCCTGCGTCAAAGTGGTATCAGAGCAGAATTGTGATTGAAACATTTGGTATTAAGGCAACACAAAGAAATTCTGTGTGAACATTTATTTGAAAGAGTTTAGAACATAGTTATATTCTGAAGGTGCGTATACAGACAAATGATGATGAAAGGGCGATCAAATTTCAATCTGAGACATGTTATCACCCCAAGAAACTCTCCTAGGTTGTATATCAGAGATGCTCGGGAACATTACAAACTCAACAAAAATGTTGGAGAATGGTGGATGAATGGAAGGAATGATGCATATTCAAGCCAGATAACCACTTCTACTATGCTTAACCCCAGACATGGGTGAACACCCCCATACTACAAGGCTTTAGACCACCAATTACTCACAGTTTTAAGGAAAATGTGATGATGGAGAATACTGATCACACCAGCAGATGCACAAGACCCTGTGATGGCCAGCTGCAACCAGTTAAAAGGTCTGTAAATCTATTTCCTAATGCACAGACAGGATGACAACTCTCTGGCATTAAAACAACAGAAACCTACATACATATTCCATAATACATACTAGATTCTAACAGAGAGGTGGGATGACAGCCCCTCTAATGCTAAACATCAAGAGCACATGAAAAATGCATAACAGGCACAACCTGGAACAAAGAAGAAGTGGAAAGTGAGCAATTAACAGCAAAAGAAGCTTGCATTAGTTGAAAATGAAGACCAGACGCTGCAGGTATCACAGTAGTTACAGTCTCCAGAAGTTGAACTTTACATCAAAATAACATTCATCAACCATCATCCCTCTGTCTTCTAGATATATATAGAGGTTGATTACAAACACACTTTGTTGTGTTACACGAGGAGGGGTCATAATGGACCACCAACACATTAATTCTTTGGAATGGGCCTCTGCTATGATCTGCTGCTTTAATAGACAAATTTGATCTTTTCTGATACGGCCATCCTTCTCTGAGCAGATTGAGTGCAATTTGTACAAGGCTCCATGACTGATTAATGCCTTTAACTGCTCTTTCCTGTACTTTTCTTCCTCGGCCATGATGTTATTTGAATGCAGGTAATTGAAGTATTAGTCGCGCAGAGTACTTGGTTGCTGATGTCTTCGTCCTTCAGGAGCTCAAGACAGTTAAAGGAGTAAAGACTTCATGGTGGGTGGACAGAGTGAATAGAGAAACGAGGCAGACCGTCAGATGGCACAGATCAACGATGGAGATCACTCGATGAGGAATATCGGGAGGCGAGGCGGAAGAAAGCTGTGAGCCGTCGGATCCAGTGCATGGACGGCAGAGATCTATCGGCGGGAGAGAAGCAGGAACCAATAGGGTTGAACCAATATGGGTCATCGGATCGCGGGCGGACAGATCCGACGTCGATCGGGCGTGAAAAACACGCAGACGATAATGGGCGGGGAAAGGCGGTTTCGCGAGTGGGCGGTATTCCCCCACCACTTTCGGCGTTGGGCAGTTTCCGTATGCGATGGGGTGATCCCATGAAATTACGATGCGTGGCAGACGAAAACCACCACCCCTGCGGGTTAACGTGCACGCAGGTCGCGCAATCGGGGCTTGCGACTACTGTTAGATCTCGTGATGGACGCGATCAACGGTGGGGAAAAGAAACAAGGTTTATCATGCGATAAAAATAATGGAGACCGTCGGATCGTGATGCGATCGACGGCGGGGATCAAGGCGGAGGGTTATATGGGCGATTTGCAATAGCGACTGAGGGGAAAAGGCCTATAGCGCTTTTTTGCGAAAGCGCGCGGGTATGTGGGCTTGAACGTATAAGCGGGAGCAAATGGGAATACAGGTTTATGAAGGATTTTGGAGGAAAATAGAAGCAGCGAGAGGTTAAGAGGGTGTAAGGAAACCGAAGGAGAAGAAGGTGAAAAGACTGCCGCACTCTCCTTTTCGGCATAAACACACCACCAGACCCGAGTTAGACCTTCCAACACTGAAGTTGTAGTAGAGCTAACACTGGCTCCTTCTAGGGATGAGATCCTCCCTGTGAGGTCTCAAGAACTGCAGACCAATGCCTTCTTACAAAATCAACGTAAAAACATTGCCTAGTATTCCATTAGGCATGGAGTCTAATTAAGTCTATACTAAAAGAAGATAATTACAACATTAAGGCTTGAGAGCCTTAAACATCATAAATATTCAAAAACTGGCCAACTGATGGGCCATAAAAATTGTTTCTCCTGCTCTCGACCCCTTCATCATAGAGCTGCAAAACAGGATTGATTTGATCATCTACCTCAAACAGTTTAGGACATTTAAGCTTAATAGGTAGATATGGATCAACTTTCATCCCCTTTCTGTGTATTTTCCTCCTCGGATGTTTTTCATGAGAGCCTTTGTACACCTGCAGGATAACCATGAATGTTGTGTACTTCTCTGTGCCATTTGTGATCTGCACAACTACTATGAATGATGAACCAATGTATTCTTGTGCAGGGGGCACAAAGACATTATCTGCTCCTTCATTTTTCTTAAAACAGTCCACATCCAAGTAGGAGTTCCAAGACTGTGCATCCTCTTCCTCTGTCACCTGACAAGCTGCCCTTTCATTCTGCGCGGAGGCCATCTGAGCAGGCATTAGAATGTCAAGACTGAGATGATTAGTATCAGCCTTGGGCTTTGAATTATGGCCTGCCTCAGAGTTCAAGGGGCAACTTTGAGGGATTGTCACTTGAGCATATAGAGAAACATAAGATGATGGGGAGCTTTATTCTCCCTTCTTAATCACTGGACTGGGGACCAAAGCAGGCTGGAAAATTTGTAGATCTTCATAGCCATGTGAAGATGAGCTGGCTTCGGGCACAAATTCTTGGAGGATGAAGGGACCTTCTGCTAGTTGCTGCTGCTGATAAGCTTGTTGTTCTGCAGGTACAACAAACTGACAAGCATTGCCTCTGGATAATGCTTCTTCATATGCAGCTCGGGTTAAGAAGGGGGAACTGCCCTTATCTTCCCAACCATGGACCTCCTCCTTTTCTTCAAACAGCTCTTCTTCCATGACTATATTCTGTAAAAGGGGCCTCACCCCTTTGTCTTCATTTGTAACTTTATTTCTTTGCAAAATCTGTAAATGCTCATGTGCTCCTCTATATGGATTTGGAGTTGGAAGAGAAAAGGAACAATGAGCTTTTGCCTCCTGAGAATACTGCTTAGCCTTTAATTTGGAAACTTTAAAGGCCAAAAACTCAATCATCCTAGCTAATTCATCGATCTCAGGCTCTAAGGATGATGAGGATTCACCTCCCTGTCTTCTCCTTTCAGCATCACCTTCGAGTCTTTCTGCAGCAATGATGTTGGCTTCTATTTCAAAGGCTGAATTTTGCATATCAGCCAAAGAAGTACATCTTCTTTCTCTTAATAGTAGGAAGAACTGGGAATTGAAGGCATTGACATAAGTGAGCATGGCAGAAGCAGGGGTGGGTCTTACTTTAGCTGGCATTCTGCTGTACATAAGATTGAATCTGATGTTGAAATCAGACAACAGCTCACCATCTTCTCTCTGCAAGTTCCCAAATTCAGTATGATAAAAGAGCAGATCTCTGTTATTCCCCCAGTGCTTTAGGAAAACATCATCTAGGGCCTCAATGTCTGCAATAGACCTAGGGGGTAATTCTCTAAACCATTTTCTAGCTTCCCCATCTAGGCTTTGGACAAAAACCCTCATCCAAACATCCTCTTCATTGATATCCAGGTTATCAGCATAGCTATAAAAGGCCTCGAGGTGCTCTTCAGCTGTTACTCCTTCTATACTAGTAAAATTTGGCATAAATTCTTGATAATCGCCTGCAGGCATGGCACTCAAGGGGGCAGGCAAGACCAAAGGCCCATACCTAGCAGCAATAATTCTTTCTATCTTTGTAAGAGCTTGCTGACCTGCCATGACTAGGGTATATGAAAGGATACTGGTGGAATGAGTGGTATGAATCAATGAAAAGAATGACAGAAATAGAGGAATATGATGGACATCATGGAAAGCTTCTTTCTTTGAACTAGAATCCTAAAGGGAAATGAATGACAAATGAGTTTTATGAATCTCTGAAGGTGACTTTCACTAGCAGAGATACATGGAATTACTAAGGCTTACCTGGTCCTAATGCTCCCTCTACGATACTTTCTTCTGCTCAACGATCTTTTCAGGGTCAGGCACTGGTTCAGCTAGTGATTTTTGAAGATTTCTCCGAGCATGCCTCACAAACTAAGCCAGGACTATACTGTGGAGTCGCCAAAGGTTCCTCCAGTGGAGTCGCCAGATAGATGATTACAACCAAATTATGTGCCGAGACCTTGTCTATCATCAAAATCTGGAACTATGTCGTTCTGCCAAGGAAGATGAGCTTCAATCTCCTCTCCCCGACAACGACGCCAATTAATGTTATCACCCCAAGAAACTCTCCTAGGTTGTATATTAGATATGCTCAGGAACATTACAAACTCAACAAAAATGTTGGAGAATGGTGGATGAATGGAAGGAATGATGCATATTCAAGCCAGATAACCACTTCTACTATGCTTAACCCTAGACATGGGTGAACACCCCCAGACTATAAGGCTTTAGACCACCAATTACTCACAGTTGTAAGGAAAATGTGATGATGGAGAATACTGATCACACCAGCAGATGCACAAGACCCTGTGATGGCCAGCTGCAACCAGTTAAAAGGTCTGTAAATCTATTTCCTAATGCACAGACAAGATGACAGCTCTTTGGCATTAAAACAACAGAAACCTGCATACATATTCAATAATACATACTAGATTCTAACACAGAGGTGGGATGACAGCCCCTCTAATGCTAAACATCAAGAGCACATGAAAAATGCATAACAGGCACAACCTGGAACAAAGAAGAAGTGGAAAGTGAGCAATTAACAGCAAAAGAAGCTTGCATTAGCTGAAAATGAAGACCAGATGCTGCAGGTATCACAGTAGTTACAGTCTCCAGAAGTTGAAATTTACATCAAAATAACATTCATCAACCATCATCCCTCTGTCTTCTAGATATATATAGAGGTTGATTACAAAAACACTCTGTTGTGTTACATGAGGAGGGGTCATAATGGACCACCAACACATTAATTCTTTGGAATGGGCCTCTGCTATGATCTACTGCTTTAATAGACAAATATGATCTTTTCTGATACTCGGCCGTCCTTCTCTGAGCAGATTGAGTGCAATGTGTACAAGGCTCCATGACTGATTAATGACTTTAACTGCTCTTTCCTGTACTTTTCTTCCTCGGCCATGTTGTTATTTGAATGCAGGTAGTTGAAGTATTAATCACGTAGAGTACTTGGTTGATGATGGCTTCGTCCTTCGAGAGCTCAAGACAGTTAAAGGAGTAAAGACTTCATGGCGGGTGGACAGAGTGAATAGAGAAACAAGGCTGACCGTTGGATGGCATAGATCAACAGCGGAGATCGCTCGATTAGGAATATCGGGAGGCGAGGTGGAAGAAAGTTGCGAGCCGTCGGATCTAGTGCATGGACGATAGAGATCTATCGGCGGGAGAGAAGCGGGAACCAATAGGGTCAAACCAATGTGGGCCATCGGATCGTGGGCGGACAGATCCGACAGCGATCGGGCGCGAAAAACACGCGGACGATAACGGGTGGGGAAAGGCGGTTTCGCAGGCGGGCAATATTCCCCGCACCGCTTTCGGTGTCGGGTGGTTTCCGTATGCGATGGCGCGATCCCGTAAAATTACGACGCGTGGCGGACGAAAACCGCCGCCCCCGCGGGTTAACGTGCACGCAGGTCGCGCGATCGGGGCTTGTGACTACCGTTAGATCTCGCGATGGACGCGATCAACGGTGGGGAAAAGAAACAAGGTTTATCGTGCGATAAAAATAACGGAGATTGTCGGATCGGGATGCGATCGATGACGGGGATCAAGGCGGAGGGTTACATGGGCGATTTGCAATAGCGCTCTTTTGCGAAAGCGCGTGGGTATGTGGGTTTGAACGTATAAGCGGGAGAAAATGGGAATACAGGTTTATGAAGGATTGGAGGAAAATAGAAGCAGCAAGAGGTTAAGAGGGTGTAAGGAAACTGAAGGAGAAGAAGGTGAAAAGACTGCTACGTGCTCCTTTTCGGCATAAACACACCACCAGACCCGAGTTGGATCTTCCAACGCTGAAGTTGTAGCAGAGCTAACAAGACACAGTAATCACATAGAGGTGGGGTATGCAAATTTGTCTAATGATTAGCAGAAATCGAATGAATGAGAATTTAGAGCAGGATTACAGTAGTGAAACTGTAAGAGGGACTTTTGCAAGTTCTTGAAGTAGCAGAGTTTGAAGATACAACTGAAGGCTGGAGAAAAGAACAATCCATTCGAAGTACAGAAGATGGTGGAACAAGATCACACAGAGATCTTGAAGGTGAGATGACATGTTTTGTTTTGATTTGATTTGAAGATTGGAGAATGTGTGGTTTTTATATTGACACACAAGTGACAACATAAGGAGGTGAGAAGGTTGCAGCAATCTAGAGCGAGGAGTGCTCGAATTGGTTCCAGAGGAAAGAACCAGAGAAATGCTAACAGATTGAGCTCAGAGGAGAGAAGCTTAGTGAGGCATAGATAGCAAGAAGGAGACTTGTTACTGCAGAGATATTGTTGTAGATCAAAAAGGCAATTCCACAAAAGGATGTGGGTAGAATTACTGAGTAATGAAGGAAGCTAGTAAGACTTTCTAATTGAAAGAAGAGGTGGTCAGAACCAAGTATTTCATGGTGATTGAAATACAAGAGAACAATTGTGTTCTTGAGAGATGCAGATGAGTTAAAGCCTAGAAGGAGCAGAGAAGAGTGCTCAAAGGAGGTTCCATAGATAGAGAACCAAGTGCTTGCCAAAAGACTGAGTACAGAGGAAAGCTTGGTGAGGTAAGTGGCAACAAGGAAGACTTTCTATTGCAGAGGCTTTAATGCAGCTCATAGTAAGTAAGTGAGTGAAGAACTCATAGCGATGGAGGAGAAGATTACTGATAGTCATAGCAGAGGTTCTGAGGAAGACCCTTGCAAAAGAAAAGTGAAGAAGGAGGATGCCAAGGCAAATGGCAAGAGGATGAGTCAAGAGGAACTTGACAAAGAGATTGCTGAGATGAAAGAACAACTCGATGTATTGATGATGATACTAGAGGAAAACCAAAGATTAGGTTGGGTCTTAAAGAAGAATCCAATGAAGTGGCATAAATTAGAGAGAAGGCTACAACAGAGGCAAGTAAGGTGGCTGATGGAAAAACTCAGAGAAGCTGAGTTGGGAATGGAAGTGTCTATTTGTGAACTAGAGCAGGGTGCATTTCTGGGTAAAGATGAAGACTTGAAGACTGAAACTTCAAGTGAGACCAAAGGGTTATATGATTTTAAATCTGAGAATTTGTGTATGTTTGCAGGTGAAACATGTGAAGGATGACAATTTGCTGATATTGACATAAAGAAGGAAGAAGATAGGCAGAATCTAAATTCTGTTCTAAAAGAAGAAGTAGAGAAGGATATCAAGCAATCAAGTAAAGGACTTGATGAGATTGAGGAGAAGACCATCGAAGTATTTCTAAGTTATGTAAAGGACTTGGAATAGCAGGAGGAATTGGTGATTGAATCATCAAATGAGGTCATGAGGTCTTGTGGTTTTACAACTGACAAGGTGTGCATGAATGCAGGTATTGTAGAAGACAAACCATTTTATGGAACTGTCTTGAATGAAGCTGAAAGTTGCCAAGTAAAGTATGATGATGACTGTCTTTCAAATGAAGATCAAGTTGATTTATTGCAACAGAAGGAGTTCATAAATTCCATGTTTAGTGGAGGAAATATCTTTAATAGAGATGAGACAGTTGTGACTTATGATAATAAATTTGCTATTGGAAAGAACAATGAGGAATTGATTTTCTTAAATGACCAAAGGGATAGTGATGGACAAACATCTAAAACTATCACAGAGACGGAGGATTAGAATTTTATTCTAATCAAGAAGGAAGAATTAGTGTCAACAAGAAGCTATACTTGTGACAAAGAAGAAGATAGTGAGGATTGTATAGAGTTTTTAGGAGAAATTTTAGGTGAGATGGAAAATTTATGGCAAGAGTTAAGTCTTTTTGAGAAAAGGCTAGAAGACCAAAAATTAAGTGTTCAAATTGTAAAATCAAAACTGGATGAGAATGAAGAAGTTCACTACAGTGGACAGGGACAGAAAGACATCATTGAAACAGATGGCGTGGAGGAGAGACTAGCTGACAGTCTCATGAATTCTGTTGAGAATTCAAAACAACATACTGATGTGCTGACAGAGGAGGAAGAATTAGAGCAGCAAACTGAATTGTTGCCAAAGGAAGAAAAGGCGCGGAAGCCTTATGATTTTTATTTTAACAATTGTTTTAAGGTTACAGGTTTAGTTGCAGATGTTGAAGGAAATTTGGCACATGTGAGCAGCCAAATAAAAATGAAAGAAGGGGATTCTGTGGAAGTATTAAATCCATGGAACAGAGATGTTCAATTGCTAAAGAGAATGCTGGAAAGTCAAGATTTCATGCAGAAAGGAATAACTGTGAAAGAGGGTAAGGATGAAAGGGAGGCAACAAGAATAAGCAAAGAAAAAGTAAGCATAGAAGTAAGAGTAAGTGGTAGCATTCGACAACTTCAAAGAGTAGAACAACAGATTGAAGAGTTAGTGGACAATAGTAATAACTCGAAACAAAAAGAAAAAGGAAAAATTAAGTGGCAGAATATGGACCAGTCCAAAGATGTGCTGGAAACAGAGATTGAAGAATTATGGTAGTTAATGATGAAACAATTCGTATGGAGGAGATTGATAGTAGCTCGAAGGATGACCAGTCAGAGTATGAACCTGATTGACAAGGAGAGAAAGATGAAATAGAAGACAACAAACAAACAACAACAACAAAGGTGCAAGACATTTGGGCAGCTACAAACTAAAGTTTGGGACCCTAGAGGTTTTCTATCAACTTATGAACACACATGATCTGGAGATCATAAATGTTTTCTACTTTGGGAGTCTGATGCAGGAGCATTCAACCCAATAATATCATTGTATTTTAGTAGACATAGGGGGTCTTGTGTTTCCAAGGAAGTTGGCTTCCTAAGTGTGAATTAATGTAATTATTTAGGCTTTTGAGTGATTTTAATGAGAATAGGATTTAATTGAATATTGTGAGACATATTTGTAAATATTCTCGAATGTAGGAGAATATGAGGGAATTGGGATAGTTGAGAGATTGAGGGATTTGGGAATTAAATGTAAAACTCAGATTAGGAGTTAGGTCATGATTTTGAGGATTCGGGAGGATCCTTAGGGACAAGGAAGAGATTTTAGGATATTGTTGAGGAGTTCATGGATCTAAAATTGGAATTGGTTTTATAATCCTTTTGTATAAATGTAAGCCTTAAAGGCAAAGTCAGAAGTTAGATAGGTTAGATGGTTGGATAGATAACCAAGCTAATTAGATGGTGACTGTAAGCCTACGGGAAGATTGTAAACAGAGGCCACTAATTAGAAGAATCAGGCCAGAAAGGGATGGAGAGTCTCAATATGTAATCATTTGTTTATATGTTTATATACAGAGAATTTGATCCTCAGTGTATAAGTGTGTGTTTCGAGTGTTAAATGATGAATTATGAGTGAATCAGAATTCTTTATAATATATGCATGCAGGCAGAGTTCGACATAATACACAGTGGAGAAGAATGAGACAGAGGATCGTAATGAAGCGTGAACCGATTGCAGGATCAACGTAATATCCAAGAATGACAATGATTAAATAATATGTAGAATTAAGCTCAGGAGGGAGTCGCACAGCGGAACAGTGGAAGGACAAAGAACCATTGAAATTACTGAAACCATAAGAACATTGAAGAAATGGCATAAAACCATAGTAAAGAGAAGGATTAGAAGTGAAGTGTTGGTGCACATGAGCTGTTGGATCTTTACGATCAACGGACAGGATTAAGTACCAGAGAACGAGATAAGTGAAATTGCATCGCAACATATCTCAAGAGTGAGTGAAGCGACCTTAAGCAATTGCGATACGCGAGATCATCGCTGACTGTTGGATCGAGTGATTGGATCAACGGTGGAGGAGCTTTAATAAATCTTGCATCGTAATGTTTCGTTGATGAGTGAACTAACCTCAGCCACAAGCGATTGTGATGTCCGATGAGATCAGAGATTTGATCGCAACGCAAATATCTATTGGAGATAGACCTTAGCCCTTAACCAATGCGATATGTGAAGGTACGATGGAGTGAGCAATAAATATTGTGATATGTGATGTAAGCGGGCCAAGGAGTATTGTGAAGTGCGATAGAAGAGCAGACCCGAGAAGGTAATGAATGTAGTTTATTCGATTTGAAGTCCGACTGTGTTATCGCATCTTGGATGCGATAAAGAGTCATGTGTTAGTGGATCCGCGAGACTGTGATTGCGATTGCGATAAAGGGAGCATTGGTAACTGTGTAGAGGCAGAGGAAGCGGAAAAGGCGAGTTCACATATGTTTTACGTGTATTTCTATCATAAAAGAGTTATAATAGAAATAAAGCAATAGATGGTTTATGAGTAAGTCCGATATAACCAAAGTAATAAGAGTGGGATTTGGTTATATATGTGTGGGCGTTAAGGTTTAATGAAAGTTTAATGGAAGTGGATGTATACAGAGCATCGATAGAAAGGATGGATTAAAGGACAGACTAGGCTAATTAATAAATCGTTTCCATGGATATTTAATAAAAGGGGGCCTTAAATCTTAAGTAATGAAGATTTGACTCGGTAGAGACTTAAATTCTTGGGGAAAAACAAATATATGCATTTTGACATGCATATTGTGGGTATACGCGGGTTTTCTTGTGTCAAAATGGATTTTGGCTTTGACATGACGGTCTAGATTATGGTTCTATGGCTATGTAATTTTGTTTTGGTGCATTTGCTTCTGCAATATGTCTAGTTTATATGGGTTAATGCACTCAATGGCGTGCTTCTCCATCGTGGTGGAGTATTGGAGTATTATTAAGTTGAGGCTTATGGTTCATGTTGAAAATGGACAACGTGGATGTGGACTACTTTCCTTGTGGCATATGTGGTGTTGGTTGTCGGATTGTATAATGCGACATTGATTCTCATTGCATATTTGTGTATCTTTTAGTTTTTGATTCATAGTGTGTTGGTATTGCACTCAGTTGTTGGGGTGTTCTTTCTTTCCTTTAGGTGTAATTTCTTGTGGTCTGGAGGTGGAATTTTTTTGTAATAAACCCAGGTTAAATTTCCATGTAAATAAATAATGTACGTACATTCTAAAAGCAAAAATCAAACCAAGGTCATGGGACATGTATTCCAAGCTGAATGAGGGGAAAAATATTACATTGGGATCCACTTGTGTTTAATTATTTATTGGATATGGAAATTGGCATTGGCTAGAGGAAAAAGGAAGTAAATGGAAAATTAATTATTACATGTGAGCAAGTGTTGAAAAATGTGTAACTAGGTTCGGTCTTTATAAATATGAAATGTACTTTTGATTCTTATAAATTGTAAAATGAAATAAAATTATTATTATTATCTTTGGAGCATGAGTTTCATGCTCAAGGTCTTTTATTTTATAGGTAAAGCACCCATTGAGTGCTTCTAGGGTTTGCCCTAGGTCAAGAAGTCAAAAGAGTCATTGTCATAAGTTGAAGACCCCTTCAGACACATTGTAACTTGTAAAGAAAATTATTTTTGTCCTTAAAAGTGTCAAAATACCCTCGAAGCTCATTTTGGCTTGGAATTTTGCAAGTTGCCCTAATTTGAGGAGCCACATCCACCTTTGAGAAGCCTATATGAAGGAGGAAACTCGACCTCTGATCCGGATTTAAACATGAACGCAACAGATTACAGAGATAACCATATACACAAAGATGCAACGGAAATAATACTTCATTTCATTAATGGAAAATACTGAAATATGCTTACAACCAGAAATGGAAATAAACCAGCTAGGGCGATGGTAGCTTATCTCTGAGAAGAGATGTGGTGGCTACATGCCTCTGAACTGTCTTACAATGAGGCTTGAAGGCCTATTTATTGTTGAGAAACAATGGAAAACCCTTCACATCCCGAAACCTAACCCTAGAAGATGAAACGCCAAATTGTGGGCCCCGTTTGGGTAAATTGGTACATCAATTTCCCGGGGTCGTAACTTTGGCATATGATCTCCGTTTGACGCGTACGATAGCTCGTCAGAAAGATCTATCCGAGTACTACCACTTTGGGAGGCAACATCGGTCCATGGACCAATGCTGCCTCAGATTCCCAAAAAAACGTCGTTTAGGGCCTCAAAACGGCTCCGTAAGTTCAGGACCCGAAAAACTGCTAAAAATAGTAAGTTGTGCTACAATTAAGGAAACTGAAAATGCTGAGAGAAACAATGGTGGGGGTCCAGGTGGACTTGGCAGGTGGCCACCAATATCCACCTGGATCAACCTCCTTAGGACAAATTCATCTCTCAGTAGTTCAAGCGAAGGAAGAAGAGGAAGAACACAACAAAGAAGGAAGAGGTCGAATAAGACTTGATTTTGGGATAATTCTCTCTCACACGTGCCAAGGAAGTCTAAGGTTTCTGCAACAGATCTAGGGTTTTCCTCTATAAGTTTGCTCTTAAAGAAGAGAAGACAATAAGGTCAAGCAAAGTTAATAAGAAGTCATGCTCAAGCTCCAGAAGTCAGAGAAAACCAAGCGAACATCTAAGAAAGTCATGGGAAGCTAAAAGAAGCTCACGCATGCAGCAATAAAAACTATAGGAGGGTAAAAAATTTTAGGTTTGTGGTGGAGGTTGAAATTCTACAGCTGGAGGTCAAAGTTGTGCTACTGGAAGAGATTTGACTGGGTTTTACTTGGAAAAGGAAAGAACATAATCCAGAAAGGTTGGACTTGGTATTGGAGGGTATTGGTCTTGTTCTAAAGGTCTTGGAATTTGTCAATTAAAGAATCTATAAGGAAGAGAAGATATTTTCAGTTTTTCCTCTCAAGTGGAGAGGTTTGGTCCCTAGCTTGCAACCTATATTTTGTGTTCTTGTTCTTCTTGTTTTTGGTAGTTGTTTGATGATACACAAACATAATAATAATAAGTGAATCTAATAAGTAAGATAAGTAAAAAGATATCACAAGCAGCTATCAAAGAAGAGAAATCACTCTAATAATTTCCCTTTAGATTTTTCAACATGGAATCATATCTAAGGTTGGTTAAGGGAATTATGAATATCTCTACTACATTGAAGACGTTTCTCAAAGAAGTTTTCAAAGGTAGCAATCGATCTGAAGAAAGGTACCAAGGAAGCATGGAATCTTCTATTTACTCCAAAGATGGAAGTGACCAAGACAAAGGATGAAGGACTCTTCTCGGCATTCACTGGCACATTTCAAGATGAGAACATTTGGGTGATTGATAGTGGCGCATCAAGACACATGACTGGTCATCATAAGCAACTAAAGACATTGTAAAAAGGAAATTCTTCTTACTCCATAGAACTTGGAGATAATAAGAGCTACCCCATAAGAGGAATTGGATCAACCTTGATAGAACAAGAAAACGAAGGAAATATTCATCTCAACAACATCATATTTTTTCTAGGTTTTCTTAAGAATTTACTCTCCATTTCAAGTCTAGAACATAAAGGTGATAGATTGGCTTTCATTGATGGAAAAGTTGTAGTATGGAGTAAAAACTCAAGCATAGAAAATGTTAGAGTTCTTAGCATTCATGAAGGAAGAATTTACATGTTGATATATCCTCTTGCTAAAGCCCTGGTTCACATTGAAATCCACCCATGCGAGATTTGGCATAGAATATTTGGACATCTCCATTTCAAAATCCTTCCAACTCTAAGTTCAATATTATATGGAATCCCTGAACTAAAAGAAGATCATGAAGGAGTATAGAAAGGATGTGCATTGGGTAAGAACACCAAGAGACCATTTGGAAGAAGTGCTTCACAGTCAAAAGAAATCTTGGATCTTATTCATTCCGATGTTTATGGTCCTATGACTCCTCAGTCACTTGGAGGTTATCTATATTATGTCACATTCATAGATGATCATTCAAGGAAGACTTGGGTTTACTTAATTAAATATAAGGATGAACTATTTACAAAATTTCAAGAATTCAAAGCTGAAACTTATAGAAAGAAGAATCAAGATATTAAGATCCAATAATAGAGGAGAATATACATCCAAGGAAATCATAGCTTTCTGTAAGAAGTCTGGGATTAAGAGGGAGCTTATAATCCCATATAATCCTGAACAAAATGGAGTTGTAGAACAAAAGAATCGATCCATTGAAGAAAGTGTAAAGCAATGTTACATGATCAAGACTTACCAAATTTTTGGTGGGGTGAAGCTACAAAGGCAGTTGTATACATACAAAATTGAAGTCCCCAGATGTAACTAGATAACAAAACTCCTAAAGAAGGATTCACTAGGAAGAAACCTACCATAGATCATCTCTGAATTTTTGGTTATCCTATCTATATTCATATACCTAAGAAAAAAATAAAGAAGCTAGATCCATTAGGCATGAAGGGAACATTTTTTTGCTATAGTAACTCCTCTAAGGCCTATATGATCTACATAAAGGAAGGACACCGAATGGAAGTCAGTTGAGATGTGATATTTGATGAAAGTATTGCATTCAAGAAATCAAAGGATATCCCTGTGGACTCTGATGATGAAGAACTTCCAGTATTTGAAGAAGAATTATTGAGAAACTTTTAGCAATAATCACATAGGAGAAGTTTTTTCATCGTGTTTCGAACCAGCCAGTGTGGCTTATCGTCAGGACAAGATGGAGAATCAGATCATGGCATACAATTAAATAGAGTGAGCACAATGTAAAGACAATTAATTTCCAACGGTTAGAATATAACAACTAGTTTTGACTCGATAAATATAGTTAATTAATAAAATATTTTAGAATGTTAAAATTGGCTATTAGAGAAAATACATTTAATTAAGTAATTAATTTACCAAGACAATAAAATAATAAGACAACAATTAAAAATATCTAAAAAACAAACAAGGAAATTATTAACTAAGGGTCAAACTTAAATAATATTAATAAAAATAAAAATCAAATCAAATAAAAATTAAAAATTGAAAAATTAAATAAATAATAATAATAATAATAATAATAATTAATTATTATTATTATTATTATTTACAACAACAAACAATAAAATAATAAGTCAACCAAGAATATCTAAAATTCCAACGAAGGAAATTATTATTTAAGGGTCAAACTTAAATAATGTTAATAAAAATAAAATAATAAAAAAATCAAAGTAAAAAAAATTGAAAATATATATAATAAAATTATTAAGAAGACAAGGCCGAAACCCCACAATTGCTAATTTTCCAGCCATTGTCTCTGTTAAGATTACTTGGCCTCCTTTCAATTTCTATGGCTTCCCTAAGCTTGCAGTGATGGAAATGGCTAAACCTAGCAATGACTCGTGCCTCTTCCATGTAGATGTGATGTTTAATTATTTTTGCATCTTCTGCCAGAGATGAGGACCGATTTCTCCCATGTTTGATGTCGGTTGCGTGCTCATGAATCCTTTGATTTATTGAGCGGCCAGTCTCACCAATGTAGGGAGTTCCACAAGAACATGGGATGACATAAACACCTTTCATATCCTTCAGGTATACCGAGTCTTTTACAGATCTTAGGGAGCTTTGAATGGTGTAAAGGGGCCTAAAGGTTGAGGGAACCTTATGCTTCCTTAGGATCCTTGCAATCTTGTCAGTGGTCCCTTGGATAAAAGGAAGATGCACCCCTGAAAACTTGTCTTTGGGTTCTTTTGTAACCTTCAGACCTTTGTCAGCTTTAAGGAAAGCTTTAAGACATTGGTTCCTACTATACCCATTATTATTAAAAACATTGAGGAGATGGGTTTTCTCATCATTAAGGTGGTTTTCATCAGAAACTATTAATGCTCGAGTAGCTAAGGTGTTGAGAAAACCCAACTTTTGAGCAGGGAAATGATGGGATTTAGCATGAAGATATTTCTCTGTGTGAGATTTCTTACGAAAGACCTGGTGAGAGAAAGTACCATCATCCTTCTTCGACAAAAGGACATAGAGGAAAGGGAGACTCCTTGTGCCCTCAATTTTTACCATTTTTCACCATACATTTTCAATCTATCCATCATCCTTTTCTATCATATCATGGTAATTTTCCCATATTATTGCCTCTTATTTCACTTTAAGGTAAATCTTTATGTCTTTTAAATTTTGAAATTTTTAATAAAAAATTGGTATTAAAAATTATTTTGACTAGAACAAAATTTCCCGTAATGGCTCCATGGAAGTCATATGTGTAGGATACTTGGGCGAGATCTGAGCGCATATTTTGAAAACTTGGGAACCACGAATGAAGAAACACATATTGGTTCAGTCATACTGAGCAAAAATAGATTCGGTCAACATTGGTCAAACTTGACCTGTCATTTAGGGATTCCTAGTAAAAAGGAGCAGATTTATTATTTTGTGGGAATTTGCCTGATTTTGTGAACCGGACTTGATGAGTTCGACCTGTATGGGTGGATTAGCATTGATAATGCTGTTAGAGCCATTATAGCAAAGTTTGTTTATGATTTTCTTATTTAAACAAAGTGTATGGACCATTCAAAAGTGTAATTTTGTATTAAGATTATTGGAGACTTTTGAGATAATTTGAAGAATCATTTCTACTATTCTATTTGATGTTCATGTTGTGGATGCTTTATTAAGTTAGCTGTAGCTGAAGAATTCTTTAGGTGTACAAGGTAAGGTTGGAGGGCCACCATACCAAGCTATGTATACTTTGGTTAAATTTTGTATAAATTAGCATAGTTTTGATTCAGTATTTCTTGTTTCGGTTTTATGATTTAGTTACTTAGATGTGTTATGATTTTTGGATGATTTTGGTTTAAAATCTAATTTAAATACAAAAGGATAACCAAGGATTTAAGCTAAATTCTCTTTCTATCAAATTATGAATCACAACTAAAAATATTCCTTTTGCATTTCTTGAATTCAAGTTTATGATTTGATGCAATGGTAATGTTGTTGAAGTAGAACCGCAAGGAAGGACAACCAAGACCTCCTAAGTTAGGAGCATCTTCTCTTGCTTTCTACACATCACAAACTACTGCTCTTTAGTTTCTCTTCTTGAGGACAATATTGTGGGGAAGGACAACCATGACCTCTTAAGTTAGGAGCCTCTTCCTTCGCTTACTGCATCTTGAATCAAAGACTTTTTAGTTTCTTTAAGCTTAGAATTTATTTGTAATATGCATTTCCCTTAACCTTTGATCCCTACCTTCTGATATTGACTTTACCTGAAATCCATATACTTTGGACATGCTTCCAAGTCTACAAACCTGGATTGACAAGTAAAACCCCTGCGTTAGTTTACTTAGTAAATTGACCTGAAATTTTTGGTGCCGTTGCCAGGGAAGCACACTTAGATAGAGTTGGTTAGGAAGATTGTTAAAAAAAAACAACAAAAAAAACATGAAAAGAAAAACACTTTTCATTATGGTTATTCATGCTTAGATATAGAAATTAGAAAGGTAGATCCCAAAACAAAACCCCCAACCAATTAACAAAAACTCATTAACTACAAAATCCGTTTGAAAATAAAGATCTATAAAACATGATGTTAAAGAAATCATTTAGAGAATGAGGGTATGCCACAACAAGGACCTTCTTAAACCCTTGTCCATAATTTAGAATGGTCACTAGGGATGGATATTGATTTCAAAAGATAGAAGAGAAACAAAGCATCCATGAGGAAGATCCACAAGAAGAGAATCTAGAAGATTCTTCTAGTTATATTTGTAAGGAGTTCAACAAGTTATGGATCACATGCAATTAAATTCAAACAATAGAGCTAGAAATTGAAGATTATCTAGAATATGTATCACAAGTTTCCTTGTGCATTCATGATTTTGAACAAGTTCCATAAGAAGAACTTTGCATTATGAGAGTTGAGGAGAATCAAAGACTTAAAGATCACACCCAAACTTGGTTTCAACTAGTCATTAGGCCACAAAACCACTCCATTTTCAACATTCCTTAGCATCAAATTTTTATGATCAACTAAATTTTCATGTCCAAGCATTCATTAAGGTATCTTTTTCAAACTTGGATATGAGTCTACTTATGATCTGGTTACGCAAATGAATGCATTGGAAATTCTCTTATACTTGGGAGAATGAATTATTTTTATACAATAGAGTAGGATAGAATAGAATAAATAAATAAACAGGTAGATTGAGTTCACAATAAGACTTTTTGTTCAATCTCCTATGAATAATTCTTCAAATCGTTGTTCAATACTCATTTGGAAGGATTTTTATGGAAAAATGCAGTAAGAACAATCTTATTTTGGGTAACCATCTAGGATCATTTTCAAAGTATGTTTTTAAACAAGGTATCTCTTTAAATCTAGTTTTTAAATCCATTTTGAAATTTTCAATTTGGATCACAAATCAAAATGATATGATCAAAATAAAAACTCGGTCTCAAGTGAAACTTTTGAGGACAAAGTTAGTAGAAACTTGATATTATGGGTATAATAGAAACATTTTAACATGATATTTATAGGGAATATAGCTCTTGGAATCCAGTTTCCAAATTAATTTGAATCAATTCAATCCGATATCATATGAAAATGTTATGCTCAAAATACTAACTACTTGTCGAAAAATCTGCATGGTGACAATTTTAGGTCTTGACTATTCATTGGCATATGTAACATACCAAATCATATTATTTTAAAAACTTGTTTATGTGGGAGATATATACTCAAGTCTAGATCAATAAATAATTTTAATCATTCCATTTGGAGGACAATTGAAAACGTTATGCCACATTTAGTGACTACATGTCTTAAAATCAACATAGTGAAACTCTGCCTCCTAGGTCTATTCATCAATAATTTTGTGATATCAAACCTAAGGATTTTAAAAATATGTTTCTACTGGATAGACAAAAATGAAACTACTTTAATCTCCAAGTGGAATGACATTGATCCGATTTTTAACGAAAAAGTTACACTCCAAATAGTGACTGTTGGTCTGGTAAACAATTTACAAGTAGCTCTATCAAACATGGTACTCCTCATCATTTTTAGCATATCATTTTAAACCATTTTGAAAACCTATTTCTACTTAAATCAGTAATATTAATTCACTTTAACTTGGCTTTGGAATCACTCTAATTGGACATAAAACAAATATTTTGTGAACAAAATACCGCTAGGAGGTCTAGGTTGGCCACCATTCCTCAAGGGGTAAACAAATGCATTTTCTTTGTATATCATATTTGGACTTGTTTTTTAAGAAATGATTGTAATTATTTTAAATATATCTTGGAAGAAGAGAGACTATACACCTCTCTTCCTCCATCATCTAATATAGTATTACAAACAAATGTTGGGTGTGGAGCTTGATTATCTTTTTTATTTAGAGGTATCGCCACATTGGACCCGAGTTCGTAATGTGGCGATAACGATGCCCATAAAATGTACGCTGCAAGGGGGGACCAGGGGGGGAATTTGCGATCTTTGGGAGCCCCCCCTGGCGAGGAATCGGCAGCAACGCCCCCAAAGCTAAAAATAGATGTAAACTTTCCTTGTAAAATGTTGTAATTTCGTAGTCAATCTGGGCCGTTCATTAGGTGGAGATCTGATGGTAGAAGTTATGTTTAATTTAAGGTTTTTTTCGCTAGAAGGCAACCCTTCACTATATATGAGGGAATTATATTGTGTCTATGTAGATTTGTATTCTGATTGAGAAAGAGAGAGGAGATTGTGTGAGAGCGAAGAGGGAATTACAACGGATCTGCTGTAGGTTGTATCTCTTCAGTTCGCTGGATAATATAAAAGGAATGAATTGCTGTTTCTTCGTGGACATAGTCCAAAATGGGTGAACCACGTATATTTTTGTCTCTCTTGTTTTATGTGTTTTCTATATTTCTGCAACATATTTTATGTGTTCCATTGCTCTGTAATATATAATTTTCTAACATCAAATCCTATGTTTTTGCAGGTTATAAGAAGATTTGAGGGGTCAATTCCATGGAGGAAAGATTTTCAAAATCAATCTTTAAAAATTCATATATAAGAATATGAAATGAAAATATCTAAGTAAAATTAAAGTGGAATTCACCTGATGTTGAGTTCATTCAAAGAAACTCAAAACTCTTGAAGCTTGCTTTCAGTTGTTGACCAATAATACCAACAACCCTACCACATGAATCGAGATCGAGGCAAAAGGCATGAAGCTAATCATAAGAAGAAGAAGTCAATTTTTATACCATAAAAAGTCACATCCATTGCCTAAGAAGCCTTTCATAAGCCATATTGTTCATGATTCCATTCATCTACCATATTGTATGCTAAGCTTCACAATCATCCAGATCTACCATATTGAGGTCCAGATCTATTATCTACCTATCCATCTACTCCTAGATCATGATTTCAACCTATCTTACTTTCATAATATTTCCATACTTCCCTACACCATGATATCTCGCCTCCATCCAAACAAAAAAGAAGAGAAAAAGATAAAAAATATAAAAAGATTTGGCTATGAAAATCCAGATTTCTGGCACAATATAAATCTGAATTCATATTGGAAAACCAAGTCGCTTGGCTAATATGAATTCCATTTTCCTTTTATGTTTTCAAAGTAATTTTATAGAATTTTTGCAGAATATCTTCTCCAAAGTCCAAATTTGAGGACAAGTCTCCAAATAAGCAAGGGGGAAGATAGAAAAAACAAAGTGTTTTTTTTAGCATAACAACTCAACTTAGAATAACAATTCAATAAGATGCTCAACTTGATATGGAAGCAACTCAGAATTTAAAGGACCTAAACATGAGCAGCATCACAGTACAGTTGGGATCTAAAAATTCAACATCAAACCTATCACAAGGGACCTGAACATGAGCAACATCAGATGATCAACATTTCAAAGGGACCTAAACATATATAAGTGAAAGATTTATTGCTTAAAGGGACCCAAGGATCAACATAAAAAATCTATAAGAATGGACCTGTATACAAAGAACAACTAATAAATTTCATCATAAGAAGGGACCTATACCCAATCAAGATTCACTCAAGAGCATCATCAAATGAAGGAGAAACTTAATTAAGGAAAGTATTGTACGTTATAAATTGATTTTTAATACCATTTTATTTTGAAAAAAATTCTTAATTTAGGAGACTAATTAAACCTTAATGTATGAGAGTGAAAACCCTTCATTCCATGTACATTCTTTCTATTCATAAAACTCTACATCTCTCTTTCATAAAAATCTTACACCATCTTGCACCCTACTACCTATTCAAGTCATGTCTCTTTATCTACAAACCTTCTCTGCAAAACAAACAAGCATGGGTTAAGAAGAACAAAAGTAAATAATGTATGGTTCAATGATGAATTTTTACTCTATTCTAAGACTTGAAATGACCTTGAAATGGTCATTTCAAAGAGCTATCTTAAAGAGTAATAATGATAAGAAATGCATCATAGAAAGGGAAAAACATTCAGCCTAAAGGACAAAGAGGAGAAATTAATTATGATAAAAAAGACTTTGAAAAAATCAAAGTAATTACTAAATGGAATGAAATGCAAAGTGTAAGGATCAAAGTAATTACTAAATGAAATGCAATGTAAAGTGCATGACATGAAAGGTGTATGCAATGCAAGGTGCATGAATGAAACTAAAATCCATTTAGAGCAATGGTGAAATATGCAATGGTGGCACATAAACATAAAATCATTTTTATTTTTTTTTGAAATGGCATATGTATAAGCCATAACAAAGTTGGCCCATAAAATCAATTTTGAAAATTGATGAGTGATAAATGGTCATACAAAACAACAAAATGGAGAAGGAATAGGATTGCAATGATGGAAAATCAATTTTAAAATCGATAAATGATGCAAAGGAATGGTTATAGAAAACGACAAAAAGGAGAAGAGACAGGTGTGCCACGGTGGAGGAGAAATCAAAACGTTGCCCGGTCAAACACCTACAAAACAACTTTCATGCAAACACATAGATACAGAGCCAAGACTTTCACGCAGAGGGGAGAAACAATTCATCGTTTGCCCAGAAGGGAGTAGTAGATATGAAGGGTACCTTCACACGGGAAAAAACAAGGAACTCGGCTCAGGTAAGAACGCAACCCTTTGAAATAGAAACAAAGGAATAGGTTATGCGTAAGTTTTAATAGAAGAAAGTTAAGGAGAATGCTGTTGAGGTCTCCAACTATATCCTAAGAATTCCGCAGTCAAGCGCGAGTAGGATTTCATCAGAGGTAGTTCGGATCTTGAGTCTAAGATTGAGTTAAATGTTGGAAGTTGAAGGAAACCAAGGATGTGGCAGTTAAATTAAACTCCGAGTAGTGAATGTTGAAGGAAATCCAAGTTACGATTGTGTATTGGCATTATTCAGGCTCCAGGTGTGAGATTACTGCATATAAACTCGAGTTAAACAATGCTACAAACTCCAAGTAAGGAAACGATTGGTGGAAAATATGAGTTTCCAACTGCATATGGCATTAAAAGTATGCATTCAAACTTCAAAAATTGATTTCCTCCAAGATTCGATTTCTAAGCAGTGAACACAGATTCCAAGAGGACATAGAAGAAATCGATATTGATTTCTGGAAGAACAAAGAGTTAATTACTCATCTTCAGATCTGATTTCAAGTTCTAAAAGGCGGGGAAGAGATCGATTTCAATTTTTGAAAGAGGAGAAGGCTAATGAATCGTTTCCAGAATTCGATTTCAGATTATGAGGAGACAGAGGAAATTTGATTTCGATTCTTAAGGAAGCAGAGAAAGTAAAATTGAAAGCAATTGTTTAGGTTCATTTTGAGAATTTGATTTTTTATTTATAAAGAAGACAAAGAGGGTTAATGTGAAGGAAATTATTCATTAATTCCCAGAAGATGATATTGAAATTCGAAGGAAAATAAGTTTGATTATTATTTTTCCAATTTTGACTTCGAGGAGGATTATATAGCTGAGCAAAATTGTGATCGACCTATGAGTTATTTTCATTCCCATCCCCAAAAATTGATTTGTCAAAGGCAGTAAATGAATGAATGGTTTTGTTGCATACAATGCATCTCCAATTATGATTTCTCCAGGTCAGAATTTTTTTTTTCCAAAATCGATTTTGAGGGACAGAAGAAGAGTGTATTTCCAAAATCGATTTTGAAGGACAGAGCACAATTTATTTCCAAAATCGATTTTGAGGACAGAGAGCAATATTTTCCAAAATCGATTTTTAAAGAAACGAAGAGGATTGTTCATTTCAAAATTTAAGGATCTCTGAGGGCAGAGCAAGATTCGATTTGCAAGTATGGTGTTGATTAAAGGCATAAAAAGTTAAAAACAAACCTAAAAGTGTCTAGAACTCGGTTCTCAAAAGCATTTTGATAGAGTATCTTCTAGAAAGGGTATTTTCAAAGCCAAACTCAAAATACTTTTCCTTTCTCTCATCACAAAAGGTATTCAAAAGTCCAAATCGAGTCTTGATAAGTCACACTCTTGTGCTTTTTGAAAGCGAATATTGTTTTTCAATACATATACCAAGAAAAATATTTATCCTTTGGCTATAAATATGATTTCTTTGTTGTATTAAATTTGCAAAACAAACAAAAACAAAAACAAAAACAAAAAAACACACAGAGTTATTGTTATGTCATGAGATTATTTACAGTAGAGGGTTATTTACATTGGTACAGAAACCAAAAGGAACAAAGACACGCAGATTTCGCTATGGGAAGTAGGATTGAACCAAATGGGTTACAATTGGAAAACTAAAGTAGAGAAACAATAGAAAGACTCTACCAAGCGGAGTATTAAAATTCCTAAGAAAATTTGATGGGCACAATGGAAAAGTAATAGAGGAATTTATAACTAACTTTGACAATGAGAAAACCAAAGTAGGAGATATTTTTGTTCCTATTACTCCAGAATACATTGGTATAGAAAGATTTCAAAAACTGAGTTGTAATTGCCAGATAAGGGTGTAATAAGTAAACTAAATACATGATTGCTAGAATACTATAGAATTGCATGAAATTTTTTATTGAAGTCTTTTTCTAAGGAGTTAAAACACAGAGTCTTATTCTTATGGGTATACAACAGTGATCAAAATTGACAAATCAATCCAAAAATTTGACATTTCAGTTAAGTATCTCTCCTTGTTTTTGTGGCTATACAACAATGGTCCAAATCAACATTCCAGTTTTAAAAAAAATGGGTATATAGAAGGGAATCAATTGCAGAATCCTGAGAAGCAATGGAGTGGTTGAGATATTTTTGCAAAATTTTAAAGAAATCTAGTTTGTAGTTTATGAGAAAATGTTTAAAAACGTTTGCTGCTACTTGTACAATGTAACTTTATGAGCAAATTGCTTCAACTTCACTGGAATTTCTAGAATTGACTGACCATTACTTTGGAAATATTAAAAAAAAAACTCATGTCCTATCAATATCATGAATTGGGCAAAAATAGTGGTTTGGGTAATTGGCATTGAGAAATGGAAATTATAGTTTGGTTGATACAAAGGTATGGGTTGCATAAGGACACTAATGGGGTTAAGATAAATGAAATTAATACCCTCTTTCAAAATCGAAGAAAGATTTGAGACACATCTCCAAAAGTATGGTAATGGACATGATTCACATGGCAAAGAGTTCAGTTAATCCTTGGATGTGCTCAAATTCAAGATCCTTTGAGTAGGCAAAAAAAGGGCAGCTCCAATTGAATTGACAGAGGAGGAAATGGAGAGGGTTATTATATTTCTTCAAGAAGCACAAGCAAAGGATTCTACATAAGGAGGTAGATCCACAGGAAGAACAACAAGGAGGTCAACATGCAGAGGCAGAAGATCAATGAGACAAAGACAAGCATGAGGGCATGCTTGAGAATCAGTAAGGGGGAGATGTTGGCTCTCAATTTTTACCATTTTTTACCATACATTTTCCATCTATCCATCATCCTTTTCTATCATATCATGGTCATTTTCCCATATTATTGCCTCTTATTGCACTTTAAGGTAAAATATTTGTCTTTTAAATTTTAGAATTTTTAGTAAAAATTTGGTATTTAAAATTATTTTGACTAGAATAGAATTTCCCGTAATGGCTCCATGGAAGTCATATGTGCAGGAAACCTGGGCGAGATCTGAGCATATATTTGGAAAGCTTGGGAACCACTGATGACAAAAAACCTATTGGTTCAGTGAAACTAAGAAAACACAGGCCCGGTCAACACTGATCAAACTTGACTTATCATTAAGGAATTCCTAGTAAAAAGGAGCAGATTTATTATTTTGTGGGATTTTTCCTGATTTTGTGAACTAGAATTGATGAGTTTGACCTGTATGGATGGATTAGGATTGATAAGGCTGTTAGAGCCATTATAGCAAAGTTTGTTTATGATTTTCTTATTTAAACAAAGTTTATGGACCATTCAAGAGTGTAATTTTGTATTAAGATTATTGGAGACTTTTGAGATAATTTGAAGAATCATTTCTACTGTTCTATTTGTTGTTCATGTTGTGGATGCTTTATTAAGTTAGTTGTAGCTAAAGAGTTCTTCAGGTGTACAAGGAAAGGTTGGAGGGCCCCCATACCAAGCTAAGTACACTTTGGTTAAATTTTGTATAATTTAGCATAGTTTTGATTCAGTATTTCTTGTTTCGGTTTTATGATTCAGTTACTTAGATGTTTTATGATTTCTATATGATTTTGGATGATTTTGGTTTAAAATCTATTTTTCATACGAAAGGACAACCAAGGATTTAAGTTAAATTCTCTTTCTATCAAATTATGAATCACAACTAAAAATCATCCTTTTGCATTTCTTGAATTGTTTCTTGAATTCCAGTTTATGATTTGATGCAATGGTAATGTTGTTGGAGTAGAACTGTGAGGAAGGACAACTAGGACCTCCTAAGTTAGGAGCCTCTTCCTTCACTTACTACATCTTGAATAAGAGACTTTTTAGTTTCTCTAAACATAGAATTTATTTGTAATATGCATTTCCCTTAACCTTTGAGCCTTGCCTTCCGAAATTGACTTTACCTGAAATCCATATACTTTGGACATCCTTCCAAGTCTACAAACCCGTATTGACAAGTAAAACACCAACGTTAGTTTACTTAGTAAATTGACCTGACACTCCCATTGATTTTGTTGTCATTTTGTATTTTTGAGGTTTAGGGAGTAAACACATATGACAACATCAAAACAACTTTGGAAGCTGGGATCTAGCCCTGCCAGTTTCAGAGAGGGATATCTCTGTAAAATTTAGCTATGTTTTATGTGAATTTTAGGCTAGTTATCGTTGTACTGCTTGTTTTTTGATTGGATTGTTTGGTTGATTAAATTGTTATAATTCCATTGGGCTATGGAGTCTAAAGATTGACTAGATCTGCATCAAATTTTGAAGGAGTTTCACAGGGCAAGCTAGGTTGCATTAGTTGGATCTTTCAAAATTTTAAAAGGATTATGAAATAGAAGAGATATAAGATTCAGTAGAAACTAAGGAATAATGAAGGATTTCTTAATTTTACTTCAACAGAAAACATATAAATTACTAACAGCTAGAATAGGGTGTTCTGTATAACATATCCTATTCATCACAGTTTCTGTTATGTAATTAAGCTTTTCAGAAATGACAGAGAAAGGAGACAATGATTAAACACATGAACAGAAGAAAAACATCACCAATTCGTACACCACATGAATCCTATGAAGAATGTCCGTGTATTATTAATGCTTCCAACAACTTGAAAAATTACAAATCACAGAGGAAATTATATTCAACAATCAACCCGTAATACTTCAAACAGTGAAGTATTTATAAAAATAATTACAAAATCATTGTCTCAACTGACAATGTATTATTAGCATTATCCTAAACAATAAAATTGATCTTTTGCAGAATCATAGGCAAGGTGGTCAGTTGCATGAAGAGGTGGCTCTGTTTTGGTGGATTTAGTTGCTGAATCGGCCTATAATTGCGTTGCGCTGACTATTGTGCTAGCTGATATTCTTATTACATCCGAGTTGCTTTTTAATCTAATAAATCACATAGTTCCTCCCACCTTTTTTCATCTGGAATGGTTAACTTAATTACCCTTTGGTAAATCTCATGAACCTCATCATACTTTGCAAATGTTGGCTTTACTGTGAAGATAATTTTTACCTCGTTTTGGATAAAGAAGTTATTTCCCATTGTCTCTAAGAATGCTCCAGTTGTCATGCTGCCTTTAATGCCACTAAATTTAATACTGCTTCTCGCCACTTCCTTCATCTTCATAACAGAATATTCTTAAGTAATTATCTTGTCATTAATCACATATATGATGGGCAATGCTTTCTAAATTAATGCTTCAATCTTGTTGAAGAACCTATTTACTCCCAACTCCAGTGTTTCACATTTCTCTTCTAATTCATCAATGAGATTTATTTTAGTCAAAACCTTCTTGACTTCCAAGATGGTGGCAATCTTATCACTAATTCCTAACTCTTCAAGTTCACACTTATTCTTTGAATTCCGGAATCTGATGATGTTGGAAGCTTCTGTAGGCATGTCTCCCAACTTTTCCCTTACTTGAACAATGGTTTCAATGGCCTTTTGTATCAGTTATTTATGTTCAAAGATGATTTGGATGCATGTCAATCAAATCTCATTCATGGAGTCCAGAATACCCATCCAAATGGTTTCCTTGGCTTGGGCCAAGGTTTACCAATTGATGTATCCTTCTCCACCTTATGTAACGTCTCTAGCAACCTTTGTGACTTCTGTACTTCAACCAAATGAGAATCTTAAGTTATGGCTTTGTGTTCTTGCAGAGCTTTAAGCTTCCCGTGTAACTTATTAATTTATTCTTACTGGATTGACATATTTTCCTGTGTCTTTGTCACCTGTTCAACACTTGTAGCTTGAGTTGAAGAATTTACTACAGTTTTTGTTCCTGTAGCTAGGAATGCAGTGATGGGTATAACATCCAGGGGGACTATGGCTACCCTTTGATTCTGTTCTTTCTCTTTGATCATTTTCTCGATTTCTACCTCCATCTGTCTGATCTGAACATTCTTGTCTATGATTAAATTCATCATGTCAGCCTTCTGTGTCTCATTTTCTTCAATATATTTAGTCAAGGGATCCTCTGTGGTTGACAGTTTCACTTTCTTTCTCAATTCTACAATGTCAAGATTTTTCTTCTTGAAGATATCCTCTGCAACAATTATATCTTTAGGATCATATCTTATCTTGACTATCAAATCTTCCAAAGATTTGATCCTATTATCCTTTGCTAAAGAAGATACATTTCCATTTTCAACTAGGATTGAATATTTGCATATGAAATGTGTAGTTTTGACAATGACATGGCAGTATTAGTTAAGGTAGAGGAAATCATCTCACCAGTCTGTTTATGCATCTCCATTTGGTCAATGGGATGGATATCTTTGGTGTTGAATTCAAACATTGTGCTCTTGTAATATGTTGGTGTTTTAGGATGTGGAATTTGGGCTTCAAGGAAGACCATCTGCATCTTTCCTTGTTCTATATCAAAAGATGATAATAATCTTCTCTGTGAACTGGAAGTCTGCTTCCAAAACTAATTGTATGTGTTGTTTTTAAGAATTTCATTCTTAAGTTTGATCTCTTGCTACCTGTCAAAAACACGTTTTTACTTTTCTCCTTGGATATCTTGCGAAGATAGCTTTGTTTCTTTTTTACCATGTGATATTGAAGGTGCAATAGGAGATGTAACAAACTTTCTACTTGTAGGTGGTGATTATCCAATTATGATGGAAACTTGATCTTCTGTCTCCTTTTCTACATCTGTCCTAGGAGTCATCTTAGCTCTTTTCCTGTATCTAATTCTGAAATCATTGGCTTCACTACTTGTTGTTGATGATGATCCCTCCCCTTTCTATCTTTTACTTGTTTTCTCTTGAGGAGTGGGAGTTTGTAAATTTGAAGTTGAAAACAATTGCTCTTCAGCTTCTTGAAATTTATTCTTTGCCCATTCTGACTAGTTCACATATTTCTCTATCTCAGGCCTTGAGGTATGGATATATGGAGTAGTTTTGTTTTCTACTCTCAGCTTAGAAATGATATCCCAAGGGTAATAAGACCATGTGAAACTCAGATTGAATTTCATCTCTTTAAGGATTTTATCTACTTTTTCTCCTGCTGACATGGTGTTGCATATGAAAGGGCCGAACTATGTCTTTATCCGAAACTGGGACTTCTTCTTTGCCACCACAAAGTGAATATCATCTGAATTTAGCATTTGTCTGATATATTCAAGGGAAAAAATCCTCATGGGAGGTATTTTTGGAGCTTTTATGGCGCTAACTCACATCCATAAACTTTGATTTCAGTGTAATTCTGGTGTAAATACCAGTCTCCAGTCCTAGCCTGATCTGTCAAATGTAGAATCCTTTTGATGTCTTCACTGATTCTGGGTTGTGCTAAGCTATTTAGGATATTCATAGCTGGGTGAACAAACTCCTAAATGAACTATTTATAGGAGAATTCTTGCTGCTCTTTCATCACTAAAGAAGTCCAAAATATTACAGGCTGCTAGTTTCCCTCTTCATCTAGCTTCTGCATGGAAAAACTGAACCTGTCTGCTTGATAATATAGAAACATATAAACTAAAATTGAAGTGTAATTAAACACTTGTTCTGCTGGAAATTTAAGGAATTGCTCATGGATGTTATCAGCCAGGAATTGACTTAAATTAAACAAAATAGATGGTTTGTTATCTGTGAAAAAGATGGAAAGGAAGCCTAGAATGGGTTCATCTACCCACTGATCAGAATAATAACCCAAAATGTATGAAATTGTGGTTATGATCTATTTAGCTTGATCAGGGAAAATTGAGGAAGGGTATGGAGGATTCTTCTTTGGAAATTGGGCATTTTCTGGTAAGAATATCTCAAATCTTGGCTCTTTGGGCAAAATCAAGCTTCTAATAGAGTTCGGTGAGGGCTTCTATGGAAAATAGGGCATTGTTTTCCACAGGGGGAGCTAGCATCATGTGGTTTATAGATTGGGCAGTGATTGAAAAAAGGATCTCATTAGATGGGTCATAATGACTCTTTAGCTGGGAACATAGAAAGCTTGACATTTCCTGGTGAATTCAGGGGCATGGAAGGTTAGAGGTAAAATATAGTGAGGAAGATTGGACTCCCAGAGTCTAATTTCACCTAAGTTATCAGCATGTTTATCCTACAACCAATAGTAAATCTCCAAAAATTCACAGTCACATTGTGTCTCACTAATCCTGTAATCCTTATCAGCTAATGGAATATGATCTAATTCTATAGATGGAGGGATTAATGGATTAACAGGTTTATCCTGGTTCTTGCTCTTTGGAGGCATAATTAGATTAGTGAATGATTAATGGTGATGGAAAGAAAATCTTACCAGGAATAATATCAGGTTGTGAGCCATCAGGGTAGGGGAGACAGAATGCTAACAATTTTGATTTGGTTTAGCAGTTCTTTTGAACTGGTCGCTTTGCGGAGAAAACCCGGGAATTACAGAAAATAAACATGTGAAAAGGACAATGAAGATGGTTTAGGGTTTTAAGGAAGAATTACAAAGTTCTGTTGGAGGTTGGCGCAGGACCGTTGCAGTCGAAACGGTTACCCGATAAGGAAAAATTGAATGTTCAACAGTAATTTGCCAAGAAGGTATTTAATTAGACAATGATAATGAAACGTGGCACAATAGGAGTGGTGGAGGTGTTAGGTAGCGACACGGTAAAGAGATGAGGGAGAAAACATTTTTCGGGGGGGGGTGTGAAATGCTGAGAGTCAGCCACGTGGTGATGGGGCCTGGCGGAGTATACCGCTTTTTTGTCCCCCCGGGAGGGGGGTGTGAAATGCTGAGAGTCAACCACGTGGTGATGGGGCCTGGCGGAGTATACCGCTTTTTCGCCCCCCCCCCCCCCCCCCCCTCGGGCGGTAAATCTAGGATGGAGAGCGGGGGCCGAAAATAAATGAGTGTCGTCAATCCGAAAGGTAGGAGGATCCTGATGGTTTGACTGCGACCTCCTTTAACCATAAACGACAACAAAATTTTGTCCATATCCGCCTTTGATATTTTATTTTAAAACTTAGGATAACACTTCTGGTATAAAATATGTCATGAATGCACATTATCCCATCGTTCCTGTCTTTTATAATGTCACTGAGACTTAAGGTAAAGGGCCCATAATTACATTTTTAAAACCCAATTATTTCTATCTACCCTTTAACTAAGCTTACATTTTTTATTTTTTCTAGGGGGTTCATTTAGACTAGCAAACCCATAATTAATTTCTTTTATGAAAAATCAAAAACTACTTAAATCCTATCACTTATTTCTCCTATTGATTCAGATTAAACAGTTGAATCAATTTCATTTTCTACCTAACTACTGATTTACCAAGATTAAACTATTTGGCATATCTTTATTCTCTAATCTAATTTACAGAAATTCAAACATGTTTAACCATGATTATACTGCATGATTAAACAACTAACTAGTCATTGTGGCATTTTAAACAAGTTGCACACAACCTTAATTTATCAATCATGAAGAGAACTATCTATCAATCATGAAGAGAACTATCTATCAGTAGTGGCATTTAGATTTGCAACACTTTCAATATTATTTTCTTTTTGTTTTTCTTTCTTTTGATGGGGTTCTATCTTTTATTTTTTTTCAATGTTTTTTGTTTTCCTTTTTTTTATACCCTATTTTCATTTTTATTCTATTTTCTTTTGGAAATCATTTGTAGATTGACAATTATTTACAATATGAGATTTTTGAGATAAAATACTCAATCACCTTGAGATCCTATAAATTATAGGACCCTAACAGTGGCTCCAGCTGGGGATGGCACTCTCCATGTGAGGTGCCAAGAACATTTGATCAGTAGCCTTGAGTGTTCCATTTCAGCAATATCTACACCTGATTTCTTTTGTTGTTGGAGTAATTATGGCAAAATATCAATCGAAGCTTAGGGTCTTCTTTGCGCGCTTCAACTTCTGTCAATAGGCCACCCAATCAAAATAATAAAGACAATGATATTTACAATGGTTTGATGCAAGAAAACATCTATTTCTAAGAGAAATAATGTTTCGACATTTTTCCATTCACAGGTCCACCAGGCATTTATGTTCCATCGGGATGTTTGAGAAAAAATGCATTGTGTCCTCTGAAAGCATCAACAATATAAGGTCCTATCCACAGATTGTCAATTTTTCCATGCTTTCATTTGTCCTCTTTTTTGGAATCCCATTTTAAAACTCTGTCACCCAAGGTGAAATCATCAACTTTAGTTCTTTTATCAAAAATCTTTTTGATATTCTCCTGGATGACTTGGGTTTTATTGTAGACTTCTTCCTTGGATTGTTGCAATTGAACAGTTTGATTAATCCTCCATTGGATGTCATTAGGCTCAACCTGCAATTCTTGAATCATCTTCATAACTGGAACTCACAAAAAACATGGAAAAACAACATCCATCCCATAAACCAATTGGTATGGTGACATGCCAATTGAGTTATTTGTTGTGAGTCTATCAACCCAAAGTGCATTTATTAACTTGTTGTGCCATGAATTTTTATTATCTTCTAGCAGATTTTTAATAATGTTGACCAGACTCTTATTTGAGGATTCAACCAACCCATTACCTTATGGGTAATAAGCAGTTGAATGTCCCAAAGTAATATGATATTTGTTGCAGAAGTCTATCATTTTCTTGGATTTAAAAGCTACGACATTATCTATAATGAGCTTGTTGGGACAACCAAATCTAGATAGGATGTTGGTTTCCAGAAATTTGATAATGAGAGCATCAGTATCCAATCTGGAAGGTGTGGCTTCAATCCATTTAGTGAACTAATCAGTAGCTGTGAGGGGGAATTTATGTTGGGTAGAGGATGGTGGATGGATTTCTCCAATGAAATCCAATCCCCATTGTTGGAAAGGACTTTCAATAGATATTGGTTTTAAAGGCAGAGGCAATAGTTTCCTTTTTCCCTCAAATATTTGGCATTTGTGGAAAGAGGTTACCTTCTTATGAACATCAGGGAAAAGGGTAGGCCAGTAGAAACCAACTCTAAGGATCTTGTTAGCAGTGGTTTTCTAGTATATATGTCCACCGCAATCACCTTCATGGAATTCTTGCATTGTTCTTTCTGCATCATCTTTCAATAGACACTTTAGTAAAATACCACTAGCATCTTTCCAATATAAAACATTATCTATGATGCAAAATTTCATTGCTTTTAATTTTAGAAATCTAGCCTTTGTCTTAGTTAAACCGGGAGGAGCATTTAAATTAAATAAAACAAAATTGAGGTTTGCATACCAGGGTGAGGTCATAAAAGGCTCATGTAATTGTGGAGTCGCCTGCTCCTCTTGATCATCTAATGCAGCTACAAAGTTGATATCCAATGCATTAAAGTTAGACTCAACCATCAATTTGGCCAATCCTTGTCCTTTGATAAGCTTGGTGGGTTTGATTTCTATGTCATACTCAAGAATGATGGCAATCCATTTGCCTCTTTTACCATCTGGTCCATTTTGGGTTAAAATATCCTTGACCACAACATTTGGTACATAAGAAATTATGTGAGAATGGAGGATATACACCCTGAAATCTTTGATTGCTTTTATTAATGCAAAGGCTTGTTTTTCCATTATGTTATATTTTAAAGCAACATCCCTTAAATCCTTGTTGAAGAAAGAAATGTGTTGTTCAAATCCATCGCTATTTTTTTGTAAACAAAAGCTACAACAGTGCGTTCAGATGCAAATGAAATATTATAAAATCCTTGGTGAAATCTGGACTAATTAGGGCTGGTGCTTTTGTCAATGCTTGTTTAACTTGATCAAATGATTGCCTGGCCTCAATGTTCCATCTTATTTCTGAATCTCTTTTCAGCATATTTGTTATGTTTCTGAGGAGTTTTGCAAGGTTGGGGATGAATCTCCTTAGGAAGTTTATCCTACCAATAAATGATTGGAGTTCCTTAATGTTTCTAGGATGGTTGGTTTTCAAAATGGCTTCAATCCTTTTGGGAACAATTTTAATACCTTCCTTACATATGGTATGACCTAGAAGTTTTCCCTCTTCAAGGACAAAAAGTGTTTTCTTAGGATTTAGTGAAATTCCAAACCTTCTGCATTTTTGAAATACTCTTCTCAGATGTAACAAATGTTCTTCATCAGTCTTGGAATAAATAGTAATTTCATCTAGATAGATCACAATAAATCGACCAATTTCATTAGCAAAGGCAATATCCATTTCTCTTTGAAATGTGGCTCCAACATTCATTAACCCAAAAGGAATCTTCACATACATGAAGGTACCCCATGGAGTAGTAAAAGATGTTTTATCTTGATCATCAGAGTGAACTAAAACCTGATTGTAGCGTGATAAACCATCTAATAAAGAAATCCTAGAAAATCCAACTACCTTTTATAAGATGTGATCCATTTCTGGTAAAGGATAGTTGTCATTTAGGGAAACTTTATTAAGGTTTCTAAAATCTATACATAATCTGATTTCACCTGTTTTCTTCCTAGTTGGTACTATATTGGAAATCCATTTAGAGTACGTAAGAGGGACTATGATTTTAGAATCATACATTCTTCTAATTTCTTTCTCAATTAAAGGCATCAATATTGGATTTATTCTTCAAAGTTTTTATTTAAATGGTTTCTGATCCTCTTTAATTGGAAATTTATGTTGTATAATCTCAATATAATAAGTTTTTAGATCTTCATAGCTCCAAGCAAAAACATCACTAAACTCTTTGAATAAAGCAATGTATTTTTGTTTTTTAGCAGTTGGCAATGATTTGGACAATTTTATCATTTTAGGATCTTTTTCACTACCTATGTTGCACTCTTCTACTGCTACCCCTGTGGGCTCAATCTTAGGCTTCTTAACTACATCATTGAAATCAAATAATTCTTCCAATGGAACTAAACCTCTAGGAAAAACGTTATCCTTTAACTGAAGTGTTTCAAACACTTCTTTCTCTGAATCTGTCTCAGGCAATTATAATTTATTTACAAATTTATTTATATGTATATTTACATCTGAGTTGTATAACTGCCTTTCTACATTAGAATGTACAACTATTTGATTTTCTAATTCACACTCTAAGTCTATACTATCCTCTTCATAATCATCCTTAGACTGCAAAAAGCTTTCAATTTGTTTATCATTTCCAAACACTTGCCAATACTTCATACTATCTGGTACAACTGGTCGATGTTTCACTTCCACTGTATATTGTCAATTAGGGCAAGGCATTTTACAGGAGTTGGCTGAAAAAGCCAGACTATTTGCAAGGATATTTTGATTTCTAGGAATTGCAAAAAGGTCATATTCCACAAAACTCTTTAGAAAATCGAGCACAACATTTCTATATGCTCTCAATCTAGGGTGTTTGGTCAAATACTCTCCTTTAATTTGTTTTATGATTAACTCAACATCCTCCTGAATGGAGATTCTCTTGGCACCCAATTTTTTCAACAATTGCAATCCTAATATAAGGGCTTCATACTCGGCTATGTTGTTCGTACATTGAAAATTGAGCTTGTATGGATGACCTTCACCATGATTATTTCCTGTATTTTCAACCCACACTCCCACTCCAGAACCATATTTTCTACAAGAGCCATCAAAGCTCATGTTCCAAAGAGGTTGATGAAGAGTGTTTTGTTCTACTACTTGTGTTTGGTTTGCATCTATTTTAGAAACATCAATTAACCTGAGTGTTGATGTCTCCATCATTATAAAGAATGAAATAGTCTAAATCTGATTGGCCAGAGTAAAAAGGATAGTTGTGAGGCTTCTCTTGACTACTCACCATGAATTTCATCAAAGTTTCCCTATATAATCTTCTTTGCTGACCAAAAACTGGTATGGTGGAAAAGGTCATATCCATTTGGAGGGTCCCTTGTAACTTTGCTGTCCATGAGCATGACAACAACATGCCATACTTAGGGGGTATATTTGCAACCATTATGTCCATTACCAGACTTTTGGCCGGGATTTGAGCTAAAGTAACACACAGGTCTTTGATGAGACCTAGGCATCTTACTTTGTTGGAATCAAAGGAATATAAATCTTTATAAGGTCTGGTAATGTGAAGTCCTAACTTTTCCATAACAGCTTTAGGCTTTAAATTGTGGGAAGCACGTGAATCTAACATAGCATTATGGAGGATCTTATCATGAATATTTAGGCTAACATAGAATGGAGGAACACCCCCTTCCTATGGTTTTCCCTCAACTTTTGGCCCAAGTAAGAGTTCAGGCTGGTCATCATTCAAATTAACAGAGTATGTATTTTCCCATTGTCATCAAGCCAACAAATGAGATGCATAGGACCAAGGAGGGGGTGTAGACTAGGAAGGATGAGTAGGGGTCCCCAAGAAGGTGTCGCTGTGGTTTGGTTGGGGTTGTAATATGCATGGGATGACCCTTGCATACCCTGCTGGTATGGTCTAGGCCTAGGAGGTCTCCTTTGGTTGATGTAGCAAAGCTGCTCAATGACCCATTCAGCTCCTTGATACACAACTTTGAGTTCGGGTAAAGAAGGGCACTTGTCTATGGAGTGGTTTTCTTCACAGACTGAGCAAATCTCAATGCAGTTCAATGGGCATTCGTTCATAAGATGCCTCTTGGTGCATCTAGGGCAAAAGATGGCCAAGGCTCTCTCTGCTTCCTCTTGCTTCGTTTTGATGTACATGGTGTCCAATTGCAAGGCAAGGGTTTGCAACATCTCACTTTTGAAATCTTCCAACATATTTCCAATTTCACTCTTGATGGATGAGTTGGAAGATGATGTGCTGGCCATAGGTTGACTAGTCCTACCCTTTTTCCTGGCTACCCTAGAATGGTTTCTAAAGACAATATTGATATCCTCATAGGGTAATTGGTAGATATCTCCTCCTGCTAACAAATTTAAGGTATCCAGAAGATCTTCCCTTACTCCTCTAAGCAGGACCAACTTTAGTGACTCGGGGTCAAGTGTGAACCTGACCCTTTTGTAACTGAGTTGGAATCTTTCTTCGTAGTCTTCTAAGGATTCATCCTAGCCCATGGTCATCCTAAAAATCTCTTCTTTAGTATCCTTTGACCTACAGTAGCCCCTATATTTGTTGTTAAAATCCTGTTGCATCTGAGCCCAAGTTGTGATGCTATCTCTAGGTAAACTCATGAACTAGCGTAATGCTGCATCCTTAAGGGTAGATGGAAATAGTTTTAACTTTTGCTAATCATTTGTATAGCCATAGGTTCAGCATATAACAACAAACTCAAATAGGAAAGTGTGAGGGTCCTCTGTGATTAGGCCATGGAAATGAGGTAGAGCATAGGGGCTTATATTCTTCATCTTAGTTTCCCCATTGCTTTCCCTGATTGGGAAGGCACCCTTAATTCTCTCTCTATTTCCTCTGCCATTAGTTCAATAGGAATGGGTTCCTCTTCTTCTTCTTCCCCTGTAGGTTCTTCAAATTTGTCAGGTTGCTCACCTAAGGGTTCCTCCAATTCACAGCCACCGAAGAAGAGAGAAGGTTGGCTGTTGGATGCAATGGGGGCATTTGGCAAGAATTTTCCTAAATTGTCCCTACTCCTACGAGGCATGAAAGGAAATATTTTTGGGTTGGTTTTTGGAAGATTTTTTTAGCAAGAAAGTACTTTGCAGAAATGAAACTGTTGATTGAATGAAAACTACTAACGTAAAGAAAAGTTACTTGCTGAATTGAAATTCTACTCGCAGAATGGAAAGGAAAGTAGATAATGACAACTGAAAGAAAGGAAACTACTAGATTACTTTTGCAGAAATAAACTAATGGAAGAAAGTTGAAGACTAGAAATAGAAGAAAAGAAAGCAGGGATCACATTCTACTCTGACACCTCCTTGGCAATGACGCCAAAAAGTGATGAGCGCCAGTATTGTAGCAAGGATGCTACAACTTCTGGGCTACCAGCTTTACTTATCAACCCTGGGTTCGTACAAACTTGGAGGTGACAGTGCTATATGCACAAGTAGAAGTGAAGGTCTTGCCTGTTGTCACTTGTTCATCTGGCAAGAGACCCCACTTGTTTATCTGGCAAGAGACCCATGGTCCGCACACTTTCCTAGCCTTTGTGCCCTGATATACTTGCCTTCGCGTGGCCCTAACCACAAACTATGGGGCTTCCGTGCTACTGGAGCAGTGCTCTACGCTATTTCCCTAAGTCTCACCTGAGATCTTACCTATCTTCCTTCACCGGTTAGTTATCTTCGCGTAAATAGAAGCCTTGTATTATATTTAATTATACATCACACTCATATAAGTTCACGCAGTAAATAAACAGTACACTTGTAATTTATACTCAATAATGCATTAAACAGGAAAAGATACACAGAACGAAGGTAAACTTCTCTTTATTAATTCTTCCAACGGTTACAAACTCGACCTACCCTGCACACTCAGCTACAGGGGTCCGCGCACTCGGTTGCGGACTACTAGGTCTCTGCGCACTGAGCTACAGAGCCTTCTCCTACTCTATAACCCAAAGACACACTTTACACTTCGACTCAGTCTCTTAGACTCATCATCCTTCTTTTCTTAGTTATGTTATCTTCTACACTTAGAGCCTCACTCTATTTATAAAATCCCATGGTCCGCGGACCATGCGTAGGTCTATCAAGCCGATATTACATTACAAAAACGAGGGCAGACAACCCTGTGACTCTATTATGACTTCGCGCTCCACACCTACAATTCGCGGTGCTTTTACAAAGGATTTGGTCAAAACTTGGGCTTTAAGCCCCAAAACATGCCTTGGGGGAAATTCCATGCCCAACATCAGTATCATTCTCAGCCAGCCAACCAATTATTTCAACCTTACATACTTCCGCAACCTCAGTGGAATACCCCACTCCAGGGGTGGAGGCCCTAATACAACAATGCTCCAGCTCTATTGCCTCCACCACCTACCCAACCACAACTGCTACACTCTGCTCCACCCAAGCAACCTGAGATGCTTGCCTAGCCAAATCTGAACCTGAACAATAGGCAGGCTCAACAGGTATATAGTGGAGAGACATCATACCCAACTTATGCTATAGAAATCTAGGAGATCAACCTAAGATTTGAAAGAATTATCCCAGATAACCACCTCCCTGTCCACATAGGGAGGTTGAGGAAGAAAGAGAGGAAAGTACCTTAAAGTAAATCCACCCTTTCCTGAGAGATTAGCCCAACCACTCTAGCCTACCCCAGAAGAAACTTAACTTCTGGGAGAGTTGAAAAATCTATGTGTAAATATCCCCCTTCTCCAAGCAATAAAATATGTTCCCATTTACAATAAGTTGATTAAGGAGAAATGCTTCAAGCATCTAGGAAGAAGAAAAAGGGATGCCCCTACCGTTAATGTCATTGGGCAGCTGTCTAAATTAACACTGGGGCAGGTAATATGTATGTAATATTTGGACCCTGGAAGCCCTGTAGTAGATATGCACATAAATGGCACCATTGTCCCACACACTCTGATTGATCTGGGGGCTGCCATTAATGTGATGACCAAGGACATTGTTATCACCAAAATAGGACCCTGATAGGTTGCTGATCAGACTATCTCAGTGTAACTATTTCAAACCAATCTTTTAGCTAAGGCTTAGCCTCCTCAGCCTGAGAGGGCTCTCTCAAAGGTTAATTATATTGATTGATGATAATATAGATGGCTAACTCTATCTTGGTTTTGTGTGTTTGTAGGTTGAAAAGATGAAGGCTTGCTACCATTGGGCTATGGAGTCAACAAGTCAATAAATTCAGTGGCAAGGTTTCTTGACATGAAAGCTGAGGCAAATGGGGTTTTCAAACAAAGATAATTCACTCAAGAAAATAGGTCATCATAGTAATTCCATTACTAAATGAAGTCAGAGCATAGGGTTATGAATTCTGAGTAATAGTAATGAAACTTACTGCTAGTAGTTCAAAGATAGTTTACTAACAAAATGTAGAAAGACACAGTCATCTCATTTCTAAAGGAAGTCAGAGCACATGGTTGTGAATACTGAGTAATATCAATGAGATCTACTGCTAAACACAAAAATTCCATTACTAAATGAAGTCAGAGCATAAGGTTATGAATTCTGAGTAATAGTAATGAAACTTACTGCTAGTAATTCAAAGCTAGTTTACTAACAAAATGTAGAAAGACACAGTCATCTCATTTCTAAAGGAAGTCAAAGCACATGGTTGTGAATTCTAAGTAATAGCAATGAGATCTACTACAAATTATTCAAAGTAACATATAAATCAAGACAACATTAACCCCATGAGAACTCAGATCTGTTCAGGAAAACCTCTTTGCATTACTGATTATAGTTCATAGCATAAAGCAGCAGCTAGGCCAAAAAATCTTCAACCCTTTCTAATTTCCTCTCTTGCTTCATATATAGCTTTTACAATAAGGATTCCATCATCCCTCATCAAGAGAATTCGAATTTGCTATGAGTGACACCTATTCTAACCATAAAACAAACCTTTAAATGCATTTGACAGCTAACTAACAGTGCTAGAGTCCTAATACAATTAGGAGTACAACTCCTTGTTTTGACTAAACCACCTTAACTAAAAATTGAATGCATTCTTTGACAGCTGCAACCTCATGAGGTCTAATTTGATGAAGCCTCCCACGTTGTCACCTTACTGCTGATGATAAACCCTAGAAATTAGGGAACATGTTTCCTTGCTTTAGGTTTAGGATCTTTGAAAATTAACACGTGGGACAGAGCTTTTATCTTCTCATCCATGACATATTTTACGACACTGAAGGAGGTTTTTGTATTCCATGCTATCTAGAACAAAAACCTCTCTTGGTTTTTTAAAACACTTCTCCAGTTGTCCAGAATATGTCCTTGAAAAACACGTGTAAACTGAGAAATTCTGATTTCTGGAAAACTGCACCTATAGCAGTTTTCTAGCGCAAGTTGGGTCATCCATTTCTCCCATATCATAATGAATTTGAAGAAACTGAAGGAATTTTGTATTCCATGCTGTCTAGAACAAAAACCTCTCTTGGTTTTTTAAAACACTTCTCCAGCTGTCTAGAATCTGTTCTTGAAAAACACGTGTAAAACAGAAAAAATCTATTTTCTGAAATTAGGGTTTCAAAGAAAGCTTAGTATCTCCCAACTGATAACACTTATGAAGAAAGTGATATAGGTCATTGTAGCTAGAGAGTTGATGAAGAGAAACCTCCTTCATAATTCTAAAATACCTTTTCCCGTGACTAGAAACTGATCTTGAAAAAGACTGCTAAAACCAGAAGACAAAGCTTGGCTTTCACAGTTTCGTAGCGCAAGTTTAACCATAAATTTCTCCCACCTCAGGACGAATTTGAAGAAACTGAAAGAGGTTTTTGCAGTTAAGTATATTAGGAAGAAAAGCCTCTTTCAGTTTTCAAAATTTAGCTTTCAGATGCTCAGGAACCCTTCTGGAAGTTGACTAGTAAAAGCAGAAAACATAGTCTTTTATGCTGAAACAAGCTTTTTCAGTGGTTTCATAGCGCGCTACGAAAACTCCTAGTTCAGAATCCACGATTTCGTAGCTAATTTCAAAAATTTTCAAAATGATGTGAGATACGACTTATAAACACATGGTGAGGCTTCTAGGACATGGAATGAGGTTGTCAAACTTTATTTGGAAAAGAGAATGACACTATTGAGATGAGATGACTCAAAACCTATTATAAGACTATGACTAGAAACAAGACAAACTTTCCAAAGTTTAGAAACAAATTTTTAGGGTGATAACAGACACCATGCTCAAGCTCAATGTTGGGTCCATATAATACTAGTGATTACCCCATTACTATTGTAGTTGCATCCCTTATTAATATTGTTGTGCCCCTATTATCCCCATATTGTTATTACTGTGCCCCATAGAATCCCTTTATTGTTATTTTTGTGGCTTTATATTATTATTGTTAGGTTGGCTGGGTTATATTGTGACTCCTTAGACTCCTATCTATAGAAAGGAGGTTTTGTCATTTGAATCATCCAAGAATTGTTCATTTATGTAATGTAAAGGAGGTTTCCCCCTTGAAGAGGCTGAATCCTAAGGTGTTGATCTATCTTTTCTATCTTTTCTTGAGCTGGATTCATAACATTTGGCATCAGAGCTTTGGATTCTTGAGTTTCGCTACTCTAAATAGGTCATCGTGGAATTTTCGCTATAACTTTTTTTTCTGCGATGTTTCAAAAGATTAAAAAAAAAACCCATTTGAAAAGACATCGCGCTGAACCTCGGGTTCGAATTTCAGAGATTTTCGTGCTATATTTGCGGAGATATGATATGAGGAAGTTGGTCTTTTTGCAGACTCCTGAATTACATTCCAAACAGGTGACCTGTGGAAAATCATCATAACTTTCTCTCTGAGCATCGGATTGAAATTTCGTAAGAAGTTACATAAAGAGGACAGACTGTAGTTTCTTGTAGAGATTTTTTAGAGCCAAAGGTTGAAACAATGACTCGTGGCACGTCATACAAGTTCTCTCTACTGAACTAGTCTATAATCAAGTCACTGTGTGAGATTTCACATAACTCTTCCTTGGAGAATCCAATTTGGGTCAGATTGGTGGCATTGGAAAGAGGAAACGGACAACTACTGTAGGTTGCAATTTCAGAACTGGATGATCAGAAAGTACAAAGATACATCAGAGGCAATATCGAGCTCCTACAAAGTGAAAAAAGGTGTGTAGTTTTTTTTAAATTTTTGCATAAGCTCGGTTTGAAAATTTATTTTGAAGGAATTCAAAGGGCATAGTAGAGCATTATTATCAGTAACTGATGCCCCGAGGAAAGAAAATGCAAACACCTAGTAAGCAACCTGAAAGCTCTAGCATGACTCATGAAGAAGAGAAAGAAATGCTACATGATATATCAAAATTACAAGAACAGGTGCAACAAATGTCACTCTCACAAAAGCTAACAGAAGCTAAGATAAATGGCTTGGAATCTAAGATAAAGGGCATGGAAGCTAAGATGGACGATTTGAAGATAGATTTGAAGACAGATTTGAAGAGAGACATGGTAGATTTGAAGACAGATTTGACAAATTTTCTACAAGAAATACTTACTAATGGTGAAAAGGTAGTAAAGGAAACTCATGATGCGAACAAAAGAAATGTTAATCATGATTTCTTAGACTCTAATGTGGGATCGAAGACCCACCATATTCCAAAAATCGATATGAGGAAGTTTGATGGCAAGGATCCCGCAACATGGATATTACAAATGTAGTAATTTTTCGATCTAAATAATGTGCAAAACACACAAAAGGTACGTATTGCAAATTTGTATTTGGAACCAAATCAGTTTGTATGGTATCAATGGCTTTGCTCTCATAAACAAATTTTCACTTGGGCAATTGTTACGGAAGAATTAATAGCACATTATGAGGATACAGAAAGCAACACTGTTTTTAGCCAATTGATAAGTCTCAAACAAAAGGGTTCAATAATGGAGCACATTGAGGAGTTCCAAAAATTGAACATAAGGGTAAAAAATATTACAGAGGAGCATAGGATTGATGTGTTCATAGGGACTTTAAAGGATAATATCCAACATGATGTTCGCCTTTGGGAACCTGATTCATTAGAGAAGGCATTCAGGTTAGCAAGAAAAATGGAAAGCAAAAGTATGGCAACCAGGAAGCATACCATTCACAACTATAAAGATGGAAGTGTTATTGCCCCTAGTCTTCCACAACCTATAAGGTTGACACCACAAAAATTGGAAGAAAAAATAGCAAAAGGGCTTTGTTACAGTTGTGATATCAAATACATTAAAGGTCATAAGTGTGCTAAGAAGAAATTATTCTACATAGATTGCGAAGAGGAAGAAGAAAAGGAGCAAGAAAGGTCAAAAGAAGAGGATATACTCCAGGAACAAAGCCTAGATAAAGAAGAAATGAATCCAACCATATCTTGTAATGCATTGGCGGGAATTACCACTCCTCAAACCATCAAGATTGAAGGACAAATCAAGAAGAAAAAGGTAATAGTGTTGATTGATTCAGGAAGTACCCACAATTTTCTTCATTGTAAGGTAGCAAAAGAATTAAATTGCTTCTTATATCCAACACCAGAGTGTCAAGTGATGGTTGCAAATGGAGGAACAATAAATTGCTCTGGAAAGTGCCATAATATCAAGCTATCGATGGGAGAATATGTATTGACTAGCCCAATGCTTTCCATTCCAATGGGAGGTGCTGATGTTGTACTAGGAGTCCAATGGCTACAATCCTTGGGTACAATAGCTTTTAATTTTCAAGAACTTTTCATGAAATTTTCCGTGGAAGGAAAGGAAGTTGAATTAAGGGGTATTACAGGGAAACTGGGAAAGATAATTAGCTCTAATGGTATGACAAAGCTTCTAAAAAAGGAACAAAGGGGTGTAATTGCACAATTATGTTCGCTAGATGTTTCCACATTGCAATCATCTATTTCTCCAGATCTTCAAAAAGTCTTGGACAATCATTCCAAGGTATTTGAGACTTCCAAAGGTCTCCCACCTATTCGTGATCATGATCATGCTATTCATTTGATTCCAGGAAGTGTTCCTCCAAACATCAGGCCGTACAGATATCCCTATGCCCAAAAGAGTGAAATTGAATGTATGGTTGCAGAAATGCTAGAGGCTGGTATAATTCAACTGAGTCAAAGTTCTTTCTCTGCTCCAGTAGTATTAGTGCACAAGAAGGATGGATCATGGCGCATGTGTCCGGATTATAGGGAGCTCAACAAGCTCACTATTAAAGATAAGTTTCCCATTCCCGTCATTGATGAATTACTGGATGAATTGCATGGATCAATTTACTTCATCAAGTTGGATCTTCGTTCAGGATATCATCAATCAGAATGAAGACTAAAGACATTCTGAAAACAACATTTAGAACTCATGAGGGTCATTATGAATTTTTGGTCATGCCTTTTGGCCTTACCAATGAACCTTCAACATTTCAAGGTTTGATGAATTCCATTTTCAAACCATTCCTTAGAAAATTTGTGTTAGTATTTTTTGATGATATACTAATCTACAACAAGTCTTGGAAGGATCATGTTGAACATGTTGACAGGGCTACAACTATTGGAGGAGAAACAATTATATGCAAAAAGATCCAAATGTTTCTTTGGAGTACAAGAGGTGGAATATCTGGGTCATATTGTACCTCATGAAGGAGTTAAGGTAGACCCTAGCAAAATTAAAGCCATTAAGGAATGGAAAATTCCCACATCCATAAAGCATCTATGAGGATTTCTCGGGTTGATAGGGTATTATCGCAAGTTTGTTAAGAATTATGGGAGAATAGCAACACCTCTAACAACATTATTGAAGAAATATGCATTTTCATGGACTCTAGAAGCAACAAAGGCCTTCGAACATCTTAAAGAGGCAATGTGCCAAGCACTGGTCTTAGCTACATCGGACTTCACAAAATCTTTATTGTGGAATGTGATGCTTCAGGAAATGGAATTGGTGCTGTTTTAATGCAAGATGAAAGACCCATTGCTTTTGAAAGTTGTCCAATCAAAGGAAAGTTTTTACACAAAGCTATTTATGAGAAGGAAATGTTGGCAATACTCCATGCACTTAAGAAATGGCGACCCTACCTAATGGGAAGACACTTCAAGGTAAAAATGGATCATGATAGCCTTAAATACTTTTTAGAACAAAGATTATCCTTTGAAGAGCAACAAAATTGGGTCACAAAGATGTTGGGTTATGACTTTGAAATCATCTACAAAAAAGGGAAGCAAAATGTGGTGGCAGCTGCACTCTCAAGAAAGGATGAGGATGTGGAAGCATTGTTGTGCGCCATTTCTATTATCCAACTAGATTGGATAAACGAAGCAAGGGAGGAATGGAAGAATGACGAAGAAGTGTGGGCACTTATTCGAAAGTTACAACAAGATTCCAGTACGTCTGATACATTTAGCTGGCAAAATGATTCTTTATGGTACAAAGATTGCTTATACCTCTGTAAGAATTCCCAACTAAAACAAAAGATTCTTATGGGATTGAACACTTCTCCCTTAGGAAGGCACTCAAGATTTTTAAAACCTTACCACAGGGTTAAGAAGGAATTTTTTTGGGATGGCCTTAAATCGGATATTCAAAAATTTGTGGCGGAATGTTTAGTTTGCCAACAAAATAAAGTTGAAACAATTAAGACACCGGGTCTATTACGACCTTTATCCATTCCAAGCCAACGTTGGGAGGAGGTTTCAATGGATTTTATCACAGGTTTACCCAAGTCTGAGGGAAAGAGTGTCATCATGGTGGTAGTTGATAGACTTACCAAGTATGCACACTTTTGTGCATTATCACATCCATTTAAAGCCAATACAATTTCTACTGCATTTATGGAAACAATTCAAAAGCTACATGGAAACCCAAAGATTTTTGTAAGTGAAAGAGATCCCATTTTCACTGGAAATTTTTGGACAGAATTATTTTCTTGTCTTGGTACTTAGTTAGCTCATAGTTCATCTTATCATCCTCAATCTGATGGGCAAACTAAGATAGTAAACAAATGTCTGGAAGGATATCTTCGTTGCTTTGTATCTGATAAACAGACACAATGGGTCAAATGGTTGCCTCTGGCTGAATGGTGGTATAACACTTCCTTCCATACAACAACAAAAATGACCCCATTTATGGCACTTTTTGGATATCAGCCACCATCCATCACATCATATTTAAGAGAAAATTCTAAGGTTCAAGTAGTGGAACATCACATCGAACATCAACAACAAGTCCTCCAACTCTTAAAGGATAACCTTGTGTTGGCACAGAATCGAATGAAACAACAGGTAGATCAACATCGCAGCAAAAGAAGTTTTGATGTAGGTGATTGGGTATTCCTACGGCTACAACCATATAAGCAAATGTACCTCAAGCAAGCTAAGAAGGATAATAAATTATCACCAAAGTATTATGGTCCGTATAAGGTGTTGCAAAAGATTGGTACTATGGCATACAAATTGGAGCTTCCTGCAGCTTCTCGATTGCACCCAGTTTTCCATGTTTCATATTTAAAGAAGGTTATAGGTGACAAGCTCCCAGTTCAAACAATATTGCCAGAACTTGACGAGGAAGGAAAAGTTATATTGGAACCGGAGGCAATCACAGAAACAAGAACTCGACAGCTACGAAATCGATCGATTTCGAAGTATCTTATCAAGTGGAAGAACTTATCCGCTGAAGATTCCACATGGGAGGATGAGAATTTTATACAGAAGCATCCATAACTACTCAAGCGCTGAGGACAACACTTTTTTGAAGGAGAGGGGCATGTTGGGTCCCTATAATACTAGTGATTACCCCATTACTATTGTAGTTGCATCCCTTATTAATATTGTTGTGCCCCTATTATCCCCATATTGTTATTACTGTGCCCCATAGAATCCCTCTATTGTTATTTTTGTGGCTTTATATTATTATTGTTAGGTCGGCTGGGTTATATTGTGACTCCTTAGACTCCTATATATAGAAAGGAGGTTTTGTCATTTGAATCATCCAAGAATTGTTCATTTATGTAATGTAAAGGAGGTTGCCCCCTCGAAGAGGCTGAATTCTAAGGCGTTGATCTATCTTTTCTATCTTTTCTTGAGCTGGTTTCATAACACTCAACCTCCAAGGGTCATTGAGGAAGACCACAACAGTTCTTCAACTTACAGACCATTCTACAGTCACCCTTGAGGGAATTGTGGAGGATGTGATGGTCTCCATTGACTCCTGGGACTACCCTGCCGATTTTCTAGTTCTCCAGCCTAAGGCTAAGCTTACTGGTTACCCTCTCATCCTTGGGAGGCCATGGTTGTCCACAAATGATGCTTACATTAGCTGCAGAATTCGGAATATGACCATCAAGAATGGACATATGTCCAACAATTAGTCCTATACCCTCCTGCTCAACCTTCTCTAGAGCATGATTTACCTTTATGGCTGGAGGAGGAGGAAGAAGATGAGCTTTATTCAACGCAACTTTATGCTTTGGAAGCAACTCATAATTAAAAATTAATGTGATTAAAATTAATACAAATTCAAAATAAAATATAAATAACCCCAATAAAATATCAATAACCATACATTAAAACAAAAATTATAAATTGAAAATAAATAAACAATAAATAAATTGTAATAATTATAATTATTACAATTAATTAAAATGAACATAATATTTATAACAATTAAGAGTAATAACCATTATAAATTTATAATCAAAATAATTCCAATGTAAAAAACTTCCATTAAAAATCAATGATAATTTAAAATTAATAAATATGACAATTGAAATTAATTATAAAACAAATGAACATAATCATGGATAAATATGGATTTAAATATAATTATAACAATTAAAATCAATAATTAGGTAAAACTAATATAACAATTATGACAATTAATATCAATGACAATTAAAATTAATAAATATAACACTTAACATTAATAATTAAATAATTAAAATAAATACTATATAAATAATTAAAAAAATAAAATAAAAAAATAAATTAAATAATTAAAAGTAATTAAAATAAAAATAATTAAATTATAACAATTAAAACTAATTATAACAATTAAAATCAATATTTAGGTAAAACTAATAGAATAATTATAACAATTAATATTTATGACAATTAAAATTAATAATTATAACACTTAAAATTAATAATTAATTAATTGAAATAAATACAATAAAAATAATTAAATAATTAAAAAGTAATTAAAATAAAAATAGTTAAATAATAACAATTTAAACTAATATGACAACTATAACAATTTAAATTAATAAATATAACACTTAACATTAATAATTAAATAATTAAAATAAATACTATATATATAATTCAAAAAAAAAAAAATTAAATAATTAAAAGTTATTAAAATAAAAATAATTAAATTATAACAATTAAAACTAATTATAACAATTAAAATCAATATTTAGGTAAAACTAATAGAATAATTATAACAATTAATATTTATGACGATTAAAATTAATAATTATAACACTTAAAATTAATAATTAATTAATTGAAATAAATACAATAAAAATAATTAAAAAAAATAAAAAATAAAAAAAATAAGTAAATAATTAAATAATAACAATTTAAACTAATATGACAACTATAACAATTTAAAAGAAATACAACAATTTAAACTCAAATAAATAAAATAAATTAATAAAAATAACCCTAAAAGAAAATTTATATAACCATAATAGTGAGATTAAAAAAAATAAAAAAAAAAAATTAATAATAAAATAAATAAATTAATAAATTAAAAATAAATAAAAAATTAAATAAAAATATAATAACAATAACCCATTTTTCATTCTTTTGGGCGGTCTTTTGATTAAATTCTGATTTTCCTTATTTCATTAGTATTCTATTATTTTCCTAGAATTGAGTTGGCCTTTAGCTTATGTCGAGTAATTAATTTTATTGAAATATTTATCATCAAACTTAAATAGGGATCTTTAAAGTGGGTTTATGGGTATATTATGTTAGATTAATAGTATTATCATCATAATATTAATATTTAATATCAATAAGATATATTAATGGGACCCCCTATATTGGTGAAACTGGTCGTTCTATCAATCAGCGGATCAGCGAGCATTCTGCTCACTTAAGACATGGTAGGACCAAGTCCTCGGCCCTGGCTGAGCATGCAGGGAAGACTATGCATCATGTATGCATAGAGGAGGCTCAAGTCATTGCCAAGATTCCGCAGTTTCACCATCGCAAATTTAGAGAGGCCCTGGAGATTGAGAAAAGGCCGAGCAATCTCAATAGGGATGATGGCTGGAAGATTAGCCGTTGCTGGGTCCCAGCCCTGTCTTCCTAGCCTCCTCATTCTCCTTTGTATTTTGTCTCTAGGTTTCTGTCCTCCTTGTTTCTCTTTTGGCATGTTTATCCTATTATTTTGGTGTTTTTTAGTCTTTCGGGCTTCCTGGTGAATTAACCTTAACCCATTTTTCATTCTTTTGGGCGGTCTTTTGATTAAATTCTGATTTTCCTTATTTCATTAGTATTCTATTATTTTCCTAGAATTGAGTTGGCCTTTAGCTTATGTCGAGTAATTAATTTTATTGAAATATTTATCATCAAACTTGAATAGGGATCTTTAAAGTGGGTTTATGGGTATATTATGTTAGATTAATAGTATTATCATCATAATATTAATATTTAATATCAATAAGATATATTAATAGTATTAATATTTAATATCATAATATTAAATTAAATATGGATTATTAAGGTATGTTTATGGGTATATTATGATAGTATTATCATCATAGTATTAATATTTAATATCATTATGATAGATTAATAGTATTAATATTTAATATCATAATATTAAAGATTTATCATCAAAATTAAATATGGATTATTAAGGTAGGTTTATGGGTAAGGTATTTTATTAATAGTATTAGTGTGAGTATATTTAAACTTAAAATATTAAGTATTTAACCATGGGGTCTTATAGATATTTACGATATATTGGTTTGGTCTTTAATAACCCTAATTTATGATTTTTACCATAAGGAGCAAAATTCTAGGTAGAATTAAGAGTTAACAATTTATTTGGAATTATATATCATTTAATAAGCATATATAACTTATTAAAATTAATTTTGGAATAAACCTTTATATGTAAATAATAGATAGAAATAATATATTCTAAAAAGTTATTACCATTCTTACCATACCTATTAGGGTTTATTACTTTGTAGAAATAAATAAATGCGATATAACCGTTAGATTATTAGATAGGGTACTACTTAGAACTCTCTTATTAATTAATTAATATTAGACTGATTTATTATTTATATTTTTAATTAACGCCTTTATAAAAAGTTACAAAAAATAGGTAAATATTAATTTAACTAATTTGACTAGGGTCATTGGTCAAAATTAGCCGTTGGTATTTTTAACCCTGGAGTCTCTGCACCTCTATTTAAGCAAGCTAGGCCAGATTGGTTCTTCAACTTGTCCTGACGATGAACCACACTGGTTGGTTCGAAACGCGTCGACAAAAGATTGGTTATGTGATTTTGCCGAAGATTATCTAAACAATGTTATGGATCACAGAAGTCTAAATTCCTTAACAATAAAATAAATAAATAAATAAATTCTAATATCTGTCGGCCAAGCATCTCATATATATATAAAGAAAAATTGAGAACAGTCTTTCAAATAATATCTATCTCAGATCCTGAAGATGAACCATCGTTGTTGGTTCGAAACGTCGATCAGAAGGAAATCTAATGCGATGTATCCGGAAGATAATACAGACAATGATGCAACTCGCAGAAACCTCAAAGACAAGATGAAGATGACTTAATTGAGCACCTGCTCCAAAGTCCAACTCTTGGTTCGTTACCCTTAGAAGAAGAAGTAAGGGAAACCCAGAACAATCATCCAATTGACTTATGCTTGGCCAATTCTAACCCACTCCGTGTCAAAACCATAGAATTCGGCCCAGAGAAAACTTTGAACATTAATCCATCTCTTTCTGCTCTTGAAGAGGAAAAGCTATGCAACATGTTGAGAGAAAACCTAGAAGCCTTTGCTTGGAGTTACAAGGAAATGAAGGGAGTACACCCCTCAGTATGTACTCACCACATATACATCAAAGAAGGTTGCAAGCCAGTCCGACAACCACAGAGGAGGATGAATCCAACTCTTAAAGATATAGTCAAAGAAGAACTGCAAAAACTACTAGATGAAGGATTCATTTACCCTATCTCTGACAGAGAGTAGGTCTCTCCTTTAGTGTTAGTTCCCAAGAAAAATGGTAAGTGGAGGATTTGTGTAGATTACAGGGAGTTGAACAAAGCCACAAAGAAGGATCATTTTCCCCTACCCTTCATTGACCAAGTGCTATATGGCCTGGTAGGGAAGAAGTTTTTCTCTTTCCTAGATGGATTCAATGGGTACAACCAAATACAAATCTGCCCAGAAGACCAGGATAAGACCACATTCACCTGTCCTTGGGGTACTTTTTCCTATAGGGTCCTTCCTTTTGGCCTATGCAATTCTCTTGCCACTTTCCAGAGAGCAGTCTTGATTATTTTTTCCGAATTAGTACATGATGTAGTGGAAATTTATATGGATGATTTTACACCTTATGGTTTTGATTTTCAAGAAGCCCTGACTAACCTAGGCAAAGTATTACATAAATGCATTGAAATGAACCTGTCTCTCAGTCCAGAAAAATGTGAATTCTTAATGACTGAAGGGGCCGTGCTAGGTCATTCAATATCTCAACAAGGACTGTAGGTGGACCCAAACAAAATAGAAATCATCCAAGGGGTCCCACCTCCTCACAAGGAGAGGGATGTCAAGAGTTTCTTGGGGTTAGCTGGATACTACTTAAGGTTCATAAAGGACTTCAGCAAGTTGGCCTCTCCTTTATTTGGGTTTTTGGCCAAAGATTCATAGTTTATATGGTCAAAAAGCTGTCAAGAGGCCTTAGAGATTTTAAAGGGTAAGTTGACCGTTGCACCAATTCTTCAAGGCCCAAACTAGACCCTCCCTTTTCATATTCATGCTGATGCCTCACACAAAGCCATAGGAGCAACCTTAGGTCAGGTAAAGGAGAAATTTCCCTATGCCATCTATTTTATCAGTAAGAACCTATCAAAGGCTGAGCTAAATTATACTGTGATCGAAAGGGAACTCCTGGTTGTTGTGCATTCATTAAACAAATTTAGGCATTACATTACAGGCTATCAAACATCTGTGCATACTAACCATGCTGCAATCAAATATTTAATGAACAAACCATATGTGAATGCTAGAACTATAAGATGGTTGCTCTTATTACAACAGTTTGATCTAACTAGTGTTGATCAGCCTGGTAAGGAAAATGTTGTTATAGACTTTCTATCTAGGATGAATCTACTTGCAGGTGAAGAAGGAATGGTGGATGACCAGTTACTAGATGAGCATTTGTTTGCTATTTCAGTTCTCTCCCCATGGTTTTCTGATATAGCAAACTATTTGGTATCAACACAGTTCCCACCAAACTTGCCCTCCAAAGAAAAGAGCAAGATAGTCAGGAAAAGCGCCCCCTTCACCTGGATTGGGGGCAATCTTTTCAAACTTGGCCTAGATCAAATCTTGAGAAGGTGTGTAAGGGAAGAGGAAGTTTTTGACATCCTTCTAACCTGTCATGATGGGCCTTGTGGAGGTCACTTTGCAGCAAAGAGGACATCATTCAAAGTGTTACAAGCAGGCTATTATTGGCCCACTCTTCATCAGGATGTGAAAAAGTACATTAGTCAGTGTGATCAGTGTGAGAGGATGGGAAAGCCTACTCCAAGAGATGAAATGCCCCTACAACCTCAAGTGACTTTTGAGCCATTTGACAAGTGGGGCATGGACTTCATTGGGCCTATCAACCCTCCTTCAAAGCAAAAAAGGTACATTATTGTGTGCACCAATTATTTGAATAAGTGGGTTGAAACCAAGGTGATTAAGGCAACAACAGAAGAGAAGGTGGCTAAGTTCCTAAGGGAGAATGTATTCTACAAATTTGGGTACCCTAGAGAGCTAGTCACAGACCAAGGCAGCTAGTTTACCTCCAACATGATTGAAGAACTGCTCTACCATCACAAAATCAAGCATATGACCTCCACTCGTTATCATCCACAAGCTAATGGGCAAGTGGAGGTGACCAACAGGGCACTAGAGAGCATCTTAACCAAGGTGGTGAGCAGCAGTAGGAAGGATTGGGTAGAGAGACTAGTTGAGGCCACCTGGGTCTATAATACAACATGGAAGACCACCACTGGATTTACACCTTATGAGCTGGTATATGGGAAAAAGGCTTTGTTGTCCATTGAGTTTGAATATAACACACTGAGGATGGTAGCACAACTAGATTTGGATCTCAGTCGTGCACAGAAAGAAATATTGTTCCATTTGAATGTCTTGGATGAATTTAGAATGTAGGCCCTCCTACATACATAGATAGTTTAGCTTCAGAGGAAGATCTGGCATGATAGACATATTAAGGAGAAGAAATTTCATGAGGGTGATTGGGCATTGTTATATGATTCTAGGTATAAAGACTTCAAGGGAAAGATAAGGAAAAGATAGCTCAGACCTTATGTGGTGGAAAGATGCCATGATAATGGTTCAATGCAAATCATAACTATAGATGAAGAAGCCATTCCATTACTTGTTAATGGACACTGATTGAGAATGTATAAGAGGCCTTTATCAAAACAAGAGTTCATTGACAATATCAATAAGACAGTGATGATGGTGGAGCAAGTTCTAGCTCTCCCTCATCAGGTCACTGAAAAAAGAAAAAAAAAAGGAAAAAGAATAAGGATTCAGTGAAAACCTCTATGAGGCGCCTAAGTCCCATCTTTGGGTTGAAAACCTCATAAGGCGACTCAATGATGAAAAAAATGAAAAAAGAATAAGAAGATCCCTGGGTGAAAACCTTCCTTGAGGCACCGAGGGCAAACATCTAGGGTGAAAACCTCTCTGAGGCAGCCTAGGTGTTTTTTCAAAAAAACAAGAAAAAAAGAAGAGAAAAGAGAAAAAAGACATAATTGTTATTTGCAGGTAGGCGAGAAAGACAATCAAGGAGCAAAGAGAAGATCCAAAGGGAACCCTGCCTCACATATATTCATCTCCTCCACTCCTTACCATGCATCCCTCCATCAATTCCATTATTTTTTCACTTCATTGCTTCAATTTAGGCGAAGACTGTGTTTTCTAAAGGATCCCATGTATTCCTATAGGATACCCTGAAAACCTACAGGAAGCAATCCGAGGGTGAATGGTAGGTTGGTTAGGTCCTGTAGCAGCCTATCCCACAGAATATCAATCATTAGCTGCAGGTCTTCACTAAGCAGACAACAGACGATAACCAGTAGAGGAGGAAGAAGAATGACCATGCAACAAATAAACAACGCAGCACATCTGATCTTTGACAACTGCAACATGGCATCGAGACCACATGTAAGTATCCTGCTCACTCACTCATATGCATCATTTGATCAAAAGTTGTAAAGGTTACGAGGTAGTTGGTTTATAAGCGAAAAGGTGGCCAGTTAACTTTGCCACCTTCGTTCAGTCATCACATAAAAAATTAGGTGTCCTCTCACACATGGCCGTAGTCAACTCAAGGACAGAGGAGAAGCAGGACAAGAAGTGGTCAACTACGAATCTACGAGGTGGGAGATGATTACAAGGAGTGGGAAACAAAACATAATTTGCATGCATTCATGCATTCCACCTCAAGGATCCATCATTTTGCAAGAGAATTTCTATAGGAGCATGCATAAGAACAACTTATAGGAGTAGTCTACAGGATACACAGAGGCAGTCTACAAGATAGACAGAGAGGGGTTCAACAGGGAATATCATGAGAACTATCCATTGCCACCATTCTAAAGAGGTAGGATCTAAAAATCCATCCCCATTTACAAGCAAATGAACTAGAACTGCTCTAAAAACTAGTGGATATAACAGCTGTGGAAGGTGAAGTATTACATAGGAAACTCTGTTTTCTCTTGAATTTAAAATTCTTGTGTCAAACCTCTCATTTCCTCCTCAAGCCTCACAAGAAAGATGACAGGAAGGTTTAATAGGAGAGAACCCACAAACACTACGAGGATACAACAACAACCCTAAGTGCTTGAAATCTTTATGAGACACCAATGGATGGGGTTTTTCGAAAAATTCACAGGGTATGATGATGAGGTGGCTCAAGAATTTGCTCATTCCCTCACTCCACACAGCAGAATCCATGCCACTGTTATAGTTAGAGGGCTCACTATAGATCTCACCCCAGAGCTCATCAGTGGGGTCACCACACTTCCCCTAGAAATTCCATGGATAAAAGAAGACAAAGTAGATCGTCAAGGGGTAAAAAGGAAATTCTTTTTAGAAGGTGAAGAACCCACAGAGGATAAAAATGGAGTAAAGAGGGACAATATGCCATACCCATGGAGTGAGGTAGGTTACCAACTCATCAAATATGTCTCATGTGAGGGTATATAAAGTGTTGTTTGTCTACCATTTTAGGATGCTTGAAGAATTAAGATTTGGGGTAGAAACACCAGTTCACCAAAGACTCAGCATACCATATTTCTTGATGCAATCACTCATAGACTCAACAACAAAGTAAAGGAAGGGAATTCCCAACAGTTGGCTCCCCATGGGTTGATCAGGATCCTCATTGAGAATTCCCTCCAAAACCTCAGAATCCCTATAACATGGTCAGTCTTAAGAGATTTACTAGCAGAGGATGACATCAAAATTCTCACCTATGATGTTAGTCCTTCTGTCAGTGAGGAGGAGGAAAAACAAGAAGAAGAAGATACAGAGCTAGAAGGGGATGAGATGGATGAAGAAGAAACTAATATAGAGGAACATGATGAAGCAGAAGAGAAGGAGGATGATGCTGAAACAGAGGAGGAAATGAAGGAAGAAACTGATGGAGATGAGAAAGAACAAGAGGAAGAAAATAAGAAAAATAGAGAGGAAGAAGGCATTTAAACAAAAGGGAAAGAACATAAGGAAGAGTCACCTAGGGTGTCTCTAGAGGCCCCTGCAAGGGAGGCAACAGCTGCCCTCACTACTCTTAGCACCCCAGTCAAGAAAAAAGGGAAAATAAGGAGGCAAACCCCTCTATATTTCAGAACAAGAAAGAGCACAAGAATCAAACAAGAGAAGCTCAAGGAAATGGGCAAAGAGCTAAGTGGCTTAAGGGACAGAGAAGCAATAATGAGAGATCAACTCGAGAGGGAAAATGCATGGCTGAGAGGACAACTTTAGAAAAGGGAAAACCAACTAGCATGTATGGCCAACCTCTCCTTGGAGGCCATCCAATGTAGGATGCCAGCTAAATCCTATGCTCTTTACCTCAGAGAACAATGGTTGCAACTTCAGATTAAAACACTAGCACAAAGGGGCACCATGCCATTTCAGGACTACAGACAGTTTATTGATCTTTGTGATCAAAGTACACTAGAGGATAGGGCCAAAATGGTTGATTTTTACTTGCACAACATGGCCCTCATAGACATGAATGTTTGGGATCCTAATGCAAAGCTAGGAGATCTACAATTAATGGCTTTGGCATCATGGATGAACCATGAGGAGACAAGGGCTGCAAAGATGACAAGAATATTGGCCAGAGAGAAAAATGAGCCTCTTTTCATTAGAGCTGAACAATAAAATCCCATGGCCCTAATCAGTAAGCATAATCTAATTGCAAATGATCCTCAGCTGGCACCTAGATATTTTGCTGCCCAAGAGCAAGCAATTTCACATTTTGAGGATATGTTTAGGCTGCTAGGAGATGATAGTATACATGCCTACTTCAGGAGATGGAACACACTGCCACACAGCTTGAAGATCAGAGAATATCACTCCCCTCAAAGGTTGAGAGAGGCACTCAACAGGACACCTATGTATAAGCAATCAATGCAAAGGTTGAAGGTCAATTGGATAGGCCTAAAACTCAGTCCACCACTACTCCTAGGGATGCTAGAAGGGATAAAAGAAGAAGAGGAAAAGAAGAAGTGGGAAGAAGTAGAAAGGAAAGCAGGCTTCTATGAACAAGAAGAAGAGACCACAACAGAGACATGGGATGTCAGAGAGGCTACCAGAGCCATGAAGGACATGGACATTAACTAAGTTGCTCAGAGGATGAGCAACACTTTCAATAGGGGGGTGATGATGAGCCTCATCATTGGGTAATTATATGGGCCTTAATTCACCTCCTAGCTTAGTCAAACCAACTATTCTCACAACTTATTGCATAAGTTTTATTATATTTTGTTCATGAGATGAGTTAGAGTTGGATATTTCGCTTTGTGATCTAATGTGCATTTAATGCAAGATTTAAGGATAAAAGCAAGGGATTTTGGCAAATATCTTGGTCAAAACTAGAATGGGACAAGGGAGAGGAATTATAGGAGGTAAATCCTCCTCATTTACTACCCCTCCATTTGAATATTCCTCCATCAGCTCAGAGTGCAAACAACCAAATCATGAGGACTAGAAGGTAGCCGAGCAAGTGGAAGTCAAAGCACCAGTTTATTGAAAGTTTGGGAGATGAGCCTCCCTAATTTTAAGGAAGTCGTTGGAGACTTCAAAAGTATAAGTAGAGAGGCCTAGGACCTCAGTAGGATTCAAACTTTTGATTGTAAAACTCTACTTTATTTTCAAGTTGCAAGACTTGTGACAATTTTTGATATAATCCATTGTTGGGATAATAAGAATGAGTTTTGTTTCGAGCCAACACTGAGTTAAATCAAAGCGCTGAAGCTCTTGGGTTAGGGCCCAACCCTAGCAGCTAAGGCTCCTCTTTACTGTACATGTATGTTAGGGTAGATTCATGGTTTAATCGTTCATTTGCTTAAGTAGCTGCATTTCCATTACAGTAGGGTAGCGCATAGATTCATGGTTTAATCATTCGTTTGCTTAAGTAGCTGCATTTCCATTACAACAGTGTACCGTAGATTGGTTGTGTTTTAGTTTGCTTCTGTTTGTGCCTTTTTCTTCAGTTAGCAGGTTAGCAAGGATTATACCCATAGATCTCCTTACCGTCCGATCCACAATAAACCTGACCAATCACCGTCCGATTCATTTCAACGCTTGACTTTATGCGCTCCAAATCTCCACCATCGATCTGTCTAGCTTAATCCAATGGCTATCATGAATTCTTCCACCTACTTTATGCGCTCCAAATCTCCACCATCGATCTGTTGCGCCCTCGATCCAAGGGCTATCGTGTCACCCGATCACCAACTAGCTTGGCCGATCTCCACCGTTGATCAATACCGCATGATCCAACGACTACCACGCAATTTCACGCGAATTCTTGCACGGTCGATATCCGCTCGAGAGCACGTGAGAAAAGTGATTTTTCCATGCTACGTGTCATTCAATTGGGCTAATTGTGCAAAATTTAGAAATACAGCTTATAGCTTTGAGGGTGCGTGAGAAAATGCTTACCGCCTACGAAAACCCACTCCATCATTTCACACATTTTTTACCCTTCTATTGCCATGTGACTTGATGTGATCCATCCATCTATTCACTTCATCTCCACAATAATGTGTCCGCCACTCATCTTCCGATTAGTCCCGTTCGTCCATCACTTAACCTCTCGTGAAAAGATCTCCGCCATTCATCTTTCGATTAGTCTTGTTCGTCCATCTATTGACTAAACCTCTCGCGATAAGATCTCCACCATTCATCTTCCGATTAGTCCTATTCGTCCATCTCTTGACTTAACCTCTCGTGATAAGATCTCCGCCATTCATCTCCCGTTAGTCCTATTCGTCCATCTATTCACGTAATCTCCTGCGATAAGATCTCCGCCGCTCATCTTCCATTTTTACTGTTCGCTGATCGATCCAATGGTTCCTATGCACTTCTGCTTCGTTATGTCCTCCTTTCACTGATTTTGATCTTCGCTTGCTCTTTCGCTTGACTCCTTGCATGCTTGATTTTACCAAAACACCAAAAACATGAAAACAACTTAGTTTAGTTTCCTTTCTTACACACTAGTTTGGTTTGGTGCTCTTTACTTCTGTAACTTAGATAACAACATTAGGTTAGTGTTGATTTAGCAATTCTGCTTAGTTTAGCTATTTAAATGGTTAATTAGGATATGGTGTGATTTAGCATTACATGTTGTTTTCTTCATTACTGCAGTAGAGTAGTTCTCTTAGAATAGATTTCTCTTCTTCCATCAAAGAATCAAGCTTCTTCTGACTCTATAGAAGTCTGGCTTGGAACCCCTGGGGTCTCTTTCCAGATGAAAAAGTGACAACAGATAGAACCTTCACTTCTACTTGTGCATATAGCACTGTCACCTCCAAGTTTGTACGAACCCCGGGTTGATAAGTAAAGCTGGTAGCCCAGGAGTTGCAGCATCCTTGCTGCAATACTGGCGCTCATCAATGCTTCTAGCAACTTGAAAAATTACAATTCATAGAGAAAATTATATTCAACAATTAACCTGTAATACTTCAAATGGTGAAGTATTTATAAAAATAATTACAAAATCGTTGTCTCAACCGACAATGTATTATTAGAATTATCCTAAACAATAACATTGATCTTTTGCAGAATCATAGGCAAGGTGGACAGTTGCATGAAGAGGTGGCTGTGTTTTGGTGGATTTGGTTGCTGAATCAGTCTATAACTATGCTACGTGCTGGCTGATATGCTTATTACATCTGAGTTGCCTTTTAATCCAATAAATCACATAGTTCCTCCCACCTTTTTTAATTTGGAATGGTTAACTTAATTACCCTTCGGTAAATCTCATCAACCTCAGTATGCTTTGCAAATGTTGGCTTTACTGTGAAGATATATTTTACCTCGTTTTGGATAAAGAAGTAATTTCCCATTGTCTCTAAGAATGCTCTAGCTGTCATGTTGCCTTTAATACCACTAAATTTAATACTACTTTTGGCCACTTCCTTCATCTTCATAACATAATCTTCTTGAGTAATTAGCTTGTCATTAATCACGTATGTACTGGGCAATCCTTTCTGAATTAATGCTTCAATCCCATTGAAGAATCTGTTTACTCTCAACTCCAGTGTTTCACATCTCTAATCTTATTGATCAATGAGATTTATTTTAGTCAAAACCTTCTTGAATTCCAAGATGGTGGCAGTCCTGTCACTAATTCCTAACTTTTCAAGTTCATACTTATTCTTTGAATTCAGGAATTTGATGATATTGGAAGCTTCTGTAGGCATGTCTCCCAGCTTTTCTGTTACTTGAAAAATGGTTTTAGTGGCCTTTTGTATCAGTTCTTTCTGTTCCAAAATGATTTGGATGCATGGCCAAATCTCATTCATGGAGTCTAGAAAAGCCAAGGTTTGACCAATTGATGTATCATTCTCCACCCTCTGTAACCTCTCTAGCAGCCTTTGTGACTTCTATACTTCATCCAAATGAGAAGCTTCAGTTCTAGATTTTTTTTTCTTGTAGAGCTTTGAGTTGCCCATGCAACTTATTAATTTCTTCTGACTAGATTGACATATTTTCCAGTGTCTTTGTCACTTGTTCAACACTTGTAACTTGAGTTGAAGTAGTTGCTACAATTTTTGTTCTTGTAGCTGGCACTTGAGTGATGGGTATAGCATCTAGGGGGACTATGGCTACCCTTTGACTCTGTTCTTTCTCTTTTATCATTTTCTCCATTTCTACCTCCATCTGTTTGATTTGAACATTTGGATATATGATTAGCTTCATCATGTCAGCCTTTTGTGTCTCATTTTCTTCAATATCTTTATTTAAGGGATCCTTTGTGGCTGGCAGATTCAACTGCTTTCTCAATGCTGCAATGTCAAGATTTTTCTTCTTGATGACCTCCTCTACAACATTTATATCTTTAGGATCATATCCTATCTTGAATACCAAATTTTCCAAAGATTTGATCCTGTTTTCCTTTGCTAAAGAAGATACCTTTTCCATTTTCAACTGGGACTAAATGTGTGCATATGAAATCTGCAGTTTTGACAATGACATGTCAATATTAGTTAAGGTAGAGGAAATCATCTCACCACTCTGTTTATGCATCTCCATTTGGTCAATGGAATGGATATCTTTGGTGCTTAATTCAAATGTTATGCTCTTGTAATCTGTTGGTGTTTTAGGATATGGAATTTGGGCCTCAAGGAAGGCCATTTGCATCTTTCCTTGTTCTATATCAAAAACTGATAATAATTTTCTCTGTGAACTGGAAGTCTGCTTCCAAAACTGATTGTATGTGTTGTTCTTAAGAATTTCATTCTTAAGTTTGATCTATCGGTACCTATCAAAAACACTTTTTTCCTTTTCTCCTTGGCCATCTTTCGAAGATAGCTCTGTTTCTTTTTGACCATGTGATATTGGAGGTCCAGTAGGAGATGTAATAAACTTGCTGCTTGTAGGTGGTTATTCTCCAATTACGATGGCAACTTGATCTTCTATCTGCTTTTCCACATTTGTCCTAGGAGTCATCTTAGCTCTTTTCCTGTAACTGATTCTGAAATCCTTAGCTTCACTACCTGTTGTTGATGATGATCCCTCCTCTCTCTATCTTTTACTTGTTTTCTCTTGAGGAGTGGGAGTCTGTAAATTTGAAGTAGAAAACAATTTCTCTTTAGCTTCTTGCAATGTATTCTCTACCCATTCTGACTGGTTCACATATTTCTCTATCTCAGGCCTTGAGGTATGGATATATGGAGTAGTTTTTTTTCTACTCTCAACTTAGAAATGATACCCCAAGGGTCATAAGACCATGTGAAACTCAGGCTGAATTTCATCTCTTTAAGGATTTTATATGCTTCTTCTCCTGCTGACCTGGTGTTGCATATGAAAGGGCCCACCTGTGTCTTTATCTGAAACTGGGACTTCTTCTTTGCCACCAAAAAGTGAATATCATCTGAATTTAACATTTGTCTGATATATTCAAGGGAAAAAATCATCATGGGGAGGTATTTTGGGAGCTTGTATGGTGCTAACTTGCATCCATAAACATTATGGCATAAATACTAGTCTCTAGTCCTAACCTTATTCGTCAAATGTAGAATCCTTTTGATGTCTTCACTGATTATGGGTTGTGCTGAGCTGTTTAGGATATTCATAGTTGGGTGAATAAACTCTTTAATGAACTGTTTATAGGAGAATTGTTGATGCTCTTTCATCACTAAATTACTCCCAAATATTACAGGTTGCTGGTTTCCCTCTTCATCTAGCTTCTGCATGGAAAAGTTGAACCTGTCTGCTTGATAATATAGAAACATATAAACTAAAATTGAAGTGTAATTAAACACTTTTTCTGTTGGAAATTTAAGAAACTGCTCATGGATGTTATCAGCCAGGAATTGACTGAAATTAAACAAAATAGATGGTTTGCTATCTGTGGAAAAGATGGAAAGGAAGCCTAGAATGGGTTCATCTACCCACTGATCAAAATAATAACCCAAAATGTATGAAATTATGGTTACGATTTGTTTAGCTTGACCAGAGAAGATTGAGGAAGGGTATGGAGGATTCTTCTTTGGAAATTGGGCATTTTCTGGTAAGAAGAGCTAAAAAGTCTTGGCTCTTTTGGCAAAATCAAGCTTCTTATAGAGTTCGGTGAGGGATTCTAAGGAAAATGGGGCACTGTTTTCCATAGGGGGAGCTAGCATCATCTGGTTTATAGATTGGGCAGTGATTGAAAAAGGATCTCACCAGATGGGGCCATAATGGCTCTTTGGCTAGGAACATAAAAGGCTTGACATTTCTTGGTGAATTTAGAGGCATGGAAGGTCAGAGGGAAAATATAGTGAGGAAGATTGGACTCCCAGAGTCCAATTTCATCTGATTTATGAGCATGTTTATCCTCCAACCAAAAGTAAAGCTCTAAAAATTCACAGTCGCACTGTGTCTCACTGATTTTGTAATCCTTATCAGCTAATAGATATGGTCTAAGTCTATAGATGGAGGGATTAATGGATTAACAGGGTTATCCTATTTATTTCTCTTTTGAGGCATAATTAGATCATTGAATGATTAATGGTAATGAAAGGAAAAGCTTACTGGGAACAATTTCAGGTTGTGAGCTATCAGGGGAGGGGAGACAGAATGCTGACAATTTTGATCTAGTTCAACAAATCTTTTGAATTGGTTGCTTTGAAGAGAAAACCTGGGAATTACAGAAAATAAACAAATGAAAGGGACAATGAAGACAATTAAGGGTTTTAAGGAAGGATTGGCAAGTTCCGTTGGAGGTTGGCGCGAGACTGTTGTAATCGAATGGTTACCTGGGAAGGAAAAATTGAATGTTCAATGGTAATTTGCCGAGAAGGCATTTAATTGGACAACGGTAATGAAATGTGGCACGACAGGAGAGGTAGAGGTGTCAGATAGGGACACGATAAAGCGATGAGGGAGAAAATGGTTTTCAGAGGGGGTAGAAGGCAGTAAGTTGTATCAGCTGAGGGGGGTGCGAAACGCTGAGAGGTGGCCACGTGGTGATGGGGCTCGTTGGAGAATACCGCCTTTTTGGACCCCCTCGACGGTAAAGTTAGGATGGAGGGGGGGGCCAAAAATAAATGAGTGTCGTCGATCCAAAAGGTAGGAGGATCTTGATGCTTTGATTGCAGCCTCCTTTAACCATAGAAGACAACAAAATTTTGTCCATATGTGCCTTTGATATTTGATTTTAAAACTTAGGATAACACTTCGGATATAAAATATGTCATGAATGTACATTATCCCATCATGCTTGTCTTTTATAATGTCACTGAGACTTAGGGTAAAGGGCACATAATTACATTTATAAAACCCAACTATTTCTACCTACCCTTTAACTAAGCTAACATTTTTTATTTTTTCTAAAGGGGTGCATTTAGACTAGCAAACCCATAATTATTTTCTTTTATGAAAAATCAAAAACTACTTAAATCCTATCACTTATTTCTCCTATTGATTCAGATTAAACAATTGAATCAATGTCATTTTCTACCTAACTACTGATTTACCAAGATTAAACTGTTTGGCAGATCTTTATTCTATAATCTAATTTATAGAAATTCAAACATGTTTAACCATGATTATATTGTATAATTAAACAAATAACTAGTCATTGTGGCATTTTAAACAAGCTGCACACAACCTTTATTTATCAATCATGAAGAGAACTATCTATCAGTAGTGGCATTTAGATTTGCAACACTTTCAATATTATTTTCTTTTTCTTTTTCTTTCTTTTGATGCGGTTCTATCTTTTATTCTTTTTCAATATTTCTTGTTTTCCTTTTTTTTATACCCTCTTTTCATTTTTATTCTATTTTCTTCTGAAAATTATTTGCAGATTGACAATTATTACAATATGAGATTTCTGAGATAAAATACTCAATCACCTTGAGATCCTATTAATTATAAGACCCTAACATATTTAACATTCCATGGTGAATTTTATGGAGCTAGGTTGATTGTTAAGATGTTAGAAAAAACATTCCAACTTTTCCCAACCATGCGACAAGATGACACAGGTTTCATCCACAAACCTCTTCCAAATCTTTGGTTTGAAAGGCACTGAGGCCAGGGCCCTTGATTTGAAGTCTTCCATGAACAAATTAGTCACTACAGGGGAAATGGGGGAACCCATGGAAACACCATAGGTTTTTTTTGTAGAATTCCCCATCGAAGCTGAAGAAAGTAGAGGTAAGACATATTTCAACTAATTTAGTTGTATAAGGATCTGTAGTGCTCTTGATGACTTCAATGGCCTCATTAATAGGAATATTAGTGTATATGGAGAACACATCAAAATTCAAAAGCATATTTTCAGGATCAATGTTAATAACCTTTAACTCATTGACGAACGATGATGAGTCCTTTATAAAGGATTCAATAAGGAAAACAAGGGGTTTTAGCTTATATGATAAATACTTAACTAGAAGATAGGTTGGCCCTTGTATAGTGTTGACAATGGGTCTCAGGGGAGCCCCTTCCTTATGGATCTTTGGCAGTCCATAGATCTTAGGGGTAAGAGGGCTACTTTCAATATGCTTATGGCTAAAGGAACTAATAGAGCTACTAGATTTAATCGCTGGAGCCATAGTTTTGGAGATCCTCTTTGAGGGATTATTATTAAGATTCATGTAGCTTCTGCTATTACAAAGGTGATCTAACATTTTTCTTTGGTAATCCTACTTATCTAAAATAAGCATAGCACCACCCTTGTCGGCTTTGAGAATGACAATGTCTTTCTTATTGTTCAAATACTTAAGAGCATCCAACTCAAGTTTGCTAATGTTGCTCTTGGGTGGCTTTTCCTTCCTAAGGACAATAGCACAGTCTCTACATTGTCCCTACATTGCGCTCTCTCTATTCAATCGTATGCCATGATCTGATTCTCTATATTGTCCTGACGATGAACCACACTGGTTGGTTTGAAACACATTGAAAAAAATTATCCTATGCGATTATTGCCGAAAGTTTCTCAATAATTTAAGCATGGATCACAAATGCCTAAATTCAGGAATTTGTAGAAGAAGTTGTTTGGGAAGAAGAAGAATCAAATCATGAACATGAAGGTCCCAGTGAACCTATACAGCCTATGGTTATCCCCGAAACTAGAAAGAGTCCTAACTGGTTGAAGTCTACACTACTTGATGCAGAAGGTCATGGAGTAGCTCAAGGCACATTTAGGGAGAGCAAGAAGCCCAATCGATACTCTGGGTATGCAGCCTACATGACAAAACTAATAGAAGAAGAGCCATCTACTTTTGAATAAGTTTTCAATCACAAAGAATGGAAGGATGCCATGAATGAAGAATAACAATCTATAATGAAGAATGGAGTTTGGGAGATCGTACCTAGTCCTAAAGGCAAATTTGTGGTAACTTCCAAATGGATCTACAAGATCAAACATGCAATAGATGGAAGTATTGATAAACATAAGGCAAGATTTGTGGCTAGGGGCTTCTCTCAACTAGAAGGCATCGACTATGAAGATACATTTGCTCTGACAACAAGGTAGACAACTATATGTTCATTGGTCTCTTTAGCAACATCGATGGGATGGAGCATCCACCAAATGGATGTCAAGACTGCATTTCTGAATGGCACAATTGATCATGATGTCTATATAGAACAACCCTTAGGATTTGAAGTTAAAGATAGAAAGGCCTATGTGTGTAGATTGAAGAAGAGAATATATGGCCTGAAGTAAGCACCAAGGGCATGGTATGCTAGGATGGATGCATACCTTTAGAGATTAGGCTTCACAAAGAGTTCTGTTGATCCAAACCTTTATATTAAGGTGGTGAAGGGAGAGCCAATAATCATTATTATGCATGTGAATGACCTTCTCTTGACAAGTGTGGAAGGTCGAATTGAAGAATGTAAGAAGAAACTAGCAACAGAATTTGACATGAAGGATTTAGGGCTCATGCACTACGATTTGGGACTAGAAATCTGGCAAGGAACTGATGACATCTATCAAGGTCAGGGAAAGTATGTGATCAAGATGTTGAATAAGTTTGACATGATGGATTGAAAACCAATGATAACCCTAATGATCACAAATTTGAAAAGACTAAGGAGTTCTAAATCGAGCCTTATGGATCCTTACAAGTACAGGCAATTGATTGGCTCCCTAATGTACTTGGTGAATACTCGACTAGACATATGCTTTGTAATAAATGTTCTCAGTCAATTCCAAGTAGATTCGAAGCATGATCATTGCATAACAGCAAAACATATTCTGAGATATGTGCAAGGAACCATCCAATAGTGCCTAAAATACAATAGGAGGAATGATGTCCACTTGATTGGATATACAGATTCCGACTAGGGAGGTAGTGAGAAAGATGGAAGGAGCACTATAGGAGAACGTTTAAGTTTGGGATCCTCCATGATCTCATGGATGAGAACATAGCAATATATAGTTGTTTTGAGTAGTGCTAAGGTAAAGTATATTGTAGCCTATAAAGTAAGCAGAGAAGCGGTCTGGTTGAGGAAGCTACTATTTGACCTATTTGAAGGACTTATGGACCCTATAGTGATACATTGTGATAACACCAGTTGTATTCGATTTTCTAAAGACCCATTGTTTCATGGAAAGACGAAGCATATCAACTACAAGTATCACTACATTTAGAAACTAGTACAAAATGGTGTGTTGCAACTACAATATATCTCCACCGATGAGCAGGTAGCTGACATATTGACAAAATCTCTTCCTAATAAGAAATTTATGTATTTGAGAAACAAGTTTAGCTTGGTTAATGTATCCTCCCTATTTGAGAGGGAGAGATGGGCATATCATTCTTGTCTTCACTTGGGAAGATATAATGGACGATTGGGTAAGCAATTGGCACCCGATACTCTTTGAGGATGAGGTAGGGCATCCAAGATAAGAGTAGTCGTGGACCAATATTATTTGAGGACTAGCTATCTAGGATAAGAATAGTCCAAGGAAGGTCATACTCTATGAAAAACAAGTGGGGTATGTACCTTGAGAGACATTGGTTATTTTGTCTATAAATCATTGTTCTCACCAGCATTGTGCTCCGATCTTATGGAGAGATAGAGTTGTTAGTCAAGGCCTTCCTATATGACAATGTTGATTGTTATGATGCTAAATAGATGGGTTAACCATCTGACTCTTCTTATTAGATCTCTTCAGATTGAGAACGTCCATGTACCATTTATGAATACCTCCCTAGTTAAGAGGGAGTGTTGAAAAATGTGTAACTAGGTTTGGACTTCATAAATATGAAATGTAAATTTGATTCTTGTAAACTGTAAAATGAAAGAAAATTATTATTATTGGAGTTGATCCAGATCTTGTGGGGGGCCCTTGAGATCTAAAAAATTGAAATGCCAAAAAATTATGAGAACAAAGTAAACAAAAACCACCAAGAAACTTTTTATTAAAATAGAGAATAATTGTAAAAGCTACATTGTGGTGGATAATTTGTTCTTTCACAAAAGGTGACTTGTCACTTATAGCCATTTTTAGTTACAATACCATAGGTAAATTCCATGGGTGGGTAAATACCATGGGTGAATGAATACAATGGGTGGATTCCATTTACAATACCATGGGTAAATTCCATGGGTGGATAAATACCATGGGTGGCTGCCACTTACAATATTATGGGTAAATACCATGGGTGGAAGCCACTTCAATATCGTGGGTAAATTCCATGGGTGGATAAATAACATGGGTGGATGCCACTTTCCATTCGGACCGTTCCTCCCTCCTTAAGGAGAAATGGTCCTCATTGCTTAAAGTTCCCTCCTGAGAAGCCTTTGTTGAATATTAAGAGCCACTGGAGATAAGGGTTTTGTGTGGTTAACCCATAACTGTGCTGAACGAAGATATGAGGATAAAGATACCCTGTAATGCTTATGACCAACTGTGATACTAACAATGTGGGGCCTAGCAATTAGCCTTTGATGAAGCGCGGGTTTGTGGATGACCCATAACCATGATAAATGAAGATCCGAGGATAGAGATACCATGTAATTCTTGTGACCAACTATGATATTAATAGTGTGCGACCTAGCAAATGGATTTCGATGACAATGGTTTTGTACAGTCGACCCATAACCTTTGGTTTGTGGGTGGCCAATAACCATGATGCTTGTCAATCTGCTTGGAAAAAGTATGGTGGCTTGTATGGTAGATTCTCCTTTCCAATGTGATGTTTTAAAGACTTCTTTCACATTATTATTTTTCTAACAATAGACCTATCTTTGCAACTTTGTTGATAACTTTTGTTACAGGTGATGAAATCAAATTCCGCCAAAGACTCATTTGAGGTATTGAAGAGATATTTCCATTGATATAAGACACTTGAACTTTGATGACCTGTGTAGTGAGAAAATGATTCTTGAAACTCATGGTACGTGTGACCACGTCACGGTCCAGACATATGTAACTTCAGTTACTCATATCTCTCAAATTGGGAAACGAAATCAAATTCCGTAAAAAACCTATTTGAGCTAACAAAAAATAATTTAAAATAAGATATCTTACACCTTCAAAAATGCTCTATGGAGGTCGTGGAACTTCCAAGGTTGTTGAATGTTTTTTTTTTTTTTTTTTTTTTTTGTGTTTCATCCATCATTATGCTTCAAACCTTCATTCCCATGGAGTTGTAACCTACTCTGATACAACTGATCTAGATCTTGGGGGAGGCCCCCGAGATCTAAAAATTGAAATGCGAGAAAAATAGGAGAACACAGTAAACAAAAACCACCAAAGAACTTTTTATTAAAATAGAGAATAACTGTAAAAACTACATTGTGGTGGATAATCTATCATTTCACAAAATGTGACTTGTTACTTATAGCCCTTTTTAGTTACAATACCACAAGTAAATTCCATGGGTGGGTAAATACCATAGGTGAATGAATACAGTAGGTGGATTCCACTTATAATACCATGGGTAAATTCCGTGGGTGGATGAATACTATGGGTGAATGCCACTTACAATACCATGGATAAATACCATGGGTGGATGCCACTTCAATACCAAGAGTGGATAAATACCATGAGTGGATGAATAACATGTGTGGATGCCACTTACAATACCATGGGTGGATAAATACCATAGTTAGATGAATACCATGGGTGGATGCCACTTTCCATTCATAGCATTATGTAAAGTCCCACTAGCATAGATGGTTGAGGATGGGCCTCGTCAGCAAGGCGACCCAAGATCAAACCTCATGGGGGGTGGTTGTGTCTCGTGCTAGGGGGAGGAGACATGCTAAAAAATCTAGTTAGCTAAGGGCAGGTGTGGCCTAGGTTAGGTGCGATCCACGGGTGACTTTGATGGACTAGATGGCCCTGGGGCACAACTTCTCAAGCCACAGGACAAGCTTGGAGGATCACAGGCAACTTGACAAAAAAAAGCAATTGATCTAGATCTTGGGGGGAGGCCCTAGAGATCTAAAAATTGAAATGTTAGAAAAATATGAGAACACATAGTAAACAAAGAGCCACCAAGAAACTTTTTATTAAAATAGAGAATAATTGTAAAATCTACATTATGGTGGATAATCTGTTCTTTCACAAAATGTGACTTGTTAATTATAGATTTTTTTAGTTACAATACTGTTATTGGGAAATCTAGTGTCTATGCAGAGCTGCTAGTCCCACTAAGGCTGGTAGCTACCTTAGAAACAAACAAACTAAAACCACTTTCGTTTTCCTTTATGAGAAGTAGATAAGAGGGGAAAGAAGGAGACCAACCTCTGTCTTGCGCTTGGTTCCTTGCTTGATTCCTCTCCCTTCTGATAGATTTTTGCCACTCGCTTCCTCGTCTATCCAGCTTCAAAGAGCACCTGTAGAATCAAAGCAGCATAACACTATCTAAGAACATAGATCTAATATCATAAACAATATAGAACCAGATATATATTGACCACACAAATGCATATATCATTAATCATACAAGAATGTGGAGGAAAACTTGAATAGCTTTATCAATAATCAAGAATAGCAAAGAGGATTACAACCAATTGTTCTGACCCAGCCTCATCCTCTCAGCAAGAAAGCCCTTCTTCACCTCATGAAAAGCTTAGATCACCCAACACTATGATGTAACACCAAGAAACTAGCAGCACTTCCTTACAAGATACAAAATTCCAGCCTCCGGATCTCTAGGATGAGGGATCCATATATAGATGTTTGCAAGGGGGGTGAGTCAGCTTTTGAGATTTTATTAGTGTCCTCTCTTTGATAGTTCTTGATTTCACTTGGAGATTGATGATCTCTTACTCATCCCTGGGCGAATGCAGAGAGGCAAGTGTCACAGGAGAAGTTTTTGGAATATTCCATGATCTTCCACCTTGCAGATTGACCCTGCCATTTGTCCACTCTCACCCATCACACCACATAGAAGGGCTTTTCAGTATGCATCACACCTCCCATGTGTATTTAGGTGAGATGCAGCGCACTTTGACCATGGAGCAGGTGAGATGGTCCAATTTTGACCAGTTCTGAGTAGTTTTTCATGGAGAAATTCTGGGAGAAGATGTAATCAGTTGACCTTGTTCTTTTAGAGGTTGGAACAACAATTTTAGGGACTTAAGAGCCCTTTGTTTATGGACATTTATGATTGGGGTTGCAGTGCCCAAAAATGTCTATAACAGTTTCCCCCTAAAGCATGAGGTCGTTAATCTGTTGATGTCGGGTGAAATGCTTTATCATGAGGATCTGAAGTTTTTTCGAGCTGGAAGGTAACTTGTAATAAGATACAATACAATACATTATCTTCATAATATTTTCATGATCTAGCTGAGGCGGGCATTCCCATGCTCAACTTTATAAATTCATTTTCATGTACATAAGACAGAAAATTGTCTGAGTGCAGACTGATGATTTTGGTAGAGCCATCATCCTTTGGATTGGATGATTATCTGTGCAGTAATGATGTACATTTGATGTCTTTATTTTCCTGAATATATATCGCAGCCCGGATGGATGAAAGTAGATCCGGGGTCTTCAATCTTGTTCGATCTTCACTCAAAGTACAAGTTGATCCATGTGAGAGATGTTCTGGAGTCGAACATGGAAAGACATCACCTGATTACCTGCCAATGATGTAAGCTGTTAACAGGCACGAGAGGAATCACCGATAATGATGATGACCCTCAAGGTACTACAGTACAATTTATGTGGTGTGAATAAGGGACTTGGTGTCGAACACCACACAAAATCTTTTGGTCGAAGGCCATTGATGTAAACCTGTCGCCGGAAGTGAGAAACTTGCCATTGAGGCATGCAAGCTTCAAAGTACCGAAAGGGTTGTTCCTAGATCGACTTCCTGGATAATGAGCTGATGTCGACAAGAAGCGATTCGTCATAGGAGGGCCTTAGTGAATCCCACATCAATGAAACGAAATGGAGAAAATGATTTTAATGGAGGTGAAAATGATCTGATGATATAAGGTTCAGGGTGGCGGTCATGAAAGGATGGAGTGTAAATATATTGCAATGGATGAGACACAGGTGAATTCTCTGAGCGACTTCTCTTGAACATATCGGCGACACTGACATGATGGATTGGTAGCGTTAACCCCAAATATGGATGGTGTGATGGACCAATGGTGATATGACCAGTGAATGGAACAACCCAACCCGACTCGGATGCGGAGTGAAAGTGTCATGTTCATGAGCGACTTGCTACCAATAAAGTTTCTTCAAGTTTTCTTCCCAATTTTTCCCCAGTCATTGCTGATCAGTACCTCTTTATTTTTGTCAAGCTTGAGGAGGATAACATATGCTTGTTCTATAATTTGCCCTTTGGGCAAACCCATCGCTATGTTTTAACGAGCCTAGCGATAGTGAAACTCGTTCTTGTCTGTATGGACAAGTTTGTCGCTATTGAGTTTTAACGAGTTTAACGACAAAGATAACTCGGTCCTTTTCAATTTTAGAGAGTCTAAAAAAGGGACGTAAAGAAAACTCCAATAATCCTTTTTCGTCATATAATCCCTTGAGTCCGAAAAAGTATAAAACAATACAACAGGGATGAATTTTCGGTACTTTTAACGAGCCGAACAAAACAAGCGCTCGATCTTTTTGTGTAATAATCCCTCAAGTCCAAAAAGATTAAAATCTAAAAGAGGGATAACACTTCCGGTCACTTTAACGAGCTGGAGAGGCCAATTGCTCGGCAATCTTTTCATATTTTACGAGTCAGATGAAAAGAGCTTAAAGGAGACTCGTTTTTCGAGGAACGAGTGATAAATTCGGGTAGCAGCTGATTCTAGGTAAGGTTTTGAATTTTCCAATCACGACAGTGTCACAAGGATGGCTAACAGGATCACTCTTCGCAGCTGTTCCTCAAAAAGGGTAAACAATCAAATGGAGGTGAATGATCGGCCAATACAGAGTGGAGGTGATGATGAGAACGCGACAAAGGCTTCAAAGGATGATGATAATACATTCACGATGGTTATTTACTGGAAAATGGTTCATTTTTTAATGACCTTAAACTCTGGGGGAACATTTGCTCATTGCTTATGTTTATTTTTTAACGAGCTTGAATTCCGCGTTAAAACTGCTCGATCCAGTCGTAAAATAAGGGTGTCTCATTTAAAATGGCATTTTTTCAAAGCTTTGCCTCACATCCTTTCTTTATGCAAGTTAGGAAATGACCAATCCTGTGAGTTTAAAGGGTTAGAGGACCTACAAATTTAAAAAAAATAAATGGTCGCTCTTCGCTTGCACGCCAAAAGGTTTGCATGCTCTCAGGTATAGCAAAAAATTTCCAGGTTACCAAAGATTGTTCTATCCATACTTCAGGCAAAACACTTCCTCGGCGATGTTTACCGAAATAAACAAAGGTGAGTGGCACAACTGGCTCCACTCACATAACTTTGACGAAGGAATCTTATTCTAGTCTAATTTTATAAACTAGTCATATATCCTTCGCGGAAACCTACCCTATACCCAAGGTTTTCCTGTCAAAACAGGCCAGGGTGCATGCCCCCTGGGTTTCAGCCATGTCCTCCGAATCACTCGCGCTCATCAAGTGGACGGACTGGGGATTGATGAGACATTCCTTGCGTGAAAAGACCATTTAGGGATGGTATTTGACTATTTGCGATGTGTGAATCGGGGAATGAAAGCTGGTCTATGAGCTTGACCACTCTTCCTTCATGCGGAAAACACATTACTCTAAAGAGTGAGGAGACAATGGCTCCCATGCAATAAATATAGTCATGTCCAAGGAGTAGATTATAATCCAGGGGTCCTTGGACTACCATTACGTTCATGTGAACGATTTTCCTTCTCAATGTTATCGGCACATTGGGAAGGATCCCTAACGGTCGACTGGTTCCTTTGTCAAAACCTGTTAGATTTCTCATTTCAGGCAAAAGCGATGGCGAACCAAGCGCTTTCCAAGCCGTTGAGGAAAGGATACTCACAGAAGCCCCTTCATCTATGATGGTACCGACCATGACCATTCTATATATTTGAGCAATGATTCGAAATGGTACACTAGCCGGTAAGCGAGGTCTGCCTAGTAGATTCCAATCGAAGGAAACAACTAGGTTGCTTGGAGGTGGGACCGAATAGACGGCCGGATACGACTCTGACGAACTTACTTCCTGTGGTAAAGGAACAGGTAGATTGCCCCCATGTTCATCGAAGTCTGTGCTTATGAAGAGAATTTGGACGATGTCATTCTTGTTCTCTCCGGTGACAGTATCATCTGAAGATGGATCCTTTGAAGGCAAGACCGGGTCAACTGCCGCCTCGACCTTTTGACTTTCGTCTGGTGTGGATTCAGATGGTTTATCTTCAATTATAGATGCTTCGGCCAACCACAATGGCGTGTCAGCCAGATTTTCAACTAGTGATGGACTTGGCAAGAGTTTCTTATATCCAGGAGGAAGTCGTAATGGTGAAACCGGACGGTCGTCCAAAACTCTTTTAGTCTCGTCTAAGAAGCGACAATGGTGGACGGTGTGATCACCTTCACACAGTTTACAAGGAAATTTACATTTTCCTTTTTGTCTAGATGCTTCACTTTCACTAGTTGACGGTGTATTTTCAACATGATCATTAGAGGTTGATGACACCGGATTGTGCAAACGAGGAGACCAGTCCCTTAAGATCCGAGGGATGCAAGGACAATCTCGATGATAGTGGTCTCCTTTGCAAATGACACATGGTGATTTAGGCCTGGACTGTGCAGTGTGTGGATTTTCGCTAGACGATGCCTGATTGCCCCTTTTCGCCTTTGGCTCCTTCTTCTTCTTCTCTTTCTTCTTCTTCTCCTTCTTCTTCTCAATTACTTGATTTTTGACTTTACCAACTTTATCAAGCGAAGAGGAAGGAGGAGAGGGAGAGCTGGACAAAGTAGAAGGTTGGGGGGTAACTTTGGCATCATTTAGTTGCTGACTTGATTGTTCAGGAATCACGGTGTTCTGAACGATGGAGGTCGAGAAGAGCCATACGGGCAAGCCGATTGTCAATCCTGGAAGCGACAATGTGGCCATGTGGGGTGCACCAACATCTCCCCAAGAGGAGAAAGGACTAGGATTTCCTCCAAGGGGAAATCCTTGGTTGGTGGACTCCATTTTTCTCAACCTAAGACCAACGTAGGAAAGGTGATGTTTATTCCGATTAAAATAAATTTTAGACGCTTTGACACAACTTGTTTTTTCAATTTTTAAGAGTCGAGAAAAAACAAAAGATGACTCTAGTCGCCTTCGATTTTTAATGAGCTTGAAGTGACAAGTGCTCAGATGGACCTTTTCCTTTAAGGAGTCTGAAAAGGAATGAAAGAGACTACTCTGGAAATCTAGACAGAGGGATTACCAAACCAATCGCAAAACTGTAGAATACTTTTTACGGTACGGCAGTCAATCTTCCCGAATGCTGTGTTCAGTGCATTGCGATCGATAGGGCGGCAGACACGGCTTCCTATGGATAAAGGATAAAGCCTATTGTGGTCTCCCAATATATACTCGACGGTACGTGGGAGCACAAGTCCGTACTGGCACTTATCGTCTCAAAGTGGAGGAATCACCCAACCAGCAATGGAAACAACAGTTACCAGGCTTTACGATGCCGGAATACATCTCTAGCCTAGACTTCTAAATGTTGTGCGTTAGGTTCCAAAGCGTTTTTAGATTCATTAAATTTATTTTACAGTTGATCTTGCTTAAGAAATTTTCCTTTCAGGTTCACCACGTTATGTAGATATACAATTTCTAAAATGCAATCTAAGATGATAAACAATCTTTTAATCTTCTTTTTTGCAATGAAAATCCTAGCTACTAAGGAAAGAGAGACGATATTCTTTCAACATAGAGCAGAGAGCACACACTATATGCACTGTCCTAAATCAAACCAACAAACAGTCTAAATGAAAATGCACATGCATGTATTTGTTTTCAGCCTTCTTAATGTGTGAATGATAAAAAGAAAGCTAAGCGCAAATCTGAATTATTTTTCAAAGCGACATTACTAACAAGTTTCTTTTCAAGACAAAATGAAGGCAATGACGACACTTTGCGATTTGGAATTGAAAACTTGCTTTCGACACTTGAAAAACTTCTAATTCAAATCAAATACAAGAGTAACAATGTAATCGACTATCAAGAATAATCGGATTCTCTTCTATGACTGAAAATGACACTTGCGACACTTTCAAATCAAGAAACGACAGTTCAATTACGCTACTTCTTTGTAAAAGAGAACTGAAAATGGCTCAAAATGCATAAAAACGTTTATAGTTCTTTGCACAATGGAGGCGGAATAATAGTAAGGAAGGGGGTTCCAACAGAGGTATACTGACTACAGACAACAAAACTCCTGAATAGAGCTGAAAAGAGTGAACACAGAAACCAAAACCTAATAGCAGAAGAGGTCTTGTCTGATCAGCGCACCTGTAACACAGGTAAAGTGAGATGCAGCGCACCTAGTACACACAGGAAGTGCGATGCATCCAGATTCCAAAGAAGAGACAGTGCGATGGTCCAGGGACGAGACTTCAACTGGGTTCCGGGTCACAGTTTGCAGCTCAGTTCAAGGATTTAGGCCGAGCAAGTGGTAATCAGTAAATAAATCACAGGGGTAGATCTAAGGAGGTTACTAGAGCCACCACAAGGGCAATTAGAGAGCTTGTAAATCGATTGTTCAGTTCATAAACAAAACCCAGAGATAGACTGAAGCAACATTGATCTACTTTGCACTTGCATAGCAAATGCAGTTCGAAGGCTAGCTGGCTTGACTTCAGGCTCCGTCTATAAGTTTATAAAATAAACAAATATAGACAAACAAACAATCTATTCACTCCCCAGCGGAGTCGCCATTTTGTTATCGGGAAATCTAGTGTTTATGCAGAGCTGCTAGTCCCACTAAGGCTGGTAGCTACCTTAGAAACAAACAAACTAAAACCACTTTCGTTTTCCTTTATGAGAAGTAGATAAGATGGGAAAGAAGGAGACCAACCTCTGTCTTGCGCTTGGTTCCTTGCTTGATTCCTCTCCCTTCTGATAGATTTTTGCCACTCGCTTCCTCATCTACCCGGCTTCAAAGAGCACCTGTAGAATCAAAGCAGCATAACACTATCCAAGAACATAGATCTACTATCATAAACAATATAGGACCAGATATATATTGACCACACAAATGCATATATCATCAATCATACAAGAATGTGGAGGAAAACTTGAATAGCTTTATTAATAATCAAGAATAGCAAAGAGGATTACAACCAATTGTTCCGACCCAGCATCATCCTCTCAGCAAGAAATCCCTTCACCTCATGAAAAGCTTAGATCACCCAACACTATGATGTTACACCAAGAAACCAGCAGCACTTCCTTACAAGATACAAAATTCCAGCCTCCGGATCTCTGGGATGAGGGATCCATATATAGATGTTGCAAGGGGGGTGAGTCAGCTTTTGAGATTTGATTAGTGTCCTCTCTCTGATAGTTCTTGATTCCACTTGGAGATTGATGATCTCTTACTCATCCCTAGGCGAATTCAGAGAGGCGAGTGTCACAGGAGAAGTTTCTGGAAGATTCCATGATCTTCCACCTTGCAGATTGACCCTGCCATTTGTCCACTCTTGCCCATTGCACCCCATAGAAGGGATTTTCAGTATGCATCGCACCTCCCGTGTGTATTTAGGTGGGATGCAGTGCACTTTGACCATGGAACGGGTGAGATGGTCCAATTTTGACCAGTTCTGAGTAGTTTTTCATGGAGAACTTCTGGGAGAAGATGTAATCAGTTTACCTTGTTCTTTTAGAGGTTGGAACAACACTTTTAGGGACTTAAGAGCCCTTGGTTTATGGACATTTATGATTGGGGTTGCAGTGCCCAAAAATGTCTATAACAAATACCACAGGTAAATTCCATGGTTGGCTAAATAACATGGGTGAATGAATACAATGAGTGGATTTCACTTACAATACCATGGGTAAATTTCATGGGTGGATAAATATCATGGGTGGATGAATAGCATGGATGGATGCCACTTACAATACTCTGGATAAATACCTTTGGTGAATGAATACCATGGGCGGATGCCACTTCAATACTATGGGTAAATTCCATGGGTAGATAAATACCATGGGTGGATGAATACCATGGCTAGATGCCAGTTACAATACCATGGGTAGATAAATACCATGGCTAGATGAATACCATGAGTAAATGCCACTTTCCACTTGAATCATTCCTCTCTCCTTAAAGAGCAAAGGTTCCCATTGATGAGGCTCATCAGTCGGTATATCATAAGGGTCACAATGCCATCCTCCAACTTATTAAATTATATTTTTCTCACATTTATCTACAAAATTTGTTATATTATGCTTAGTGTGAGGGGTAAAATATGTGTTGCCATGTCATGTGGCCTAATGTGTGTTAAACGTAGGAATTGGAGAAATTTTGTGATAATTTGAGTGTCGGAGCTCAAAGTAAACAACAAAGAGATATTCTAGGAGGTTGTCCACCTCCTTAACTCCTCAAATCAACAAAATATCACCACTCTCTCTCTCATCAACTCGAGGCCATTAGCAGCCAAGCAAGCTGAGGTCATTGGCGGTTGTTACACAACATTTTGTCACTGTCCATGTACTCTCGTTCGTTGATCTTGGAGGACCTCTACAATGAACCCTGCATGCTTTGCCTTCATGAAGAAATTCCCATTGTGTCCCTCTTCATGAGCAGATCAATTTCCTTTTGCACCATTTCCCATGAAACTTATGTTTTGCCTAGTTTACAAGACCAGCGCTAATGGCCTTTGTCTCCCCCGTGCCGATGTGCAGAGATTAGCACTACTCCTCGCACCGACCGGAGTGACTGAGTTGTGTTCCAGTCGTGCCAGTCCTGTTATGGAAATTTTTTAAATTAGAGCCGAAGCTTCCAGCTCTAGAAGCTTCGTAACGGAAGTCTGGTAAATGGTTTGGCTGGATGGGGTCGAGGATGACAATTTGGGCTCCTCTCCCCTATAATGATGGAACTACCTCAAGGGACAAGTCCTTCTCCCATGAGAAGAGGATCCATCTCCCATCCATATTTCCTATATAAACCTCCCTTCTTCCCAAGCACAAGCTAGTTGCAGAGTTAGAGTGTTGATATTAGTGTGCTTATGCTATTTTGGCTTGGAGTAGACAACAAGCTATTACTAGTTGTAGCTATCTAGTTGTGTGAGGGAGAAGCGTGATTTGGTTTGGAGTGAAGTCTAAAGGGAAGAGCCTTAAAACTATTGTTGCTTGAGGCCATCATGGAATGCTAGAAGAAGTGTGTGGGAACTTGGTCTTGTCAGAGGAGGACTGCAACGTTAAGACGAATGGTTGTAATCTCTCTTTGATATTAATATATGCAACTATCGATTGATTTCCTACATGTTTTGTAATATTACATATTCATGGCTTAATGTTTCTTGACTTGTTAAGTAGGTTGAATTGCAATTTGTCTATTATCATGTTTGTTGTCTGTTGTTGTTTACTTGTTTCAGGAGCTTGAAGAAGGAAGCAAGAGATAGTTGGAGCGAGCAAGCAAGGACATCATCAAGCAGGATAAGCGGACCAAGAGGTAGGCCCTCTTGATTGATTCTAACCTAAGGAAATCTTCCATAGAATGTATCTGTTGTGGCTAGACCCATTATCGGGCTAGAGGAATTCGTTCATGTCTGCACTTATAATTTTACTTCACCACAAATTGGCGACTCCACTAGGGATCCCATCCTTTTGTTTGTCTTGGGTTTCATGATTTCGTGAGAACTTTTCTAGTTCCACATTTTCCCTTTGGTTTTGTTTCTTTTCTCTTGTTTACTGGTCTCAGTCTAAAATTCATACTACCAGATCTAGTCCCTGTTTTCAATTTTTTTTCTTTTCCTTAGCTTCCTCGATCAGTGTGCTTAATTCGCTGATAGTCACACCGACCAATGCGAGTTGCTGAGAAACAGTCGCGCCGACTAGCCTCTGGCACTTGTTGTCAGTTAGGCAGTCGTGCCGATGCCTGTAAGTGAAGATTAGGGCTTGACCCCAATCTTGGCCAATGTGTTATGCTCTTGTGGTTTTGACCCCATAAGCCTTTTTGACCGTTTTCTCCCTGATTAGAAAGCTACTTTTCATTTGGTTTTGTTTGCTTGTTGGCTTATCATCTTTCTACTTGATTGATTGAGTCATTGAGTGGCCAACGACACTAGGGCATCTAGTTGGTCGTCCATTCAGCAGTTTGCGAACTCACTAAGTCGGGTTGTAGGTGTGCTTACTCTTTGCATTTTGTTTTTGGTCCTTTTTATGACTTTGACCTCTTTTTGCACAAGTTTGAAAAGTTACGTTGGCTTGCCTAAACGTTTATTTTCCAGCATAGATTACATTGTTGGTCTTGTGTTTGGTAAGGTTGGTGTTTCATTGATCTGAATGGACTTCTATTTTCATGTGTTCATCTGCTTGGAGAGCTTATTGTCTCGAGAAATTTTTTACTGAAGGATTGTATGCGAAAATTTTGTTTCGTTGTTTCATGAAAAAGGTATGAAATTCTAGCTTGTTGCATCATTATGTTACGATAACTTGCATCTTTAAAAGAATAGAATTGCATCGGCATTTGAAAAAGGAAGATAAAATTTTGTTCTTGAAAGGACTAATAGATAAGTGCTTGTCAAGTAATTAAGAATTGGAATGCATTTTTCATTAGTTTATTTTTTGAAAAAGTAAGGTAGTGAAAGGTCATTTCATTTTCAGTTGCTTGATTGTTTGCATTTGATTAAGTAATTTCTACCCTCTCTAGTGTAGGCATTTCATCGAATTGAAAGGGTCTTATCTCATTTATTTGCATTTAAGGTTTTTCGAGTAGCATTGCTAAGACCTAAAAACTGAAACACAACTCAAGATCAACTTTAAAATGAATTCAATTAACCTAAGGCGCGTTTGACATTAACGATCATATCTAGAAGGTCTAGGCTAGATACCTGTTCTGGCGTCTTTAAACCTAGCAGCTGTCGTTAGCTTCGGCATTAGACAATGCTAGTACGGATTTGTGCTCCTCGTACCATCGAGTATATAACGGGAGACTCAACTAGGTTGCAACCCTTTTATCCTTAGGAAGCCGAGTCAACCGCCTTGCAAACGTGATACAACAAACACAACATTCGGGGATATTACCTGCTCGTACTTCTTGTTTCTCTAGGAGGTATTCTGTAGTTCACGGTTGCCTGGTAATCCTGTTTACCTAGATCATCTAGAGCAGTCATTTGATATTTTTGACTCATTAAACTTAAAAGATCATTCGAGCACTTGTCCTTTCGAGCTCGTTTCCAATCGAAAGCGATAAATTCATCTTTTGTTTCTTTCTCGACTCTTAAAAAATGAAAGAGAATCAGTCTTTTATGCATCTTAATATTTGATTGCCCATGATCCAAAACACCCTGTTAGTATTTTTGAGACCAAATCGCGAGTTTCCTTAAAAGAAAATTTTAAAGCCTTGAAGTTATTTGTTCCATCGACTAAGACAAGGTCATCGTGGCTGAACCATCTGGTTCACCCAATTCCTCTTCCTCTCCTCCATATGAAAGATTGTCTGAGGAGTTGTTTCCTAAGTTACTAGAGTCACTCGAGGACCAAAATGTTGAACTCGCAATTGTTTTGAGTATTCAACCATTGACATCTTGTCCTCTGCCTACTTTCGATACTGGGTCATCTGCTAATCTTGGCCCGGAATATCTGGACAACCCTGTTCGAACTCCAGAGAACTCACTGACCACTGACGGTTAGCTTGGACTTTTTATCTAGCCTCCGAACCCCCTGTTTGACCCTGTTGAGATATCACTGCAGCGTCCTTATAGTCTGTACGACCAACCGGGTGTTCCTTTGGAACTATCCCCTCGTACTTGTTCGACCATTCGTCATCGTTTGTTTTCAAACATGGAACCCGAAGGCGATGCTCCAGTCACATCTTTGGATGAGTTTGAAGTTTCTACTCCACACACTGTTGAGGGGGAAGAATTGCAATTGCAATTTCCTCCCGAAGGTTTCCATTTTTCGGAAGGTATTCTTGCTAGTTTTCCACCCAACTATGTGTCTTTGGCGTAGTTGGTTTCAGGTACACCTAGTGCCTCATCACTTTACCATAATCCTGTATGGGCATCAGGCGCCAAGCCTATGTCAGGTCCATTCGTTACGAACATGAATTCCCAACAGGTTTTTACTTCAGTCCCGGTGCAACCCATCATTTTGAATACTCTTGTATCATTGATCATAGTTAGCCATCAGGCACAACCGACAGTTTCGAAGATTGTCTTTGTTAGTCCCTCCATACCGCTAGTCAATGGTCAGATTGTGCCACCACCTGGGGGGCAGAACTAGAATGTTTCTATGGTGTCAGGTGTCACTAATGTGAGTGACTCACAAGCTCACATGCTTGGTATAAACCAACCTTCTTATGGTATTATTTATAACCCTGCTGATCCTAATGGATCAAGCAATGTCCAGTACCAATAGGTTCAGAATCCCGTTGGTCCGTTTGGATCGAGCAATGTTTAGTATCAGCAGTCCTATGGGGCTCAGTTCCAATGCCAAAATCATTATGTTCCATATGTTTCTCAAGGAATGGTTAATCAACCTTACACCCTCCAATCTGGGCAATACTTCTAGCCTGGCTACGGCCAGATTCAGTTTGGCAATTTCCTGGGCACTGTTCAAGTACCCTTGCAATAGCAAGGACAACCTCTACAACAACAAAGCCAGCCTTTGTTACCACAAGGGAAACCTTTGTTGCAACAAGGGATCTCTGCGCAACAGCAAGGGAAAATTATCCCGCAGCAAGGTCACCTGCAACAACCGCAAGGTCAATCCTTACAACAGTTGCAGCAAGCTGCACAACAACAGATGCAACATGCTTCACATACGTCTCAACCCATGTCCTTGCAGGGCCAACCTCTGTAGCCCCAGGGACAAATTTTTCAACCGCAAGGTCAACCCTTGCAACAACAAAACCAACCAGGGTAGAAACAACCCTTGTATACATATCAACAAGGTCAACCCTTGCAGGGGCAGGGTCAAGGTCAAGTCCTGCAGCAGCAGGCCCAAAATCCTCATGTCCTAGGTCAACAGGTTCAAAATCCTGTCGACCAAGGGCATCAGGTACAAAATCCCTACGTCTAAGGGCAACAAGTGTATCAACCTTATGCCCAAGGACTGCAGGTCTAGAATCCTCTTGTTTAGGGACAACAGGTTCATCAACCATATGTTCAAGGACAACAAGTCCCATATCCATATGTCCAAGGTCAATAGGCTCAACAACCTTTTAACCTGTACATTGCTTATCAACAACCTATGCCTGGACAGTTTCAAGGTATTCAAGGTCAAAATCCTCCCTATGGTCAAGGTAATCCATAATGGGGGTAGCCTAAGATGCCATATGGCCAAAATTCCCCACTATGGGTCCAAAATCCTTACCAGCAGGGATGGGCTACTCCTTATGGGCCCGCTTATCAACTTGCCATGCCTTTTAACACTCAATTACCCTTCTTGGCTACACTCGAGTTGCTAGATGTATCGCGCCTTACGAATGATCCGATCCTTCATTCGCCGTACTGGCCTCCGGTGTCGTCCAAGATACCAAGTGATTGCCCAAAATTCGATGGAAAATCTAAAGAAGATCCTCAGGCCCATGTGATGACATATCACCTTTAGTGCTCATCAAACTCGTACGTAGACGATTCCATTCATCTCTGTCTTTCCAACGAACCCTCATGGGTGCTGCAACAAAATGATACATTGAGTTACCTCAAAGTACTTACCATGACTTTAACTCTTTAGCCATGGCTTTCCTCACGCATTTTCAGTTGCCGGTTCGCTATGAAACTGGCACCTATTTGCTCACATCGCTTAAGCAAGATACTGTGATGCACATCTCTGATCACATCTATGCATGGAGACGTAGACATTGCCTGATCAAATTCGAGACTGCTGATCAATTGCTCACTGAATGGTTTACCAAATCATTTGTAGCCCCAATTTCTCGTGATATAGCGATGGGTGGATGCATCATTGAAGTGCAAGCCATCACTCATGCCCAATACTTGGATCTAGTTTATTCTTAGTCTGGAACTTTATACGAGTTATTACCCAATGCTCCGCGACCATCATCCAATCCCGCAGCGTCAAAGTCACCAACTGTTCCTCCCGTCGATGGAGTTATTGGTTCATTATCCCAAACCCCTACTAAAACTTCTTCCAAACAGAAGTCGGTCTCAAATGCTGTACCTAGTACTTCATCTCACAATCCACCTGGCTCTGGTAAAACCTCAGAGGTCCTTGCTATCCAGTCTACTGCAGCGGACAAATCCTAGAAAGTAAAAAAGAAAGGAAAAGGCAAAGCTAAAGTTGATGCCCCGAAACAGGGCCCTCCCAAATCATCTGCTCGCGAATCTTCGCAATTGAAACCTAAGTATCTCTGCCTCGTTTGCGAGGAAGATCACTACACTAAGGATTGTCCACGACGATCCGAAGTTAGTTGCCTACTCAAAGGGACCCTTGCTGTCCTCAAAGAGCCATTTCCGTCTTAGCAGACCCAAATGATAGACCAACCCCGATCTGCTTCCTCCGGATCTCAAGTGTTCATGATGAGCACACCTATTAATGTGGCTACCTGATCGAAAGACTATCAAACTCTAGCTCCGACAGTTGGGAAAGAGAAAGAAGCTGCACCTTCTTCTTCTACCCCGAGTTCTAGCCCTCTGCATATTGAACGCCCTAACCCTGATTCCGCTATGCGGCTCAAGGTGTACTGCGGAAATCCTCGTATAATTCCAACGCATGAGCTGCTCAACACTACAATATTGTTGAGGATTTGGCTTAGGCGCCGTCAGCCATGTCGGCTCTCGAGGTACTCCAAACTTGCCCATCACAGCGGAAATATTTGCTGTCAGCTATCGGGGGCATCGATCCCACCGATTCCAATTTGATATGTTTTGATCTAGAAAACCATGTTCCACAGCTCCCTCATTAGGTTTCCTTTCTTATTAAGGTAATCATCAATGAGAAGACCATCCACCACATTGTCATCGATGAAGGTGCTTCCACCTGCATCATGTCAACCGCATGTTGGAAGGCTATTGGTTCCCCTTCATTGAACCAATCTCTAAACACTTTAGAAGCCTTCGATGGGCATGATTCGCGACCCTTTGGTGTCCTACCTAACCTTGCCATCACCCTAGAAGGCAAGACAATGCAAGTCAAAGTAGAAATTGTTGACGCCAATCCCAATTATAATCTTCTACTTAGCAGAAGTTGGACTCATGCCATGCATGCCGTGGCCTCCTCTTTGTTTCGCATGATCCATTTTCCCCATCAAGGGAAGATTTTCACTGTCGACCAGTTGTCTTTCTTTGTCTCTTCCTCCTCGAATGACAATGTTCCATATGACAAGCACTCTGGTGCTCCCTATCAGAGTGTGGGGGAAGGTATCTTCAAAGATTCTACCTTAATGGGAATTTTTCCACTCCCACCTCCTCATGTTGCCTTTGTCAACATGATCTTGGTCAATCCAATCCCTGGGTCATACCTGCACTAGATCTTATTGATACTTGGGGCGAGGTTATGCCGCTTAGTCCCGTCGAAGTCAATTATGTGAAATTTGTTTCGACTTCAAACTCTGCATCCTCTGAGTCTCATACGTCGAAGACCTCTCTCGATACGTACTCTCAATCCCCTTGGCTTGGCACTTTGGAATCGTTTGATCCCTTAGTCGAGACCTTCCTTGCTGATGAAGGTATCATGGAAATCATGTCTCTCGAGGAACCACCATGAATCGATACTCATCATCGCTCCTTGTTCCTGCCTTGCCTGATGGTCATGTCTACCATTTTCGAAGAGTCCTCTTCTCCATTTTCGCCACCGACTGTTACTCATGAAATATGGTCGGAAGGAAATATGGGTAATATTACCCAAATGATGCCGATTGACATTTCTATCAAACCCGGTATCGTTGAAAACGTTCATATTGGGGTATCTTGTTCTCCGGATGAGATCAAGAAATATACTAATCTATTTCAGGAATTCCGTGATGTGTTTGCATGGTCTAACGAAGAAATTCCCGACATTGATCCTAGCATTGTGGTGCATGAAATACCAACTTATCCACACGCAAAACCTGTTCGCCAACGGCTTCGCCCGGTGCACCCTAGGAAGGTCGCTGCCATTAAGGGTGAAGTTGAAAAGCCTCTCAAGGCTGGGTTCATCTATCTCATCCCCCTTATAGACTGGGTGTCCAATATTGTCTCGGTGACTAAAAAACAAGGCACGATCCACGTTTGCATGGATTATCGAGATCTCAATCATGCCTGTCCTAAAGACAACTATCCTACTCCCTTCATTGATAAAATCATTGATGAATGTGCCGAGAGTGAGATATTTTCCTTTATGGATGGTTTTTCTGGTTATAACTAGATTAATATCGCACCAACCGATCAAGAAAAGACAACCTTTATCTGCCCATGGGGTACGTTCGCGTACAAGAAGCTCCCTTTCGGCCTCAAAAATGCTGGAGCCACGTTTCAACGGGCAATGTCCTATGCATTTCATGATATTCGCAACATTGTCCAACCTTACTTGGATGACCTTCCTGCTCATTCTCGTAAGTGCCAAGATCACCCAGACCATCTTCGATAGATTTTTCTATGCTGCAGACACTATAACATTCGGTTAAATTTGCACAAACGTGTTTTCTATGTGGAATCAGGACGACTCCTCGACTTCATCGTTTCCAAGGACGGTATTCACCTAGATCCGCTAAAAGTCGAGGCCATTGTAAATTTACCCCCTCCATCCTCACTGCACCAACTCTAGAACCTGCAAGGAAAGGCCAACTTTCTTCGTTGTTTTATACTCAACTATGCCAGGCTAGCCACAGGATTTACCCAATTGCTCAAACAAGAGACGCCCTTTGTATGGGACGAGGTGGCCCAAAAATATTTTGATGATCTCAAGGCCATCCTCATAAATGCTCCTCTGTTGCACTCACCGAACTATTATCGAAATTACTTCCTTTACCTAGTAGTGGCCCCTAGCACCATTGCTATGGTCTTGGTCTAAGACGATGATGAAGGCAGTGAACATGTAATCTACTACCTTAGTCGGCTCCTCGACACTGAAACGTGTTATGCACATGTCGAGAAGTTGGTTTTGGCTGCTGTTCAGGCTGTTCAACACTTTCAGCACTATATCCTTTTACGTACGACTACAGTGATTTCTGAATGCAACCCTATGACCTATATCCTGACTCGTCAGTTGTTGGCGGGCAAGTATTCTAAATGGACCGTCATCCTGCAAGAATTCGATTTGGACTTCACTACGACCAAATCTAAGAAGTCACTTGTTTTCACCGAATTGATTTGTTCCCTACCCTCCAAGGCTCTCCCTATTGGTGCAGATGAACAACTTCCAGATGAGACCCTTTTCCTAATTAGCACCCTTGATCCATGGTACGGTGATATCATCATGTATCTCCAAATGTCCACGTTTCGGTCCGCGTTGACCAAGGATGATTGTCAAAGGATTCGACATCATTCCCAACCCTATCGTATTATTGGAGATACTTTATACAGTGTCTGCGTCGATTCAGTTCTTCCCCGATACCTTACGATCGAGGAAGCTGAAAGAGTTCTCAATGATTGCCACTCCAGGGCATGTGGTGGTCACATGTTTGGTTATGCTACAACTCAAGAAATCCTTCGCGTTGGTTATTTCTGGCTGTCTATCTTCAACGAATGCATTCTTACTGTTTGTAAGTGCCACGAATGCCAAATTTACCAACACAAGATGTGCGCCCCACCCACTCAACTACACCCCGTCATTACCATTGGTCCCTTTGCCAAATGGGGCATCGATTATTATATGACATGTAACCCTCGTTCGGCCGGGGGGCATGGCTATATTATCGTTGCTGTGGATTATTTCACCAAATGGGTCGAAGCGATGTCTACATATTCTATAGATGGTAAGACGATGACTCAATTCCTTTTTAACCATGTTATTTCTAGGTTCGATATACCCCAAGCCATTGTCATAGACCATGGCTCCCATTTCAGAGATTACATGATGGCTGAGTTGACATCTGCATTGGGCTTGCACCACGATGGCTCGACCCCATATTACCCTCAGGACAACAAACAAGTTGAAGCCGTGAACAAGGTCTTAGTCACAATGCTTCAATGTACTATTGGGATGCACAAGTCAAATTGGCATCTCATGCTCTTTTCAGCTCTGTGGGCCTACCAAACCTCAACCAAATACGCAAATGGTTTCACACCATTCCAGCTGGTCTATGTTCTGGAAGTAACATTGCTGATCAAATGCGAGATTCCTTCACTCAAGTTAGCTGTTGAACTCCTCCCCGCACTAGTAGAAAATGATGAAATTAGTGACTAGGTGACTAAAAAATTTAGTCACCGTAGATTTTCCAAGTGAAATACTACCAAAATTGAGCAATATCAACTGACCCAACTAAAAATGACTAACATAAATGACTAATTTAGTCCCAGGTTAAAATATATGACTAGCTAATAAGTAATACAACTAAAAATGACTAACATGAATGACTAATTTAGTCTATGAACAAAAATATGACTACCTAGCAAGTACTACAATAATAGAAATTAGTCATTTATCTTAGTCATTTTAATTGTGTCACTTCTCCAATCTAAACTTACAAGTGATAGGGGATTTAAAGGTTGTTATAGATTGGATGAAAGGTTATACTTCCTTAAACACTTCTTTATTGGATTAGTGGATGATTACAATTAGGGAGTTGATTAGAATCTTCAAGGTTATATCCTTTGATAACATTCACATGGAATTAAATTCAAATCATTTTTCAAGTGTGCATGCACATAACATCCTTGTGAACCATCAACTTTAACAACAACCTCACACTTCCACACATCGTCTAGAAATACTGATGGACAAATACAACAATGCCAACATCCAACAAAAACGCATGTAATAAAGAGGAAACACTAATAAATACATGTAGAATCCTCAATCCTTAGTTCTAAAGATTACACAACGCATGATGTTCAAATCAATCAATCAGAATCTAGGCTATGGATTATTAATGTGGTAATATGAATGAGAAGGGAAAAATTATTAGCAAATCATCGACTCCAACTTCACTCTCACCCTCCACATAGCACCAAGCACAACAATTCTTCCAAAGCGTATACAATGCTAACAAGCAGGAGAAAATTTGAGAAATGCAAATAATAATAATTACAAACACCAAGCGATATCAATCCAATTGTAAACCACAATGGTGATGATTACAACATCAACAACTAAATACCCAAAATCTCTCTCTCTCTCTCTATATACGTATATATATATACCCATTCAAATTTTCAACTTGAAATATACCTTGGTTTTTAGCTTTAAAAATATTAATAGTTTCACTTTTTATTCTGAGATGTCTATCATATTTATATTTAGCCTCTCTAACACGCTCTTGGTTTTAATGTATTTCATATATGAGTTCATTCTATATCTAGCTTAACATTATAACAAAAACTAATATAACGATTTTAATTTGCAAAAACTAATAGGATATTCATACTCAATGAAAAAAAGCATTGTATTATAACTTACAAGTAAGAACATCTTTTATATCATAGTAATCCGTATTTTCAAATTGTTTTCCATGATGAATCCATTTAATTTAATAATTTGTGTTATCAAAGAACCAAATCATTTTCCATTTTACTAATAATGAAATTAATGCATCTTATTGATTTGCATTATATGATTTTTTTTTTTCAAGGTAAAAATGTTTTTGCATTGTATCATTAGTGAAATCAATGCACCTAATTGATTTGCATCATACGATAGTATTTTTTTTCTTAAGTGAAAGTGTTTTCATTCCATCAAATCGTTAATTTACATCAAAATATGCTGAAATATTTCATGGTCTGCCACTATAGAAACTTGACCAAGCACAAAATTCCATTTTCCTCAAGAGTCACACAAAAAGTTTACTAATAGTGTACCAAAAAAAAAATGCGTTTGTCATGGGCTATAGGGATGTACTAAAGCAAAAAAAAAATGTAAGTGGGACTTGATAGTAGATAACTAGAGAACATAATTAACATTTAATATTTTCTATATTCTAAGGCTTCCACAGGGATATGATCCCTTTTACTTCCTAGAGAACAACCTAGAGTAGGGGGCAACTCAAAGTGGGCTTTAATTTTCCTTAGTTTATTGTCCATGGAGCACACTAACACATACAATTCATCCAATTAAAAAACATCTCTTCTTAGGTAGTGTTCTTGTCCACCGCCATGCATCCGAATAATAACCTAAGGTGCCAGTAAAGATTGACTATATGTATATAGAGATTAAGGAAACTCTAGGAATGAACCATGTTTGGAACCCATCTCTCCACCTTAGTAAGCACCTCAGAGTTAGTAATGCATTATATTTCATCTAGGATGTCACGTTTAGCTTAAAAATTTTCTTCTTGAACACTTCTAAGAGTAATCTCATGATAAGGAGTAGCAAAGCTTTCAATTCATTCTTGGGTTTTAGGGCTTCCAATGTCCCTATAATAGGAAGTTATATGGTAGACCTATGCTTTCTGTCTCATCATAGTCTCCATAGGAGAATGAAACTATAAGAAATTAGAAAGAAAGAGTTTCTAGGAGGGACAATTCCACAACTATAGGCTAGTGGGAAGTGGAAGGTGAAAGTGGTTGGGGCTAATGAGGTTAGAGGACAAGATTGTGTGCCTGAAAAGGGGAGAGGAATTCAAGCTAAGAAAATATAGTGAGGAAGTAATTAGTTAAACGCCAAGAAAAAATGACGAAAATTAAGTAGAAGTAGCTTCAATGGACTAGGGGAATGGCCTCAACATTGCAAGTTCAGTAAGAAATACTACCAAATTTGTCAATGGGGATGAATCACTATAGGGTGAAAAACATAAAATGATACACAAGTGGCCAATGTTACTTCTAAATACTTATGATTGGGCTCAAAACTCCCAAAATATACGAGACACCATTACACCAATGTACAGTAGGAAATTGCATACAAGTAATTAACCCGATCCTCATGCATAGAGAGATGGCTCAGGTGCCATCATAATTGTCTACCTCCTAGAATGACTAATGTGAAAATTTAGATTAGGCTTACAAACCATGTTAGTATTCAAAGTACAATAGGAGTTAAAAGACTAATGAACCAAGGGAAATATGCCATTAGAAAAACATGGATGACATGACTCATGGGGTGGTAACATAGTTATGGCACATAGATAAACCAATGCAATTGCATGTGCATTTTAATTCATTGGGGGTAGTGATGAAATGTATCCCTCCTCTTGTAGCAATTGGGACTGTGGCCTCATTCCCCCCCATTTGTCTCATGCTAGACAACCCATCTAGGGATGCATTATATGATTATTGAAATCGATGCGATTAATTGATTTTTCTTAGGCTTATTTGATACAATGCATTTATTGAATGAGTAATAAAATAGATTGTATTTTCACTAAAATCAATGCATCTCATTCATTGGATAAATAGTTTTCATAAAAAAAATTATAATAAAAGATTAGTATCTTATAAACAAAGTGTTAGTATTTACCTTCTAATAGAATATTTATTTTATAACATTATAATATGTATTTCTAAATTGCTTTGCAATATATTAATTTTGAAATCACTTAAATAGTTTTCACTCTATTACTTATCAATTTTCCCACTATTATTTCTTAAATCAATACATATAATCATTTTTAGTTATATAATTACATAAATTAATAGAACCAAACTAAGCTATGGATTATTAATGTGATAATATGAATGAGAAAAGAATACATATTAGAAAATCATAGATTCCAACTTCACTCTCACCCTCCCACATAACACTAAGCACACTAATTGTTCAAAAAAATCTATAAAAACGTAGGAGAAAATTTGAGTAAATGAAAATATTAATAGTTAGGAATACCCCACTGTAAACCATAATGGTGATGATTGCAACCTCAACAACAAAAAGTCACAAAAATAAGGGAGATCCATCCACTTATAAACTGCAATAGGGAACTTTGCTGCATCATCCCACAAGTTCATTTATAGAAATGAAATGAAATGATATTTTAAGGTCCACGAGACTAAAAATAGTCTATGAGACCATTAGTTCCCTGTTTTTTGCTCTTTGCAATTCAGTCCTTTTCCCATTCAAATTGATGATGAGCTGACCCAACCTTCCAACAATCTCTTCGCTAAAAAGACAATGCCAAGAAACTGATGCTAACATGTTCTCAGAACTTTCTCTAATAGTGATTTTGGAATGGAATATGTTTTATTTGGCAAGGCTCAGCGGTGAATGAGCGTGGAGTATTGTAGATGGTAGGCAGAGGAGTTTGGAGTAATACGACAAGCGTGGACAGTGGAAGCGGCAATGTAGTTAGATGAGTTACTGATCAGTTATAAATTAACCAAGAAAGGAATGTAACTGACAGGAAACTGAATACAATCACACAAGAAATAACACAGGAGTTACGTGGTAAAACCTTGACAGGGTGTCAAGGAAACATCCACGGGGCAAGGGATTGGAATCTCTATTCAATCAACAAATGATTCTCCACACAATAGTTCGGGCATTCATTAGTTTTATATGAGCCTCCTTAGTTACATAACCGATGTTCCGGTATAAAACTAACTTGTTAATAATTAATACATTTTACCCAAATTTACATAATTAGTTGTCAAACTTCCAACGAACTCCACCTCGACAACAATTTTCCTAATCCCTTGCCCATGCCCATTCACCATCTTTTCTGCAAGCCAAGAGAAGCTAAACACCATCGCAAATTCTCTACTGTAACTGGCTTTGTGAATATGTTTGCACAATTCTCTCGCGTATGGACCTTTTGAAGAGCTACTTTTCCACCATCGATCACATGTCTTAGAAAATGATACCTTACATCAATGTGCTTGGTTCTGTTGTGATAAGCAAGATTTGTATCCAAATGAATAACACTTTGACTGTCAAAAAGTACATTCACTTTCTCATGCATCCTTCCAATCTCATCAAGTAAACCATTTAACCAGATTGCTTCTTTACTGGCATCTGAAGCAGCTATATATTCTGCTTCGGTAGTGGACAATGCAACTATTTCTTGAAGCTTTGACATCTAACTAATTGCTCCACCTGCAAGAGTAAAGACATAACCTGTAGTAGATCTTCTTTTGTCCAAATCACCTGCATAATCAACATCTACATATACGCAGACTGATCCTTCACTACCACTAAAGATGATGCAATGGTCACTTGTGCCTCTTAGATATCGAAGCACCCATTTCACTGCTCGCCAATGTTCTTCACCTTGATTTTCCATGAACTTTCTGACAACTCCAACTGCATGTGAAATGTCAGGTCTTGTAGATACCATCACATACATTAAGTTGCCTACAACATTTGCATATGGCACATGAGACATATATTTCTTTTCTTCATCAGTTCTAGGACTCAAAACCGAAGAAAGCTTAAAATGGGAAGCTAATGGAACATTAACAGGTTTCACATTGTTCATACAAAACTTTTCAAGTACTTTCTCCACATACTTCTGCTGTGATAACCAAAGCTTACCATTTTTCCTGTCTCTGTGTATCTCCATGCCCAAGATATGTTTTTCTACTCCAAGATCCTTCATATCAAACATCCTAGAGAGCTGAGCCTTTAACCTGTTGATCTCTTCCATGCTTTTGCTTGCAATCATCAACATACAAAGCTAAGATAATGAATATTCCATTGAAACTTTTGAAGTATACACAATGATCATACTCACTTCTAATAAAGTTCTGGCTCACCATGAAGGAGTCAAACTTCTTGTACCATTGTCTGGGAGACTGCCTCAGACCATACAATGATTTCCTGAGCTTGCAAACTAATCTTCTGCTGCGACCTTGTACAAAACCTTTTGGTTGTTCCATATATAACTCTTCATTCAAATCACCATGTAGAAAAGCTGTTTTAACATCTAACTGTTCTAACTCAAGGTTAAGTAATGCAGTTAGTGCCAACACAGTACGAATAGAAACAAGTTTTACAACTGGTGAAAAAATCTCATGAAAGTCGATACCTTCAACCTGAGAATACCCTTTTGCTACCAGTCTCACCTTATACCTTTCGATACTTCCATCAACTTTCCGTTTCAGTTTGAAGACCCATTTTCATCCAACAACACTTCTCCCTTCAGGAAGTTCTACAAGATCCCAGGTATTGTTCTTGGCTAAGGAATCCATTTCTTCTTCCATAGCCGTTTCCATTTTTCGCTATCTGTATCATATACTGCTTCCTGATAACAAGAAGGTTCCCCATTTTCAGTAATCAAATCAAAAGATGAAGCATAATCTTCATACCTTTTGGGAGTTCTTCTTTCCCTTGTAGACCTTCTTAGAGTGACTGGTTGCTGAACTAGTTCAGAAACTTCAACAACTTCCTTCACATCTTCAACAACTTTTTCTCCAAAAGTCTTTTCTTCCTTTTGACTGTCATCGAAAGGTCTAGTCTCCAACTGAATTTGTTGATTTGGTGATACCTGTTCCTGTTCAATTCTTTCAACATTTGATTTTAAAAGAGAAGATTCATCAAATGTTACATCTCTACTAATGACTATCTTCCGTGATGTAGGATCCCACAACCTGTATCCTTTCACTGCATAGTCATACCCAACAAAGACATAACATTTCGATTTTGGATCTAATTTTGAACGCTGATTTTTAGGAATAAGAGAATAAGCATCACAACAAAATATCCTTAAATGTGAATAATCACAAGACTGACCTGTCCAAACTTCTTCAGGAATTTTACAATTAATTGCTACTGAAGGTGATCTATTAACTAAATAACAAGCAGTGGATACTGCTTCTGCCCACAACTCCTTTTGCAAGTTAGCATTGCTGATCATGCTTCTGGCTCTTTCCATAAGAGTCTGATTCATACGTTCAGCAACACCATTTTGCTAAGGAGTATAAACAACAGTTTTGTGTCTAATAATTCCTTCATCCTTATAGTATTGGTCAAATTCTATTGAAGTGAATTCACCACCATTGTCAGTTCTTAAATATTTAATTGATTTGCTTGTTCTTTTCTCTACCATTGCTTTAAATTTTTTAAAGACATTGAATACATCAGCTTTCCCTTCTAGCATAAAGACCCAAACTTTACGGGAGAAATCATCAACAAACATTAAAAAATATAGAGCACCTCCATATGATACAACAGGAGATGGTCCCCACATATCAGAATGAATATAGTCTAAAATATCTTTACTATTATGGTTTCCAGTTTTAAATCTCTGTTTACATTGTTTTCCATACACACAATGTTTACAGAAATCTAACTTTAAAGATTTTAGATTGGGAAGAGATTTACATTTCATCAGTATCTAAAGACCTTTCTCGCTCATGTGACCCAATCGCTGATGCCATAGACGAGTACCTGTTTCTTCTTTTTCTGATGCAATCACTACTTCACTGATTTGGGTACTTCCTTTGAATCTGTAAAGATTTCTGACCTTTTCTACCTTCATAACAACTAGGGCGCATTTAAAGACTTTCAGCATGCCATTATGACCTGTAAACTTATAACCATTCGAATCTAATACTCCCAAAGAAATCAATTTTTTCTTGAAATCAGGTACATGTCTAACACTAGTTAATGTTCTAACTGTGTTATCATACATTTTAATCCTGATATTTCCCATCCCAATAGTCTGACATGATACATTATTACCCATAAACACAAAACTACCATTTACATTTTCATATGAATTAAACCAATTTCTGTGTGGACACATGTGATGAGAATCACCAGAGTCTAATAGCGAGCTTTCTAAACCCTGAGAGACATTACATACAGGTGAAGTTTCATCTATCATACATAACTCTTCAGCAGATAAAACTTCGTCTATCATACATGAATCAATCTGATTTGCTTCCTTCTTTGGGTTATCAGATTCTTTTCATTTCCAACAGTCTTTCTTCAGGTGTCTGCCAACATTTTGCCTTACACTTCTTTCCTTTCAATTTAGATTTGGAAGAACCCCTAGTTTTTTCTCCTCTTTCCTTTGACCGTCCTCTAGCTATCATGGCTTCTGATGTAGCTGTTTCAGTACTGGATTTCCTTCATACTTCTTCAGACAAGAGAGCTCCCACAACTGATTCAAATTTCAAAGAATCAGCGGTGCTCAAGCTGATTGAAGTGACGAAGTGATCCCATGATTCAGGCAGAGAACACAACAAGGTTATAGCTTTGTATTCTTCCTAAATTTTAACTTCCATATCTGTTAATTGGCATATAAGTGTATTAAAAACATTCAAATGTTCTGCAACTTTTGAACCTTCCTTCATTCGAAGACTATACAATTGTCTTTTCATATAAATTCTATTGGTTAACGACTTTGTCATATATAGTTTTTCCCATAAACCTGAAGCTGTACTCTCTTCAACAATGTTGAAGAGAACTTCATCCGCCAGGCATAACCTGATGGTACTAAGAGCTTGGGCAGCCAAGTCCTCCCAGTCTGAGTCAGTCATGGTTGCAAGTCTCTTAGTTGCCTCGTCCAATGCCTTGTGCAACCCTTGTTACACCAACGGATCCCTAACTCTCAGTTTCCAAAGAGCAAAATTGCTCTTGCCGGTGAATTTCTCCACCTCGAATTTTGCATTCGACATCTTGGCCATTTTTTTCTCTTAGGGTTTCAGTCTTTCAACTAGGGTTTATTTTTTTTTGTTTCCCTTTCTTCAAAAAACTCTTTGTATTAAAAAAAATAATTCCCCTTTTTTCAAACAAAAAAAACAACCCTTCAACAGATTTTTCTTTCAAATTAATGAAAATCCTTTGTTTTTCTTTCCTTCAATTTTAATGAAAAAAACCCTTTCTTGCCTTCAATTTTAATGAAAAAACCCTTTGATTTTCTTTCCTCCAAATTTGAACAAATCCACCCCTTTAAGGAAAAACATGATTTTGATTTCAATTTCCTGTTGTTGTTTTTCTCAGAAAAAACTAATTTCTGAAAAAAAATTCCACTGATTTTTGCCCAAATTAAATTTTTTCCTAGAAACTTTGTTTTTTTTTTTCAAATACCTAGATTTAGATATACCTGTAATACTTCAGCAATCTCCTTGCAGCAGCATTCAATGACAACTCTTCCATGCAGAGAGTAACGATTTGCAACACAGCTTCCTCGATGGGTTCTGGTTTGGCAGCACAGACCCTTTGGAAACACAACTTCCTTGATGGGTTCTGGTTTGGTAACATAGACCCCACACATGCATCAGGCAGGCGACAGATTTCTTTAACACCAGTTTCCTTTCTGCGCCAGCACGCAGAGGTAAAAAAAATATGACCATGCAGGGAGAAACCACACTCAGGCTTCACACAGGTTTGCAAGGCTTTCGGTTTTGCTTGATAAGCAATGAGCCTCCACGCAACCAGTTCTGCTGGATGGCTTTGGGCCACGCCTCTGGGAAAGCCAGTGGTAATACGTAGAGGGTGCACATAGCAGTAGTTTAACACAAAGGCAGATGACAACAGGAGTTGGCAGGACGCTGGACAGAGCAGTGGCCTCCCTTCACACACAAGTTCTGGACAGTACGCAGGTTCCACTCCTTGACATCCACAACAGGCTGTTCATAACACGCTTCAATGGTCCAGCCTTCTGACGCGTCTCACCTCCTTCACCAGCATCTTATGCAGTGTCTCCTCAGCCTTCTGAATTAAAAAAATCACACATGGTTTTACGAGGATTTTACATAGCGCTCTCGAAGATCTCCAACTCAACCCAACTCCTTCGCTCTGATACCACTTGTAGTTAGATGAGTTACTGATCAGTTATAAATTAACCAAGAAATGAATGTAACTGATAGGAAACTGAATACAATCACACAAGAAATAACACAGGAGTTACGTGGTAAAACCTTGACAGGGTGTCAAGGAAGCATCCACGGGGCAAGGGATTGGAATCTCTATTCAATCAATAAATGATTCTCCATACAATAGTTCAGGCATTCATCAGTTTTATATGAGCCTCCTTAGTTACATAATCGATGTTCCGGTATAAAACTAACTTGTTAATAATTAATACATTTTACCCAAATTTACATAATTACTTGTCAAACTTCAAACAGGCAACTCAATGAAGTCGAGTAGTAAGAGGAGGGTTAGGAGAGGCCCAAGGGAGGGCACATTCGAAGATATAAGAAAGAAAATAATTCGCAAGGTGTTATGGCCTAAATCTACCTCAGGCTGAGAAAGGCAGGATCTAGGGTAACATCAAACCACGCTTAACCTGGTAGCTAGCCCTACCAGGTCGGGATAGGGCTCTCTCCTTGTCAATATCAAGAAAATATGATCAATGAGGTTTGAGATGACTGATGTAAAGACTAATTTTAGGCTAGGTATATGCTCAGAGGAGTTTGACTGAATTTAATGTTGGTTTGCTGGCTCAAATGTGAAAGGAAGATTTGGGTCTGGGGAATGGACACAGTCTTGCAGAGGTTTCTATGGGGCGAGGTAGGCAAATGGTTTATTACTTTAAATTGAATGAGATGGAGAGTCTTAAGACTGGTGAGGAGTTGGAGAGGGCATGAAAGTCTCAGGGATCCTCTTCAAACAGTTGAAAACATGAATAACTAAACAAACCCTAGATAGAGCACTGCAACATCAATGAATTCTACCTTTATCCTTGATTCATTTAGTTAAGCTGAACAGAAATAGATGATAGCATACATAAACACATGTAAACTTGAATTACAGAAGGAAAACAATACCAAATCAACTTGCCACAAGAATCCCACAAAATGCTGCAAACCCTGGTCTATTCCTTTGCCAAACTGTAGAGATGAATATACAATAATGCTCAAAGCATTCACAAGAGTCCAACCTTTACGAATGACTGAAAAAATACTAGATATAGGCAAAAAACATCTCATGCTAGGATTTAGGGGTCGAACTCATGAGTTTAGGAGTTGTTTCAACAAGATCTAAACTAAGAACTGAAAAGTGGACAGTGGAACAACTTGCCTCTAAAACCTAAGAAACTGATTCATTTAGTTTCAAACTACCTTTTCATGATGTATCTACCTCCATGAGTGAATTTTCAACATTTTTACATCAAATTCCATCTATTTACATCAAATTACAACATGAGTTTGACCATGAGAGAGAGAAAAATCAAGCTGATAAAAAACTAGGCGAAAAACAGAGTTTTTGGGAAAAAATAGCATTTTTCCATCCTTTGCACCGCGCCACTGTCCCTGTGCGTAGCGCCCTTTTGTAGCTGATTTTGGAGGCCTTCCCGTGCACCAAATTTGCTCCAAGTGGGCTTGTTGGAAATCTCTGTCTGTCTACTTTCCATAACAGGTGGAATTTCTGAATTTGGTGTCCATTTGCCCGTCCAAAAGTGAGTTCTACCAACACTTCTTCTTGTGTGGCACAAAAGGGGCAGAAGGGGCATTTTTGAGGTGTTTTTGACCCTTTTGGAAGCTCAAAATTTGAAAGAAAATTTCTAGCCATTTTTGGGCATTCATAATTTTGCATGAGGAATCCAAAAATGTAGAGTTTTCCTCTAGAGGAGGTCCCTAGCAAAAGCGAGCGCCGGGTGGCGCTACACACCAGGCAGAAAAATTTGTGTTTTGCTTCAAAAATTCAAAATTGACAAAAAATGTGCCAAATTTCTTGAAATTTGGGCTGAGTGACATGCATCAAGTGCTATGTTGGACTAAGGAAGCCTCAGCCAAAATATTGAGCTTGTCTTGCTCTTTCTTCCTCCTCAAAGTTTTCCTCAACTTGGCCTTCAAGGTCCTTATTCTTGCTTTGCAAACTTTGTTTCTTACCAGATAGTGATAGGCCTTGTGCCTCAACATCTTTTTATCTTTGTTGGCCTTCTCCAACATCTTCTCCAAGTGCATTTTTGACCTTTCAAGCCAAGATTCCCGTTCAGCTTCAATCTCTTGCTCTAGAGGTGTCAACTTGATTTTTCTCCTTTTGGCTGCTTGCCGGTTTTCTCTTATGTTTTGCAGCTCCATGATAGTCTGTTGGTCTTCCAACTGTTTGTTCCTTTGCTCAAGATAATTTATTACCCACTTGGCTCTTTCAAGGTTGAGAGACAAGTCATGAATGCTGACTTGCTATTCCTTGATGATCTCCTCGAGCTTTGAGCTTTGGGAGCCTAAATCAATGTCATCATCCTAAATGAGAATGAACTCCCTCTGTTGACCTTCAGAAGGCCCCTCATTATGCAATGGCAATTACAACTTTACAAACAAGGCAGTTTTTCAATGAAACTGTGCAACAAACTAGGGTTTTCCTTTTCACCTATTTTCACACCATCAAAGATGACTAAAACCCTTGCAATGGCACTATGGAATGCTTCACTTACTTGTGGAATAAAGTTTGCAGGATTTGGAGCTTGGAGGAGGCGATTTGAGTGAAGTTCAAGCTAGGAAGACCGGTGCACCGCGCCCACTAACAGGTGCGCCGCGCCCCACTGGTGCATCGCAACCGTTACAGTTTCAGTTCTAAACCTACGTTGCGTGCGCCGCCCCTCAACCAAGGTGCGCTGCGCCCAGTGTGACTGTTAGATTTTGCTGCAAATCGTCTTCTTCACCTCAAAACATGACTTGGCTCTTGTTTCTCTCTCTTTGGCACACAAATGAATTTCATAACACAAGGGAAACTTTATATACAAAGGATTTTAACTTTTCACTTATAAAAACCCACTTTCTAATGTTTGCCTTTCACTTGTCTTTTAAAACTCTGTTTTGGCAGTTTGACTTGCTTTTTCCCTTTGATGGACTAAACGCTTTGAATTTTTGACTCTTTTGCAGGAGCTGGAGTGCAGGAACTTGGCAAGGTGACCAGGGCTGCATCTCGAAATTATTACATATATGAAAAATGAAATTACATGAAATTTATATACACAAAACAATAAAACTCTGTTTTTTTACATGAAATTTATATACACAAAACAATAAAACTCTGTTTTTCCTCAAGACAGGGTTTTGAGGAAAAATCAATCATTGAGTATGTGATTATTGAAATTCTTGATTCTGAAACCTTATTTGACCTCCTCATGTACCTGCTGACCATTATTGAGCTTTTAAAAGACTTTAATGACAAAACCCTAGACCTAATGAGACCTAAAACCCTAAAAATGAGTTTTGCAGATGTAAAGACAAAAATTGACTGCAAATGACCTGAATGTATGAAAATGGGCCAGCAGGTAAAGACCATGAGGGAAAATTTATAATATGCCACTGCCATCAGATGATCCATGACCCTAATGGAATGTGGATGACCTGATGAGACACCTAAAATGCAATGCAACAAGAGAATTTGATCACCGATGGAGGGATGAAGATATCGACACTAACATTGGCTCCAATGGGGATGGTAGCTCCTTGTGAGGTGCCAAGAACTACATATATTTGGAAAGCAGACTAGTGCCTTCTTCCATTGGGCAATGGAGTCAATAACTTCTGCAAACTAAAACCAATACACTGAAAAACTAAATCAACTATAAAAACTGAAAACTGACTCGAAACAGACCCAAATTGACTCAATACTAAAACACAACTGACAATCTGGAAAATATGCTCAAAATGGAGCTTATTCAATACAACCTACTCTAGCTGTTCCATCCATCACCTGATCAAGTGAAGTGAAACAACCAATGCAACCAAGTAAGTATTCAGGCTGCTGTTTGAATTCTCCGCAAGTGCTTGCTTATGAACAACAAGAGAGAACTACTAAAAGGCAACTCCCATGAAAACTTGTAAACAGATCCATTGAATAATAGGGATTCTCTATTTGACTCCAAAAACAGTGCATAAGGATCTTGAAATTCATGCACACTGGGACTTAGCTCATCCAATGGATTACTTTTCTTCTCCTCATACCATGAATGCAAACTTTGATTTGAGCTTTGTGACGAGACTCCTGCTGAAAATGACAAAGAAACTGGCTGCCGGATCAAGTTTGTATCAATACTTGTTTCAATCTCACAGTTAGCTAGTGGAGAAGGACTTCGACTGCAGACATCATCCAACATGTTAGCTATTGGACTGTGAAAAACTTGAAAAGACTGTAGCAACCCATTTTCTATTGGTTCTAATGAGATTGCACGATTGTCTACAGGCTACTCATTTGAAGATATACTATGCAATTTTCCCTTCAAAAACTGAAATGATTCAAAACAGAAAGGTACGGAATCATCTTGCATCATTTGATCATATAGTCCAGTTTCTAAGTCTTCCTCTATAACTTGACAATCAATGGTATTCAGAGGCTGCAAATCTGGATATGAAAAGTCTTGAACAAGGTTTTCATTGCCCTCAAGATGATCCAGATCAAGACTTCTCGATAGTTGATTTTTGATTGCATGAATGTTGTCTCTGATGAACTGAAACGAAGCAAAACAAAAAGGCAAAGATCCTTCACTTACTTCAAAATTCGATGCACTTTCCTCCTCACTTCCATAGCTGATATGCAACGACTGATCACTATATTTGAGCTGAAAGTGAACTTCCTCCTCCCACAAACTAGCTGCTGATTTGTCTGCAAGACTAGCTTCTATTTGGAGAACATAATCATCATCATACTGATCAAACTAAGGCAAATCATCAGTAAAAAATACATCATCAAGCATACATGTCATATCAATAGATCTCTCTTCTCCAAGATGATCTATAAAACAATCATTATTAGATCTATGAGAACTGGGATAAGAAAGAAAATGTTTTGGATCAACAACTTGTTCTTCTTCAATCAATGAGCCATGGGTTTGAACATCATACTCATTCCTTGTAGTGATCTTTTTCATCATCTCTTCCACCGCACTTACCAAAATGTCGAGCTTTACCTCTAAAGATGTCGATTCCTCTAGATCTATGTTTTTCATCTCTTCTTCCTTCAACTTTGCCCTTCTGATCAACAAATTAGCCTCTACATCTACTGCACTGTTCTACATCTCTTCAAGTGTTGCAAGGTTTCTTTCTCTCAGCTGAAACTCCATTTCCAGATCAAAGGCTTCCGGGTAGTGCAAGAGAGCGGATCCAAGAGGAGGCCTTATATTAACTGGCATTGAAAAATAGACTTGGTTAAACCTAGTAGAAATTGTCGTACTGTCTCCCCTGACAATCTTTTTAGCTGGTTATACTCTTCTATAATCAAGAAAGGGTTTTGTCTGATCATCCACCTGTCGAGGAAAATGAACTACTGGAAATCTGAGATGCTCGCATCAGGCAGGGTCTTGAACCAACTCTTGACTTTGCCTTGCAAAGAAAGAGCAAAAAGCCTAATACTGAAATCTTCTTCATCAACTTCAAAAAGGTCAAGAAAGGACTCAAAATTCAATACATGTCTCTCAACAGTGATATTGTCGCGTTCACCATCAAATCTTGGTAGATATAGGTCGTGATTCTTAGGGAAAGCATGGGATATAGGAGGTAAAATCAGAGGCTTGTATCGATCTAGAATTTTAAAAGGTATAGGGGTATGTATAGAAGGTGTAGAATCAGTCTTGGTCTCTTGAGGCTCATCAGTTTGAAGACGGTCATCACAAGCTTTAGAAAAAGGGTCTTGATCAAGATCAAAGGCATGCAAATCTTCGGTATTCACAATCTTCAAAGGGAAAGAATCAAATGCAGGTCGAGGATCTTTTCTCAAAAACAATATACTTTGCAAAGCATTATTGACATTCTCGGGAAAAGAGAAGAAATAATTTATGACAAAGAAAAAAATGTCTTTGATGAAATTCCAACTTGAATACCTGATCTTTCCATATTGTCCTTTCATTTTTCTGCTGGTCAGGTTCATCCTCTAGTGGAGTCCTTGGATCTGTTCTCGAAACTGATTTGGAATGGCCAAGTGAATGATTTTAGCCTTCCGGTGTCTGATCGTTGTCCACCATCAACAATCATATCTGAAGTTGATTACATTTTGTTGAGGAAACTATATGTTCAGTTCATAAATTAAACCGGAGATTGACTGAAGCAATGTTCATCTACTATGCACTTGCAGAGCAAGAGCAGTTCGAAGGCTACCTGGCTAACTTCAAGCTCCGTCTGTAGTTTATAAAGCAAACAACGATAACAAACAAACAAACGTTTCTTCCCCAGTATGGTCACCAATACGTTATGGCCTAAATCTACCTCAGGCTGAGAAAGATAGGATCTAGGGTAACATCAAACCACACTTAACCTGGTAGCTAGCACTACCAGGTCGGGAGAGGGCTCTCTCCTTGTCAATCTCAGGAAAATATGACCAATGAGGTTTGATATGACTGATGTAAAGACTAATTTTAGGCTAGGTATATGCTCAGAGGAGTTTGATTGAATTTAATGTTGGTTTGCTGGCTCAAATGTGAAAGGCAGATTTGGGTCTGGGGAATGGACACAGTCTTGTAGAGGTTTCTGCGGGGCGAGGTAGGCAAATGGTCTAGTACTTTAAATTGAATGACATGGAGAGTCTTAATACTAGTGAGGAGTTGGAGAGGGCATGAAAGTCTCAGGGATCCTCTTCAAACAGTTGAAAACATGAATAACTAAACAAACCCTAGGTAGAGCACTGCAACATCAATGAATTCTACCTTTATCCTTGATTCATTTAGTTAAGATGAACAGAAAGAGATGATAGCATACATAAAAAAATGTAAACTTGAATTACAGAAGGAAAAACAATACCAAATCAACTTGCCACACGAATCCCACAAAATGCTGCAAACCCTGGTCTATTCCTTTGCCAAACTGCAGAGATGAATGTACAATAATGCTCAAAGCATTCACAAGAGTCCAACCTTTACGAATGACTGAAAAAATACTAGATATAGGAAAAAAAAAACTCATGCTAGGCTTTAGGGGTCGAATTCATGAGTTTAGGAGCTATTTCAACAAGATCTAAACTAAGAACTGAAAAGTAGGCAGTGGAACAGCTTACCTCTAAAACCTAGGAAACTGATTCATTTAGTTTCAAACTACCTTTTCATGATGTATCTACCACCATGAGTGAATTTTCAACATTTTTACATCAAAGTCCATCCATTTACATCAAATTACAACATGAGTTTGACCATGAGAGAGAGAAAAGTCAAATTGAGAAAAAACTAGGCGAAAAACAAAGTTTTTGGGCAAAAATAGCAATTTTCCATACTGTGCGTTGTGCCACTTTCCCTATGCGTAATGCCCTTTTGTAACTGATTTTGGAGGCCTTCCTGTGCACCAAATTTTCTCCAAGTGGGCTTGTTTGAAATCTATGTCTGTCTACTTTCTAGAACAAGTGAAATTTCTAAATTTGGTGTCCATTTACCTCTCCAAAAGTGAGTTCTCCCAACACTGCTTCCTATGTGGCCAAAAAGGGGTAGAAAGGGCATTTTTGAGGTGTTTTTGACCCTTTTGGAAGTTCAAAACTTGACAAAACTTTCTAGCCATTTCTAGGCATTCATAATTTTGCATGAGGAATCCAAAAATGTAGATTTTTTCTCCAGAGGAGGACCCTAGCAAAAGCGAGCGCCGGGTGGCCCTACGCACCAGGGAGAAAAATCTGTGTTTTGCTTCAAAATTCAAAATTGACAAAAAGTGTGCCAAATTTCTTGAAATTTGGGCTGAGTGACTTGCATCAAGTGCTATGTTGGGCTAAGGAAGCCTCAGCCAAAATATTGAGCTTGTCTTGCTCTTTCTTCCTCCTCAACGTTTTCCACAACTTGGTCTTCAAGGTCCTTATTCTTGCTTTGCAAACTTTGTTTCTTACCAGATAGTGATAGGCCATGTGCCTCAACATCTTTTTCTCTTTGTTGGCCTTCTCCAGCATCTTCTCCAAGTGCATGTTTAACCTTTCAAGCCAAGATTCCCGATCAGCTTCAATCTCTTGCTCTAGAGGTGTCAACTTGATTTTTCTCCTTTTGGCTGCTTACCGGTTTTCTCTTATGTTTTGCAGCTCCATGATAGTCTGTTGGTCTTCCAACTGTTTGTTCCTTTGCTCAAGATAATTTATTACCCACTTGGCTCTTTCTAGGTTGAGAGACAAGTCATGAATGTCAGCTTTCTGTTCCTTGATGATCTCATTGAGCTTTGAGCTTTGGGAGCCCAAATCAATGTCATCATCCTGAATGAGAATGAACTCCCTCTCTTGACCTTCAGAAGGCCCCTCATCATGCAATGGCAATTACAACTTTACAAATCCTAGGCAGTTTTTCAATGAAACTGTGCAAAAAACTAGGGTTTTCCTTTTCACCTATTTTCACACCATCAAAGATGACTAAAACCCTTGTAATGGCAGTATGGAATGCTTCACTTACTTGTGGAATAAAGTTTGCAGGATTTGGAACTTGGAGGAGGCGATTTGAGTGAAGTTCAAGTTAGAAAGACCGGTGCACCGCGCCCACTAACAGGTGCGCCGTGCCCGCTGGTGCGTCGCGCCCGTTACAATTTCAGTGCTAAACCTACGCTGTGTGCACCGCGCCGACTAGGTGTGCCACGCCTCAACCCAGGTTCGCCACGCCTAGTGTGACTGCTAGATTTTGTTGCAAATCGTCTTCTTCACCTTAAAACATGACTTGGCTCTTGTTTCTCTCTCTTTGGCACACAATTGAATTTCATAACACAAGGGAAACTTTATATACAAAGGATTTTAATTTTTCACTTATAAAAGCCAACTTTCTAATGTTTGCCTTTCACTTGTCTTTTAAAAATCTGTTTTGGCATTTTGACTAAACGCTTTGAATATGAAATTACAAGAAGTTTATATACACAAAACAATAAAACTCTGTTTTTCCTCAAAACAGGGTTTAGAGGAAAAATCAATCACTGAATATGTGATTACTGAATATTTGACCTCCTCATGTGCCTGCTGACCATTATTAAGCTTTTACAAGACTTTAATGACAAAACCCTAGAACTAATGAGACCTAAAACCCTAAAAATGAGTTTTGCAGATGTAAAGACAAAAAATGACTGCAAATGACCTGAATGTATGAAAATGGGCCAGCAGGTAAAGACCATGAGGGAAAATTTATAATATGCCACTGCCATTAGATGATCCATGACCCTAATGGAATGCAGATGATCGGATGAGACACCTAAAATGTAATGCAACAAGAGAATTTGATCACTGATGGAGGGATGAAGATACCGACACTAACACAAGGTAACCTTTATCTACATCTTTATTTACATTTCCATGCCAGATAAGGGTTTAACCGGGGCTGATTTGAGATTTCAGATCTTTTTTTCTGGATGCAGGGTCGATAGATCCAATATTTGGTTAAGTGGTGAGTCCCAATTGTTATTTATACACATTCTGTTTCTTAATTTTAAATAAACTTCATTGACATCTTAAAATAGTTTTGTAGGCAGGGATGGCCAGAGACTGTAAATACATGGGAGCCGTACGATAATGTAAATCGTGTGCTGATGTTGTACGTGCATTCGAAGAGAGGTTTCTCTCTTTCCATCTCTCTTGCTATATTTTAAAACTTTAGATTAGGGTGGGGCAAGACAATAAAAACCAAACGGACCAACACTTCTTATTTATGGGATAACCAAATTTCCCGTAAGCCAGAGGTGGAAGTGGAGCCTCAACAACTTCATGGTTTTGGCATTGTCACAGTTTCTGAGGAATGCCACCTAGAGAAAGATGACGGAGCACATAGTCACATCCCAGAAAAAAGAAGGAAACGAAACAGGGGAGTAGAACGGGGGTAAGGATGTAGCGAATAGTGTAGAAGAAGAGGCAGAGAACAAAACCGAAGATCAAAATCCGCAACAAGAGGAGCTGACTTCGGAAGACCATACTAAAAATGGGGTTCCTCCTTCTCCCAAATAGACCAGATGGGTTGAAGAAAAAGAGATGATAGTGGATGAATCTAAACCAGATCAGGGGGTTGCAGTCAATGACTCGAGTAGACACATCCAGACTACCTAATTTACTGGAGCCAAGAAGAGGAAATCTAGATTTGTAAGGCGTATCAAGCAAGTTTTAGATTCACGCGAGCATGAATTAAAGTAGAGAGAGGAAATCAACAATAACCAGATGGAAAAAGAAATGTTAGTAGAGAATTTGAAGGCACAAGAATCGAATGCTGTAGGAAACGGAGAAGAAATCAAAAGTCTGAAGCCTTCTATTGCAGGACTGCATTTGGTGCTAATATGCTTAAATTCGAAATAGATTTCAATAAAAAAATGAATTTGTGCATTGCAATTTTTTTCCCATTAATCACTCTCATTGACGATTTTGAAGCTCCTACGTTCTCCCTAACTGGATTTTGAATCAAAATTTTGGTCATTCGCTCTTGGATTTGAACATGATGAAGGAGAATATCAAAACCTAGCCATTTCTAAGCAATACCGTGAAATCAAATGCTAGCCAGAGAGGTCAGAATCGATCCCCGAACCCTGGGGCTTCCAATGACAGGGATCAAGCCCAGGAACTCAAGTTTTCCCATATCGATACATGAAGATCTACAATGCTACAATGAAGATCCTGTTATCACTTAGGTTGTTCCCCAAAAGCTGTGAGAAAAGGGAATACGGCCGAGGTAACCACTAACCAATCTTTTAGATGCAGATTCTAGCCAATCTGCAGCCAGAGAGGGTTCTCTATTTATGATTTAGCTTTGTTTTGCTATATGTTAGGCTAGTTATGAAGTACAAGTATTTGTTTGATTTTTGGATGGTGACATTTCAATAGAACAGGGGTGCAAAGTATGAGAAGTTCAGGCCATTGGGTTAATGGAGTCAATGAAATTTTTTTTCTGGGTATGGTTTCTTTGACAAAAGGAGGGACTACAGAGCAAGATAATTAATCATGGAACAATTTTCAAGCTGGAATCACGTGAAATGGAGTCAGGGGATGAAAGGCAATTAAGAATATTTCATCATGCTAATAGAGGGAAAGTGGGTAAATATTACCAAGGAGTAGTTAAGAATTCCTTAATTATATTCAGGGTGTAAGAACTAGGGAAACAGGAGCAGTTAAGAATTCCTGCCTATGCTAGTCCTGAAGAAAACATAAAAAATGACAAGAATTGAACACATAGTACAGTTAAGTAAATTCTGAGCTATTCTTTTTTCCTGCAATTTAGAGTATGATATGTAAATGATATATAAAACATGGAAACAATAAAACATGAGATAGAAAAGACTTATTGATCCATGAAATAATTCAAGGATTCTGCAACATGGGCTTCTGCCATCAATTTTATAACCAGAGAGTTCATCAGCAAAGTATTCCAGTAATATTTATTCAGAAGAGTTCTCAAATTTATAGCGCAGTTCCAGAATGATATTCATCAACCCCTAATACTTAGCTTGGGGAGGTATTTGTACAAAAATGTTTTACAAAATATCTCAAAAGAGATAATATCTTGCAATAACTTCTTTCACCTACTCTACAAAAGGAGTAAATGCTATTGGGAACAGAGAGAAATGAATGCAGAAGTAAGAAATGCTGTGCTGGCCATTTTGTTGGAGAGATGCATTGATTACTTGCTCAACGAGTTGGCCGATGGATATTTAGTGAAATCCTGCGCTGCTGGTGTTGCTTTCCTGGGTGCTTTTTCCTGCGCTTCAATTAACTGCTGTCCAGCGCGATGTTTTATCTGCTTCTTTCTTCACTTTATGGCATCTGTTATGTTCTGGAAAAATAAACAAAACTTTGAAATCCGCCCTACAAAATTTCCAGCATACTCCGCCACCATTGGTCATCTGGTAATTGGTGCCTGCGCATTTTTATCAGAGTCTCATCAGCATCCATGTACCTGAAGAAAGTAGGCTGGAATGTGAAAAGATGCCTCACTTCATGTTCAATAAAAAACAGATTTTCTAAATTGTCATATAGGCTCTGTCCAGATGGGAGTGCCTTCTCTCCTGCAGAACTTGATGATGCTGTGGCTTGGCTATCCACATATGTATTTAACCTGTGTACATAGGCTGCATGTGTCATTAGTCTATAGTCATCAGTTAACAAACTGGGCAGACCCTTTTCCTCCAAAGCTGTAAACTTCTGTGTGAAAGCATTTATCTCCATTTGCATTTCCTGGCACTTCCTTTCCAGATTTTGTATGAAATTCCTCATGGTCAGAACCCTTTTAATTATTAAAATAGTGCCTGTCCTGTCCCTGATATCCAGTTTTGCCAGATCTTCTTTGGTGTGGGTGTTCAAGAAATGTATTAGCCTATTGGCCTGTTCGAGCATGTTTCCCAATGAATCCCTGGCCCTTTTAATTTCTTCTTGAGCTGCTGCCACCAAATCAATCTGCTCATGAATTATCTATATTGATTTCCACATATCAGTGATGGATTGCAAAGTTGGCCCACAAAATGCTCCTAATTTCTGCCAGAGGTTTATCTAATAAGAGGTCATTTTCCAATGCCTTTACTTTATTCTCCAATGCTTTTACCTCTCTTGTTTTTTTTGCCACAGTCATTTTAGCTTTATCATAACTAATTTCCAACTTGGCCAGTTTCTCTCTAGCATCCTTTAATTCTGACACTTGCAGTCTTAAATCCTCCACGACCTTTATCAGTTCTTCAGTAGTCATGGTAGTGCTGCTGCCTGCTGTTGTTGTTGTTGAAGTACTTGGTTCTGTTGATGCCGGGACAGTAGGAGGGACTGCTGTTGTAATCATAGGAGGAGCAGCTGTAACTATTGGAGCTGTTTGAGATGGCTGAGAGGCCAACTCTCCCTGTTTTCCTTGTAGTGCTTCCTCCAATGCCTTCTCTGTTTCTGCCAACCTTTCATTCATTTTCATCAGCAGGTCCATTGTATCTTCCTGTGATTTTTGTTCAACAATCTCTGTAGTTTTGGGATGCATGGTAATGGGCAGCTTGAGCTGTTTCCTAAGAGCTGCAATATCTTCTTCCTTCCTTTTTATTAATGCTTGGATGCCTTTGGGATCCTTGGGATCATGTCCCAGCTCTATGATAATCTCTTCTAAGGATTTAATTCTGTTATCCTTAGCCAAAGAGGAAGCCTTTTCCAATTCCAATTGGGCAGTAGTATTATTTAAAGAATTCTGCAATTTGTGGGCCAGCAATGCCTTATTTGCCAATGTGGAGTATACCATTTCCCCGGTTTGCTTATGTAATTCAATTTGGTCCTGGATATCCTTGGCTAATACTTCTAGATTGGTCCTGATGTAATCAGCAGCTGACTGTGGCTGCATCATTTTGGGCTTGAAGTGACTTAGGATCATCTTTCCTTCTTGGATGTCATACGCTAGCAATAACCTTTGTTGATTTGTGGGTGCCATCTTCAGCAAGTGATTGTAAAGTTGAATTCTTATTGGCTCATTTTTTGCCTTTATTTCAGTGAATGTTCTCTTAATGTCTGAGCCTTGCTTGCCTTGTGATTTGGTAGAAGAAAATTCCACGCTATGTTGTCTTCCAATCTCCTGCCTGTGTGAACTGGCTGATGTTTCTGTGACTGGGGATGTATCCTGACTGACCACTCTTTCTTACCTTGGACTGTCTGTGATCTCTTGAATAAATTCCTCCTCTGATAGGGGGTTCAATCTTTGTCTTTTCTCCCCTGGTTGGTCTTCAGGACCGCTGATTGGTGTGTCTTCTTGCCTGTCCCTTTTCTTGCCTCTCTCCTCATTCAGAGGAGTTTGTAGTATAGGGATTTTTGGGGCCTTTGTTTGTGCTGGGGGGACCTGCCCTTGGCCTTGCTCCTTTGATGTAGCTGGCTGGTCTGTCATTATATCTTGCTTTGAACCTATTACCTCCTTGCCCTTTGCTGACCCTGTGCTGGCTTTTTGTGTGGGCTGCTGAGAAGTCCCGGCAAAAGATGTATCACCTCCTGTGTGCTGAGGCAGCTTGAAGGATACCTGTCCAAAAGAGTCTAGGTCAAGCATTTTTTCAAGTCCTTTCATGGCTTTTTCCAAATTTTCTTCTTCAGTGATCTCTTCAATTATTGTGCCTTCTACCCATTCTTGTTGGTTAGCATATTGTTGAATTTCAGGGATTTGGTGGTGAACATATGCTGTAAGCTTGTTTTTCACTTTTCTATAACTTATGAACTACTCAGGGTCATATTGTGCCCAATAAAAGCTTTGTTTCAGCGTAAGTTGCTCCCCTAAAATATTATCTGCCTCCTCCCAGGCTTCCCTTTTATTAAAGATAAAAGGGCCCATATGATTTCTTATCTTGAGCTGTGCCTTTTTCCTAGCACCATAGAAATGAGTCAAATATGAACTAATAAGTTGCCTGAAGTATTCCAGATAAAACAGTCTCATAGGCACATACTTTGGTAGCTTGTAGGGGCATAATTCACAGCCATAAACCCTGATCTCTGTGTGATTCTGGTAAAAGTACCAGTCACCTATACTGTAGTCTTTTGAGAGATGTAAAATTTTCTGCATTTCAACAGAGAGCCTGGCAGGAGGAGTTGTAATCAATAAAGAAGTGGCTGGATATATGAAGAGGTCAATGAAATCACAATATGTATAAGGGGAGTTATGGACTACATGGAATACTGAGGTCCAAACTATCACAGACCTCCTTTCTCCTTTGAGATCCAACTTTCTAAGAGGAATTTGAAAACTATCAGGTTGATTGTACAACAACAAATGGTATATGTATGATGTGTATTTGAACACTCTTTCTCTGTCCATGCTCATGAATTGCTCATGGATCTTATTAGCTATGAAGGTGGCATAATCATATTGGACAGCAGGGGGCTGTCCTGGAGTAAATATGGACATCAAAACTAAGATAGTCTCATAAATATGCTCACTAGTTTTAAATCCCAAGATATAAGAAATCATGTCAGTAATGAATTGTCCAGCTTCATTGAACTAGACCTGATTAAAAGGAGGTGGTTGCCTGGGCTGGTGATCTGGTTTCATGAATAATTGAGCTATTCTGGTTATCTCTGAACTGGGTAGTTTGGCACCTTGGTCAAGCAGGAATTCCATGGTGAGAGGAGCCAGAGGCTGAGTTGGCTTAAAGTGCAGCATCTCATTTATGGATTGAGGAGTAATATAGAAGAGGACAGTCCCAGATGGAGCCATAACTGCTCTTTGAGTGGGGTCATAATTGGAACATCATAAATGGATGAGATCAGGAAGCACATTTAGTGAGGGGAGGTAGTACATAGGCATGTTGGACTCCCAGATTCCATAAACATCAGCGTTTCTGCGGTAGCTATTCCTAATTTCACAAAAAGCTTGAAGGTGAGGCTTGTCACCAATCATATCATTAATTTGGAAATCTCTGTCAGCAAGGGGCAACCATTCTGATTCTTTGTCTGGTGCATTCAGGGGGGCAACATTGAGAGCCACTGGAGCCTCCATTATACAATCTTTGGTGATTTTTCAATCTGAAATGTAGGCTTTATGCAGAAACAGTAGGTAAATTGATACTTTTGGGTCCTTTCTGCAGAAATTGCAGGCCGAAATGAGCTTGAACTTAGCTTAAGGGGCAAATTTTGCAGCGGGAGACGGGATTTGAGGGATTTCTTGGAAAAAAATGGATAAAAGAGTGGCTATGATGCTGAGGTTTGAAGGTAGTACCGTGATTTTAATTTGAATTTTGGTTCTCTGGGCAATTTCTAGAGAAAAACTTGGAAAAACAGGGTTTAGGAGCAGAACTCGGGTAAATACCTGTTTAATGGACGCCCTGTGCAAAATGTAGGAGGCAGACCGAGCTGAGGGGCCGCACTGTGGAGTTAATTTCTGGGTGGCGGACTGTGCAGTGGAAATGTCGCTTTGAACGTAAAAAATCATGTAAAAGTCGCGCAGAAGAAACAAACAGAAATAAATGAAAAACGACGTTTAACGTCTTTTTAACAAAAAGTTGATTTTGGCGGGCTTTTGGCGCGCTTTGGTCAGGTGACGTCAGCATGATGTAACCTTTGTCGTGTAGCGGGGGTACGGAAGCTGACCTAGCGGTGACGTGGTGGATACAGCGGATGATACAGTGTTGAGGTGGCAGATGATGTGGGTGCTGACGTGGGCGATGACATCAGCGGCGGGAAGCGGGGGCGGTATGTGGTATTATCACACTGCTTTTTGGACAATGACGATTTTGGGCGGAGGGGAAGCGATAAAACCTGGCGGCGAAACGTGGATTATGTACGACGACAAAACCGCCGTTTTCCCGGAGGCTAACGTTCGACTATCGGAGGGGTTCTGATATCGACGTGGATCATCCGATGGGAAAGCCTGGATCGGACGGTTGATGAATGGGTGGAGTTGGCGGAGGCGTATGGTGTGGTGGCCCACGTTAATTTTTAACGTTTTGTAATGTTTGGGCGTGGTTATTTATTCAACCAAACGTTGAATAAATCCCAATTTTATATGCGTGCGGGGAAGGGTTGTCCACAAGGTTTCGGATAAACCTTGGACCCCCTTAAAACCTTAGCATATGGCTATACATAAGCCCGGGGCGGGATATTAAAAACTTTTGGGTTTTTATGTATTTTACATAGTATGGGCGGGGAAAAATTATATAGGAGTTATAATATAAAGTTAGTAGGTCAATATGAGCGGTAGGTTTAAACAAAGCACTAAGTTTTGGAGAGTGACTTAGGTCTTTAGGGAAATGAAAAGGATTGAAGTCATGAATTTTTAGAGACTTAGCATAAATGGAAGAAAAGGATTTTTACACAAGAAATGTGGCTTAGTTCCCTTAAGTAAAACCAGAATTTCACTTAGTATTTTCTATGAAATGAAGTGAACTAGGTGCACTGAGCAGATCTCAGTGTCCTTGAGGGGAAATTAGTAAGTGTTCTTGGAAAAATGGGAAGGGAAATTAGTCATGCTCCATTTGTTTTGCAGCCATCTTGCTATATCACTTATGCCATCCATGAGATAAATCATATTCAAAGGACAAAATTGATCACAAAATTGCTTCAGCAACACCAAAAATGCCTACCCAGCCTAACACACCTAAGATTTTTTCTTCCTTTTGATTGGTTTCATTTGAACTAGCAAACCCTTTCTCTCTTGTTTCTTTTAACTGCCCTCCTATCTAAGTCTTCCCTTATCTCTTCCAGGGGCTCAGATTTAACTGTTGAGCACCCTTGCTTTTTTTACCTAACTACTTGTCTGCCAAGCTCGAACTGTTTGGACAGATCTTATTCTCTAATGCTAAAACAAGAAATTTAAACATGGACTGGCCAAGATTGAGCTGTTTGGCCATCCATCAGGTGTGACAGAAGTCACTGATTGCACAATTTGAACTTCTTTGCAAAAAATAGGATAGTAGTGGCATTTTGACTAGCACTCTTTCCTGGTCTTTTCTTTGGGGTTCATTTTCTTTCTTTCTAGACCAATTCATTCATTTTGCCCTTTGATTTTTCTTTTAGGGCATACCCTCTTTTTATTTTTTTATTTTTTAATTTTTGGGAAATATGGAACCTTTATAGCATGGAAAGGATGATCATATTTGGCATTTCAACAGTCAATCATGAAATATGACACCTATTGGTATAGGAACCTAACAGTGGCTCCACTTGGGGATGGATATTCCAGGTGAAAAGCCAAGAACAGCAGGTCAGATGGCCTTACATTCAACTCTTGTTGCAATCTGAAACTTTTCCTTTGCTATAAATAACCAAACTGTATCTCTGTAACATATACACCCCTCTTGTAAGCTGGTTTGAATAATTACAGCTCTGTCTTTGATAGTTTGTCTGAATATTGTCATTATTTTTATAGCTCCTAAGTCTTCTTCTTCAAGTCTTCTGATAAACTGAAAAGGTACTACAAAAGATGGCACAATTCCTTGCCTTTTTCTCAAAACTTGCTGCATCATATTCCCTATCTTGTTGCTGTAATAAACTACAGAAAATAGACACTATTATGTACAAAATACAATCCTGATATATCAACAAAGTGGATCAAAATAATGCTTGAGCATCCGCCCATTGACTGACCCATCTTCTGCTTTTGTACCATCTAGGCTTCTCAAAAAGTAGGTGTTGTTTCCTTGTACAACCTGAATAACAAAAAGTCCTTTCCATAGGAAGTCAAACTTCCCATGTTTTCCTTTGTCTTCCCTCCTTGAATCCCATTTCAGAACTTTGTCTCCTATGAAAAAATCCTCTGCCTTTTCCCTCTTGTCAAAAATATTCTTCAGTTTCTCTTGTAGAATCTGAGATCTTTGATACACTTCTTCTCTAGTCTGTTGTAAGTGAATGGTTTGATTAATTCTCCTCTGAATGTCATTGGGTTCTGCTTGTATTTCTTGCAGCAATTTTATCACAGGGATTCCTAAAGAAGAAGGGAACACAGCCTCCATGCCATAAACCAACTCATAGGGGCTTGTTCCAATAGATCTTTTTGTAGTGAACCTGTCTGGCCAAAGTGCATTGACAAGCTTCTTATGCTAGTTTTTCTTGTTTTCCTCCAATACTTTCTTTATGATATTGATCAAGCTTTTATTGGATGATTTAGCTAAACCATTACCTTGAGGGTAATAAGTTGTGGAATGGCCTAAGGTAATGTGGTATTTGTGGCAAAAATTGATCATTCTTTTGTATTTAAAGGCAGCAACATTGTTAATTATTATCTTTTCCGGACAGCCAAATCTGGACAGGATATTGGTTTCTAAGAATTGTATGATTACTGAGTCATTAGCTTGTCTACAAGGGATGGCTTCTATCCACTTGGTGAAGTAGTCTGTGGCCGTTAAAATCCACTTATGCTGGCTAGAAGAGGGAGGGTGAATTTCCCCAATGAAATCTAAACCCCATTGTTGAAATGGTCTCTCAGTGGAAATTGGCTTTAGGGGTAAAGGCAAAAGCTTTCTCTTGCCTTCAAAGATTTGACATTTATGGCAAGAAACTACAAATTTCTTTACATCAACAAACAGGGAGGGCCAATAAAAACCAGCTCTTAAGATTTTATCAACAGTTGATTTCCAATACAAATGTCCACCATAGTCCCCTGCATGAAATTCTTTAAGCACTTTGTCAGTTTCATCCTTTGTTAAGCAATTCAGCAAAATGCCTTCATGATTTTTCCAAAATAAAACATTGTCTGGAATACAAAACTTTGAAGCTTTCATTTTTAAGAATCTCTTTTTAGTTCTGGATAACCCTAGAGGAGCCTGCAGGTTTAACAATACATAAATTATATCAGCATACCAAGGTGATTGTAAGAAGGCTTGATTGATCTGTGGAGTCGCCATCTCCTGTTCGTTATCCAGTTCATTGATGTCAAGGGCTTGAAAATTGGTTTCAGTCATCAATTTAGCTAATCCTTGTCCTTTTATTAGCTTTGTTGGTTTAATTTCAATATCATATTCCAAAATGTTAGCTATCCATTTGCCTCTCTTGCCTTCAAGTCCCTCTTGAGTTAGAATGTCTTTGACCACGGCATTTGGGACATAAGCTATTACATGAGAGTATAAGATATAAACTCTGAAATCCTTGATGGCCTTTACAAGGGCATAAGCTTGTTTTTCCATGATCTGATATTTTAAAGGTGCATCTCTAAGTGCTTTGCTGAAAAAAGCAATGGGCTTCTCACATCCTTGATCATCCTTTTGCAATAGGACAGCAACAATAGTATGCTCAGATGAAAAGGAAAAGATTATGAAGTCTCTATCAAATTTCGGGCTTGTGAGGACCAATGTTTTGGTTAAAGCTATTTTGATTTGCTCAAAGGCTTGTTTAGATTCTATTTTCCACTTTATTTTGGAATCTTTCTTTAGCATGTTATTCAACAATCTTATCAGTTCAGCCAAGTTGGGTATGAATCTTCTTAGAAAATTGATCTTTCCTAGGAAAGCTTGAAGTTCTTTGACATTCCTAGGGTGAGGAACTTGTAGGATAGCTTGTATTCTGTCCGGGTCAATTCTAATGACATCTTTTGAGATTATGTGACCTAACAATTTGCCTTCTTCTAGGCCAAACAATGATTTCTTTGGGTTAAGTGATATGCCATACTTTCTGCAAATTAAGAACACCTGTCTTAAATGTTCTTGATCTAATTTGGAAAAAGCAGTGAGGTATCAAGATATATGACCAGAAAATCATGGATCTCTTTTGCAAAGGCTATGTCCATTGCTCGTTGAAATGTTGCCCCTGCATTCTTAAGACCAAAAGGCATTTTTACATATTTGAAAGTTCCCTAAGGCGTTGTAAAGGCAGTTTTATCTTGATCATCAGGGTGAACTAGGATCTGATTAAAGCCTAAGAATCCATCTAACAGTGAAATTCTGGAAGCTCCCACTACCCTTTGTAAAATGTGATCCATCTTGGGTAAGGGGTAGTGGTCTTTGAGAGAAACTTTATTTAGATTTCTCAAGTCTACACACAGTCTTATCTCTCCCATTTTATTCCTAGTGGGCACTAGAATTGAGATCCATTCTGAAAACCTAATTGGTGCAATTATTCCAGCTTGGTACATTATTTTGACCTCCTTTTCAATGAGAGGAAGGAGTACAGGATTAACCCTTCTAAGTTTTTGTTTAAAAGGCTTTTGATTTTCTTTTAAGGGTATTGTATGCTGGATCACAGAAGTATCATAGGACTTAAGGTCTTCATAGCTCCATGCAAAAACATCTTGAAATTATTTAAACAGTTCAATGTATTTCAGTTTTTGGTCGGGAGGCAAGGCTTTGGACAGTTTTATCATTTTAGGCTTCTGTTCAGTGCCTATATTACAGTCCTTAATTTCTGCGTTCAAAGGCTGCATTTTTGGCTTTCTTGGAATATCATTTGAATCAAAAATATCTTCCAGAGGAGTCAAGCCTGTGGGCAAAAAATTATCCTTTAACTCAATTACTTCCAACTCTCCTTCAGCAGTTTCTTCAAAGTCCATTTGTTTGAGCTCTTGTAAATTTTTACTGGTAAAGATTGTTGGATGCAAACTCTAATTTGTTGTTTCAGCTGATATACTAGTTTCTATTTTGTCTATTTGCTGTTCTTCACAAATGGTGCTTGTATCTATGTTTGTGCTTGAAAATTCCTCTTTCAAAGTCAAGAAATTATTGATTTGAGTGTCATTGTCAAATACCTGCCAATTTTTAACATTGTCTGGAACAGCAGGTCGTGTTTAATCTCAGCAGTAAAATGATGGTTAGGCTCAAATGGCAGCTTACAAATGCTGGCAAATGTTACTAAACTATGAGCGTGTAAATTGTGGTTTCTTGGAATTTTGGTGAGCTGTGATTCTAGGAAGGTGTTAAGTATTTCAATTGCTGCCCCTCTATAAGCTCTTAGCCTGAGATCATTTGTAACAAATTTTCCCTTCATCTGTTGAATAATCAGATTAGAGTCTCCCAAAATTGAAATCCTAGCCGGCCCTAGACTTTTAATCAATTTGATACCTAGCAAAAGGGCCTCATATTCAACCATGTTATTTGTACATCTAAAATTCAGCCTATATGCATGTCCTTCAGCGTGATCATTTTGCATATTATGTACCCAAACCCCTGCTCCTGCCCCTAGTTTATTTACTGATCCATCAAACTCTAAGTACCATAATATTTCTTGATTACAACTAGCATTAGGAGTTTTGAAAACTTGCTCAGTGGGCAGATCTGGATTTTGTAACTCATATGGTTTTCCTTGTGTGTGTGTTACATCAATCACTTCAACAATTTCTAGATCTTGAGCAATGGATTCTTCATTAATGCTTCTTCCTTGTGCTAATTCTAGAAGCTTGTGATCGATTTTGGGACACATTTCAGCATTGTATAAGATGAAAGAATCTATATCTGAATGCATGGAATAAATGGGAAAGTTTTGGGGCTTATCTTGACTATTGACCACATATTTCATCAATGTTTCCCAGTACAATCTCTTTGGCTGGCCAAAGATTGAGATGGTAGCATAAGACATGTCTAACTACAAATATCCTTGGAGCTTTGCACCCTAAGATCTGGACAAAAGCATTCCATATTTAGGTGGAATATCAGCTACCACCACATCCATTAAAATTGTCTTGGCAGGGTATTGGATTAGAGATACACATAAATCTTTGATTAGGCCTAGACACCTGACGTGGATAGAATCAAATGGAAACAAGTCTTTATATGGCCTTGTGATATCCAGGTCCAATCTTTCCATCACAAACTTAGGCATTAGATTATGAGAAGCTCCTGAATCAAACATTGCATTATGTAGTACTTTGTCATGAATGTTTAGGCTTACATAGAATGGAGGGACTCCTCCATCTACTGTTTTACCATTTACTTCAGGGCCAAAAATCAATTCTGGTTGGTCATCTAAGACATTCACTGCGTCTCTATTTTCTGACATTTGAAGTGACCTGCTGATTTGTTCTCTATAAACCTCATGTTTAGCTAATTCAGACAGTGGAATGGCTATTTTTAACTTGCCTATTTCGGTTTCTAGGTTGAAAGGTTTTTCCACTTGGATTTTTGCATTCCGGGCAGCAAGATTTTCCTTTTCTGCTGTGTTTTCAGTGGTTTTTTCTCTATCAGGAGTGCTGTTATGAACTGCATCTGCTTTGAAGTCAATTTCAGGAGATTTGTTTGCGTTTTCTTTTGGAGGAAAGGAGGTGGATGGGTGATTGTTTGATGGATGTGAATCTGATATGTCCTCAACCATGGGCTCTTCAGGGTTGAGGTTTGTTTTAGCAGGGAGTTCTGTAGGGGAAGTTTTATCCTTTGCTTTTTTAGGCTGCTTGGTATCTTTCAGCTTGCTAGGTTCAGGAACATCTATTGTTCTGCTTCTCAATTTGTATTGTTTATGAACCTCATAGACAACTGCATCATATCCTTCTCTAAAATCAAATGATTCTCCCGATTTGGTTTGAAATTGGTTGAAAGTATGAGCCTCTTGGTCATCTTGGGTTAAAAAGATTTGCTATTCACTGTTTAGACCCATTAGGTTGATTTGAGTATCCTCTGTTGGCTCACTAGAGGTTGAAGCTTCAGCATAGTTTTCTTGAAATGGAGGTCTGATGTTCTGGTTAGGACCAGCCTTTCCGGTATTAGGATTTTGATTTTTCCTAAAGTTTGGATTTCTTGTGGTGTTACTTGGTTGACCTTCCCAAGAAGATTTCCTTTCAATAGTTTCTACTCTGTCACCCAATCTATCCATTCCTTTGATGATTGCATCTAGTTTTTGCTCAAATGCAGAAGGCTCTTCTTTGAAGGGAGTCCTTCTTTCAGCTCTAGCTCGAGCTCTTTTAGATATCTGATTGGCCTCTACACTAACGGCTATGCTCTGCATGTCTTCTAAGCTTGGAGGAGCTCTTTCCCTTAGCTGATATGCCTTGTCGGAATCAAATCCATCAGGGAATTTGATCAAGGCTAAGTCAGGTGGAGGTCTAAGGTTCTGAGGAATAACATTGTACACATTATTGAATCTAGCACAGTAGTCTTGGACAGTTTCTTGTGGGCCTCTTTTCAAGCTCTCATATTCTGATAGGATATGTAATGGGTCCTTCTTCTTTTCCCATCTGTTCAAAAAGGTTTGATAAAGGGCATCTGGATCAGCAATTGTGTTTACAGTGAGTGCCCTAAACCAGGTCCTTACATCACCGGTTAAGCTTTGGAATTTTTTTTTTCATTCTGACATCATTATCATCAATTTCATAGTTCTCAAAATAGTCCATCATTTTCTTAGTATGTTGTTGTGCTGTGTAGGTGAAAGTACCATCAAAATAGGTGATTTTGCTTTGATAATCTTGAGGCATAGCCCCTGGATTTGTAGGCAATTGCAGGGGAGCTGTTATAGACATTTTTGTGCCTCGCAGCATGGAGCATGAAATGTCAATAATTACAGGGATCCTCAGTCCCTAAACATGTTGTTCTTACCCCTAGAAGAACAAGGTCAGCAAACCACAGCACTTCCCATCAGTTCTCCACCTGAAAACACTAAAAAACAGGCTATTTTTGGATCATGTCAGCTGCTCCACTGAGCATCTGCGCTGGAATGCAACTGCTCCTCCTTGTACCTGCGCTGAAAGTCAAATCTAATGAAGGCTACCTGCGCTGGGCGAGATTGGCCAAGTGGCACAGTCATTCTGCAAGGTGTCAATTGCCCAGGAAGCTTCCAAACTGACACTTGGTTCAAGGGATTCGCCCTGTGATGAGTAAGAGGTACTTGATCTCCATGTGTAAGCAAGGATCTCCAAGTGGACTCAAGAACTGAAGTTTAACTGAAGAGGGAGAGGACACTAGTCAGCTTTATGCCAGCCTCAAGCTGACTCATCCTTTCTCCAAATCTCCTATATATAGAGCTCTCTCATGAGGTCTAGGGAGGCTGGAATTTTGTGCAAGAAGTGCTGTTGGTTTACAGTTAGAGCTATTGGGTGATTGCTTTTATAGAGGTGAAGAGGAGATTTCTTGCTGCTGGGGAGGTGCTGCTGGATTGGAGCCATTGATGGTTGTAACCTTCTCAGAACCCTTTTACTTCTATCAATAAAGCTTTGAATGTTCTCCTATATACTTGTATTGCATTGATGTATTGTATTTACTTGTATATCTGATTCACTCTAATCCATGCATCAGTTATGAGTACATGTTTCTTGTAGTTTTCCTTCTCTTGTTTGTGCAGGATCTTTGCGTAGCTGGACCGGCAAAGGGAGCAAGGAGCTGGGAACAAGAGACAAAGAGAGAGGACAGGATCGACAAAAGCGAAAGACACCGGTTGGTCAATCTTTTCTTCCTTCTCTGTACTTTCATAAAGGAAAATATCAAAGCTTTACTTTCAGTTGTTGCTAAGGACTGTCACCCTTAGAGTAGGGATAGGGTCATCCGAGTCGGATACTTTTCCCCACAACAAACTGGCGACTCCACTGGGGAGCCTAGTATCTTGTTGGTGTTTGTAGTATCTTTGCTATTCATTTCCTGAACCAAAGAGTACCAAATCGAAAAGCTTTTGACTATATCAAAAGCGAAGTAGAGGGGCTGCTACTCTTGCTCATTTTCTGAGCAGATTCATGATTTGAAGAGCTGATCTACAAAAGACTCTTGTACTCTTTGTGATAGATTTTCATCCTCTTGATCATCCCTTAGCTTGTACTTGACCTATAGCTTTTTATTTCAGCAAAAGCAGTGAATTTTTGAGCTTTTTATGACCCGGAAATCCTTGTAAACGCAACTCTCGTGTCTCAGTGCAGGCTGTCCACAGGCAGTCTGCATTCCAGCGCAGGTACTCCCTTCGGGAACTGCGCTGAGAGTCAATTTGACAGACCAGAGCCTGCGCTGATCCAGTTAGGCTATGTCTTCCTGAGGTTTCCCACTGTGTCTTAGCCCTGTTTTCACTGTTGTTTTGCTGCTGATTGCTTGTCATTTGTACTTGCTGTAAACCAACTTTCCTTGACATTATTCCGCCTCAGTTGTGTGATGAAACTGTGATTGTTCTTTCAGTATTTCTTGTTTCAGTTACAGTTTCCCATTGTGAAAAGCGAACCAGTATAGCTGTGGCCTCTTAGATCCTGAACTGTAAAAGTGTCTTTGTGATCTTAAGAGCTAGTTTTATTACTGTTCATGGCTGTTTGAGTTTGTTTGTTTTTCATCTTGTGGTTTGAATCTATACATTTCCAGTGTCTAAACAAGTCGATCTTAAGGTGTCTTTTGATTTTGGACAAGCTTGTTTACTTTCGCTCGAAATTAGATTCAAAGTTATACAACAGTTTCCTTTTTGTCTTACATCAACATTAAGGATAACGAAAAGAAATATCTGCATTGTGCATTTTGCATTTGACTGTGTGCTTGACGATTTAGGAAAATTTGCATTTTAGTGTGTGTTCTATGATCTGTGAGAAAAGTTGATATCCTCTTTTCCCTCAGTAGATTAAGGTTTTCAAAGTTGAAAGATCGAAAAGTTTTGCTTCTCATCTTAGATTGCATGTAGGAAGTTGTATATATACATCTCGTGGTGATCCTTAAAGGCAAACTGCTAAGCAAGATCAACATTAAAATAAATCCAATTTACATAACAACGCTTTGTAACATAACGCAAACATCTAGAGGTCTAGGTAGAGACGTGTTCCGGCGTCGTTAAACATAGTGACTGTCGATCTCTACGAAGGTGGGTGATTCCTCCTGAGAGTCGGTGGCACTAATACGGACTTGTGCTCTCGCGTACCGTCGCGTATATTGGGAGACCCCTATAGGCATTTATCCTTTATCCATAGGAAACCGTGTCGACCGCCCTACTGATCGCGATGCAGTGAACACAGCATTCACGAAGATCGACCACCCGTACCGTAAAACGTATTCTGTGGTTTCGCGAAAGGTTTGGCACACCCTCTGCCTAGATCTCCAGAGCAGTTTCTTTTGGCCTTTTTCAAACTCTATAACTGAAAAAGTCCAACCGAGCATTTGTCACTTCGGGCTCGTTAATACATCGAAGGCGACTAGAGTCATCTTTAGCTTTTTCTCGACTCTTAAAACATGAAAAAGCAAAGTTGTGTCTAAAAGCGTCTAATAAAATTCATTCAATACGGAAACATAATTCCCCTATTTGTATTTTAGTTGATCAAGTAATCCGCAACCGTGGAGGAAAGTCAATTAAAACTCCGTCGTTCGAGGAGACTCGCGAGTCAACCGTCTTTGTCTCCGGAATCGAGAGTAGTACGGACAAAGCGAACTCGCTTGACCGGGTCAAAATCTCCCATTAAAGTTAGAACAACAGTTCCGACAACATCTGAGATTCTGGTCACTCCTAATATTTCTGGAATCCCTGCCTCTATTGAAGAAGTTCAACAGCAACAGAGGGACAGTTGTACTGATCCCAGTCTGAGGACAAGTACTTGCATAACTGAACCAGTTCCATCTGAAACCGGTCCACAAAGTCTTGTTGCTCAAACAATTGTCGCTGTCGAAGCAACCCCTTCTTCGGCACCAGAAATCTTTTACGGACCTGACGGTCTTCCTCTTCCTCCTGGTCTGATTGCAATAGAGGAAATCGTAGAGGACCAGCAAGCAAATACTCCAACTCATTTTGGAGTAGGCACCACTCTTTTTCCTTCTGCATCAGAAGTTTGTCCATCGCCACAAGAAGTTCCTGTAGAATCGTTAGGCAGTTTATTGGATAGACTTAAAATGTCTGAGCAACCGTCGACATCTAGGACTGTGCCAAACGACACAGCGACAGCAGAAGCTCCTGCTGTCAATCCAACGATGTTTGCCGGCATACCAGCTGTCCCGACTAGCTCTCATCAGCTAGATGGAGTCCACCCAGGGACTATTACGACAACTTGGTCTGTTCCAGTTTGTTCTTCCGGTATAATACCCGGTAATTCTTATGTTGAAACTAGACAAATTGATCCCTTTGGAAATCAGTTTGGGCCATCCAGTCCTCAAAGGCAATCTATACCCTTGAGTTCCGGATTGTTACCATATGGGGGGCAATATGCCCTTTCACTTCCCCTTCCGGGGGGATACCCATACGGCGGTTTTCAACAACATTCAGGTTTGACTGAAGTAACGACGAGTGGTTGGGTACCTATGTTTCCCCAACAACCAAGAGTTGTATATTCCATGCAACAGTGTGTACCTATGTCTAGTATCCCGACGACGCCAGCAATTGTAACCGTGTCGCAAGTTCAATCGATGCCTGTTGTATGTCAACCCCAAGTTGTAATGCAATAGCCCATTGACCCTGCAACACAACCACAATCGCCAACTGCCGGGACGACACAGATACAAACGGGAACCATAACCCCGAATCTTGGTCCGTCGCTTAGTGTCGCACAGCAAAACATGGCTTCACAACCATGGATGGTGCAATACCAACAACCTCAGTTTCAACAGGTGTATCAGGGATCTGAGCAACAGATCTTTGCGAATAGTGGGCAACCCTATATTCAGAACGGGTTAAATCAACCACTTTACAGTGGCCAAGCCCACCAGCCATATCAGTCATATCAACATCAGTTGCATTATGCTGGTGTGCAAAGACCTACTGCTCAGGCGATTCCATCGTACCCGGGGTATGCCTCGCCAAACCTGAATCAGCAGTTGCCATTCGTGGCAACTCTAGAATTACCAGATTTACATCGATTGACGAACGATCCAATCGCCTATGCCCATTGGTGGCCAGCGATTCCTCACAAACTTCCTTCGGACATTCCTAAATTCAATGGAAATCCTGGCGAAGACCCGTCGAATCATGTGATGACATTCCATCTATGGTGTTCGTCGAATACCTTGAATGATGATTCGATAAGGCTTCGCCTTTTCCAGAGGACATTGACTGGTCCGGCGGCTAAATGGTATATTGAATTACCTAGAGCCTCTTTCGACAATTTTAGTTCCCTAGCCACGACTTTCTTAACACACTTTCAGTTACCTATAAGGTACGAAACTGGAACAGAGATCTTGACCAATTTCAAGCAGACAACAGCCACACATATATCAGATCATATACATGAGTGGCGTCGTCGTCGCAGAATGGTAAAGACCTACGTTCCAGATCAGCTATTAGCTGAGTGGTTTATAAAGTCGCTTCTTCCTGCTATAACAGAAGATGTGGCCAAGGGAGGCGTCGTAACAGAGGAGCAGGTTATTGCTCGTGCTCAATATTTGGACTTAGTATATACTCAGTCGGGCACGCTCTATGATAAGATACTCGACGCCCCCAGACCGGAATTTTCAATCCCTCCTCCTCCCGGATCGAATAGTGACTCTCATGCCGGTGATGGCGTGATTGGAACTGCAAACGCTAAGTCGACAAGGGATTCAAATAAGAAAGCCCGTAAGACTTCGAATCAAAAAGCAAATCAAGAGGTTCTTGCTTCGGAGGTAAATGTTGTATCTACGGATAAAGGCAAAAACTCCAATCAACCAGGAAGCAAGAAGAAACAAAACAAAGGGAAGAAGAAGAAACGGGGTGAGTCATCCCCTCAAAAAACTTCTTCAAACCCTCCTGGGCAAAGGAAACAAATTTATCCATGTCATATATGCGATGAGGATCATTCGACAAAGGACTGTCCGTTCAAAGCTGAGTTAAAGAGGTTCTTTAAAAGTTCACAAACTTCAGCTGTGTTGACTGATCCATTTCCTACCCCAGGTCAAAATATGGTTGATAGTGGAAATGCTTCCCCGTCTCAAGTGCTTATGTTGTCGGTTTCTAAGCAAAATGATGCTTTGATCTCGACCAGGAATAAAGATTATGGGAATCCGCCGGTGTCGAACGACAAAGGGAAAGATCAACCCAGTAGTTCGACAACAACTTCGGCAGAAGTTGTACCCCCCCTCACGCATGAATTAACAATAAAGCCACCTAAGGGAGTAGTACACAAGTCGACATTTAATCCTCGTGCCAGAGCGGCGCAGCATTATAACATAGTGGAAGATTTGGCCCAATCGCCATCTGCTATGTCGACTCTTGAGGTACTGCAAAATTGTCCATCCCAAAGGCAGGCATTGTTATCAGCAATTGGTGGAGTGGATCCTAAAGATTCCAATCTTGTATCCTTTGATCACAAAGGATATGATCCTCAGTTACCAGCGCAACTAGCTTTCCTTATTCAAGTGAAAGCACTCAACAAAACTGTTCATAGAACGATTATTGATGAGGGAGCATCGACATGTATCATGTCGATGAGTTGCTGGAAAACTCTTGGATCTCCAACCTTGTCGCGATCTTCGACGACATTGAAAGCATTTGACGGAAGGACGTACACTCCGTACGGTATCCTAAATAACTTTAAGATTGAACTAGGAGGAAAAACAGTGGAAATTGATGTTGAAGTCATTGATGGCAATCTTGACTATAACATCCTACTGGGAAGACCATGGATATATGCCATGGCAGCTGTAGTGTCGACATATTTTAGGAAGATCGCATTCCCGTTTGAAGGAGGGATTACGGTCGTCGACCAGCAGAATTTCCTCCCTAATGGTTCACAAGTTACTGGAAGCATTCCCATGATCCATGCGAGTGACCATTCAATGCAAGATATCGGAGTAGGCTTGCTGAAAGATCCCACAATGATGGGAACTTTCGCGTTGCCACCTCCTTTCCATGTAGGGGATATCCCGTTTGTAGCAACATGCAACATGGTATCTTCTTCGAAAGTCGCAGGAGACAAAGTCGTCATGGATTACCAAGTGGTTTTGCCACCTAGCCCCATAGAAATATTGTAGCAATCAATGTTTCAGGCATGGGAGGCGAGCCCAAATCAACGCTCGTCAAGCGTTTGGGTAGATAGGTCTGGAGAATATGGTACCCCATTAGATCCATGGTCAAAAGTTCATGGGACTGACGAAGGAATCTTACAATCAATGATGATTGAGGGGGCACCATGGAATGATCACCACCATCGTTCCCTTCTTCCAGAGTGTGAAGAAGAAACTCATCACGACTTATATCACCCTTCAGTGTTTGAATTCCTAACAAATACTGTAAATACGGTGGATTCAGAGCGAAACCTATCCAATATTGAAGAGACCGTAGCCATAAACATCTCGACAAAATCTGATGTTGTAGAGAATATTCATGTCGACAAAAGTTGTTCCCCTTCAGAACTGGAAATATATGGTGCTCTCTTTCGCGAATTTAGAGATGTCTTTGCATGGTCATATGATGAAATGCCAGGCATTGACTCGAGCATAGTTGAACATGAAATTAAAATGTACCCTGATGTCAAACCAGTAAGACAACGGCTTCGACAGGTTCACCCCAAGAAAGCCGCTGCCATTAAGGCAGAAGTTGAAAAACTTCTCCATGCTGGATTCATCTACCCGGTTCCTCTAACCGATTGGGTATCGAATATTGTCCCTGTTATGAAAAAACAAGGGACGATAAGAGTGTGCGTCGACTATAGGGATGTAAACAAAGCTTGTCCAAAGGACAACTACCCTACACCCTTCATCGACCAGATAATTGATGAATGCGCCGGATGTGAAATCTTTTCCTTTATGGATGGATTTTCCGGGTATAATCAAATAAATATCCGCCCACAGGACCAGTCTAAGACTGCATTTATTTGTCTGTGGGGCACATTCGCTTATCGAAAATTACCCTTTGGTTTAAAGAACGCAGGGGCGACGTTTCAGAGGGCAATGAATTATGCCTTCCATGACATCAAGAACATCGTTCAACCTTACCTCGACGATCTTCCGGCTCATTCGCGGAAGCGGACTGATCATCCGCGGCATTTGAGAGCAATATTTCTACGTTGCCGACACTACAAGATAAGACTCAATCCGCACAAGTGTGTGTTTTGCGTCGGTTCTGGTCGTTTACTTGGCTTTGTAGTCTCTAAGGATGGGATTCGTCTCGACCCCTGTAAGGTTCAGGCAATCATTAATTTGCCTCCACCTTCAAATTTGCTTCAGATTCAGAAACTCCAAGGGAAAGCAAACTTTCTGAGGAGGTTCATTCCAAATTACGCAGAACTTGCCAAAGGTTACACTCGTCTTTTGAAAAAGGATGTACCTTTTGTCTGGGACCAGGTTGCGCAAGCTTCCTTTGACGCTCTGAAAGATTCTCTAGTAAGAGCATCATTAATGTACGCCCCGGACTATCAAAGAGATTTTAACCTGTATCTAGCTGCAGCAGATACGACCATTGCGATGGTCTTAGTGCAAGAAGTCGATGGAATTGAACATCCTATTTATTATTTAAGTAAAAACTTAAATGACACAGAAAGTAAATATTCCTATGTTGAAAAACTAGCGCTTGCTGCTGTTCAAGCGATTCAAAGGTTTCGACATTATATCCTCTTTAGGAAAACTACCATTCTGTCAGATTGCAACCCCATGACGTATATACTGTCGCGACAGTTGCTTGGGGGCAAATATTCGAAATGGATAGCGATCCTTCAAGAGTTTGATCTGGATTTTGTAAAATCCAAATCAAAGAAAGCTCTAGTTTTCGCGGAATTATTGTGTGATCTCCCATCGTCGTCCAACGATGAAACATCAGAAGAGTCAATCGTGGATGAAAATTTGTTTCTGATATCAGTAAGCGATGAGTGGTATGGAGACATCATTGTTTATCTCCAAACCCAAAAATTTAGGCCTAATACCTCACACTCGGAACGGAAGCGTATACGATACCAATCTAAAGACTACATGATCGTCGGTGATACACTTTACCGTCGTGGTGTCGATACGGTTCTGAGGAGGTGCCTTACCCATGAGGAGGCCGAAAAAGCCCTGAATGATTGTCATTCAGGCGCGTGCGGGGGGCATCAATCTGGATATGCAACAGCACAAAGAATCTTACGAGCAGGATATTTCTGGCCAACTATGTTTAAAGATTGCATAATAGCTGTCAGAAGTTGCCATGCGTGTCAGATCTTTGATAGCAAAACCAGGAGACCGCCCGCACGTTTGCAGCCTATAGTTGCTGTTGGGCCTTTCGCCAAGTGGGGCATCGATTTCATGCAATGTAACCCCACCTCGACCGGGGGGCATGGGTATATTATAGTCGCTGTTGACTATTTTACCAAATGGGCCGAGGCGATGCCTACATTGGATAACACTGGTGAAACAGCTGCCCTTTTCTTTTTTAATCATGTAGTCGCCAGGTTCGGCGTTCCGCAGGCTATAGTGACAGATCATGGATCGCATTTTCGCAATCACATGATGGTTGAGTTAGCTGCCAAACTAGGGCTATCGCACGATAGCTCTACCCCGTATTATCCACAAGCCAACGGACAAGTTGAGGCAATCAACAAAGTCCTGAAGCGTATGTTGCAAAGGATGATCGGGGTTCACAAAAGAAGATGGCACCTACTCCTGTACTCAGCATTGTGGGCTTACCGAACCTCGGTAAAGAACGCCACTGGGTTCACACCATTCCAATTGGTGTATGGCCTGGAGGCAGTCTTACCGATCCAGTGCGAAATTTCGTCTCTTAAACTCGCAATTGACCTCCTCCCCGGAACCTCAGAAGAAGAGGCTCGTTTCTTGGAATTGATCCAGTTGGATGAAAACCGTCGTGACGCCGCTTTGGCGAACGAAGCCCATAAGAAACGAGTCAAAGCACAGTTCGACAAGAATGTCAAACCTCGTATCTTCTCTGAGGGTGACTTGGTTTTGCTTTACGACCAAGAATCCGACAAATTGGGAGCAGGAAAATTTAAGTCCTTATGGATGGGTACTTATATTGTTAAAAGGGTGTTAGCAAAAGGAGCCTACGAGTTAATGGATTATGACGGGATACCACTGGCGCAACCCCGCAACGGGTTGTACCTCAAGCGTTACTATGCCTGAATAGTAACCTGAGTGCTTTTGTTGTATTTTGTTTTCGCTAAAGTGTTTGTTTCGGTTTAGTAATCCACCCTTCTCGTTTGTTGCAGATGACGAATCTTTCTGAGACATATGTAGGATATGCTGACGGAGCGAGTCGTAGTACGCGGAATTTGTCCTCCGCAGCCTGGGCCATTTTTGATCCAAGCGGCGAGTTAGTGAGTTTCAGAGGTGTGTGTATTGGACAGTCAACGAACAACATCGCTGAGTATAGCGCGTTGATTGAACTCCTCTCTGATACCATCGCTCATGGTATACGCCGACTAATTGTTAGGCTAGACTCACAGCTTGTGATACTACAACTCAATGGTATATATTCAGTCCGCAATCCAGCTATTTATCGAATGTTTCTAAGGGTTAAGATTTTGGAGAGAGAATTTGAGTCAATTCAATACCAACATATTTCCAGAAACTTGAACACATTAACAGATTCATTAGCAAACTATGTATTAGATAGACATTTACGACATATATAAAAAGAGATGCATCGGTGCTAATGCAAGTGGATCACAAATAAACCATAATAAACCCCGAAAATCAAAATATATAAAGCTGTTTATAGTTTGTACATGATGTGCTGTAATCAAAACAAAATTGGTCGTATGACCTAGAACTCAAAAAGATGCTAGGGGGCACCCTAGCCTAGTGGTGCTCATGAAAGTACGTCACGGTCTGTGCAATCATGCGCAAGAGACGAGTCCATCGTCTAGGCACGCCAATAGTGTGCCGCTGCAACTGTAAAGGTAACTCGTCAATCTGTACATCCGGAAGACCACGAGTAAGGCTCTCGACCTGCTCCTGCACAGCTGCAAGTATCTCAGTATCACCAAGGTCGCGAATGACAACTCGCCTAGCAGGCTCTGCTGCTGGGGCAGCAACTGGCGATCGTGGACGAGCTGCTGAACGAACAGGACCAACATCTGCATGCACCCAAGAGTTTGATCAGTTTTGCACAATAACATCATGAGTAAAAACAATAAACAGTAACATGGTCAGAGATTTTACCAATAGCGCCCCATTGCTCGCCATCCGGTAGCACCAAGTCCGGATCACCTCGGTAGTCCATACCCACATATGGATACTCAGAAAACACCATCTCCTGACGCTCGAACCACCTAAAGAAGGCCTCAGTAAAAGTAATCTGAGGTTGACCAGCATGTCGGGACATGTGGTCAACCCACCTCTGCATGCGTGGCTCGGTCGGAGAAGGCAAGTCAAGTATGATGTACTGAGGCTGCATCAGTGGGATTTTCTCCAAGGCAAAGGCAGTCAGAATAGAACCAAATCCAAAGTTCTTCAGCTTCCCGTCCTTTACCTTGGTCAATTGACTTTTCATCTGAACAAGTACTGCATCACACCAGTTAAACACTTTCGGTTGGAGACACTCCAAGGCGTGCTGCATATAAGATCTGTTGGCAACATGTAAAGCTGCGCTACCGGCCATCCTACCAATGGTAAACAGAATGGATCTAAGAGACCTGTCAGTGATGTCACGGATATTGATCTTGCCGTCTTTGCTCGGCTGTGAACCTTCCCGGCAATACTGACGGATATAGTCTCTGGTGGAATTAGTCCCTCGAGCCGTACCTGACAAAGAAAGGGGGGCACCCCGCCTTGACAACCCAGTCAAGAAGTACATGTCCTCTATGGTCAAAGGGATGGTTTTCCCCCTAATCTGGAATACTTGGTTAACAGGATCCCAAGCATCAAGCATATACTACAGTAAAGAAATCTGTGCTCTCATGCTAGAGATACGGAAGAACTTCAGTAGGCCACAGTTCCGAAGCGCGTTCACCGTGACTGGGTCATGGAGTGCAACCATGTCCTCTGCTTCATGTTCTCGTTCTCGCCATGTAAGGGACATTTTGTTCAAAGTTCCCTGCAAGCAAACAAGAGAAGGAGTAAGTTCCTAATTTTGATGAAAAACTGGCGAAAAATCATCAAAAATCACATGCAGGATCAGTTTTCTAGGCCCAGCGCAGGCAGAGAGTCTCTCCCTTGCGCTGAGGCGCAGTCTGCCTTAAGACCACCTGAAATACAGCGCAAGTTTCGAAAGGAGAACCTGCGCTGATGCCAGGGCGCCTTGATGAAACCCCTGAGGCTCAGAAACCCTGAAAAATGTGCATGAAACTGAAAAAGGAAACCATGAAAGTGAAGGGCTAAAGTTTAGCTCCTACCTGGTCCAAACGGCGCCGAAAATCGTCCACAGAATCTCCCGAAATCAACTGGTGAAAATCAAGGAAGAAGAGGCACCTCCAGAGCTCCAACAAGCAAAATGCAAATGAAATGGTAAATGAGAGGTAAAAACGCCTTTTTATGACTTTTTACACAATTTAAAGTTAAATATCAGGGTTATAATCTCATTTTCATGCAAATATTGTCCATTTCTAACAAAATTTGTTGCAGCAATTGATGGTGAAGTACTACATTTGAAAAGAGAAAAGCTAGTAAAAGTAAAAAATCAAATTTGACCATGAATCGAGCAGTTTTACCACGGAATTTATGCTCGTTAAAAAATAGAAAAGTGTGAGCAAAAGTTTCCACCAGAGTTCAAGCTCATTAAAAAATGAACCTATCTCGGTAAATAACCATTGCGATCGTAAATTTATCAGCCTTAAAAGCCTTGGTCGTGTTTTCATCCATCACCTCCACTGTCATTTGGCCGGTCGTTCACCCCCATATGTGTGTTTACCCATTTTGAGGAGCATTTGCGAAGAGTGATTTCATCTAGCCATCCTTGTGACACTACCGTGATTGGAAAATTCCAAATTGTACCTGGAATCTGCTGCTATCCCTGTTTATCACTCGTTCCTCAAAAGACGAGTCTTCTTTGAGCTCTTTTCACTGACTCGTAAAATATGAAAAGTTTGCCGAGTTTTGGCCTTCCAGCTCGTTAAACGACCGGAACGCTATCCCTCCTCTAGATTTTAATCTTTTTGGACCTGAGGGATTATTGCACAAAAAGATCGAGCGCTTGTTTTGTTCGGCTCGTTAAAAGCAATCGAAAATTCATCCCTTCTGTATTGTTTTATACTTTTTCGGACTTAAGGGATTAGATGACGAAAAAGGAATTTTGGAGTTAACTTTTCGTGCCTTTTCAGACTCTCTAAAAATGAAAAGGACTGAGTTTTCCTTATCGTTAGACTCGTTAAAATGATTAAATAGCGACAAACTTGTCTTTAGACGAGAACGAGTTTCCCTATCGCTAAGCTCGTTAAATCATAGCGATGGGCTTGCCCGAAGGGCAGGTTATAGAACAAGCATATGTTATCCTCCTCAAGCTTGACAAAAATAAAGAGGTACTGGTCAGAAATGACTGGGGAAAAATTGGGAGAACATCAAAGCTTAATGGTAGCAAGTCGCTCTTGAACATGACACTTTTTCCTCCGTTCCACATCGGGTTGGGTTGTTTCATTCACCGGTCTCATCACCATGGTCTTCGCCAAACCATCCACATTTTGGGGTAATGCTACCGATCCATCGCATCAGTGTCGTTATATGTTCAAGAGAGGTCATTCTGAAAGTGTCAACCGTGTCCCATCCACTGCCATACATTATCCTTCATCCATTCATGATCGCCACCCTGAATCATATATCACAGTTTGTTTTCACCTCCACTAAAATCATTAGCTCCGTTCCGTGTCATTGATGTGGGATTCATTAAGGCCCTCCTTTGACGGATCGCTTCTTGTCGACTTCAGCTCATTATCCAAGAAGTTGATCTAGGAACAACCCCATCAGTACTTTGAAGCTTGCATGCCTCAATGGCAAGTTTCTCACTTCCGGCGACAGGTATACATCAATGACCTTCGACCAGAAGATTTTGCGTGGCGTTCGACGCCAAGTCCTTTATTCACGCCACGTGAATTGTACTGCAGTACCTTGAGGGTCATTATCATTATCGGTGATTCCTCTCGCGCTTGTTAACGGTTTTCATCATTGACCGGTAATCAAGCGATGTCTTTCCATGTTCGACTTCAGCGAAATTCTCACATGGATCGACTTGTACTTAGAGTGAAGATCGAACGAGTTTGAAGACCCCGGATCTAGTTTCATCCATCCGGGCTGCGATACATATTCAGGAAATATAAAAGCATTTGTCATGTACATCATTGCAGCAGATGATCATCCTACTCAAAGGATGATAATTTCAGCAGAGAATTATCAGTCTACCATCAGACGATCGTCTGTTCTATGTACCAAAATGTATTTATAAAGCTGAGCATGGGAATGCCCGCCTCAGCTAGATCATGAAAACAAAATGAAAAATAATGTATTGTATTGTATTGTATTACAGGGCGCCTCCTCAGCACTGGAATGAACTTCGGACCCTCTAGATAAAGCATTTCACCCGATAAACGGCCTCATACTTTAGGGGGCAACTGTTATAGACATTTTTGTGCCTCGCAGCATGGAGCATGAAATGTCAATAATTACAGGGATCCTCAGTCCCTAAACATGTTGTTCTTACCCCTAGAAGAACAAGGTCAGCAAACCACAGCACTTCCCATCAGTTCTCCACCTGAAAACACTCAAAAACAGGCTATTTTTGGATCATGTCAGCTGCTCCACTGAGCATCTGCGCTGGAATGCAACTGCTCCTCCTTGTACCTGCGCTGAAAGTCAAATCTAATGAAGGCTACCTGCGCTGGGCGAGATTGGCCAAGTGGCACAGTCATTCTGCAAGGTGTCAATTGCCCAGGAAGCTTCCAAACTGACACTTGGTTCAAGGGATTCGCCCTGTGATGAGTAAGAGGTACTTGATCTCCATGTGTAAGCAAGGATCTCCAAGTGGACTCAAGAACTGAAGTTTAACTGAAGAGGGAGAGGACACTAGTCAGCTTTATGCCAGCCTCAAGCTGACTCATCCTTTCTCCAAATCTCCTATATATAGAGCTCTCTCATGAGGTCTAGGGAGGCTGGAATTTTGTGCAAAGTAAGGAAGTGCTGTTGGTTTACAGTTAGAGCTATTGGGTGATTGCTTTTATAGAGGTGAAGAGGAGATTTCTTGCTGCTGGGGAGGTGCTGCTGGATTGGAGCCATTGATGGTTGTAACCTTCTCAGAACCCTTTTACTTCTATCAATAAAGCTTTGAATGTTCTCCTATATACTTGTATTGCATTGATGTATTGTATTTACTTGTATATCTGATTCACTCTAATCCATGCATCAGTTATGAGTACATGTTTCTTGTAGTTTTCCTTCTCTTGTTTGTGCAGGATCTTTGCGTAGCTGGACCGGCAAAGGGAGCAAGGAGCTGGGAACAAGAGACAAAGAGAGAGGACAGGATCGACAAAAGCGAAAGACACCGGTTGGTCAATCTTTTCTTCCTTCTCTGTACTTTCATAAAGGAAAATATCAAAGCTTTACTTTCAGTTGTTGCTAAGGACTGTCACCCTTAGAGTAGGGATAGGGTCATCCGAGTCGGATACTTTTCCCCACAACAGGAGCATATCAGTTTGCCATATTTGCAGGCATAAATGGGGTAGCTGGAATCACAGGGATAACAGCTGAGACAAACGGAGTGGATGGAGGAGTGGAAATGATGCTTTGAAGTGATGATGGTGAACTAGAAGAAGTTGCAACAACAGTAGAAAGGACTGCTGCTTTTCCGGGAGCAAGCTCAGATTGGGTAAGGTTTTGCTGAAGTGTATCAAGGTTTAAATCAGCAGAAATTTCTAGACTTTCTTGTCTTCTAAGGTTCTTAGAGATCAAGTTAGGATTTTCAAAAATAGCTAAAGGATTGGGATCTGGATTTGATCTAGTGTAACAGGTTTTCTTCTTTGGAGCCAGCTTCTAAATCAGTTTTTGGTAATTTCTGGAAGTATTTGAAGAACACTGCTTTTGACAATATCTTTCTAGGAAAATATGAATTGTGAGAGTCTTGAATTTTCCTGAAGATTTCCTAAAAAAAGGAAACTGATCGAATTTTTGAGACAGCTGTTTAAAGCCTAAAACTAGACTGGAGATAAACTGAAGCAACTTTTACTTACTCCTGTAATTGCATAGCAAAAACAGTTTCAAAGGCTACCTCGCTAACTTCAGGCTCCATCTGTAGCTTTATAAAATAGACAGGAGTAACAAACAGTCATTCAGTTCCCCAGTGGAGTCGCCAATGATGTTATCGCTCAGGTTGTTCCCCAAAAGCTGTGAGAAAAGGGAATACGGCCGAGGTAACCACTAACCAATCTTTTAGATGCAGATTCTAGCCAATCTGCAGCCAGAGAGGGCTCTCTCTTTATGATTTAGCTTTGTTTTGCTATATGTTAGGCTAGTTATGAAGTAAAAGTATTTGTTTGATTTTTGGATGGTGACATTTCAATAGAATAGGGGTGCAAAGTATGAGAAGTTCAAGCCATTGGGTTAATGGAGTCAATGAATTTTTTTATTTTTATTTTTATTTTTTTAAATTTTAAATTTTATTTATTATTATTATTTTTTTCTGGGTATGGTTTCTTTGACAAAAGGAGGGACTACAGAGCAAGATAATTAATCATGGAACAATTTTCAAGCTGGAATCAGGTGAAATGGAGTCAGGGGATGAAAGGCAATTAAGAATCTTTCATCATGCTAATAGAGGGAAAGTGGGTAAATATTACCAAGGAGCAGTTAAGAATTCCTTAATTATATTCAGGGTGTAAGAACCAGGGAAACAAGAGCAGTTAAGAATTTCTGCCTATGCTAGTCCTGAAGAAAACATAAAAAATGACAGGAATTGAACACAGAGTACAGTTAAGTAAATTCTGAGCTATTATTTTTTCCTGCAATTTAGAGTATGATATGTAAATGATATATAAAACATAGAAACAGTAAAACATGAGTTAGAAAAGACTTATTGATCCATGAAATAATTCAAGAATTCTGCAACATGGGCTTTTGCCATCAATTATATAACCAAAGAGTTCATCAGCAAAGCATTCCAACAATCTTTATTCAGAAGAGTTCTCAAATTTATAGCGCAGTTCCAGAATGATATTCACCAACCCCTAATACTTAGCTTGGGGAGGTATTTGTACAAATTTTTTTTACAAAATATCTCAAAAGAGATAATATCTTGCAATAACTTCTTTCACCTACTCCACAGAAGGAGTAAATGCTCTTGGGAACAGAGAGAAATGAATGCATAAGTAAGAAATGCTGTGCTGGCCATTTTGTTGGTTAGATGCATTGATTACTTGCTCAGCGAGTCGGCCGATGGATATTTAGTGAAATCCTGCGTTGCTGGTGTTGCTTTCCTGGGTGCTTTTTCCTGCGCTTCAATTAACTGCTGTCCAATGCGATGTTTTATCTCCTCCTTTCTTCACTTTATGGCATTTGTTATGTTCTGGAAAAATAAACAAAACTTTGAAATCCGCCCTACAAAATTTCCAGCATACTCCGCCACCATTGGTCATCTGGTAATTGGTGCCTGCGCATTTTTATCAGAGTCTCATCAGCATCCGTGTACCTGAAGAAAGTAGGCTGGAATGTGAAAAGATGCCTCACTTCATGTCCAACAAAAAACAGATTTTCTAAATTGTCATATAGGCTCTGTCCAGATGGGAGTGCCTTCTCTCCTACAGAACTTGATGATGTTGTGGCTTGGCTATCCACATATGTATTTAACCTGTGTACATAGGCTACATGTGTCATTAGTCTATAGTCATCAGTTAACAAATTGGGCAGACCTTTTTCCTCCAAAGCTGTAAACTTTTGTGTGAAAGCATTTATCTCCATTTCCATTTCTTGGCACTTCCTTTCCAGATTTTGTATGAAATTCCTCATGGTCAGAACCCTTTTAATTATTAAAATAGTGTCTGTCCTGTCCCTGATATCTATTTTTTCCAGATCTTCTTTGGTGTGGGTGTTCAAGAAATGTATTAGCCTATTGGCATGTTCGGGCATGTTTCCCAATGAATCCCTGGCCCTTTGAATTTCTTCTTGAGCTGCTGCTACCAAATCAATCTACTCATGAATTATCTGTATTGATTTCCACATATCAGTGATGGATTGCAATGTTGGCCCACAAAATGCTCCTAATTTCTGCCAGAGGTTTGTCTAATAGAGGTCCTTTTCCAATGCCTTTACTTTATTCTCCAATTCTTTTACCTCTCTTTTTTTTTTATGCCACAGTCATTTTAGCTTTATCATAACTAATTTCCAACTTGGCCAGTTTCTCTTTAGCATCCTTTAATTTTGACACTTGCAGTCTTAAATCCTCCATGGCCTTTATCAGTTCTTCAGTAGTCATGGTAGTGCTGCTGCTTGCTGTTGTTGTTGTTGAAGTACTTGGTTCTTTTGATGCCGGGACAGTAGGAGGGACTGCTGTTGTAATTATAGGAGGAGCAGCTGTAACTATTGGAGCTGTTTGAGATGGCTGAGAGGCAAACTCTCCCTGTTTTCCTTGTAGTGCTTCCTCCAATGCCTTCTCTGTTTCTGCCAACCTTTCATTCATTTTCATCAGCAGGTCCATTGTATCTTCCTGTGATTTTTGTTCAACAATCTCTGTAGTTTTGGGATGCATGGTAATGGGCAGCTTGAGCTATTTCCTGAGAGCTGCAATATCTTCTTCCTTATTTTTTTATTAATGCTTGGATGCCTTTGGGATCCTTGGGATCATGTCCCAGCTCTATGATAATCTCTTCTAAGGATTTAATTCTGTTATCCTTAGCCAAAGAGGAAGCCTTTTCCAATTCCAATTGGGCAGAAGTATTATTTAAAGAATTCTGCAATTTGTGGGCTAGCAATGCCTTATTTGCCAATGTGTAGTATACCATTTCCCCGGTTTGCTTATGTTATTCAATTTGGTCCATTGGCCAGATATCCTTGGCTAATACTTCTAGATTGGTCCTGATGTAATCAGCAGCTGACTGTGGCTGCAACATTTTGGGCTTGAAGTGACTTAGGATCATCTTTCCTTCTTGGATGTCATACGCTGACATTAATCTTTGTTGATTTGTGGGTGCCATCTTCAGCAAGTGATTGTAAAGTTGAATTCTTATTGGCTCATTTTTTGCCTTTATTTTAGTGAATGTTCTCTTGATGTCTGAGCCTTGCTTGCCTTGTGATTTGGTAGAAGAAAATTCCACGCTATGTTGTCTTCCAATCTCCTGCCTGTGTGAACTGGCCGATGTTTCTGTGACCGGGGATGTATCCTGGCTGACCACTCTTTCTTCCCTTGGACTGTTTGTGATCTCTTGAATAAATTACTCCTCTGTTAGGGGGTTCAATCTCTGTCTTTTCTCCCCAGGTTGGTCTTCAGGACCGCTGATCGGTGTGTCTTCTTTCTTGTCCCTTTTCTTGCCTCTCTCCTCGTTCAGAGGAGTTTGTAGTATAGGGATTTCTGGGGCCTTTGTTTGTGCTGGGGGGACCTGCCCTTGGCCTTGTTCCTTTGATGTAGCTGGCTGGTTTGTCATTATATCTTGCTCTGAACCTATTACCTCCTTGCCCTTTGCTGACCCTATGCTGGCTTTTTGTGTGGGCTGCTGAGAAGTCCTGACAAAAGATGTATCACCTCCTGTGTGCTGAGGCAGCTTGAAGGATACCTGTCCAAAAGAGTCCAGGTCAAGTGTTTTTTCAAACCCTTTCACGACTTTTTCCATTTTTTCTTCTTCAGTGATCTCTTCAATTAATGTGCCTTCTACCCATTCTTGTTGGTTAGCATATTGTTGAATTTCAGGGATTTGGTGGTGAACATATGCTGTAAGCTTGTTTTTCACTTTTCTATAACTTATGAAAAGTTCAGGGTCATATGGTGCCCAATAAAAGCTTTGTTTCAGCATAAGTTACATCCCTAAAATCTTATCTGCCTCCTCCCAGGCTTCCCTTTTATTAAAGATAAAAGGGCCCAATTGATTTCTTATCTTGAGTTGTGCCTTTTTCCTAGCACCATAGAAATGAGTCAAATATGAACTAATAAATTGCCTGAAGTATTCCAGGGCAAACCGTCTCATAGGCACATACTTTGGCAGCTTGTAGGGGCATAATTCACAGCCATAAATCCTGATCTCTGTGTGATTATGGTAAAAGTACCAGTCACCTATACTGTAGTCTTTTGAGAGATGTAAAATTTTCCGCATTTCAGCAGAGAGCCTGGCAGGAGGAGTTGTAATCAATAAAGAAGTGGCTGGATATATGAACAGGTCAATGAACTCACAATATGTATAAGGGGAGTTATGGACTACATGGAATACTGAGGTCCAGAATATCACAGAACTCCTTTCTCCTTTGAGATCCAACTTTCTAAGAGGAATTTGAAAACTATCAGGTTGATTGTACAACAGCAAATGGTATATGTATGATGTGTATTTGAACACTCTTTCTCTGTCCAGGCTCATGAATTTCTCATGGATCTTATTAGCTATGAAGGTGGCATAATCATATTTGACAGCAGGGGGCTGTCTTGGAGTAAATATGGACATCAAAACTAAGATAGTCTCATCAATATGCTCACTGGATTTAAATCCCAAGATATAAGAAATCATGTCAGTAATGAATTGTCCAGTTTCATTGAACTAGACCTGATTAAAAGGAGGTGGTTGCCTGGGTTGGCGATATGGTTTCATGAATAATTGAGCTATTCTGGTTATCTCTGAACTGGGTAGTTTGGCACCTTGGTCAAGCAGGAATTCCATGGTGAGAGGAGCCAGAGGCTGAGTTGGCTTAAAGTGCAGCATCTCATTTATGGATTGAGGAGTAATATAGAAGAGGACAGTACCAGATGGAGCCATAACTGCTCTTTCAATGGGGTCATAATTGGCACATCATAAATGGATGAGATCAGGAAGCACATTTACTGAGGGGAGGTAGTACATAGGCATGTTGGACTCCCAGATTCCATAGACATCAGCATTGCTACGGTAGCTATTCCTAATTTCACAAAAAGCTTGAAGGTGAGGCTTGTCACCAATCATATCATTAATTTGGAAATCTCTGTCAGCAAGGGGCAACCATTCTAATTCTTTGTGTGGTGCATTTAGGGGGGCAACATTGAGAGCCACTGGAGCCTCCATTATACAATATTTGGTGATTTTTAAATCTGAAATGTAGGTTTTATGCAGCAACAATAGGTAAATTGATACTTTTGGGTCCTTTCTGCAGAAATTGCAGGCTGAAACGAGCTTGAATTTAGCTTAAGGGGCAAATTTTGCAGCGGGAGATGGGATTTGAGGGATTTCTTGGAAAAAATGTATAAAAGAGTGGCTATGATGCAGAGGTTTGAAGGTAGTACCGTGATTTTAATTTGAATTTTGGTTCTCTGCACAATTTCTAGAGAAAAACTTGGAAAAATAGGGTTTAGGAGCAAAACTCGGGTAAATACCTGTTTAATGGACGCCCTGTGCAAAATGTAGGAGGCAGACCGAGCTGAGGGGCAGCGCTATGGAGTCAATTTCTCTGGGTGGCGGACTGTGCAGTGGAAATTCCGCTTTGAACGTAAAAAAGCATGCAAAAGTCGCGCAGAAGAAACAAACAGAAATGAACGAAAAACGACGTTTAACGTCTTTTTAATAAAAAATTGATTTTGGCGGGTTTTTGGCGTGCTTTGGTCGGGTGATGTCAGCATGATGTAACCTTTGTCATGTAGCGGGGGTACGGAAGCTGACCTGGCGGTGACGTGGTGGACACGGCAGATAATACAGTGGTGAGGTGGCAGATGATGTGGGTGCTGACGTGGGCGACGACGTCAGCGGTGGGAAGCGGGGGCGGTATGTGGTATTATCGCACCGCTTTTTGGACAACGACGGTTTTGGGCGGAGGGGACGCGATAAAACCAGGCAGCGACACGTGGATTCTGTACGGCGGCAAAACCGCCGTTTTCCCGGAGGCTAACGTTCGGCTATCGGAGGGGTTCCGATATCGACGTGGATCGTCCGATGGGAAAGCCCGGATCGGACAGTTGATGAATGGGTGGAGTTGGCGGAGGCGTATGGTGTGGTGGCCCACGTTAATTTTTAATGTTTTGTAATGTTCGGGCGCGGTTATTTATTCAACCAAATGTTGAATAAATCCCAATGTTATATGCGCGCGGGGAAGGGTTGTCCACAAGGTTTCGGATAAACCTTGGACCCCCTTAAAACCTTAGCATATGGCTATACATAAGCCCGGGGCGGGATATTAAAAACTTTTGTGTTTTTTTTTATGTATTTTACATAGTATGGGCAGGGAAAACTTATATAGGAGTTATAATATAAAGTTAGTAGGTCAATATGAGCGGTAGGTTTAAACAAAGCGCTAAGTTTTGGAGAGTGACTTAGGCTTTAGGGAAACGAAAAGGATTGAAGTCATGAATTTTTAGAGACTTAGCATAAATGGAAGAAAAGGATTTTTACATAAGAAATGTGGCTTAGTTCCCTTAAGTAAAACCAGAATTTCACTTAGTCTTTTGTATGAAATGAAGTGAACTAGGTGCACTGAGCAGATCTCAGTGTCCTTGAGGGGAAATTAGTAAGTGTTCTTGGAAAAATGGGAAGGGAAATTAGTCATGCTCCATTTTTTTTGCAGCCATCTTGCTATATCACTTATGCCATCCATGGGATAGATCATATTCAAAGGACAAAATTGATCACAAACTTGCTTCAACAACACCAAAAATGCCTACCTAGCCTAACACACTTAACATTTTTTCTTCCTTTTGATTGGGTGCATTTGAACTAGCAAACCCTTTCTCTCTTGTTTCTTTTAACTGCCCTCCTATCTAAGTCTTCCCTTATCTCTTCCAGGGGCTCAGATTTAACTGTTGAGCACTCTTGCTTCTCTACCTAACTACTTGTCTGCCAAGCTCGAACCGTTTGGACATATCTTATTCTCTAATGCTAAAACAAGAAATTTAAACATGGACTGGCCAAGATTGAGCTATTTGGCCATCCATCAGGTGTGACAGAAGTCACTGATTGCACAATTTGAACTTCTTTGCAAAAAATAGGATAGTAGTGGCATTTTGACTAGCACTCTTTCCTGGTCTTTTCTTTGGGGTTCATTTTCTTTCTTTCTTGACCAATTCATTCTTTTTGCCCTTTGATTTTTCTTTTAGGGCATAACCTCTTTTTAATTTTTAATTTTTTGATTTTTGGAAAATATGGAACCTTTACAGCATGGAAAGGATGATCATATTTGGCATTTCAACAGTCAATCATGAAATATGACACCTATTGGTATAGGAACCTAACAGATCCGATTCCAACACTTAAGATACTAAGGCGATGCCCCCTACGAATGGTAATCTAATCCTCGTTTTTAAATCCCATTATCAAACTTTAGGTCAAGGGATTGTACTCGGAAAACCCCAGATCGATTGCAATGATGATTGAAGATTTTTCCATTGATGACGACTTTTTTAGAGGTTAGTTGATTTTAACCCTCAAGCAAGAGAAATTTTCTATTTTAACTTCTACCTTGAAATCCAATTCTCTCACCACTACTGAAACCCATAAGGAGAATCCCAAAATCCTGGTATGGATAATCACTACAGAGGGCATAGAATGGGAAAGGATTTAACACAAAATTTTCATAATGAGAACCAACATGGAAGATTTGTTGACTTGAACACCCATGTTGTTTTCATATGAGAAGGGTGTGAAACTAGTCAAGTGCTTGTTTGTTATTTTTGAAGTTGCAACAGCTAGGATTCACAACGGGAAAAAATATTGCTCTAAATAGGAATTCTGTGATTTTGATTACCTTTGTCTAATGTATGTAATATGTATCATTCAAAATTTATCTTAGAATAAGAATAAGAATTTGGGCTAAAGGCAATGTTGGCTTGATTATTACATAGAAATAGTAATAATTCCTTTTCAAATTTCATGTTCACAAGCTTTGAAGATCTTGTAACATATACCTCGAAAACATTGAAGAAATTAGGTGTGGAGAGTTTAGTAATACAACTAAGTGCACTTATTTTAGACTTTCTTCGAGTCCCTCCTAACTGTGTACGAATTCCTGATATGTGGGGAATACCCTTAATGACATTTGTAAGTAACATGATTTTCATTATTAGTTCATTTTTGTAATTGCAGTATAAACAATTGTTTTATTGGAATTTAGATCTGAATGGTAATACTAAATTCAGATTGACAATATCACTCTCGCTGTCCTAGGACTACGTTGCACACACATTGAAGAAAATTATTAGTGTTGTTGAAGAGATCAAAGATTTGAGGTCCGTCATGGATACATTCATGTCACATGAGGCTGAAGCAAGGGCTCTACAATCCTTGTTCACATAGTATATGTGCGTAATGGCAGAGGGAAAGGTATACGAAGTAGACAACTTTGTAGTAGAAACTTGAAAGAGTCTTTTGGATAGATATATGTCTTGATATTTTTTACAATATTTTGTAATTTGACATTCTACTATATCTTTATCAAATACCTGGAAGCAAATTGCCAACAACCAATTTTCCTGGAAATGCAAAAAGTAAGAAATTAGATTTAAACATGTTTGGACAAAATGCGTAATTTTTTTATTAGTAAGAGTTGTAATCTATCATCTTGATGTCTTCTCATTGGAGAGGCATATAGAAGGATAAATAAAATTGGTATAACTGTAGAGATAGCCAAGATAGTAACATTTGTGGAGCATGTAAATATTTACAATAGGGAAAAATTGTAGAAAATTTGACAAAGGACAATGTAGAACCTCTGTTGATAAAGGAGGTAATTATTGTTTAAATGCATTTGGAAAAGCAATGAAGAAAGTCAAAATTGGTGAAGTGGTTAACCGTGGACTTCATGATGGGGATTTTGTTTTAATTAATCATCCTCAAGTGTCCACAAACATTCATTGCAGGATTAAAAGCATACGTACATCTAGGTTCTACAGTGATTGTTAACCCTCTCAAATGTTGGCTACTTGATGCAGATTTTGGTGGGGATTGCATTCATGTTTTTTATCCCAATCTTTAGAATCTCAAGTTGAGTTTTCTCATATTCTAAGTGTGGATCAACAAATGTTTAGTTCCCATTGTGGAGAGGCAAACATAGCACTGAGTGTTGATACATTGTTGGCTGCCAAGCTTCTATCCATCAAATCTATGATGGATAAAACCACACTGAATCAACTATTAATGTGGACTTCTGGAACCTTGACTGAACCAACAGTCCATAAAGTGCATGATGGAGGGACATTTTGGACAACTAGCCAACTTCTTTAGATGGATTTACCTCCAGAATTGAACTATGAGGAGAATGGGCTTCTCCTAAGCAATAATGAAATACTATTATAATTATTCAATGCTGAGAAAAAACAATTGATGATTTCTATGACTCAATTTTTAATGCAATTGTTAAGTGCAAAGGTCCAAGAGCAGAAGTGAAGTGCTTGAATTCAGTTGAAGGTTTTTTTATTGAATTTTTATCCTTAGATGGTTTTAGTGCAGGTTTGGATGATTTGGTTCTTTCTCACTATGTTTCTCGAAGAAAGATATTTACGGAAGAGCTAGGAAATGAACTTACTGAAATTTATAGGCTTATGAAGTGAGATGAAGATATGATAATGCCACTATTTCCCAAGTGGAGAAGCATCTACTTGGAGTGCAGGAAAATGTTACCAAGGCTATTTCTTCTTCAAGTTCCTTTTTTCTGATGGTTGACAGTGGAAATTCAAGATCTGCTAATAAAGTGGTTCAATATCTTGGCTTCTTAGGGGCTTCAAATGTTTCAAGAGAGGAAATCTTTTCCTAAAGATTGGCTTAAAAAAATTTCTTCACATATTCCATTCAATGGTTCTCCTCCTTTGGATCTGTTAGCGCTTGAAATTTCACCTCAGGCTGAGAAAGGCAAACTCCAAGGCAACATCAAACCACTTAGCCTCGTAGCTAGCCCTACGGGGCAGGAGAGGGCTCTCTTCGGTCTATCTCAGTAATGATCTTCAATGGGTGAGATGACCAATAGGGAAACACTGATTTTAGGCTAGTAAACTGATCAAGAGGTTTAATTTGGGATTTTTAATGTTTTGGTGGAAAATTGGGGAATGACAATTTCAGGTGCGGGGATTGGACACAGTTTTTGCAGGGGGTTCTTTGGGGCAAGGTAGGAGACAGTATTGATGCCTTTGATAGAGGTGGATGGATGGGAATGACCGGTGAGGATTTAAGGAGAGCAAGCAATAACCTTGAATTCCCCTTAAACAGTTGAAAACATTGATATTAAGCAAACTTAAAAGCAGAGCATGACAGTCATGAATTCTACTTTAACACTTCATTTGCCTAATTTGCAGAAGGAAAAGTAAGGAAATGATTCACATAACACACTTACAAGTACAAAGAGAAACACACCATCAATACATGTGACCACAAGAATCCCAAAAAGGACTGCAACACCCTGGTCTTCCTTTGCCAAAAATTGCAGAGGTACAATGAATAATACAATAAGAGCTTCTCCCTCAAGAGTCCAACCCTCCAACCCTTGAAAATGACTAAGAAAATACATAATATAGGCAAGCTAACACCTTTCCTTGCCTCTAGGGGTCGAGCTCATCCTTCTAGGAGCTGGTTCAACCAATTCTAAACTGAGCACTAAAATCTAGGTAATCAAAACAACTTGCCTCTATAAGCTAGGAAACCAATTCATTCATTAAATGCATGCTATTTCATGAATGAATCTTCTAGAATAGGTAAATAAGTGTAAAAATATCATAAAATTACATCATTTACAACAAGGAGGATGAAAATCAACTACAAAAAGTCAAATCCAGTCAAAACTGCGTTTTGATGAGCTGTAGGTTGAATTCCTGTGCAAACTGCCTGATGGGTCGCGCGCATTTCCTGAATGGGTCGCGCGCCTTTGGAGGCACTTTTGAGGCACTTCTAGGTGTCCAAATGAGGCAAAAGTGGGCTTGTTGGAAAGTTCTGGATGTCTACTTTCCAGCCCAAGTGGAATTTCTGAATTTGGTGGTCATTTTCCCCTCCAAAATTGCAATCTCCCAAGACTGCTTCATGTGTGTCAAAAATGTGGCAGAAAGTCATTTTTTGCTTGTTTTTTGACTTTCTGGAGGCCCAAAACTTGGTGAAATTTTTTGGTAATGGTTGAGCAAGTGTAAATTTTCATGACAAATCCAGAAATTCTGAATTTTCCCAAAATGGAGTTGCCAAACGAAAGGGTCGCGCGCGGCGCGCGACCCATTGGTGGAAAAAACCTATTTTTGGCACAAAAAATTCACAATTGACAAAATTTTCTCCAAATTTCTTGAAATTTGGGCTGGGAGTCCCCAATAAAGTACCATGCTCAGTCAAAGAGGCTTTGGCCAAAATTTGGAGTGAATCGGGCCTTTTTCTCCGTTTTAGTGCTTTGCTCAACCTCCTTGGATCTGGCGATTGTATTTTTGACATTTATCTTAAAACCATGACACCTGTGCAAAAAGTGAAGGAGGTTTTTCTTCTTTGGCATGTTATGGACAAAAACCTCTCTCAGGTTTCCAAAATTCATCTTTTATTTCTCTGGAACATCATTTGAGTGCGACTTGTCCCGATGTGTGAAACAAGGAATTTTGTCGAAATGGAGCGAAAGGAAGGGGATAAGAGGCTTCTAAATTCTTGGGGAAATTTTTGGAAGTAGGGAGGGATGTTAGGAAGCAGGGGAAAGTGGAATCGCGGAGATCGAGTGAGGGGAAGGGGTCCAAAAGGGCAAAACACAGGCCAAACCTAGAAAATTGCCAGGTTGTAGCTAGAAACTAGGGTTTGTGCAAAAATGAGGAATTTGGGGGATCTCAGTGATGGAAAGTGTTTGATAAGGTACATGAAGGATAGGGGAAGGTGTATGAACATCTGGATACAAGTTTTGCTAATGATTTGACCATTCAAGAGAAATTAGCTTTCAAAACCCTAGGAGAGGGAAATGACCTTGCCTGGGCGCAACTGAAGCATGAACAAGATGTAAAATGACTCATTAGACACTGACATGATAATGAAAACCCTATGAATGATGATAGACTCAGCTGAATGATGACATGGACCTACATTTGGACAACTTTAGAAGGAGTGAAAGCAAACCCTAGACCTAATGCCTAGTGACCAAATTTTGCTTGAAGACTCACTGAAATGACAAAATTTGACCTTGACACTTCAAAATCACTTTGTAAGAGCACGTTTGATCACCGGAGGAAGGCTGGAAAGACTGACAATAACAAGATCCACACAAGAAAGATGATTCTCTTGAAGTTTGTGGACTCATTAAATCATCCTATGTTTTTGGATTAAATCCTTGCGGGGAATTTATTCATTCTATCTATTCTAGAGAAGGTCTTTTCTATCAGAAGATGGTAATGAAAGAACCAACAACACCTTTTTAAGATGGGAATGAATGGCCTTTATACTTGATATGACGATCTTCTATGGTGGGACAGTCAGAGATGCTTGTGGAAAATTTCTCATTCAATTTGAATATGGGAACAAAAACTCTTCAATAGCATGTAATTCCTCAAACAAGATGGAGTCTCAGAATAACTTGAATCATTCATCTTTAGAAGAACACGCAGGGACTCTGGCTGCTACAACAATTGCAAACTCAACTTACAAAGCAGTTGTTGATTCCTTTCAAAAAAATATTTACCCTTGGGACATCCTTAAGGTAGTTGAGATCATCTTCCTTTTTTGTCATTATTGTTCTATTCCAGTACGATTTCCTTTTGTAATATGAGAGGGCTGAATTTGAAGCCAATGACAACAAGAAACATGAACGAGTAGATATAATTCTACCTTACAACCAAATAATTGACCAATAATTCTTTAGATGAGAAGTTGTTGTGCTTATGAAACACATTTTGAGGAGAAAACTGAAAGAATTCAAGAATCTTTGAAGAGGATTCCTTTGAAATAATTTTCTCTTCAAATGGTTGTTGAGTAAGTGGATCTCTATGTTGCACCTTTTGTTTCAGTTGTGTTACATATAATCATAAAGTTACCTTACTCTCCAGGTCAATCATCTAACCAATCTAATTTAGAATGCATTTTTGTATGTGAAGGTTGACCCTGATAAAAATTTGTGAATGAACTATTTGTTGTTTCAGGGTCTCTAGTTGATGACTGTCTTCAAATTTAATATTAAGAAAACTACACCCTAGAAGCTTTGATATTCTATGTTCTCATGTTTAATGGGATCTCCTTAAAAATTGTGCAATTCAAAATTTCAAACTAAATGTGAATATCAAATCCATGATAATTGACACAAAATGCAGTAATTTCTGTTTTGATTCTCTTTGTTCTTTTATCTTTTAAATTTAAATTTTAATGCAAATGCAATAGAAAATGCATGCACTATAAACTAGTTTTGATCTTCTACATGCAAAAAAAATATTTATCCATGGTAGACATGGGTTTCTTTCACACAACATTCACACTAGTATAAGAAACAATCATTTTACCTTTGACCTTTTGAGAATGTTTCATTAAGAAAATTGAGTTGCTTAGCCACATCCGTCTTTAAGGCACAAACACCCCTGCACTTGAAGTACAAGGCTACAAATATATTATTATTTTTTAATGTTTAGTGCAAGAATCTGTTGTCAGTCTGAAACCAATTTGAAAATGCCAATACCAAATCTAAGATAATTGATAAAAAAAATTCACCAGTTTCTATTTTTATTCTCTCTGTGCTTTTATATTGTAAATTTTAAGGAAATGTAATAGAAAATGCATATGCGATAAACTATTTTTCATCTTCTATAAGCAAAAGGAAGATTTATTGATGGTAGACATGGACTTCTTTCACGTAGCTTTCATTGGTATAATAAACAATCATTTTACCTTTTACCTATTGGGAATGTTTTATAAAGAAGAAATTGTTTTTATCAACCACATCTTCCTTTAAGTTACAAGTACCTTTGGGTCTTATGTATAAGGCTGAAAATTGATTTTTGGTTTTGGATGTTTAGTGTAAGAATCTATTGTTAGCCTAAAACTAGTTTGATTTCAATTCTGAAGTTAGGTGGATATTGATTTAAGCTCATTATATATTTTGATAATTGTAGTGACCAATCCAGGGGTCTAGATTAGACTAAATTTAATGTCAACCAAGGTAGGTAAACTTAGAGGCACGTGTCTACAATCTATAGACCTAAAAGGATCTCATCTACCTAGATAAGTGTCTACTGTGACAGGCTACAACACTCTTTTACAAGAGATTGGAATATGTTTCCTTTCACACTTTAAACAACACAACGTGTTACTAGTCTGAGTTTTCAATCCTCTTACAAGGATATCATTCACAAAAACTCTTTCCAGCTAACACACTAAGCATTCATGAGAACCAAAAACTATTTTAAGCATACTAAGACTCAAATGCATGAAAACAGAGTCCACAGAGATACTTCAAAATTCAGTGCTCAATTAAATCTTTTACAAGATCTTGTTCAATAATTTAGCAATTGAAGTTTCAAGCTATCACCATGAATCATAGAATAACATTCACAAGAACTTCTAATCGAATTAATTAACTCACAAGCAAAGAAATGGCATCAAACACTATTCAGATCTGAAGTCTAAATGCTATGAAAATGAAATAAAAGTATACCAGTCCCCACATAGGGCCCGTCCACGCGTTGATGGTACACTTAGAAAACTTCAGATGATGAAACCGTTAACACATAAAACACTAGAATGATGAAACGCTGCCTGTGATTAAAGTCTGGAAATCAATTACATGCAAGAACAGAGTTCTGGTAACAATACAATACAATATGATACGCATTCTTAAGTCTGCTCCATGTCTCTTATCACGTAGTCCTATTTGCAATCGAATGTACATACATTATCACGCAGATGTTTCTGATTTTACAATCAAAAAGGCGATTTTTATTTTTTTCTAATCTTAACTGATTTCCAAAACAAAACGAAATCAGTTTAGGTAACTCTGGCTTTTTGCTGCTTTTATGACCAAAAAGAATGGGTTTGACCAGCATTGACCATGTATCCAGGAGCTCCAGATGCGATGCTAAATAGACCTTTCACCATGTATGTACATCTGTGATCACATCCCTATCCTCGGTTTTGATTTTCCTGCCATGCCACGTGTTACAACATAAACCAATTACAGGAAGTCATGACATCCCGTAATTTTGTTGAAAATTTCTAATTTTTAACATAAAAATCCACAAATTAAATTTAATGTAAAATAACAATTATAATGCTTAATTGATCAATTTCAATGGACTATGAGGGGTTTATGGGAGAAAATGATAGATGAATGATGGATTTTTAGAAGAAAAGAATGGCAATAAAATAGTACCAACAATAATCATGATTCCTTTCATGCTACAACAAGAATCTATTCCAATGGTGGAACATCTCTCTTTGGATAAGAGTACTTCCAAAATACCATTAAGGCTTTGGATAAGAGTACTTCCAAAATACCATTTAGGCTTTTATGTTTGTTCCAGTCAATTTTCCATTTACATCATGTTCATGGTTATAGGAAAGTATGTGGATGAGAACTTTTTTTTGTAACAAGGAACTGCTTTTGATGATATTCCTTGTAGTGCAACTGCAACTGTTTCAGATCAGTTCCTTTACGTTGTAGTGAGAAAGTTTTGGGTTGAAGAGGATGTTATATTCTTCAAGGATGTACCTCTAAGATACCATTAAGGCTTCTTGAAACATTCAAGTAATATGGGTTCCCTTCTATGTAAATCAGATTATTCATTCCTCTATTTGCATTGTATTCATTTCATGGTTGGCAAGAAGTACATGGGCAGGGTAGAAGTTTTATAATGTTAGCAAGCTACAATGTTTTGATTATTATCCCCGTAGCTCTACAACTATTATAGATGAGTCCCTTTGATATTCAGTGTTAATTATTTAGTGTTTAGTGAGTCCCTTTGACATTTTTTTAATGCATTGATACACTTTTTTTTTCTCCCATGAAGAAACCTCTTGGGGAAAAACAATGCTTGCACATCTTTGTGGATGACATACTTATTAAACGTGAAGGCATAGACTAGTGCCTCTAATTTAAGGGGATTAGAACTGGAGATCTACTAGGATGGAACTCATTGAATGCCTACCAACATTGGTGAAAATTAGTTGAGTTAACCCTTTCGTTTAGATGTATTGAACACTTAGCCCCATAATTGACCACATAAACAAGAATGAAATAGTTGGTAGCAATAGTTTGGATGTTTAGTGCAAGAATCTATTGTCAGCCTAAAACTACTTTGATTTCAATTCTGAGGTTAGGTGGAAATCAATATAATCTTATTATAGATTTTCATAATCATGATTCTCTTGATGCTACAACAAGAATTTGTTCCAATGGTGGAACATCTTTCTTTGGATAAGAGTACTTCCAAAATACCATTGAGGCTTTTTGAAACATTCAAGTAATATGCAATACCCTTTTATGTTAGTTCCAGTCAATTTTCCATTTCAATCATGTGCATGGTTATAGGAAAGTACATGGATGAGAAATTTTCTAGTAGTTGTAGAAAGGAACTGCTTTTTGATGATATTCCTTGTAGTGCAACTACAACTGTTTCAGTTGAGTTCTTTTATGTAGTAGTGAGAAAGCCTTGGATTCAAGAGGAGGTTCTATTCTTCAAGGATGTACCTCCAAGGTACCATTGAGGTTTCTTCAAACATTCAAGTAATATGGGTTCCCTTTTATGTAAATCAGATTATTCATTCCTTTATTTGCATTGTATTCCTTTAATGGTTGGAAAAAAGTACCTGGACGGGGTGGAAGTTTTATAATTTTAGCAAGCTACAATGTTTTGATTATTGTCCTTATAGCTCTAAAAATATTATAGCTGAGTCCCTTTGAGATTTAGTGTTAAGTGTTTAGTGAGTCCCTTTGACATTTTTTTAATGCCTTGATACACTTTTTTTCTCGCATGAAGAAAACCTCATGGGGAAACAACAACGCTTACACATCTTTGTGGATGGCATCCTTATTAAACATGAAGGTATAGACTAGTGCCTCCTATTTAGAGGGGTTAAAACTAGACATCTAGTGGCATGGAACTCACCCAATGCCTACCAACATTGGTGACAATTAGTTGAGCTAACCCCTTGGTTTAGATGTATGCAACACTTAGCCCCGCAATTGACCACATAAGCAAGAATGTAATAGTTCGTAGCAATAGTTTGGACGTTTAGCGCGAGAATCCATTGTCAGCCTAAAACTAGTTTGATTTCAATTGTGAGCTGAGGTGGAAATCAATTTAACGTCATTATAGATTTTGATAATCATGATTCCTTTGATGCTACAACAAGAATCTGTTCTAATGGTGGAACATCTCTCTTTGGATAAGATTACTTGCAAAATACCATTGAGCCTTATTGACACATTCAAGTAATATGCAATACCCTTTTATGTTTGCTCTATTCAATTGTCCATTTACATAATGTTCATGGTTATAGGAAAGTACGTGGATGAGAATTTTGTTTAGTAGTGGTAGCGGGGAACCCTTTTTCGATGATATTCCTTGTAGTGCAACTGCAACTATTTCAGGTCAGTTCCTTTATGTTGTAGTGAGAAAGTCTTGGATTCAAGAGGATGTTATATTCTTCAAGGATGTACCTCCAAGATACCGTTGAGGCTTCTTGAAACATTCAAGTAATATGGGTTCCCTTATATGTAAATCAAATTATTCATTCCTTTATTTGCATTGTATTCCTTTCATGGTTGGCAAAAAGTACATGGATAGGGTGGAAGTTTTATAATGTTAGCAAGCTACAATGTTTTGATTATTGTCCTTGTAGCTCAACAAATATTATAGGTGAGCCCCTTTGAGATTTAGTGTTAAGTGTTTAGTGTTTAGTGACTCCCTTTGACATTTTTTTTTATGCCTTGATACACTTTTTTTCTCCCATGAAGAAAACCTCATGGGGAACCAACAACACTTGAACATCTTTGTGGATGGCATCCTTATTAAACATGAAGGTGTATACTAGTGCCTCTAATTTAGGGGGATTAGAACTGGACATCTTGTGTCATGGAACTCACCAAATGCCTACCAACATTGGTGACAATTAGTTGAGCTAACCCCTTGGTTTAGATGTATGGAACACTTAGCCCCACAATTTACCACATAAGCAAGAATGCAATAGTTGGTACCTTGCAATAGTTGGTAGCAATAGTTTGGATGTTTAGTGCAATAATATAGTCGGCCTAAAACTTGTTTGATTTTAATTCTGATGTTAGGTTGAAATCTATTTAAGCTCATTATAGATTTTGATAATCATTATTCCTTTGATGCTACAACAAGAATTTGTTTCAATGGTGGAACATCTCTCTTTGGATAAGAGTACTTCCAAAACACCATTGAAGTTTCTTGAAACATTCAAGTAATATGCATTACCCTCTTATGTTATTTCTAGTCAATTTTCCATTTACATCATGTTCATGGTTATAGGAAAGTAAGTGGTTGCGAATTTTTTTTAGTAGTGGTAGCAAGGAACTGCTTTTCGATGATATTCCCTGTAGTGCAACTGCAACTATTTCCGGTTAGTTCCTTTATGCTGTATTGAGAAAGTGCTGGATTCAAGAGGATGTTATATTCTTCAAGGATGTACCTCCAAGATACCATTGAGGCTTCTTAAAACATTCAAGTAATATGGGTTCCCTTCTATGTAAATCAGATTATTCATTCTTCTATATGCATTTTATTGCTTTCATGGTTCGCAAAAAGTACATGGATAGGGTGGAAGTTTTATAATGTTAGCAAGCTACAATATTTTAATTATTTTCCTTGTAGCTCTACAAATATTATAGGTGAGTCCCTTTGAGACTCAGTGTTAAGTGTTTAGTGAGTCCCTTTGACATTTGTTATGCCTTGATACACTTGTTTTCTCGCATGAAGAAAACCTCGTGGCAAAACAACAATGCTTGCACATCTTTGTGGCTGGCATCCTTATTAAACATGAATCTATAGACTAGTGCCTCTAGTTTAGGGGGAATTGGAACTGGACATCTTGTGGCATGGAACTCAACAAATGCCTACCAACATTGGTGACAATTAGTTGAGCTAACCCCTTGGTTTAGATGTATGGAACAACTAGCCCTACAATTGACCACATAAGGAGGAATGAAATAGTAGGTAGCAATAGTTTGGATGTTTAGTGCAAGAATCTATTTTCAGCGTAAAACTAGTTTGATTTCAATTATGAGGTTAGGTGGAAATCATGTTAAGCTCATTATGGATTTTGATAATCATGTTTCCTTTGATGCTACAACAAGAATATATTCTAATGGTGGAACATCTCTCTTTAGATGAGAGTACTTCCAAATACGATTGAGGCTTATTGAAACATTCAAGTAATATGCAATAACCTTTTATGTTAGTTCCTGTCAATTGCCCATTTATATTATGTTCATGGTTATAGGAAAGTACGTGAATGATAAATATTTTTAGTAGTGGTAGCAAGGAACTTATTTTCGATGATATTCCTTGTAGTGCAGGTACAATTGTTTCAGGTGAGTTCCTTTATGCTGTAGTGAGAAAGTCTTGGGTTCAAGAGGATGTTATATTCTTCAAGGATGTACCTCTAAGATACCATGGAGGCTTCTTGAAACATTCAAGTAATATGGGTTCCCTTATATGTAAATCAGATTATTCATTCCTCTATTTGCATTTTATTCCTTTCATGGTTGGAAAAAAGTACATGGATAGGGTGGAAATTTTGTAATGTAAGCAATCTACAATGTTTTGATTATTGTCCTTGTAGCTAAACAACTATTATAGGTGAGTCCCCCTGAGATTAGTGTTAAGTTTTTTTTAGCGAGTCCCTTTGACAATTTTTTTTATGCCTTGATAGAATTTGTTTCTCCCATGAAGAAAACCTTGTGGGGAAACAACAACACTTGCACATCTTATGGATGGAATCCTTATTAAACATGAAGGTGAAGACCAATGCCTCTAATTCAGGGGGCTTAGAACTGGACATATAGTACCATGGAATTCACTGAATTCCTACCAACATTAGTGACAATTAGTTGAGCTAACCCCTTGGTTTATATGTATGAAACACTTAATTCCAAAGTTTACCACGTAAGCAAGAATGCAATAGTTGGTACCTTGCAAGTAAGATATAAATTTAGGGGTCTACCTCTTACCTACACCTTAGTAAATAATTATGATAACTATCATGGGCCTTATCTTTGTTGGGCCTGAATCACCACTTTTATTCATGTTCAAACATGAAGCCCCTACAGTTTAGTTAAAGGGAATATTCCTATAGAGCCAAGATGCAACCAATCAATAATTAAATTAATAGAATTTTTACTTCTCTTGGATCTTAAGGATCATGGAATATTGGAGTGTGTTGCCCACCCACATGTATGGGTAGTCATAGGAGAATATTTTTATTATATGATGCAATTTTACAACCAAATGTCATACATTATTTATTATATGTTTTCTTTTTCTTTCCATCTATTTTCACAAGTTATCTAAAGCCTGATATTTTAGCATGTAACTTAGTTGGCATGATTATGCCTAGTCTTTTCCTAAAGGTTAAATAGTATGTTCCTAAGGTGTTCTTTTTACGATGACATTTTATTTTCTTTGTTTATACAGGTCATTTAGACACATAGTGGTCATTATCGCCCAAGTGAAGAAAAATTGTTTGAGTTTCTTGCTTTTCTGGGGAAAAATGGCATTGCCATTGCTGATGTTGAGGTATATGTTGTATGAATCCTTTATAGTCTACTTTAGTTTATATTACAGTGTTCAATGAATCTCATCTTATACTTTGCATTGTATCTTCCTTCATTTCCAGAAGAGGATATTATTATTGATGGTAAGAAGTAGGAATTGAAGAAAGAGGAGAACCATAACACTGGAGCGATAAATGCAGAAAGAGAGAGAAGAGAACCGATCTAGTTATATCCTTAAAGCTAATATCCTACATGAGACACACACATATAGACTAATAGTCAAGTTCTTAGAATTGACGAATTCACCTGCAACACCGTGACAACACAATGATAATGTTTTGAAGTGATGGAATAATATTTCAAATGTAAATTGTTGTCTAAGCAATATTAAGTTGGAAGCTCATATTACAATACTTGACATGTCTTATAATATAATTTATGTGGTTGAATTTTTTTATAGTTGTACTTGATATTGTTTAGTATTGTAATTATCATATGTAACTTTGCATTTTCATATTAAATGAACATGCACATTGTATGCCATTTTTTATGTTAGTAACAAAATCATCCTAATTAATTTATGTTGATTAATAATGAATACATAAAATCAATCTAAAACTACTAAATTAGTAATTTATATTGAATAATGATGAACATAAATAAAATGAATATACAATGACTAAATTAGTCATTTATAATGATTATTAATGAAAGTAAATGAAATGAATATACACTACTAAATACATCGTTTATATAATGAATATGAAACTACAAAAAAAAGATAAATGACTATTGTAAATAATAAATTTGTGATTACAAATGACGACTAAATTTTGCATATATACGACTATTTGTAGCTAATTTATAGTATCTTATAACATGACCAAAATTTAGTCAAATTTATTTGGTCATTAATTGCTTTCAAATGATGACTAAAATTTTCATATATATGACTATTAGTAGCTAATTTACAGTGTCTTATAACACGAACAACATTTTGGTCATATTCTTTTGGTCATTAATTGGTTTTCTCGGGTAATCATGTAGTAGTATATTTTGTTGTGTATTTGGTCATTAATTGTGACAATTAATGACTAAATTAATGACCAAATTAATGACTAAATATACTACTAGAGATAAAATTAAGACAACCAGTTAATGATTAAGCTAAGTATGACTAAATGTTGGTCGCGTTATAAGATACTGTAAATTAGCTACTATTGGTCACCGACTGGAAAATAGTTGTTTATATGCAAATTTTAGTCATTTTTTAGTAACTAATTAGCCATTTTGTACTAGTGTCGAAACATCATCTCAAGAGGAACACCTCTTATATTTAGAATGACTGGATGAGACTCGCCGTCTTGCTGCCTTGGTCATCAAAGCACAAAAGAAACGGGTCAAATCCCATTTCGATCAGTCGATCTCCCCTCGCGCATCTCTGAGGGTGATTTGGTATTATTATATGACCAAGCTAACAATAAGCTGGGGGCAGGCAAGTTCGAACCTATGTGGCATGGGCCCTATATTGTGAAACATGTTTTGCAGAAAGGAGCCTATGAGCTTATTGATTATGAAGGAAATCCACTTGATAAGCCTCGAAACGAGCTTTACCACAAAAATTACTATGCCTAGGTCATCTTGCATGGTTACTTATGTACATTAGTGTGTGATTAATTTTTGTACAGTGTGGTTTTGTGTGATAGTTTTCAAACAGCTTTCCTGTTTACTATGCTTTTCTTGCTTTGTAGATGTCTACGATTCCTCATGTTGGTTTCCTTGATGGTGCTTGCTGTAGTACCCGGAACTCATCATCCGCGGCATGGGCTATTTATGACCCTAACGGTGAGTTGATTGACCTTCAAGGTATTTTCCTAGGTCGCACAACCAACAACATTGTTGAATACAGTGCGATCATTGAATTGTTGTCAGAAGCCATCGCTTTGGGCATCAGAGAATTGGTTGTCAACGTGGATTCACTTCTTGTCATCCTTCAACTCAACGGGCAATATTCTGTCAGGAACCCTCAAACATTGAGAATGTATCTTTGTATCCATCTACTGGAAAGGCATTTTGATTATATTACATATCATCATATTCCTAGGCGCATGAATACGTTGATAGATGCATTAGCTAATTACGTGTTGGATAGACATTTACGAAACATGTAAAAGATAAGGAAAACCATTTGTACCATAATAAAAAGGAAAATACAACATACATACATACATACATATATATATATATAGATATATATATATATGTATATGGTGAGAATGTTTGATACAACAGAACCCCAAAAAATAATATGTGTCTAAAATAACATCAGCGGCTCGCAGGCCTCATACATCCGTGGCACGCAGGCTTAAAAAAATATGTAAGTGCTGGACCTAGGAACTAATTGTCATGGTGATCATGGTAGCACGAGACGGCTCATGCTACATGAGTCAACAATCGACGGATCTGATCTGAGACTCCCACCATGTGTCTCTGGTACTGACGGGGAATGTCTCCTACCCGAGCATACTCCGGGATACCACGAGTTAACCCCTCAAGGTTCCTCACGATCTCCTCCTCATTGTCGCTCCCTTCCTGATAAGGGGTGACAACATCGATAGGGCGGGGGATGCACTTGGCTATCGGGGACATCCCAGCTGGCCGCTCTGGTTCAACGTCTGCATTAACAAGAGAAATGTTATAAGCACATATATACTAAAAACAATTAAAAAATCTCAAAATTAAAAATTTGATTTTTTACCTTCGTCATTGAATTCCTCTCCATTTGGTAAGGGCATGTTTGGATCTCCATGGAAATCAGTGTCGCTCTATGGCCAGTCCTCCACGAAAATCTTCTGTCATCATAGCCATGAAAAGAATGCAGGTCAGTATGACATATGTTGACCCCCAGTGATCCTGGTCATTAATGGCTCCAGCGGGCCATCCACAGATTGCGTGGCATAGGAGGATCTGCCTCAGTCAGCTGATACTCAAACAGTGGTACTCGTTCTAGGAATAAGGTCACAAGTACAGATCTGAAGCAAAACTGCTTCAGATTCCCCACCTTGGTTTTGGACAACTAGCACTTGATGTTTATCTTCATGGCCTCTGCCCAGTTGAAGATCGTAGGAGCTGTGCAGTCAATAACATAAAGGAACTTCGACTTGTTAGTCGTGTTCCACATGGGACCCCGCCACTCTGTTGATAGTCAATAGAATCACCCTCAGTGTCAGATCCCGCACACTAGAAATCTCTATCTTCCCACTCTTGGATTTTAGGGCCTCAGGGTAGTGTTCGACAAGCAAGGAAGATATGCTCGCCCCAATCAGACATGACCCATACAAGTTCATTGGCTCCTCTTCGCCGGATAGTCCAGTGATGAAGTATATATCTGAAGTTTCCAACTCCAGCTCCTGGTTACCAATGACAAAGATCTCCCGATTAATGTTCCGAAGACTAATCAAGTATCGAAGCAATTTGGGCCGGGCCTGCATCCCTGGCGTAAGGAAGAATTTGAGGAGCCAGCAAGCCCTCAAAGCCTTTAGGCAATCTGGGTCATTCATTTCCTGTGTGTCAACATCTTCATGTTCCCGTTCTTTCCAATCCACCATTTTCAGTGATCCTCTCCTGAAAAAGCCATTAATTTGAGTCAATAATCATCATTGGCACATAAAATTCAAGTTTAAACGGTCAGTTTTTGAGCAAATAACATTTTTCCCTATCCACAGCGTCGACGTGCCTGTTTTAAAAAGCAGTTGCATCGATCGGCGCGAATGGCTTAATTAATCACCCTTGGCTGACATGATTCCATGCCTGGAAATCGTGTCGACCAAGGGCGAAAAAGATTTTCAAAAACCTTCTTAAAAATATAAAAAAATGGCTAAAAGTAGAAATAAAGAGCATGAAAATGGAGCTCAGGGCTTCGGCTATTACCTGGAACTGGCGGCTCGTCGATTGACCTCCCAAATCTCCCATAATCTACTCTGGAACAATTAGGGAAAAAGTGAGTAAGAAGTCTTCACATCAAAGGTAAAATGGTAAATGATAAAAATATATTTACTTTTCCCCTTTTTATTCATTTTTTCATGAAAATATTAGGTTTTGTAAATATTTTGACCTATTTTGCCTCAAGGACTCGATAATGCACTTTACCTTACTTGTGCAGCGACAAGTGATGGATGTTTAACGATGATGATGAGTCACATTTCAACTCTTTTCTCGACTCGTTAAACTCATATGAAAAGATTGCCGAGTATTTTTTCCCTTTTTGACTCGTTAAAGAGAATAAAAATGGGGGGTTCGCTTTCAACTCTTTTCTTCGTGTCGGGTTGGGACATCCTCCTTTGTATCGTTGACCTTCCTGGGTTTGGGCCGTTCATTTTTGCCTTCCATTTGATCTCTGACACGTCATCATGACCACCAATCCCATGGATCCAAAAGCTGCCAAACTTCCAGTTGTGTCGCCGATATGTTCAAGAGTTGTCCTTTTGTAGTTACACTTACCTCTGATTCTCTGTATCATCGAAAATCATTTTGCATCCTCTCATCTTGCATCGATGATGTGGGATTCATTATGGCCCTCCTTCGACATGGTCGCTTTCTGTTGAATTCAACTCATTATCTGGGAAGTTTACCGAGAAACTCCCCTCTGGTACCTTAGAGCTTGCATGCCCTAATGGCAAGTTCTTCACGCTTGACGACAAGCTCACATCATTGGCTTTCGATCAAGTGATTTCACGGATGTTCGACTTCAGTTCCTGTATTCACGTTCTGTGAATTGTGCTGATAGTAGCTTGGGGACCATTGTCGTTATTGGTGGTTTCTCTCGCGCTTGTTAACAGTTTACATCACTGACTGGTAATCAAGCAAATTTCTAGCATGTTCGACGTCAAGACCCTGGACTCAGATCACGAAAGTCCAGGTTGCCAAGTGTGTGACATGGTTATGATGATATGCATGTCTCTATTAGATGGCTGGCTACGACTAGACCATGAGTTTTTATATGTGATCCTTCTCATTATTGGATGGCTACGACCATACCTTAGTTTCATTATGATCCTCCTTGACGGATGGCTGCGCCCATACCTGGATCCATTTACATGATCATTCTCTAGATGGCTGTGTCCATGCCATGATTCATGTATCATTTGACATATATCTCAGTTTATGTATATGTATTTGTACTTGCTTGTAGGTCTTCTTATGGAAGACTGGTTCTGCGCACTGATTTATAAAGCATTTCATCCCTCACTCCAGCTCGGCCTTCACGCTTTAGGGGGCATCTGTTACACAACATTTTGTCACTGTCCCTGTACTCCCCGTTCCTTGATCCTGGAGGACATCGACAGTGAACCCTGCATGCTTTGCCTTCATGAAGAAACCCCCATTGTGTCCCTTTTCATGAGCAGATCAATTCCCTTTTACACCATTTCCCCTGAAAATTCTATTTTTCCCAGTTTACAAGACCGATGCTAATGGCCTTTGTGTTCCCCGCACCGATGTGCAGAGATTAGCTCTACTCGTTGTGCCAACTGGAGTGACTGAGCTATGTTCTAATTGCGCCGGTCCTGTTATGGAAAATTTTTAAATTAGAGCCGAAGCTTCCAGCTCTAGAAGCTTCGTAAGGAAAATCTGGTAAATGGTTTGGCCGGATGGGGTTGAGGATGATAGTTTGGTCTCCTTTCCCCTATAATGATGGAACTACCTCAAGGGATAATTCCTTCTCTCATGAGAAGAGGATCCATCTCCCATCCATATTTCCTATATAAACCTCCCTTCTTCCCAAGCACAAGCTAGTTGCAGAGTTAGAGTGTTGATATTAGTGTGCTTATGCTATTTTGGTTTGGAGTAGACAACAAGCTATTACTAGTTGTTGTTGAAAATGGCAACAAGAAATGCTAAAAATAGAAACGCTAAAAATAGCATTGCTATAAATAGCATTTCAGGTACCAGTGTTGGACATAGCAACAAGGAATGAAAAATGGAAGTGATAAAAATAGCATTGCTATAAATAGTATTTCGGGATAGATTCCTATTTTAGTTATTCTCTGAACTAAAATAGATAAGTAAAATTCGAATTTGATCTTAGCAGCTATTTGTAAACTAGTTAATTAATTCATCTTGAGTTAATTAGTTGGAGAAAATCAAACATGAAGTCAATGTGAAGACATGCAACAATTTCTCCATTGATTAAGGAAGTTATCCCTTGATTAAAGGAGATCAAGATTAGTTGTACTTTGAGTTGTAATTAGTTAGCTCAATTATTTGAGTTAAGTCCAGTTAGATTAGTTCTAACAGTTTGTGGAATTAATTGTGAGTTTAGTTAGTTAATGCATGTATGCATGTAATTTCTACACTTCAGATAACTGAATATTCTCTCATAAATAACTCATGCATGTCAGTTCAGTCAGAGACCCAGTTGAGATAAGAGGAAGGGACAATGTACTATCAGTTGGAGGATTTTTCCTATATAGGAAACTCATCCATGCAGAAGGAATTATCTCCTTCAGGATTGCGCAGTTAGATCAAAGGTTAGTGAGTGTGTGAAGAGGCCAATTCACACAAATGGCAACACTGGACCCCGAGGAAAACTGTGCAAGGAAATAGGAGGCTTGGAGGGCAGAGGAGAAGGTTTATGAGAAGCCTTTGACTATTTATGAGTAGCAGTTGGATTGCAGAGAGAGCAGGATAGATTGTGAGCTGTTTCTTTTTATAACTTGAACATATTTCCACTTGTATGATAATACAGAGATTGGGGTTTTAGGTTGAGGCTTTCCCTGGGTTATTCTTCTGTGTTCATGTGTGATTGATTTCTCATTCTTAGTTATATGTGTTCTATTTGATCTTTCTCATATTCGATTAAGCTTCCACAAAGTTTGTTGTAGAAGTAGATCTTGTATTTTTCTTTAGTATATTGCATAATCTGTTGATCTACAGTGGGAATTTCTACATGGTATCAGAGCGAGGTTTTTTAGAAAAATTTCTACATGGTATCAGAGCAAAGGTGATAAAAGCGAAGAACAATATACAGAGAAGGGAGAAGTTCGAAGTTTGAAGTTCCTGAATATAGAAATTGAGTTCTTATCACATCTCATTTTCCCCAATGGCGTTCAACGGTTTAAGACTCGAGTATGCCCTTGATGGCAACTCGAATTATATAGCTTGGAAGGATCACATGGAAGCAGTATTAGAGGATAACGGTCTAAAGGACTTCATTGATTAAGAAGTCCCCAAGCCCGCAACAACTAATGTTACAGAATTGGAGGAATGGAAGAAATGTGTGGCTAGAGCAAGGAGAATCCTCCTGGAGGGAGTTCGAGACCACATTGTCTCGAGCCTTGATGGGAAGGAGACACCATTTTCGATATGGAAAACATTGAAAGATCTATATCAGAACAACAACGATCAAAGGAAGCTGGCGCTGAAAGGCAAGATTTGGAAAATCAAGTGTGAAAAGGGCGACACGATCTCTACATATCTGAACAAGCTCACCACCTGCAGGGATGAGCTTGGAAGTGTACGGATCACGACAACCGATGATGACATGGTGAGTCTTGCACTCCTCGGTCTTCCTAAGTGCTGACATAGCTACTAAGACTCGGTAAATGGAAGAGAGAAACTGCCAGATTGGGAACGACTTTGGTCGGATCTGATGCATGAGGAGATAAGAAGAAGCACCAGAGATGGTTCTTCATCCAAGGTGGATGAAGAAAACTGCGCCTTAGTGAGTAAGGCAAAGAAAGGGAAGGAGAAGGATTCTCATCCCAAATCGAGTTCTTCCTATGGTGGGAAGAAGTTAGACAAATAGAAAGTGCGATGCTTTCGTTGTCATGAGGTGGGCCATTTTGCTACAAATTGTCCACTGAAGAAATCCAAGATGGGATCCAAGGAAGGATCTGAAGGTGAGGCATTGGCCTCATAGTTTGAGTTGGATTTCACCCTCTTTGCATGCATGGTTTCATCCATGGTGGGATGTGGTTGGTTTCTTGACAGTGGAGCTTCTTTCCACATGACCGGTGACAAGAGTTTGTTCAATACCTTGGAGAAGAAAGATCTCTAGATATTCATAGCGATGGGTAATGATGAAAAGTATAGTGTCTCAAGTGTAGGCATGATTGTTTTTCAGAGGGAGCATGGAGCTCGCATTACCTTGACCGATGTCAAGTATGTACCAGGATTGAGGAAAGATTTGGTGTCGATTACAATGCTGGAAGACAAAGGCTATGATGTAGTCTTGAGTAAGGGAAATGTTTTCCTTCGACACATCACCACGAGATAGGTGAAGCAGATCAGTTTACGAGCAAAGAACCTGTATGCTCTTGAGGTTCAAGATGCATGCGAAGCCTTGAGGAGCAATGCAACTAATGGAGACTTGGTGGTTGAGAGGGAGAGTACATTACCTCTCAACATGCAGTGCCAAAAGAAGTCTCAGACAATTGTGGAGGAGCCACAATTGGTGAAACAGCTTCAGGAGGTTGTGGAGAAGCCACAATTGGAGAAGCCAAGAGGAGACCGAGTGGAGGCATCCACTCATGTAGAGACCTCCAGTAGGGGGAAATTTCGAGCCAAGTGGGCAGAGGGATCACATGCATCCATACCTCTAGGTAGGAGGCGGGGTGATGTGGAGTGACAGTCCCAAAAAGGATGGAATAGGGGCAGGATCATTGAGGTACCCAACCTTTTTTATTAGACCTTGCTACAGGAGCCCCAATGAGGAGTAGCATGACTGGATGAGTGGGTAGAGACAGATGTAGATGGAGCGACAGAGAGAGCTACAGTGCAGGAGTCCCAAGACTATGTAGAGCTAGCAAGTTGCAGCAACGCGAGAGGCACAGGAGTGTTGCACCATTGCAGGATGGCACAAAGAGGTGTGCAACGGTGCGAGACACATGGAGTGTTGTAGCAGCTCAGAGGTCAGAGAGGGAGCAGTTGTCAGCAACATATGGAGCTTCAGCATCAGAGGATGTTTCTAGCCCAACAGGGAGGTCAGTTGGGAGTTCTTTTGTTTCTAGAGTTGAAAATGGCAACAAGAAATGCTAAAAATAGAAATTCTAAAAATAGCATTGCTATAAATAGAATTTCAGGTACCAGTGTTGGACATATCAACAAGGAATGAAAAATGAAAGTGCTAAAAATAACATTGCTATAAATAGTATTTCGGGATAGATTCCTATTTTAGTTAGTCACTGAACTAAAACAGAGAAGTAAAATTTGAATTTGATCTTAGTAGCTGTTTGTAAAATAATTAATTAATTCATCTTGAGTTAATTAGTTGGAGAAAATAAAACATGAAGTCTATGTGAAGACATGCAACAATTTCTCCATTGATTGAGGAAGTTATCCCTTGATTAAATGAGATCACGATGAGTTGTACTTTGAGTTGTAATCAGTTAGCTCAGTTATCTGAGTTAAGTCCAGTTATATTAGTTCCAACAGTTTGTGGAATTAATTGTGAGTTCAGTTAGTTAATGCATGCATGCATGTAACTGCTGCACTTCAGATAACTAAATATTCTCTCATAAATAACTCATGCATGTCAGTTCAGTCAGAGACCCAGTTGAGATCAGAGGAAGGGACAATGTACTATCATTTAGAGGATTTTTCCTATATAGGAAACTCATCCATGCAGAAGGAATTATCTCCTTCAGGATTGCGCAGTTAGATCAAAGGTTAGTGACTATGTGAAGAGGCCAATTCACACAAATGGCAGCACTGGACCCCGAGGAAAACTGTGCAAGGAAATAGGAGGCTTGGAGGGCAGAGGAGAAGGTTTATGAGAAGCCTTTGACTATCTATGAGCAGCAGTTGGATTGTAGAGAGAGAAGGATAGATTGTGAGCTGATTCTTTTTGTAACTTGAACATATTTCCGCTTGTATGATAATACAGAGATTGGGGTTTTAGGCTGAGGCTTTCCTCAGGTTATTCTTCTGTGTTCATGTGTGATTGATTTCTCATTCTCAGTTATATGTGTTCTATTTGATCTTGCTCATATTCGATTAAGCTTCCACAAAGTTTGTTGTAGAAGTAGATCTTGTATTTTTCTTTAGTATATTGCATAATCTGTTGATCTATAGTGGGAATTTCTACATGGTATCAGAGCTCGCTGATCTATAGAGAAATTTCTACAGTTGTAGCTATCTAGTTGTGTGAGGGAGAAGTGTGATTTGGTTTGGAGTGAAGCCTAAAGAGAAGAGAATTAAAACTATTGTTGCTTGAGGCCATCATGGAATGCTAGCAGAAGTGTGTGGGAATCTAGTGTAGGTTTTAACCCCGTACAGAAATTACCTGCATACGAATTCTAAAACACAGAAAATAAACAATGCGAGAGCATAACACATAAAACACATATACACAGAGATTTTCCCCTGGATCCCAAAACTGGGACTACTAGCTTGTTTTTTCATTATGTTCCTTTCAATGTTATAATACATATTTATACATGCCGAAGCATCCAATACCATGGAACGAAAACCATCGCGTCCAATACCATGGACCGAAAACCATCGTGTCCAAAAACATGTGTGAAAATCATGCACAAAACCATAGGTGGGTCCGGCCATCCTAACATAGGGTCTAAAACCAAAATTTTCCGGGGTGCTGCCTCGAACCCCATAAAGTGGGTTTACGGGTACGCCTCAAACCCCCCATGACCTCTCCCGCTACACAATTGGCACAACGAAGGGGGCCTCTACCCCTCTCTAATCCCCCTGTTAACTACATGGGCTAGTCGTGGAAAGAATATAACACAACCCAACATTCTCCCACTTGTTGTTTTCTTTCCATAGGGGTCCACAAGAGAGCTTAGTCATTTTTCCAGCCCTGAAACGCCCATTGTCTCTCTACACCAAGAGAACTTCTCAGAGCTCACAGATTTTGTCAATGCATCTGTAGTATTCTTCAAAGTGTCCACCTTTACCAGAAACACCTTTTTGTCTTCTATCATATCCCTCACAAAGTGATACTGAAAATCAATGTGCTTTGTCTTTGAATGATATGCGAGGTTCTTTGCCAAGAAAATTGCACTTTGGCTATCACAATCTATCCTTATAACTCCCTGTACTAACCCCATACTTGAACACAATCTCTGTAACCAAACTGCTTCCTTGCTTGCATGAGTAGCTGCAATGTATTCTGCCTCTGTAGTTGACAGTGCCACTACAGATTGTTTCTTACTCATCCAACTAACTGCACCTCCAAATAGGTTAAACACATACCCACTTGTAGATCTTCTCTGATCAAGATCTCCAACCCAGTCTGCATCAACAAAGATGTGAATATCCAACACTTTGTCCAATCTTGGTCTTCCTTGATAGCACAAACCATAATCACTAATGCCACACAAATACCTGAAAACCCACTTCACTACTGTCCAGTGCTCCTTCCCTGGTTTTGACATAAACCTGCTCAATACTCCCATTGCATGTGCAATGTCTGGTCTAGTGCAGACCATTGCATACATCAGGCTACCAATTGCACTTGCATATGGAACACGAGACATGTCCTCTTCTTCTTCTTGTGTCTTGGGACACTGTTCAGCAGATAACCTCACACCTATAGGAATAGGAACCTTCACTCGTTTACTATCATGCATATTAAACCTCTGCAGTATTGTCTCAACATACTTCCTATGGTTTAACCAGAGCTTCCTCTTGCCCTATCTCTTTTAATTTCCATGCCCAAAATATAGTTTGCAGCACCAAGATCTTTCATGTCGAATTTGGAGGACAATTGGGTCTTCAAACCCTGGATAATTTCTTTGTCATTTCCAACCAGCAACATATCATCCACATACAAGACCAGATAAATAACACGGTCACCAATTAATTTAAAATACACACAGTGATCTGCTTTGTTTCTGGTGAAGCCAAGTCCCCGTATAAATGTATCAAATTTCTGATATCACATCCTTGGTGACTGTTTTAACCCATACAGAGACTTCTTTAACTTGCATACCAGTTCTTTCTTACCCTTCACCGCAAATCCTTCAGGTTGCTTCATGTATATTTCCTCTTCTAGATCCCTGTGAAGAAATGCTGTCTTCACATCCATCTGTTCTACCTCAAAATAAAAAGCAACAACAACAGATAAAAGTAATATAATAGAAGTTACCTTGGCAACAGGAGAAAAAATATCACCAAAATCAATTCTCGGCACTTGGGAATAACCTTTTGCTACCAACCGAGCTTTGTATTTCTCCACCTTTCCTTCTACATTTGTCTTCTTCTTGAACACCCATTTTCTGCCAATGGGTTTCCTTCCAGTTGGCAACTCCACCAAATCCTAAGCCTCATTTTAATGCAAAGATGCCATTTCATCATTCATGGCATATTTCTAGAGTTTTCCATCCTCTGAATGTACTGCTTCCTTCACAGTTCTGGGATCATCATCAGTAATAGATAAAGAAAAATTTGAACAGAAAGTAGATGGACTATACCTTTCTGGTTGCCTTCTTTCTCGAACTGATCTTCTTACACCCGGAGTTTGTGGCTCTTCATCTTCTAATTCCTCCTCTACTGTAGAGTTTGATTCTTCCTCCTTTAGCTCAAACTCTATCTTCTCAGGTTCCTTTGTTTGGATTTCATGTTTAATAACATCTTTCACCTCTCTAAACACCACATTTCAGTTGTACACAACCTTCCTTGTTATTGGGTTCCAAAGCTTATAACCCTTTAAACCATCCTTATACCCAATAAAGATGCACTTTTCAGATTTACTATCCAACTTGGTTCATTTCTCCTTTGGAACATGTACATATGCATCACATCTAAATACCCTCAGATGTGAAAGAGAGGGTTTCTTACCAATCCATACCTCTTGTGGAGTCTTATCCTCCAACGCTGATGAAGGTGATCTGTTGACCAGGTAACATGCTGTCTCCACTGCCTCTGTCCAGAATTCTTGTCCTAACCCAACACCACTGAGCATGCTTCTTGCCCTTTCCATCAACATCTTGTTCATTCTTTCTGCAACTCCATTTTGCTGAGGTGTATATGGAGTAGTCTTTTTCCATGCTATACCACACTTCTTACAGAATTCTTCAAATTCCTTACTGCAAAACTCTCCACCGTTATCTGTCCTCAACACCTTTATCTTCTTCTCTATCTGGTTTTCCACTAGAGCTTTAAATTCTTTAAACCTAATAAAGACTTAAAATTTCTTCTTAAGGAAATATATCCATGTATTCCTTGAGAAGTCATCTATAAATGATACATAGTACACAGACTTACCTAGTGATGGAACCTTCACAAGTCCAAACACATCATTGTGTGCAAGCTATAATATCTGTTTTGCCCTCTTACCACCAGAGGGAAACTCACCCGATTCTGCTTCCCATATACACAATTTTCACAGAAATCAAAATCCAAAGAGCTATTACTCATACCTTCTACCATACATTTACCATGAAGTATTCGAGGGCCCTTCTCTCCAGTATGTCCAAGCCTTTGATGCCACAGCATGGTCTTCTCTCCAGAGACCACTATATTTTCTTCTCCACTTTCAAGAACCATTGAACTGTTGCACCCATCAACAATAGTGCTACCTTGCAGCTTGTACATAGTTCCAATCCGAACTCCCCACATCAATACCAATGCTCCCCGAACCATCTTGCAGGTATCTTTCTCGAACACTGTCTTTACACCTACATAATCCAGATTGCTTACAGAAATCAGATTTCTAGCCAATGTAGGAATATGTAGAACACCAGGAAGTTATCTAACCCTTCCACCTTGTAACTTCAACTTTACTTTTCTACGACCAACGATTCTAGCCTTCCTATCATCCCCTAAGAAGACATCCTCACCATCATATTTATCATACTCATATAACCACTCTCTATGGGGAGTGAAGTGAAAGGATGCACCTGAGTCAATCAACCATGCCTCATGATCAACATGTGTACTTGAAAAAGCCACATCCCCACCTTCATCTGAGGTGGTTTTCGCCTCTGCAGAAGGAGCCACATCAGATCCCTTTCCTTTGTCAGGAGCTTTAGATTTATAGTCCCTTTTGTAGTGCCCTTCATTTCCGCATTTCCAGCACACCACCTTTACAGGTTTTCCTGGAGATTTAAATCTCCCTCTGGATTTAGATCTCCCACTCGATGACTTACTTTTGCTTCTGTTTTGGGACCGTCCTCATATAGACAAGGCATCACCATTCTGGATCCCCATATTTTTTCGTCTCATCTCTTTCGTCAGCAAGGCTGAGACTATTTCATCAAACTGCAAGGCAGTTGCATTGCAACCTATTGCAATAACTAGATTATCCCACGAATCTGGTAGAGAACACAACAAGCTGATGCACTTATCTTCATTTGAAATTTAATATCAAAAGATGCTAACTAACTTACCATAGTATTAAATGCGTTCAGATGCTCTGTCACCGAGTCTCCATCTTTCATCCTCAGGTTATACAGCTTTTTCCGCAGGAACAGTTTATTCACCAGAGACTTAGTCCCTAACTTGTCCCACAAAGCCTTCACCGTAGCTTCCCCTGATACATTCAAAAATACTGAATCTGAGACACACAATCATATTGTGCTCTTTGCCTTCCGATCCAACTTCTTCCATTCTTCATCGGACACTCCCGTTGGTTTAGTACTCAGATCTACCACGATCCACTGATCTTTATCCACCAACAAATCCTCCATCTTGAGTTTCCACAACTCAAAAGTCTGACCATTAAATTTCTGGATCTTTATCTTTCCACTACTCGCCATCTTCTTTCACCACCAGAATCGATCTCGCAAATCTTCCATTGAACAGGGTCTATCATAGGCCCGAGAGAAACCCCTCAGCAACAAAGGCGTCCCCTTGAAGCCAAAACTGCTCTGATACCAAATGTAGGTTTTAACCCCGTACAGAAATTACCTGCATACGAATTCTAAAACACAGAAAATAAATAATGCGAGAGCATAACACATAAAACACATGTACACAAAGATTTTCCCCTGGATCCCAAAACCAGGACTACCAGCTTGATTTTTCATTATGTTCCTTTCAATGTTATAATACATATTTATTCATGCCAAAGCATCCAATACCATGGACCAAAAACCATCGTGTCCAAAAACATGTGCGAAAATCATCCACAAAACCATAGGTGGGTTTGCCCATCCTAACATAGGGTCCAAAACCAAAACCCCATAAAGTGGGGTTACGGGTACGCCTCAAACCCCCTGTGACCCCTCCCGCTACACAATTGGTGCAACGAAAGGGGCCTCTGTCCCCCCTCTAACCACCCGGTTAACTATGTGGGCTAGTCGTGGAAAGAATATAACACAACCCAACACCTGGTCTTGTCAGAGGAGGACTGCAACGTCAAGATGAATGGTTGTAATCTCTCTTTGATATTAATATATGCAACTATCAATTGATTTCCTACATGTTTTGTAATATTACATATTCATGGCTTAATGTTTCTTGACTTGTTAAGTAGGTTGAATTGCAATTTTTCTATTATCATGTTTGTTTTCTGTTGTTGTTTACTTGTTTCAGGAGCTTGAAGAAGGAAGCGAGAGATAGTTGGAGTGAGCAAGCAAGGACATCATCAAGTAGGATAAGCAGACCAAGAGGTAGGCCCTCTTGATTGATTCTAACCTAAGGAAATCTTTCATAGAATGTATCTGTTGTGGTTAGACCCATTATCAGGCTAGAGGAATTCGTTCGTATCCGCACTTATAATTTTACTTCACCACAGCAGCTGAGCTAGTGCAAGTCAAGGAAGATCTAGATCCACCTATTCTCGAGTTAGGGAGACAAACATCCCTATTTTCTAGGGAGTTGTTGGTAGCTACCATTTTGTATAAATAAACATGCTAAGGAACTCATTAGGATTCAAAGTTTTATTGTAGCAAGGAGGCCATTGAGATGAAGCACTTGTGAATGTTATTTTGATGATGTATTTGACATTTCTGGAATGATAATGAGAAGTTTTATCTTGATCCATCATTGAGTTAGTTCAGAGGGCTTAATCTCTTCGGTTTGGGCCCAACCCTAGCAACATAGGTCCCTCTTGTGTGTTTCTATTTCTCTTAGCCTATAATGTTGATTAGTTGCTACAGTTTAGTAGAGTTTATGCATATTTCTTTTAGCCTAGAATGTTGACTAATTGTTGCAGTTTTGTAGAGTATAATTCCTCAAGACGTTTGTGACTGTGATCCCTGTCTCACCTCTTTCATGGGAGCATGATTAGAGGACTCCACCATCACAACCCAAAAACAATGTGTGATTTCTTGTTTATGATTTCTTGGAAAAGTTTACATTTGGTATCTTGCTTCACATGTGATTGTTGTAACTTAGAAGGTAATTCATTGCATAGATCAAGTTCTTAGCATTAGTTATATAGTTTGTTTATGATTTCTTGGAAAGGTTTAAATTTGGTATATTTCTTCACATATGATTGTTGTAGCTTAGGAAGTAGTTCATTGCATAGATAAAATTCTTAGCATTAGTTAGATAGTTTCCAAATTCAATTCATCTTTTCCGCCATTAACTATAATATTCTGCAAATGAAAAGAGGAATAGGTGGATGTGATGTTGAAAGGTTGTTGGATCTGTTGGCAAAGAATATTTTCACCAACTCCACCTAGGAATTCTCCACTCTCTTCTGATGAATGCCAACCCATGTTCTTAATCTCTGTTTTTTGGTCACCATAAGCAACCCTCTTAGCCCAAATCCAGCCTTCCTAAAGTGTTGGGCTTGGCAAGGGTTGTTTGTAACCTTCCCTACATTCCCCAAAACCTTTATTCAACTTGCCATCACTTCATCCCATCATCCTTACCCTCCAAACCCTCTTGGCCAACTTCCTGTAGCATTTTAGGACTTTCTGTAGCATTACAAGAATCCTATAGAAACATCTTGTAGCACACCTGTAGCAGTCTGTTTTGACCTACAATGATAACATAAATTAGTTTAGGAGTAGGTTGACCCATTAGCTTGGATTCCATGACCAGAAGTACCACCTAGGCCATTCCCTTCATTCCTTTTTCTTTCCTGCAAGAGTGAATAACATTAGTTCTTTCATTCCGAATTTGGCAATTAGGACCTTAATCTACAAGTGTGAATTAGATAAATAATGCATGCATTCTTGAGTTGTGAATTGGTAGGATGATCTTCTATTTTCAAGAAAACTTGATAGCTAGATGATTGATTGCAAATTAGAGTAGTTTCCTTTCTGCAATTAGCATAATTCTTTTGTTTTTCATGAATGGAATCATTAGCATTTACAAGTTGACAACATTTACAAGTTAGAGTTGAAAAACATTTACTTTCTCTACACTAGGACTAGCTTTTACATTATACTTGATGAGGCTCATCATTGGGTAAATATATGGACCTTAATACACCTCCAAGCATACTAAAATCAACTCTTCTCATAATTCCTTACATGTTTTAATTATATTTTTCTTAATGAAATGAGTAAAAGTAAGATGTTATGTCTAGTGGTCTAATGTGCATTGATTGGAGGTTTTTGGGAGAAAATTATGGCAAATTGTGGCTAATTAAGGTTCAAGAAATCGAATGAGACAAGAAGGAGACATTATAGGAGATGGATCTTCCTCATTAAATCCTCACTCATTTGAAGATCCCTCAATCAAATCACATTAGCTCGGAGTTGCAGGCAACTGAGTCATGAGAATCATTGGCAGCCGAGCCAGTGATAGTTAAGAACTAGTTTATCTTGAGATTGGGAGCCAAGCTTCCCTAGATTTAAGGAAGTTGTTGGAAACTTCAGTTGTATAAATAAGGAGGCCTATAGCCTCATTAGGATTCAGATTTTTTAAGGAAGATAGATAAACACTTTCGAATTGAAGGATTGTGACACAACACTGTTATGCATTTTTTGATATGTTAATGAAATGAGCATTCCATTGATCCAGCACTGAGTTGACTCAGAGGGCTGAAGCTTTTTGGTTAGGTCCTAACCCTAGCATCATAGGTTCCTCTTACTGTACTTGTGTGCTTAGGTTATTTTATAGATTACTTGTTGAATCGATTTTGCCATTGCTACATTACAAGTATTGGTGAATTTGATTAGTTTGTTTCTATTTGTGCATAGCTTTAACAATAGCTTTAGAGAGATAAAGAAATACCAAAAAGGATGATAACATGTGGATCTTGTCTCATTCCTTCCTTCAGGGACCATGGTTTTGAGGAAAAGCCCTCATTCAACCCAAAAAGTTAGAACTCTGGCTTCTTATGAAACTTAAGGTTTTTCTGCTAATTAGGTCAGCATTTTTCAATTTTCAAAGATAAGTGGCAGTTGTTATTTCTGATATCTTAAGCTTTGTATTAGATTTCATGGTGTTTTCATAATAGGTTGCAAGCATTTCCATCCATGATCTAGGAAAATAAATGATGAAATTCTGTTTTCCTATGTTGATGTAAACCTTTCTCGTTTTGACATGATTTATGGGTAAATGCCAACAATGATGTGTATATTGCAGGAAGACCTCATATCAGCAACCTCAACCTAACCTTACCCATTCATGATCACTAAAATCTACTAAGTTCATAATCCGAGTTATCATTTCACAAGGACAACTTTCCATGCTTGTTGAGCAAATCCAACCATCATACAACTTTTGTTTGAGCTTTGAGGGAGTCCTAACCACTTCCTTGCTTTATTCCTTCCATCACTTACCTTCCCACTGTCCAAATCATTCCTTATGCTTTCAGCCTGTTCTTGTAGGAAAACAGGGATCTTGTAGCTGAATTAGGACATCATGTAGGACGACCTGTAGTGGCCTGTTTTGAGCCCGGTTTGTGAGAAATGCATCACAAGGCTAGGAGAAGACCCCTGCTTGCCTCCCAATCCATATGACCCATCAAAACTACATCTCTCCACACCCAACCCGCCTGTCATACAATCAAGAAGAATTAGCATTCATGTTTTCACAAAAAGGAAAAAAGAAAAAAGGTTGTTATGCTTATTCATGCACATAGAAATTAAGTGTTTGATTAGAATAGATTGCATACTTAGGTTAGTTAGGATTTCACATGTGTTAGCTTAGAATTCTTCTGAAGCAAGGTATCTTAACAAATAGCTATATGAGTTGTGTTTTTTAAGCATCTATTTCAGTCTTTATTTACTGCAGTAGGTAGCATTTCAATTCTCTCAATTAGGGTAAAATTCTCTTTTCTCAATTGGTAATAAAACTTCTTATAAATCAATAGAAGGATGGTTTGAGAAACCCTAGTGGTCTATTTCCCAACTCAACAGTGAAAAAAGAGTGGACCTGTTGCATCTACTTGTGTATACAACATTGTCACCTCCAAGTTTGTACGAACCTCAGGTTGATGAAGTAAAGTTGGTAGCCCCAGGAGTTGTAGCATTTTTGCTGCAATACTGGTGCTCATCACTTTTTGGCGCCGTTGCCGGGGAGGTGTCTGAGTAGATGTGATTTATACTTTATTTCTTCCATTTCTTATCTCTTTCATTCTTATATTAGTTTCATTTTTGCAAGATATTTGTAAGTTGGTTTGCTTTCCTTTCCATTCTGCAAGTGATTTCATTCAATAGTTAGTTTCAATTCAGTTGTCTTTTTTGTTCTGCAATTAGCCTTAAAGCTTGAAAAAACAAAACAAAAAAAAACACTTCTTTCATTCCTCGTAGGAATAGGGATAAATTACGAAAATTTCTACCAAATACTCCCACCACTTCAAACAACCAACCTTCCCTCTTCTTTAGTGGCTATGAATTAGAGGATCCCTTAGGCGAGCAACTAGAGATTTTTGAAGAGACTATAGGGGAAGAAGAAGAATCCATTCCCACTGACCTAATAGATGAAAATATAAATGAAAAGGGAGATAGAGAAAGAATTGAGGGTGATTTTCCCATCAGAGAAACCAATTGGGATGCTAAGATGAAGAACATAAGCCTCTTTTCTCTTCCTCACTTCCATGGCCTGACCTCAGAAGATTCAAATAATTTCTTGTTTGAATTTTTTGTCATATGAAGAACTTATGACTACACCATTGATGATTAGAAGTTGAAATTATTCCCATCCACTCTCAAGGATGCACCTCTGTGCTGGTTCATGGGTTTACCTAGGGATAGTATCACCACCTGGGCTCAGATGCAACAATATTTCAAGAACAGGTATATGGACTACTACAGGTCCAAAGAAACTAAAGAGGAAATTTTTAGAATGACCTTGGGGCATCATTAGTCCTTAGAGGATTATGAAGAAAGATTCCAGCTCAGCTATAAAAGGGCCAGGTGCACACTTGATCCTAAGTCACTTAAGCTAGTCCTACTCAGGGGGATTAGGGAAGATCTCCTAGATACCCTAAACTTGTTATAACGAGGAGACATCTACCAGCTACCCTATGAGGATATGAAGACAATTTTTCAGAACCATTATAGGGAAGCTAGAAAAAAGGGTATGGTTAGTCGGATAGTGGCCAACTCATCCTCTTCCAACACATCCATAAAAAGTGAAATTGGAAACATGTTGGAAGATTTTAAGAGTGAAATGATGAAAACCATTGCCCTACATATGGACACTATGAAAATCAAGAGGAAGCAAGAGGAAGCATATAGAGCAGTGGCCATCTTCTGCCCTAGATGCACAAGGAGGCACCCTAGGAATGAATGTCATTAAACCTTATGGAAATCTGCTCAGTCTGTGAAGAAAACCACTCCACAGACAAGTGCCCTCTCTGCCTGGACTAAAAGCTGTGTATCAGGGAACTTAAGGGGTAACTGAACAACTCTGCTACATAAATCAAAGGAGGCCTCATGGGCCTTGACCATACCAACAATGCATGCAAGGGTCATCCTATGCATATTACAACCATAAATAGAATGCATCCATTCCCTCTTGGGCCCCCCCTGCTCATCCATCCTGGTCTACACCTTCTCCTTGGTCTTTTGCACCTCAATACCATTCCTAGCCAACCAACCAACCATTTCAACCATATACACCTCCACAACCTCAATGGAATGCACCACCCCAGCGGTGGAGGCCCCCATACAACAATGCTCCAACTTTATTGCCTTCACCTCCTACTCAACCACAAATTTTACACCTTGCTCCACCTAAAGAACCTTAGATGCCTACCCAACCAAACCCGAACCTGAACAATAGACAAGCCAACAAGTCTATAGTGGAGTGACATCTTACACTGCTTATGCTGTGAAAATTCAGGAAATCAACCTTAGATCTGGGAGAGTGCTCCCGGATAATCAACCTCCATCCCCACCTAGGGGGAGTGAGGAAGAAAGAGAGGAAAGTATGCCTAGAGTGAATCCACCACCCTTTCCTGAAAGATTAACTCATCCAGTCCAACCTACCCCAAAAGAGAATGAACTTTTGGGTGAATTGAAAAATCTATGTGTCAAAATCCCACTTTTGCAAGCTATTAAGGATGTGCCTATTTACAACAAATTGATTAAAGAGAAATGTTTCAAAAATCCAGGGAGGCGAAAAAGAGACACCCCTACCATTAATGTCATTGGAAAACTATCCAACTTAATGCTGGGAGAGGTAATTTTCCCATAGTATTTAGACCCTGGAAGCCCTGTAGTAGATGTACACATCAATGGCACCATTGTCCCACATACCTTAATTGATCTTGGGGCTGCCATTAATGTAATTACTAAGGACACCATGCTCAAACTGAATCTCCAGTGTTCATTAAGAAAGACCACGACAGTATTGCAACTTGTAGACTGATCCACAATAGCCCCTGAGGGGATTGTTGAGGATGTGATGGTCTCCATTGACTCCTGGGAATACCTTGCAGACTTCTTAGTTCTCTAGCCTAAGACCAAATTTAATGGTTATTATCTCATACTTGGGAGGCCTTGGTTAGCCACTACCGATGCCTACATCAATTGCAGAGCTGGAAACATGACTATAAAAAATGGGAATCTATCCAAGCAGTTGGTCCTGTACCCTCCTACTCAGCCATCTCTAGAACATGAATTACCTTTATGGCTAAAAGATGAGGAGGAATATGAAGTCTACTTTGCCCAACTCTATACCCTAGAAACTACCATGGGAGGAGGACAACCTGAAGAAGATGACTTGATTGAACATAGCCTCCAAAATCCAACTCCCAACACCTTGTCTCTAAAGGAGGTAGTAAAGGAAAACAAGAAAAACCATTGGATTGATCTATGCTTAGCTGATTAAAACCCTACTCGTGTCAAGACAATAGAATTTGGCCCTGAAAGAACATTGAAAATCAACCCCTCTTTTTGTACACCAAGAAGAAGAGTTATGTAATATGATAAGAGAACATTTGGATGCCTTTGCTTGGAATTACAAAGAGATGAAGGGAGTGCACCCCTTGATGTGTACTCACCACATTTATATCAAAGAAGGTTGCAAACTAGTCCGACAGCCCAAAAGGAGAATGAATCCAGCTCTCAAGGATATAATCAAAGAAGAGTTGCAAAAGCTGTTGGATGTTGGATTTATCTACGCTATCTTGGACAGTGAGTGGGTGTCTCCTTTGGTGCTGGTTCCAAAGAATAATGGAAAGTGGAGGATTTGTGTTGATTACAGAGAATTAAACAAAGCAAAAAAGAAAGACCATTTCCCTCTACCTTTCATTGACCAAGCGTTAGATGGTATGGCAGGAAAAAAGTTTTTTCTTTCTTGGATGGGTTCAGTGGATACACTCAAATCTAGATTAGCCCAGATGACCAGGATAAAACCACCTTCACCTGTTCTTGGGGTACTTTCACTTATAGGGTTCTTCCTTTTGGTCTATGCAATGCCCCTGCCACTTTCCAGAGGGCAATCCTGAGTGTCTTTGCAGAGCTAGTCCACGATGCAGTAAAAAATTATATGGATGACTGTACACCCTATGGGTGTGATTTCTAGGAGGCTCTCTCTAACCTGGGTAAGGTGCTGAGCAAACGAATTGAAATGAACTTATCCCTTAGTCTCGAGAAATGTGAGTTCTTGATGACTGCAGGGACTATTTTAGGTCACTCAATATCCCAGGAAGGACTGTAGGTAGACCCAAATAAGATAGCCATCATCAAAAGGGTCCCAATTGTTTAGTCAATTTAGTGTCCTAAATTTCTCTACATAAATTATCAATCCGGGTATTGTAAACTGATGAAGTGTGGTGCACCATATGTGCTTAGTTAACCATTTTTCTTACTTCGTTGCTTTATAGTTTATTTTGTTTTTGGGGGTTTTGTTTCTTATGTTAGAATCTAATTTCTAAAGAGAAGAGAAAATGAAACAAATCATGACTTTGAACAGTTAGATTAATTTAAGTCGGCAAAATATCTAAGAAAAGAAAGCAAGAAAAATAAAATTGCTGCAATTTAAACTAAAGGCAAAAGTAAAACTAAAAACAAATCAATTCCCATTCATAACTTCACATATTGCCAATTTCGTTCTTAAGGAACTAAAAGGACTGAATGAGACATGAAATTATGTAATGAGTATCCTACTAAGAAAAAAGCAAGAACATGTAAAGAAAAACCAATCTACTGTGTTCTCTATGCTCAAATTCACCAATCGGAAAATAGGAAGAATACTTTCTTGGAATATTTTGTCAAGCATAAATTACACAGTTAGATAAATCTATAATCAACCGGTTGAAGAAAACTAATCTACTGTGTTCTCTATACTCTAATTCACCAATCGAAAAATAGGAAGACTACTTTCTACTTTCTTGGAACATTTTTTCAAGCATAAATTACACAGTTAGATAATTCTACAATCAACCGGTTGAACACACTTGCATGAATGAAAAATCTAAACTATCAAACTTGAAAGCAAAAAAATGACATACTTGAATGAAATCAAAGAAAAAATACAAAACAAAATCTACTCTACCTTACATTCTAATGTACTACATGACATCTACTTCACATCTCCTTCCATGTTGAGAACATCAAAGCCTTATTCAAATTCTTCAAAATTACAAAGTACAACAAAGCTCTCCAAAGCTTTTCAAAGCCATCCAAAAAGAAATACAAGCTCCAAGCTAAAGAGCTACCAAAAAGCTACAAGCTTAAGAACTAAAAAGCTAAGCTCCCAAATCAAGGAGAGAGATTTCCTATTTATACAAAAAGATGAGAAGCCATCTCATTAATGAGAGTCCATGAATCTCTCCCTCTACCTCTAGAGTCCTAATCAAAATAGAACCTGATAAGACACTTGTCTTCTTAGAGTTTCAATACAATTAGGAGATGTGACACATATCCTCACGATCCCATGATTCTCTCCACTCAAATTCGAATTTGGCCTTAAGGTGCCACATAAGGGTCTTCTAGAAGTCTCCTTTTAACCTACACATGTCAACGATCTCAACCCACTTGTTAGGTATAAGCATATGCACATTATTTTCTAATTTTTAACCACAAATTCACTTAAAAAGGCTTAGAATTAATAAAGTTTGGAAAAACATAAATGTGGCCCAATGATAATGAAAGTGGGATGAATGTAGTGACATAGTAGTGAAATAGAGGTGAAATGGAGGTGTTATAATGGACATAACAGTGAAAGTGTAATGGAAATGAATGACATTTTCAAGACCCAACATACCCCCCAACTAAAGCTATTGCATGTCTTCATGCAATATATATTACATTAATTCTTTTGATCCTTGAGCTTTGGCTCAACTTTGCATGATATCATTTGATAACTTCATATTTTTGCAAAGTGTTTTACTTGAATTGCAACGTGGTTGGTTCTTGTGTTACAACCATTTTTTGTTGTTGCATTCTATTTTGATCTTTGAACTTTGCATAATGATATTTTGATTATTGTTGCAAAGTATATCTTTATTGGATTGCATGATGGTTGGTTCTTGTGTGACAACCATGATTGTGTTTGTATCCAATTTATCCTTTAAGCACTTTTTGAAAAGCCATTGTATGCTCAATGTAACAGTTAATATATGTTGGAAGTATGTGGGCTCCTGAATATGATATGGAAAGATATGAATATGAATGTATTCCCCCCCCCCACAGCTGATGGTATTGGCAATTTTATGAAATGAGGAAGAGAAATGTTTTTCCAACAATTATTATTCTAGATTTTTATGGAATTCTATGGTCAAAAGTTAGAAAATGACGTACCTTAACTCACCCTTTGGAATGGATGAGTTTTATGTGTGGTGGTTGCAAAATTCTGATCATATTCTTCTTCAAGTGGCTGAACAAGAAGAGTCATGGACAAAGAGTCAAGATGACTTTTTATTGCTTCTACTAAAACTTGCTGAATCTGCTCCAAAATGCTGAAAATAATAGTCTTCATGTCTTCAAAACTCATTGGCACAATTCCTGCTATGTGAAAATATGTTCTGATGTCGAACATAGCAGGAAATTATTGACTTAGTGGCCATTAATGGATGCCACTAGTCAACACGAGAACTCTCACCATTGATGACAATGAGATTCAAGATGCCCAAACACATCTTGCTAGGTACGAATAATTTTGCTGATGTCGAGTCACCTAGAACATTTGATGAACAAGGGACACTAATGTATTCCCATTGTTTGTCAGCATAAGGACTTGCCATCAAGGCATGCAAGCCTCAAGGTGTCAACAAGGAACTTAGACTCAAAGGACTATGGACTCAATAATTTGCATTGAAGCAGGGCTTATTTGCGAAATGAAAATGACAGGAAAGGGAGATGAAAATGGAAGATGGAAATGGAGAGCAGAAATGGCAATGGGCAATAAGCATGTGAATGAGCCTCTTGCTTTTATTTGTGGGTTATGAATGGAGAAAAAGTAATGGAAAGTGTATGTGAATGTAAATGGAAAATATGGAGGAAAATGAGATGAATGGTTTATTATGAAATATGGATGTGATGGAGACAATGGTATCTGAAAGTTTCAAGTATTTGGATTTGATTTGGCATTAGCATATTTCCTCTTTGTTGCTGATCATATTTTTATGAAACAAATTGGTCTCTTAGAGAGACACCATTCTCTTGTAGTCATTTGTCCTTCCTCCTGGAACCTGCAAAAAACTAATACTTCTTCTGCAATGGAATGTAAGATTATCAAAGGAGAGAGGTGATCAATCTCTCTAGTTATGATATTTACACACAAAACTAAGAATTTGTATTAATGAAACAAGTTCTCAAAGGAAAAATCAAAATAATTTATATCTGCTTTGGAATTAGTGCCTCAAGTTGAATGTTGCTTCTTTTCAGCAATTTATTTCCTTATTTACCATTTCAAACTCTAATGATGGATTTCTCATTGTATAGATCTTGTTGAGATCTTTCCAATGATACTTGAATCATCAAAATCTGATTTCGTATGAGAAAGTTAGGTTGATTTGAACAATGAGGTTTTTTAACTGCAAATTGATGTTTGGCTACGGAATTAGATTAACTGCGGAATTGGAGAACAGCTGTGGAATTGGACTTTAGCTGTGGAATGTGCACAATTTTTGTAGCTAAAAATATTGAATAACAATTTAGCCATTCATCTTTCATCATCAGTCCAAAATTAATCAATACCTTCAGAAAAGTGAGCAATTAACTTATACATTTCATTGATTCAATTTTTTTTTTGACATGCGACAACTTAGTGATAACACAGACCTTGACTTCCCTTTGACCAGGGTATTTTTCATCGACTTGGATCAAATGGATAGGACACCATCCATGTACTAACATTTTCCCAACTACCCATGTGGCTCGTTTTGTCTCTTGACACCTATGACCTATAAACGTATGAAAATGGCTGCGGAATTGCCAGTTAACTGCGAAACAGAGCTGCATTCCACAGCTAAAAGACAACCAACCATCAGTTTTATGATTTAAGTTATTTTCTTCATTGTCTGCATGTAGGAACTCTGTAAATGGTAGTGGCATATGGAGCAAAACAGTTTCAGCGATGGAAATGGAATATCAGGGTACCAACTCTTGTGCTACTCATATATATATATATATTTTTTGAGATATACCCGAAGTGTCACTTTCCTACTGCCATATGAATCATAAACCTTGAAGATGAATTCAATCTTTTGGTTACTTAGCAATTAGGCATGGGAACAATGTTAGAGCACTTCGACTATAAAAATGATGCTTATGCAAGAGTGCAAGGATGCAAGAGCTAGTATGCAGGAATGATAGATTATTTTCAAGATCAAATAGAAACCAATGATTTCAAGAATGCAATTATAATGCACCAGACTTTGATATGATTCAGATCAGCCCACAATTAGCATGAAAATAGTCCCAAAATATCACGTGAAAAACAAACAAGATGATACTTATTGAGCCTTTAAGTGTATTAGGATTATCGTAACTTATTTTCAGGACCAAACTTCGAAGATTACACTGTTGTAGCAATTATATCAGACCTCTGAAATACACAAGACTGCCAGGGAAAATGAGCAACAAAGCTTCAACTTATAGTTTTATAAACAACTGAAGGCACATCATGATAAAACCTCCACTCCTTCCAATTTCTAAATCATAAACAACCCATTTCCCCTCGCTGTCATGCTTGTATTTTCTATTGTCTGTGCCCTGTCTATTGTAAAATATGGATGATCATCTGGATTGGCCAATTTTGTCTACCTCATTCACATTTTCACTAGCGAGAAATTGAAAGTACCATCTAAATCATACAGCGCTAGAAAGAATCGCCGATAACACAGGATTTCCATCGTCATGCTGCCAAGAGTGGAAAGAAAAAACAATGTAGAGTTTTGCAGCGTGGCCTTGAAGGTCAAAAATATAATCTCAGCAAGATATAATGAGAGATATCATATGCCTGCAAATGACTCTTATTCCCTTCATATTTTAGTGAGTAAATATGTCAAGCATCATAGGTATAGCTGTTAAACAGATCAACCGGGAAGAGTCGTATTCGATTCAGACACGTCTGACAAGTGTGAGATGAATTATTAAAGATGGAAAATGTGTAATCATGATTTATGGTCAGCACACAGCTGATTCCAAATCGGAGTTCCCCTCCCCAAGCAGCTGAATTAAATCAAACTGCCAGTTTATTAATTTAAATTCCGTTTTTTCCGCTCGCGGCCTGCAAAAATGGGCTTCGAAGAACTGCAAAAATCTCCCAAACCACTTCAAATTCCTTCAAACAATTTTTGAGTTATCTAATTAACCCTATTGCCGAAAAAACCCATATTTTATTTTTCCAAAATTCATCTCCGTTTTGCTGGATCATGCAGTTAAATTTTAACATTTTTCAGTGTTTTGCGTTTTTCCTGAGTCGCTTCATTCGGCTGTGAGATGAATTTCTGAGAGAAAAATTGTTTTCAGATGTACTCTCAGTGTATGAACCAGTCAAACAAATCTCAAAAATGGCATACAATTGTCCTCCAGCATCAGAAGTAATTGGCTTTCCAAGTCGACTCAACTCTGTTTCAATATCAGCAAGCAATTGGCTTTCCAAGTCGACTCAACTCTGTTTCAATATCAGCGATAGTTTTGTTGGTAAATAACTGAAGGCTTGGGATGGTGACTTAATCACAGTTTCAAGATGCTTTGAAAGCATCTTCGCAAGATGTTCTAATCCCATTTTGTGTGCTATATGTTTATAATCTGGATTATTTGAAAAATATTCCAGCTCTCTTCGTCTTGCAACAACCATGCCAACACTTTTGTTGATATCTGCTTGGGAGCGATTCACAACACCAACCCAAGGAGATTGCAAACACTACTTTGAAAGCCACACAATAGTTTTTTTTTTTTTTCAATTGGCCTCATCTTATTTTTCTTTGCAACAGTCCAAGCAATTCGATCTATTGAATTCGCACTTTTGATTTTTTTTTAAATGCTCTTGCAGGTTTGTTTCAAGGCCAAAGCTTCAAACATGAATGCATATTTTCTATTGAGGCCACAGTGGAAATTGGAATTGGGGATAACCATTGTTGTTGTTGTTGTTGCTTTTGTTTTTGTTTTGTTTTGTTTGTTTGTTTTTTTTTGAAATTGTGAATTTTTTTAAGAATGATTAATGATTTTCAATTTTAGGCAGCAAAGACTTCAAGTAAAATATGCTAAAAACAAGAATTTGACTGAGGTCATAAGCTGATTTTTTTTATCAATCTGGGCTGGGTGACTAGGATAGGATCCATGTTGGGACAATTTCGGAGATGCCCATGTGGTCGGTTTCTTCATTGGATGCCTACAACCTACTAAACCTTGGAAATAGCTGCGGGATTCTCAGTTAGCTGCGGAATCAGGCTGTATTCTGCAGTTAATTTGCAGAATCTTACTAAAACAAGACACAATGTTTTGAGGGTCACTACAAACCATAACCAGTAAATCTTGGACAGCTGAACCTATCAAAGTAGTTGGATTTTTTTTTTTTTTTTGAATCAAATGAAATGATGAAGTTTATTTTGTCAATTTTTTTTAACATAACAATTCTTTTTTTGATCCTTCAGATCACACAAAGTGCAGGAGGAGAACATACTCAAGAAATTATTAATTATTATTTTTTTAGATGTAAGAAATAAGGTCTCCTTATCACACTTCCTCGACAATGGCACCAAAATGTTTAGTCAATTAAGTGTCCTAAATTGCTCTACATAAATTATCAATCCGAGTATTGTAAACTGATGAAGTGTGGTGCACCATATGTGCTTAGTTAACCCTTTTCTTACTTCGTTGTTTTATAGTTTATGTTGTTTTGGGGGTTTTGTTTCTTATGTTAGAATCTAATTTCTAAAGAGAAGAGAAAACGAAACAAATCAAAACTTTGAGCAGTTAGATTAATCTAAGCCGACAAAATATCTAAGAAAAGAAAGCAAGAAAAATAAAACGACTGCAATTTAAACTAAAGGAAAAAGTAAAACTAAAAACAAATGAAGTCCCATTCATAACTTCACATATCGCTAATTTCGTTCTTAAGGAACTAAAAAGGCTCAATGAGACATGAACTTATGTAATGAGTATCCTACTAAGCAAAAAGCAAGAACATGTAAAGAAAAAATAATCTACTGTGTTCTCTATGCTCCAATTCACCAATCGAAAAATAGGAAGACTTCTTTCTTGGAATATTATGTCAAGCATAAATTACACAGTTAGATAAATCTACAATCAACTGGTTGAAGAAAACTAATCTACTGTGTTCTTTATACTCCAATTCACCAATAGAAAAATAGGAAGACTACTTTCTACTTTCTTGGAATATTTTGTCAAGCATAAATTACACAGTTAGATAATTCTACAATCAACCGGTTGAACACACTTGCATGAATTAAAATTGAATGAATGGAAAATCTAAACTATCAAACTTGAAAGCTATAAAATGACATACTTGAATGAAATCAAAGCAACACTACAAAACAAAATCTACTCTACCTTACATTCTAATGTGCTCCATGACATCTACTTCACATCTTCTTCCATGTTGAGAACATCAAAGCTTTATTCAAATTCTTCAAAATTACAAAGTACAACAAAGCTCTCCAAAGCTTTCCAAAGCCATCAAAGAAGAACTACAAGCTCCAAGCTAAAGAGCTACCAAAAAGCTACAAGCTTAAGAACTAAAAAGCTAAGCTCCCAAATGAAGGAGAGAGATCTCCTATTTATACAAAAAGATGAGAAGCCATCTCATTAATGAGAGTCCATGAATCTCTCCCTCTACCTCTAGAGTCCTAATCAAAATAGGAACTGATAAGACACATGTCTTCTTAGAGTTTCAATACAATTAGGAGATGTGACACATATCCTCATGATCCCATGATTCTCTCCACTCAAATTCGAATTTGGCCTTAGGGTGCCACATAAAGGTCTTCTAGAAGCCTCCTTTTAACCTACACATGTCAACAATCTCAACCTACTTGTTAGGTATAAGCATACGCACATGATTTTCTAATTTTTAACCACAAATTCAATTAAAAAGGCTTAGAATTAATAAAGTTTGGAAAAACATAAATGTGGCCCAATGATAATGAAAGTGGGATGAATGTAGTGACATAGTAGTGAAATGGAGGTGAGATGGAGGTGATATAAGGGACATAATAGTGAAAGTGTAATGGAAATGAATGACATTTTCAAGACCCAACACCAACTTTGCAAAAACTGAGGGATGTCAAAAGTGTTTTAGGTTTAGTTGGATACTATAAGATATTTATAAAATATTTCAACAAGTTAGCTTCTCCTTTATTATCATTATTAGCTAAAGACTCTGAATTTTTATGGTTAGAAAGAAGTCAAGAAGATTTAGACACCTTAAAGGACAAATTGACTACTGCACTTATTATCTGAGGCCCAAATTGGGCTCTTCTTTTTCATATACATGTTGATGCCTCTCACAAAGCTATAGGAGCAGCTCTAGGCTAGATAGATGACAAGCTACTTTATGTCATTTACTTCGTCAGTAAGAATCTGTCGAAAGCTGAGCTGAACTACACAGTGACTGAAAAGGAGCTCATAGTTGTTGTCCATTCATTGAATAAATTTAGGTATTACATTACTGGTTACCAAACATTTGTACATACTGACCATGCTGCAATTAAATACTTGATGAATAAACCTGATGTAAATGCCCAGATTATTAGATGGTTACTTTTATTACAACCGTTTGATTTAACTATTATTGATAAGCATGACAAGGAAAATGTTGTTACAGATTTTCTATCCAGATTGACTTTGCCTACAGGGGAGGAGGAAGGAATAGTTGATGATCAGTTACCAGATGAACATTTATTTTCCATTTCAGTTCTCTCTCTATGGTTTGCTGACATAGAAAATTACTTGGTGTCTGCACAGTTTCCACCAAACTTGTCCTCCAAGGAAAAGAGCAAGATCATAAGGAAAAGCACCCCATTCACTTGGATTGGGGGCAATCTCTTCAAGCTGGGTCTAGATCAAATTCTAAGAATATGTGTCAGGGAGGAGGAATTCTTCGACATCCTTCTAGCTTGTCATGATGGGCCTTGTGGAGGTCACCTTGCAGTGAAAATAACAACATTCAAGGTACTACAAGCTGGTTATTACTGGCCCACTCTTCATCAAGATGTGAGGAGGTATACTAATCAATGTGATCAGCGCCAAAGGATGGGGAAACCTACCCCAAGGGATGAGCTTCCTCTGCAAACTCAAGTGACTTTCGAACAATTTGACAAGTGGGGCATGGATTTCATTGAGCCCATTGACCCTCCATCCAAACAGAAGCAGTACATCATTCTGTGCACTGACTACTTAACCAAGTGGGCTGAAGCCAAAGCCATCAAAGCAACGGCAGAAGAAAAGGTGGTTGAATTCTTAAAGGAAAATGTGTTTTATAAGTTTGGGTACCCTAGCGAATTGGTCACGGATCAAGGCAGTGAATTTACATCTCACATGATTGAAAATATGTTAAGCCAACACAAAATCAAGCATAGAACATCCACTCCTTACCACCCACAGGCTAATGGGAAAGTGGAGGTAACCAACATAGCATTGGAAGGTATTCTAACCAAGGTGATTAGCAGTGGCAGAAAGGACTGGGCAGACAGATTAGTTGAGGCCACCTGGGCCTACAATACCACCTGGAAGAACACCACTGGCTTTACCCCTTATGAGCTGTTCTATGGGAAGAAAGCCCTGTTGTCCATTGAATTTGAATACAAAACCTTAAGGATGGCAGCACAATTGGATCTGGATATCACTAGGGCACAACAAGAAAGATTTCTCCAGCTGAATGGGTTAGATGAATTTAGGATGTAGGCCCTCCTGCACACAGAGGTGACTCAAGTTCAAAGGAAAATTTGGCATGAAAATAATATAAGAGATAAACAGTTTCAAGAAGGTGATTGGGCTTTGTTGTATGATTCCCGGTATAAGGATTTTAAAGGCAAGTTAAGAACTAGATGGTTAGGGCCTTATGTAATAGAAAAGTGTCATGATAATGGTGTTGTACAGATAAGAACCATTGATGCAGAGGCTATCCTTTTTCTTCTCAATGGATATAGATTAAATATCTACAAGAAGCCCTTGTCAAAACAAGAATTCATCAATAGCATCAGCAAGACAGTAATGGTGGTGGAGCAAGTCTCAACTTCCATCCCACCAAGTCCTTGAAGAAGAGAAAAGAGAAAAAAAGAGAAAAAAAATAAAGAGACTCAGGTGAAAACCTCCATGAGGCACTTGAGTCCCATTTTTGGGTTAAAAACCTCTTGATGTGGCCTCTGGGTGAAAACCTCTTTTGAGGCACCTAGGACAGGCAACTAGGATGAAAACCTCCTTGGAGGTAGATTATTTGTTTTACAATATATATAAGAGAAAAGATACAAAAGATGGAAATTTTGTTTTGCAGGTCAACAAGAGGAGGATAAACACAACATGAGAAGGATAGCAGGACCTACAAGAACCATGTTTTAATCCACCCATCTCATACCTTCCACTATTCACCTAGTCTTCCATTTATAAACCCCTCCAGCTCATCTCACACAAACTCTATGTTTTCTAGAGGATTCCCTGTAATCCTACAGGAGTTTCCTGTAGGAATTATAGTGACCTTGAAAATCATAAGAAAGGCAGTCCGAGAGCAAGGTGATAACACAAGCCTGTGTCTGGATGAAGAACCAATTAATCCACCACACCATATTCATTCCTTTCATCACCATGTCACCCCTGCATCCATCAAAGAAATCAATTAAAAAAAAATAGAGATTACAAAATAAAAGAAAAAAAGAAAGAAAAAACAAAAAGAAGGAAAAGAGGGAAAGCGGAACCATACCCAAAGGCAACATATCTCACCTACCATTCCCTACCACCCTTCTCCACTCATTTCAAACATCCCTTATGCTTCAGAGTTGAGAAAAAAGTATGAATATTTAAGGGAGAGGTAGCTACAAAACATCTTGTAGGAATTCCTATAATAGCCTATCCCACAAAGAAAACCAAAAAGAAGGTGCTCGTACTTAGACAGCCAACACAACACCCCACACGATCATCCATATATGGAAATAAAACACTGATTCCCATACAAAGAGAGCAAAAGCAACTTCGAGAATTCATCAAACGAAGAGGTTTCTCTCGGCCTTCTTGAAGCAACACCTACAGGACACAGTCAACATCTACAATGCATGAAACCTACATGATACAGAGGAATCAGTCTATAGAGCTATCAGTGGACACTAAGGGAGATCAAATCAGAGTTATCCTCACCAGAACGTAGAAAAGTGAGGTAGGAGCTATACCTTCCATATTTTCCATTTGAAAAAAAAGGAAATCCTCCATTTGGTTAGGAAATTGCAGTGCTTTTCACGATAGGAGAATTGTATTGCATGTCACTAAAAGTTAACATTCAAAACTCCCTCACCTACCAGAATCCTTGAATTGTATCCACATAAGCCTCTACAATTACCAAGGAAATATGATAAGAGGTTTCAACAAGAGAGAACCCACAAACAAAAAAAGGATCCACCAACATCCTCCTATAGTGGAAAATTTCACAAGGCACCAATGGATGGGGTTCTTTGAGAGGATGAGAGGATTCGAAGATGATGTGGCCAGAGAATTTTCCCTCTCACCCATACCCCTCACCAGGACTAGTGCTACTGCTGTGGTGAAAGGGTAATCAATAGAAATTACCCCTGAAGTTATAAGTAGAATCACTACACTCCCTTTAGGGTTACCATGGAGAAAATAAGACAAGGGTAATAACATCCTTGTAAAGAAAAGCTTCTTTTTGGAAGGAGAAGAGACAAAGGACGAAAAAAATGGGGTAGGAAGGGAGATCATTCCATACCCTTGGAATGAAGTCAGTTACCACCTCATCAAATATATTTCATGTGAAGGGAGATACAGTGTAGTGTATGGATACCACTTCAGATTCCTCTAAGAACTGAGATTTGGAGAGAACACACCTCCTCAAAACAGATTAAGTATACCCTATTTTCTTCTATAATCAATGATAGACATGAGCATCAAAGTTCAGGAGGGAAAACATCAGTAACTAGCCCATCATAGGTTGATCAAACTCATCGTTGAAGATGCTCTAAAAAAATTAATGTTGGGCATGGAATCCCCCCATAGTATGTTTTGGGGCTCAAAGCCCAAGTTTTGGTCAAAGGTTCTGTAAGACTCTGCGAATTGTGGTCGCGGAGTGTGAAGTATAAGATGAGTCATAGGGCTGTCTACCCTAAAGTATTGTAATGTAATGTAAGGTCATGTCGGCCTACCCATGGTTCACGGATCATGGGATTGTATAAATAGAGTGAGGCTCTAAGTTGTAAAGGAGGGAAGTGAATTAGAGAGGAGAATACGAATGGTTCGAGCTTAGAGTAGGATTCTAAGTGTATTGGGTTGTAGTATTAGGAAGAGGCTCTACAACTAAGTGCGCAGAGGCCTAATAGAGTCCGCAACTGAGTGCGTGGACCCCTACAGCTGAGTGCGCAGGGAGGTTTCGAGTTTGTAATCAGGATTGAAGATTAATAAAGAGAACTTGATTCTTATTTATGTGTATTTGCTATACATTGCCTTATTTATGTTTATATCGTTTATGTATCACGCACACTGATATGATTGCTGAATCTGCTGTAATAACCATTAATTTTACACACACAAGATAAGTAATCAGGTAATAACAGATTAAATAGAAAGTAAATTGAGTATTATACAGGTTGTGCCCCGAGTAGGGCTGCACGAAAAAAACAACACAAGTTGCAAAGGAATAACAAGTACGCATAGTGACGTGCGTGCAGGGTCAAACCGCGAACCTCCAGAAGCCCATCAGACATCCCCAGGGTGTGGAAACCTGGTCTAGCACCCTCCCATACTACTTTGGGTGAGACCTCAGTCCACGCTCCATGGACTATTGCCAAAAGGGCCAGTAGTACCAGGATTTGCTTGGCTAAATCATCTCTGAACCTGGGTCAGGCCCACACAAGCCAACAAATGGTTCCATTGCCAGGACCATGATCTGTATAAAGGATGTTTGATGTCATGCCACTGGAATCCAACAAAGAAAGAAATTTAAGAGTGGTTGGACAAGAAGATTCACAAGTTCGCGGTGCAGGAGAATAGAAATATGCGAGTATCTAAGGAACAGTGGTTGGAGCGCTACTTGTATACGGAAATCCATGAAATTTTCTTTGCATCCTTTCCTTCTGAGCTATATGAGTGGATGGTGAAGTTAGCAGATAGCCATGGAAGGTGTAGGCTCGACAAACCAATAGCGTGGACTCTGGAATTAGTGCGCAGACTAGAAACATCAGAAGATAAGATCGCATGAGCTATGGACCATTGGCTCGACTGGATAATAAGAGGATTTATCACTGAGTTTGTGGTAGACAGGACCGTTAGCTACAGTTGTGAATTTTTCTCAAGGGATCGTGAGGTAAGTATATTAAATCTTCGAACACTTGGATTAATATGCTATTGTGTGAAAAGCAAGTTATGCGAATAAATTAATGCTTGGAACTACGCGAAGTGGGAAGATCTATAGAAGTGGAAGTAGCGAAGAGTTGGAAAACAGTCCCTTAATTTCACCCTCGTGGGAAAGCAAGGAAGAGCTCACGAAAGTTTCTCCAAGAAGTGCGGTCAGTCTGATAAGACAACGTATTCTGCCTTTACCACCTCCACCCACACCGCCACCCGTCTCACCCTCCTTACCTCCATCTCCACCCACCCCACCCCCGCCACTGCCACAGTTCAATATGGCGAGTGCGATCAAACTACCGGTATTCAGAGGAGTGGGAAACAAAAGTTCAGACCAATTCTGTTTCATGGTAAAAGTAGTATGGGAAGCACAGGGTGTCGTGGATGATAATATTAAAAATCCTACGTTGGTGAGGGTGCTGTAGGATTGCGCATTAACGTGGTATATCAAGCATTCTAATGGCCACTCGAACACAAGAATTGCAGAGATCCAAGTTGCGCTGAACAGGGAATTTAGCAGGCCAAAGTCAGAAACACAATCAATCATTGGAATTAAAGAGATCACGATGCTCCCAGGTGAGACCCCTTGGGATCTAGATCAAAGGCTGAAGAGTACGATCTGCGAAGCCAATATGACGTTGAGGGATGAACAACATTGCATGTGGTTTGTAGCATCTCTGACACCACCCTTAAGGATAGCGCCATCACAACAAAAACTTTCCACCCAGGCTGAAGCATTGGAGATGGCAATGAGATTACATGAGACCCCTATACAAGATCCTGGGTTGGGAGTCCAACAAATCCACACGCAACTGCAGAATCTGTGTCTAGAAATGCAAATTTTGAAATAGGACAGGACACCTTGGGTGGGGCATAAAATGCAAAGGCCAAGGGCATGACAAGGACCACTGTCTAGTATTCGGGAACTACTTGGTAGGAGGAGGGCCGATGCTAATAAGACTAGAGGCACAGGTATGGCCGAGTGCGGCGTCTGCATTATGGTGTGCGATCTTCCAGATAGGAGGAAAACACACCATGAATAATTGTCATTTGTTGTAGAAGTATACACAGACGTCCCAACAATTGTTTTGTAATTTCTGCAGGTCGGTAGGCCATGAAGAACGCACCTACCAAAGCTATGAACTAATGGTGGACCAGACTCCTACCTACAGGGTGCAGACTGAAACGCAAGCCCTCGACCCAAATACAGGGATGGCGTGAGTAGGGTTTCAGGGGTGCGGTTGGGGTTGAGGCGGAATGGGGCCAGGAAGGGGTCGCGGACAACTAATTTCTTACAATTACGGAGGGCTAGGGAATTATGCCCGTAATTGTACAAACCTGACACGAATATCATGTTGGCACTATACTCAGTTTGATCATGAGGCAGAAGACTGACCTTCGTTGATAGCGAGGATGTGCGAAAAGGGGGTACTCCAGCCCCCTCCAACCCAGAATTTACAAATGATGAGGTTTGAGCCACATGAAGAAGACCTGAATGTAAACATGATGCTCAGGAGCGGTATGACCATGGGAGATGATAAAGGGAAGCAGCCAGAAGAAAGTGCGTGGGTTCACAAGGCTCCTACAAAGGAACCTGATTTTGATTTAAAATGCATGAAGGAGACATTCATGGAAGCCAAGAAGAGCTTCATGGAGGCCTCCACTTCAGGTAGTAAGGATCAACTAGAACCAGGGATGAATCCTTCAATGCTCACTACTTTTTTGGAGACATGCATGAAACTGTTGCACGACAGCAAGGCAGTCAAAGGACTACAGGAACTTATCACTAGGTGCACGGGGTCAGGAGAACTGCACGTGGTCTAGAAACTTGGAAAGCATGCATTGCGCACGGGAAGGGAAATGAGGTTGACTGCGCAAATCGAAGAATATGAAATGGATCAAGTAATCCTGGATTTGGGTTCGGATGCGAATGTACTACCAAAGCAAACATGGGAACGCATGGGCAGACCCGCGCTACAATGGTCCCCTATTCAGTTATGAATGGCAAACCAGCATAAGATTTTTCACATGGGAAGAATACAAGGGGTAATAGTCGATATTGAAGGTCCGAGCGCGCAGGTGGATTTTGAAGTGATAGAGATTGTCGATGACAACAATCACTATCCCACGCTACTAGGAATAGACTGGGCACCTGAGATGAACAGAGTCATAAATATGAAGAAGCGCAAAATGATCTTTGAGAAAAAGTCACTACGCGTGGTAGTACCACTAGATCCAGCCGAAGGAGCGTGATACACTGAACCGGTGCATGACGATGATAGTGATGATGATCTCAATTGTATTTACAAGATAACTACGTGAGAAGAAGATTGGGTGAATCCGACTACAGATGGAAGGATTTCATGGGAGCACAAAAGCTCTTGCACTTCGGATTCAGACGAAGAGATAGAGCGATGGCATAATCGGCTGCACGAAGTAACAATGCTTAATTGCAACATGATGGTTAGATCACTGTGTTGTGTGACAACAGAGGCAAGGGAGTTACCGACATATGATGGATTGTCAGTGGTGGATGAATTTCTAAGCAAATTTGAAAGCGCAGTACCAGAATAGCAGCGGTTCGATGTGTTGAAGTGGGCATTGCGTGCAACACCCGCATGATGGTGGGGTACGCATCAAGGAAATTGTGAGGACTGGTGCGAATGTAGAAGGATGATGCGCCTACATTTTGGAAAACCCCATCTCTAAATGAAAGCCAATCAGCAGGGGCGGAACAACTTGTGTGCCCACCTTTCACGATGGGTACAGACATATGCTATACAGTTCGCACAAGCACACACCAACCCAAAATAGAGAATTAGAACAGACCACAGTAATAGGAAAGGCGATGCACAGTACCACTTCTCCATGACGGACCCTTTGATAAGGTGTGCAGAGTACTGAACAAGGTTCACTAGGCGAGACGAAATGATTGGGACCTGCGTGTGCCAGCGGTTCGATGGGCCTACTAGACCATGTGTAAAACCCTGAATGCAAAGATGATTCCAAAGGTGTAGAACAGAGTGGAGACCATAATTGCTGAAGAAAATACAAAAAGGAATCCGCACGTACTGGACCCTGTAGTGGTGACAGTGCATGATGACCAGGAGGAAGAAATCACACATCTACGTGAGGTTGAACATATAAGGATTCAGGAAGCCATCCGGTGAGGGAACCTTAGACTTTGCAAACTCGAAAAGGACCGGGTACGATTGAGGAAGAAAAGCATTTTGATGGACACTGAGATCAAGAGGCTGGAAAATGAGATCACACAGGCATGTCTCGTTGATAAACCAAGGATGACAAGGCAAGATACAAATGATCATACCACTACATTAGAAGAGTGTCACCGAGAATTTATGACTCTGCTACCATGGCTACGACCGCACCTCACCAAATGCAGTAACTAGGGGGTGCACTACATACAATAGAATGCACGGCGCCAACGGTCGTGCAGGAAATTGAGGAGTTTTCGCGGACTATACTAGAAGGCGAGTTGAAGTCTTGCACGGGTGGTGCGACCACCTGACTAGCCGTAGGGAGCATAGTCTTAGTGCTCCAGGCAGTTGAAAAAGAGCGCGGGACTAAAAAAGAGTCTGTTTGGGAGCTGCACGACGAGGGAGGTGCGCACAGAATCAGCATGACACAAGGTTCGTGCCCGCGCATGGGGGCTACGCTGCTGTAAAGGTAGGCTGGGAAGTGACTGTTGGTGTCACTATTCTTGACGGGATGTCCGATTTAAGGAAAAAGGGAGCGGGCGGCGGGCATTTAAGACACAAATTAAGGACAAGATTTGGGACAATCTGCCACCAAGAAAGCATTAATGACTCAGAATTGGGGGGAATGGTTGAATTCAAATTCAATAGGCATTATAAAACTCCAAGCACTAACCACGAGACAACACTTGTTCATTTGAGATTTGAGCAGTTCATTAGAGCACAAAGTGTTATGCGCCAAGCAAGATTTGAGCCACGAAGTTTGCAAACAACCACAGACAACTCAAGCAAGATGACAACTACTAGGATAGGTTTGGGCTATGTAGAAGGAACCACTGACGAGGCCACGCAGAATCCCCCCGGTGAATGATGTTCATGGAGATACTGGGATCGCACCGGAAATCCCGAAATCGCCTCTGACACCGAGGCCCAAGAAAGATAAGCAGGTGGTAGGACCAGTTCGCATGTCCCCAAGGAATCCGTAGTTCAATAAAAGATCCATGGAAGAAAAGGGCAAGGTTGTCACCATTGAGACAGATGATGAGGAGGAGGAAATACAGGCCCTCGTCGATGAGATAGAGGCAGTTGAAGACATGGAGGAAGACATCTAGCCAGTGTAAGTTGCAGCGAAATTGCCCGAGTACGTCCCTTCGTGGAAAGGGAAAGCTAAGATACCCAAGGATTTGGATGCCGCTAAGAGCGCAATCCAAACCCCGCTCCTCCCTGATGGAATTGTGTTTGAGGGCTCGGCCCTAGGCCGTGTGCCCACAATGAAGTTTGAAGATTGGGACCTTGTGGACAATGAGAAGTTCCCACATTTAGAGACTGAGAACCTCATGAAGCAGCGCATGGAAGGATTAGTTACAACACTAGAGCCAGAGATGGCTACGCGGTGTGGAGAAGGCCGAACTACTTTAGCTACTATGGGTTCCACACTTTCACCACGTGCCTATCACAATTTTCGTCATCAGGCAGCTACTTTTCCTGGTGCACGATGGGCACTTATGGCTGGAGGAGCCTATTCCCATCACGGTGGATCTTATCTATAGGATTTCCTAGCTCCCTTGTAAGGTAAAGGACCCCATGGAGATAGCCGTAAAAAGAGCAGATTTGGCGCTCATAGAAGCCATGAAGAAGAAATGCAAACTGGAAAAGAAAAAGAGGGGTTACATAATCAACAGCGTTAAAGATAAAGGGGCGTGTGTAGCCACCCAACTCTTGGTCGGGAAGGTAATGCGAAAATGCCACGAAGATGAGGTACCAGCGCTGGTAGTTGCACTGGTAGAACAATGCGCCGAGGGGGTCCAATTCAACTGGGCTGAGTTCCTCTACGAGGAGTTCCTAACTAACTGCAAGGAAGCCCAGGAGCAGGGCAAGACCTTCCACTATGCGTGGTTTCTCTTGTCTATTTTACTGGTAACAGGGGAACTGCCTGAGGACAGTCAGTTCCCTAATATTGAACAGGACTTACCAGAGGCCGCAAAGTATGCATCGCTCTGGGCTACTAAGGATGCCACGCGGATCCACGAAACAAAGATCTTTTGGGTGCTCATGGAGGTGAGCGTCCAGATGTGGATCAACAGGAGGCCGCGCCTATCCCCCATAGTGTACAACAGTTTGCGGAGCTTTGCATACTTCAAGGCGGACATGCATAATGTGTATATCAAGGCACGTAAGGATCCAACACAGACATGGACCAAGCTCCCCTTCATCGTCATTAATGATGCGATCTTCTTAGTGCTAGAATCATGGCCTCCCGAGTGGTGTGCCTCGGATTTGGCAGAGAAGGATAGAACAACAACACAAAAGCAGAAGGCTGCAACCAAGTTGCGTATCACCCAGTTGGCCCAGCAAAAGCGCAACGAACAAGTGACCACGGAGGTAAGGGTTGTTCGTGAGGCAGCGAAAGCAGCCACAGAGTAGGCAAAGGCTGCTGAAAAAGTAGCAGCAGCGCAGGCAACAGGGCCACCACGACGCAGGAGGAAGGGGGCCAGAACTTTCTATAGGATAGGGAGTATATGTTATAGACATTTTTGTGCCTTACAGCTCTAAGCATGAAATGTCCATAAACCAAGGGATCCTAAGTCCCTAAAAGTATTGTTCCGACCCCGAATGGAACAAGGTCAACAAATTACAGCTTCTCCCAAAAGTTCTCCACCAGAAACTGCTCAAAATCAGTCAAATCAGGATCATTTCAGCTGCTCCACTGGCTAGCTGCATTGCATAGCACCAAAATACACTAGCTAGGTGCGTTGCAACGCACCTAAATGCACTACCAGGGTGCGTTGAGTGGGAAATGACAAATGGCAGTGCCATTCCGCGAGGTGGAAAGACAATGGAAGCTTCCAGAATCTTCTCCAATGACACTTGCCTCACTGAGTTCGACCAAGGATGAGTAAGAGGCTCTCAGTCTCCAAGTGGAAGCAAGAACTGACAGAGAGAAGCCACTAGTCAAATTATAAGCTGACTCATCCTCTTTGCATACATCTATATATGGATCCCTCATCCCAGAGGTTGGAGGCTGGAATTTTGTACATTGTAGAGAATTGCTGTTGGTTTTGAGATAGATATCAGAGTATTGGGTGATTTATGCTTTGTTGGAGGTGAAGAGGGGCTTCTTTGTTGGGAGGTTGATGCTGGATCAGGAATCATCGGTTGTAACTCCTCCTGGATCTTCTTGTTATATCAATAAAACTATTTGAGTTTCTCCTACATGCTTGTGTACCATTGATGTTTGTTACATTTGTATGTTTAGCTTAAATCTGATCCTAAGCTATTTATGAATATAAATCCATGTCTTTGTGTAGTTTTCTTCTTCTGTGATCTTACAGGAACTTGGTGAAGCTGGGCAAGTAAGGGAGCAGGTAGCTGGAAGCTGTCAAAGAAGAGAGAGATTGGATCAAAGGACTAGCGCAAGACACAGGTTGGTTCATCCTATTCCTCTTTGTTTATAGTTCATAAAGAAGAATACAAAAGTAGTTTTCTCTGTTTGTTTCTAAGGTCACTGTCACACCTTAGTGGGATAGGGTCGTTCTGAATAGACACTTTTCCCGTTAACAAAATGGTGACTCCACTGGGGACGATTGTCTAGTTAGTTTGTTTGTGTTTCTCTTGTTGTTTGTTTCATAAACTTAGAAGTAGCAATCAAACTGCATTTGCCATTAACAAATGCAAAGTAGACATCTGCTGCTTCAATCCATTCACTGGATCTGTTTATGATTTGAACAGCTGATTCACAAATGATCTGATTGCCCTTTGTGATAGCTCTTAGACCTCCTTTAAATCTACCCTCTGATTGTGCATTACTGATTGCTTTTACTCGGCCAAAAACCATAGATTAAACTGCAAACCGTGACCCAGAACCCGGATAGAATTCTTGTTTCTGCCCCAGCGCAGGCTCTGTGAAGAGGTTCTGCATTTCAACGCACTTCCTGAGAGGGCTACCTGCGCTGCAATGCAGTTTCTCTGTGTAACAGGTGCGCTGATCAGCCTAGCCTTGTGCAGCTGAGGTTCTTTGCTTCATTTTTTCAGTTTTATCTCTGATTTTTGCAGCCTGTGATCAGTGTATGTGACTGTTTAAAAACCCCTTTTCTTTGCCGTAATTCCGCCTCCTTTGTACAAAAAGACTGTAGATGTTTTTGTGTGTTTGTTACATCATTTACAGTTTTCCATTTCAAAAGTAGAATAGTCATACTGTCGTCCTTTGATTTAGATCTGTCGTAAGTGTCGATTTTGATCATAGAAGAAAGTTTATTCGCTGTTGACAGTCGATTATGCTTTTACTTTTGCCTTTGGTTTGAATTTGTGACTTTCTAGTGTCAAAACGAGTATTTATTTCAAAACCATAAAGTGTCGTAATCATCTCTACCTTTTGATTTCGAAAAGAAGCTTGTTTGTGTTTGTCACTTGAAAGCAAATTCAGATTTGTACATCAACTTTCTTTTTAGGCATCAATATTAAGAAAGTGAAAAACAAATACATGCACATGTGCATTTGCATATTGACAGTCTGTTTGGCTTGATTTAGGAAAGTGCATTTACAGTGTGCTCTTTGCTCTTTGTGAAAATATTGTGTCTTTCTTTTCCCCTTGTAGCTAGGATTTTCATTGCTGAAAAGAGATAAAAGTTTGCTTATCATCTTTAGATTGCATTTTAGGAATTACATCTACATCTCGTGGTGAACCCAAAAGGCAAACTTCATAAGAAAGATCAACTTAAAATAAATTCAATGAACCTAACAACGCTTTGGAACTTAACGCACAACATTTAGAGGTCTAGGCTAGAGACGTATTCCGGCGTCGTAAAGCCTGGTAATTGTTGTCCTCACTGATGGTTGGGTGATTCCTCCACTTTGAGACGATAAGTGCCAGTACGGACTTGTGCTCCCACGTACCGTCGATTATATATTGGGAGATCCCTATAGGCTTAAACCTTTTATCCATAGGAAGCCGTGTCGACCGCCCTACTGATCGCAATGCACCGAACACAGCATTCGGGAAGATTGACTGCCGTACCGTAAAAAGTATTCTGCAGTTTTGCGATTGGTTTGGTACTCCCTCTACCTAGATCTCCAGAGCAGTCCCTTTCGTTCCTTTTCAGACTCCTTAACGGAAAAGGTCCATCTGAGCACTTGTCACTTCAGGCTCATTAAAAATCGAAGGAGACTAGAGTCATCTTTTGTTTTTTCTCGACTCTTAAAAATTGAAAAAACAAGTTGTGTCAAAGCGTCTAAAATTTATTTTAATCGGAATAACGTCACTGTTCCCTCGTTGGTCTTAGAAGTTAGTCTCCCTTCATCGCAAAGTTCTTGTAGAATCGCTAGAAAATCTTTTGGATAGACTAGATATGTCTGAACGACCGTCGACATCTAGGACTGTGTCATCCGACACAGCAGCAACAGAACCTCCTGCTACTACTCCAACAATGTTCGCCGGTATACCATCAGTCCTGGCAAGTTATCAACAACAAGCCGGAGTCCAATCAGGGACTGTTTCGACGACATGGTCTGTTCCTATTTCTTCATCCGGATTATCATCTGGTATTTCTTGTGTTGAAACTCAACAAACTGATCCAATGTGTCTTCAAAGGCCAATTTACCCTTTAAGTACTGGATTTCCACCATATGGAGGGCAGTATGCCTTTTCATTGTTCCCTCCCGGAGAACAACCATATGGGAGTTTACAACAAAGTTCAGGTCAAACTGGAATTACATCCAGCGGTTGGGTACTAATACTGCCTCAGCAACCAAGGGTTGTATATTCAATGCAACCAGTCCACCCTGTGTCGAATATTCCCACTATACCTGCTATGGTGACTGCGTCGCAAGTACAAGCGCTACCTGTTGTATGTCAACCCCAAGTTTCTCAGGTTGCAATACAACAGCCTCTTGTCTCAACGACTCAATCACAACCTCAGGTTAGTGCCTCCCTATCTGGAGCGACTCAGGCTCAAACAAGTACTATGACTCCTCATCTTGGTCAATCATCCAGTATTGGACAACAACAAATGGTCCAACAACCAGGGCTGGTTCAATCTCAACAACCGCCATTCCAACAATCATATCAAGGACCTAAGCAACAAGTCTTTGTAAGTAATGGGCAACCACATTTCCAAAGCGGTTATCAACAACCATATTATAACGGTTATGCCCATCAACCTTGTCAAAGTTGCCAGCATCAAATACATTATGCTGGTATGCAAAGACCCACTGCTCAGGCGATTCCATCTTATCCTGGGTACGCTTCGCCTAACCTGAATCAACAGTTGCCCTTTGTAGCAACTCTAGAATTACCAGATCTAAACCGGCTGACGAATGATCCAATTGCTTATGCCCCTGGGTGGCCAGCGATTCCGCATAGACTTCCATCAGATATTCTTAAATTTAATGGAAATCCGGGTGAAGATCCATCGAATCATGTGATGACCTTTCATCTGTGGTGTTCATCAAACACCCTAAACGATGATTCGATTAGACTTTGCCTTTTTCAGAGGACGTTAACTGGTCCGGCAGCAAAATGGTATATCGAATTGCCTAGAGCTTCATTCGACAACTTTAGTACCCTAGCCACAACCTTTTTAACCCATTTTCAATTACCGATAAGGTACGAAACGGGAACGGAACTTCTTACCAACTTCAAACAGACGACGACCACTCACATATATGATCATATTCATGAGTGGCGACGTCGTCGTAGAATGGTAAAAACGTATGTTCCTGATCAGCTTTTAGCTGAATGGTTTATTAAGTCTTTGTTACCTTCCATTACAGAAGATGTGGCAAAAGGGGGAGTCGTCACCGAAGAGCAAGTTATTGCTCGTGCGCAATATTTGGACTTGATTTACACTCAGTCTGGCACACTCTATGACAAAATACTTGACGCTCCTAGACCGGAATTCTCAGTCCCTCCTCCTCCTAAATCAAACAATGACTCTCATGCCGGCGATGGCATGATTGGCGCAACAGACACGAAATAAACAAAGGCTACATCTAAAAAGGCCCGTAAGATTTTTAGTCAAAATGCAAATGAGGAACTTCTTGCCTCGGAAGTAAATGCCGTGTCGACCGACAAGCGCAAACAACTGAAGCAACCAGGGGGCAAGAGGAAAAAGAAAGGGAGGAAAAAGAAGCAGGATGAGTCATCTCCTGAAAAACCTTCTACAAACCCTTCTGGGCAAAGGAAACCCCCTGCGGGGTGTCATATATGCGATGAGGATCATTGGACGAGAGATTGTCCACATAAAGCTGAAGTTAAGAAACTCTTTAAGAGTTCAAAAACCTCAGCAGTATTGACTGATCCGTTTCCAAACCCGGGAACCAAACTGGTTGCTAATCAAAATGCTTCCCGATCCCAAGTGCTTATGTTGTCTATCTCAAAGCAGGAAAATGATGCTTTGACAAGGAATAAAGATTACGGGAATCCACAGCTGTCGAATAACAAGGCTACTAAACAACCTAGTAGTTCGACAACAACTTTGACCGAAGTTGTGCCGCCCATCATTCCTGAGCCAATGATAAATCCGCCAAAGGGAGTAGTACACAAATCGACATTTAATCCTCGTGCCAAAGTAGCACAGAATTATAATATAGTAGAGGACCTGGCCCAATCGCCGTTCGCTATGTCGACACTTGAGGTACCACAAAAGTTCCCCTCCCAAAAGCAGGATCTATTATCAGCAATAAGTGGGATTGACCCAATGGATTCCAATCTTGTGGTCTTTGATCACAAAGGATATGACCCTCAGTTACCAACTCAACTAGCTTTCCTTATTCAAGTGAAAGCCCTCAACAAAACTGTTCATCGAACAATTATTGATGAGGGGGCATCTACATGTATTATGTCGATGAGTTGCTGGAAAAATTTAGGCTCACCACCCTTGTCGAGATCGTCAACGACGTTAAAAGCATTTGATGGACGATCATACACCCCATATGAGATTTTAAGTAACTTGCAAGTTGAACTAGGGGGCAAAACAGTAGAAATTGATGTTGAAGTAATTGACGGAAACCTCGATTACAACATCCTACTGGGAAGGCCTTGGATATATGCCATGGCCGCAGTTGTGTCGACCTACTTCAGGAAGATTGCGTTTCCCTTTCAAGGAGGAATTACGATCGTCGACCAACAAACATTTCTCCCCAACAGTTCACAAGTTACGGGAAGCATTCCAATGGTCTATGGAAGCAATCATTCGCTTCAAAATATTGGAGTAGGCCTCCTAAAAGACCCCGCCTTAATGGGTACTTTTGCCCTACCGCCTCCAAGTAATCTGACGGAAGTGGCCACAGTGGGAACCTGCAATATGAAATCTTCTATATCTAATGGATTCGGAAGATTCCTAAACATTTTGTCAGCATGGATCATCGCCCTAATAGAAATATTGTAGCAATCAATTTTCTTGGCCTGGGGGGAAAACCCAAATCAACGCTCATCGAGTGTTTGGATAGATAGGTCTAAGGAATATGGCACCTCTTCAAATCCTTCGTCGCATGTACATTCAACAGACGAAGGAATCATTCATTCAATGATAGGAGAGGCACCGTGGGAAGATTACCACCATCGCTCCCATCTTCCAAATTACCACGAAGGTTATTCCAACAACCTTAATCATCCTTTAGTTTTTGATTCTCTATCAAATACTGTAAATATGGTGGATTCCGAGGACAATTCTTATCTCGTGTCGACCTCGTTAAAAAATGAAACAAGGAGTCTTGAGGATGGTTCTTTTACTGTGTCAACCTCATTAAAAAATGAAACAAATCCCCTTTCCAAATCTCAAAGGTAAACCTTCATTCCAACCAACGAATTGAATGCAATGAAGCTTGGGGGGCACGCACCTCGATTTGCATTATTATGCTAGGAGCATGCAAACTAGACACGAGCAGTGTTACTGCAGGGTTCAAGCTCGTTAAAAAATAAACCTGCCATGAGCAGTGTTACTGCAGGGTTCAAGCTCGTTAAAAAATAAACCTGCCTCGAGCAGTTTTAGCACATAGTTCAAGCTCGTTAAAAAATAAACATAAGACATGAGCAAATGTTTCCACCCGCGTTTAAGCTCGTTAAAAAATGAACTATTCCCCGGTAAATAACCACCATGAATGTAGCATTTCAGCCATTAAAGCCTTGGTCATGTTTGCACCGTCACCTCCACTTTTCATTTGGTCGATCATTCACCTCCATTTGATTGTTTACCCATTTTGAGGAACAGCTGCGAAGAGTGATTTCACTAGCCATCCTTGTGACATTGCCGTGATTGGAAAATTCCAAACCTTACCTGGAATCAGCTGCTACCCATTTTATCAGTCGTTCCTCAAAAGACGAGTCTTCTTTAAGATCTTTTCAACTGACTCGTAAAATATGAAAAGATTGCCGAGTTTTGGCCTTCCAGCTCGTTAAAGCGACGGGAAGTGCTATCCCTCCTCTAGATTTTAATCTTTTTGGCCTGAGGGATTATTGCACAAAAAGATCGAGCGCTTGTTTTGTTCGGCTCGTTAAAACTATCGAAAATTCATCCCTTCTGTATTGTTTTATACTTTTTCGGACTTAAGGGATTAGATGATGAAAAATGAATTTTGGAGTTACCTTTACGTACCTTTCAGACTCTCTAAAAATGAAAAGGACCGAGTTATCTTTGTCGTTAAACTCGTTAAAAAGATTAATAGCGACAAACTTGTCTTTAGACGAGAACGAGTTTCACTATCGCTAGGCTCGTTAAAACATAGCGATGGGTTTGCCCGAAGGGAAAATTATAGAACAAGCATATGTTATCCTCCTCAAGCTTGACAAAAATAAAGAGGTACTGGTCAGCAATGACTGGGGAAAAATTGGGAAGAAAACTCAAAGAATCTTTATTGGTAGCAAGTCGCTCTTGAACATGATACTTCCACTCCGTGTCCGAGTCGGGTTGGGTTGTTTCATTCACCGGTCACATCACCATGGTCACGCCATACCATCCACATTTGGGGTTAATGCTACCAATCCATCACATAAGTGTCGCCGACATGTTCAAGAGAAGTCATCCAGAGAAGTCACCCGTGTCCCATCCATTACCATACATTATACTTCATTCTTTCATGATCGCCATCCTGAACCGTATATCATCAGATTAATTTCACCTCCATCAAAATCATTTGCTCCGTTCCGTGTCATTGATGTGGGATTCATTAAAGCCCTCCTTTGACGGATCGCTTCTTGTCGACATCAGCTCATTATACAAGAAGTTGATCTAGGAACACCCCATTCAGTACTTTGAAGCTTGCATGCCTCAATGGCAAGTTTCTCACTTCCGGCGACAGGTATACATCAATGACCTTCGACCGAAAGATTTTGCGTGGTTTTCGACGCCAAGTCCTTTATTCACACCACGTGAATTGTACTGCAGTACCTTGAGGGTCATCATCATTATCGGTGATTCCTCTCGCGCTTGTTAACAGTTTACATCATTGAATGGTAATCAAGCGATGTCTTTCCATGTTCGACTTCAGAACATTTCTCACATGGATCGACTTGTACTTTGAGTGAAGATCGGACGAGATTGAAGACCCCGGATCTAGTTTCATCCATCCGGGCTGCGATATATATTCAGGAAAATAAAGACATTAAATGTACAGCATTGCAGCACAGATAATCATCCTACCAAAAGGATGATGGCTCTATCAGAATCATCAGTCTACCATCAGACGATTGTCTGTCCTATGTACATAAAAATGAATTTATAAAGCTGAGCATGGGAATGCCCGCCTCAGCTAGATCATGAAAACAGTATAAAGATAATGTATTGTATGGTATCTTATTACAGGTCTCCTCCCAACATTGAAAGAACTTCGGATCCTCCTAATAAAGCATTTCACCCGATAAACGGCCTCATACTTTAGGGGGAAACTGTTATAGACATTTTTAAGCCTTACAACTCTAAGCATGAAATGTCCATAAACCAAGGGATCCTAAGTCCCTAAAATTATTGTTCCGACCCCTAATGGAACAAGGTCAACAAATTACAGCTTCTCCCAGAAGTTCTCCACCAGAAACTGCTCAGAATCAGTTAAATCAGGATCATTTCAGCTGCTCCACTGGCTAGCTGCGTTGCATAGCACCCAAATACACTAGCTAGGTGCATTGCAACGCACCTAAATGCACTAACAGGGTGCGTTGAGCGGGAAATGACAAATGGCAGTGCCATTCCGCGAGGTGGAAAGACAATGGAAGCTTCCAGAATCTTCTCCAATGACACTTGCCTCACTGAGTTCGACCAAGGATGAGTAAGAGGCTCTCAGTCTCCAAGTGGAAGCAAGAACTGATAGAGAGAAGCCACTAGTCAAATTATAAGCTGACTCATCCTCTTTGCATACATCTATATATGGATCCCTTATCCCAGAGGTTGGAGGCTGGAATTTTGTACATTGCAGAGAATTGATGTTGGTTTTGAGATAGATATTAGAGTATTGGGTGATTTATGCTTTGTTGGAGGTGAAGAGGGGCTTCTTTGCTGGGAGGTTGATGCTGGATCAGGAATCATCGGTTGTAACTCCTCCTGGATCTTCTTGTTATATCAATAAAACTATTTGAGTTTCTCCTACATGCTTGTGTATCATTGATGTTTGTTACATTTGTATGTTTAGCTTAAATCTGATCCTAAGCTATTTATGAATATAAATCCATGTCTTTGTGTAGTTTTCTTCTTCTGTGATCTTACAGGAACTTGGTGAAGTTGGGCAAGTAAGGGAGCAGGTAGCTGGAAGCTGTCAAAGAAGAGAGAGATTGGATCAAAGGACTAGTGCAAGACATAGGTTGGTTCATCCTATTCCTCTTTGTTTATAGTTCATAAAGAAGAATACAAAAGTAGTTTTCTCTGTTTGTTTCTAAGGTCACTGTCACACCTTAGTGGGATAGGGTCGTTCTGAATAGACACTTTTCCCGTTAACAGTATAGGACATAGCAGAAGGCGCGGACTCGAGCACAACCTCCACCTAGCTAAAATGGCCACGCGTCACAGAGAGATCAGGTCCACGAAAAAAGGTCAAGGCATCCAAACTGGACATTGAACCGATTACACTGACAGAAGGCAACCTCTACGACATCGACGATACGGTTCATGAGGTCACCAGGGAAGCGCTCCAGGAAGCCATGACAAAGCAACAGATTGTGTTGGGGGCCCTAAGGGCGCAGCTGCAGGAACTTTAGGTGCGGCCCCCACAGGAAGGAGCAGTAGCCACCTATGGCACCACAGGTACATCAGTAGCGGAGCAGCTGCTATGCGCAAAGATGGCCAACACCATAGTGATATTGGAATGAGCACTAACAACTGAGAATGAAGATGACAGAGCCATGGTAAGAAAGATAAAGGGAATGGGCCTTAACTTGGCTACCCTTCTGCGAGACACATTGTATCAACTATAGGATGACATCACAACAGAACTCCATGCCAGGGAGGGCCACACGATCTAGGTATTGAGTGAGCAGAAGATCAACATCAAACAACTCAGCCTGCAGTGTGACAAGCTAATGTCACAGAATCAACAGATCGTGCAAACAGTTGATGACTCCTGCCGACGCATTCTAGAATTGTCCATCGTCACAGACCTACCCACAGAGATGCGGATCCACTGTTTGGAAAGTGGAGTTCGAAGTGTGCGTGAGGAAACAAAATGAGTGCAGTTGGAGCTGAACCTACAGATTGCTGAGCTGCGGATGAAGGCACAACCTTCCACTCCTCTGGAATTTAAAGAACAGTGTGTTAGCATGATTCAAACAGGGCTGGAAGAAATTGGACGGGCAGTGTAGGACTGTACCGGTATGTTGGACCAAGCTTTTGACATCCTCACATCCTTGCAGGAGGACCCCAACATACAACGCCTGGAAATAGATGTGCGCGAACTACAGGAGCAGTATGATCGTGTAAGGGGAATTGCGTAGATATTCGTCCTCCCTAAAGGCTGGCAAAGATGCAGCAAGCAAGGGCACTGAAGGAGCAGGTGGATGCTGCAAGACAGAAAGAGGCACTTCTCAAAGTGCATGTCGAGCCTTGGATTGATAAGGTCTTCACCATTACGACCGCCATTGAGGGCAAGCTCACACAGATGCAAGAGATATATGCGCTAAGATAGGTAGTGGATCCTCACAAAGAAGCATCAGAGGAACACATGGAGCAGGTCCAGCAAACCATAAAATAGTGCGCCGTGGACCTCCGGGCAGTACGGGACCAGTTGGAGGGGCTTCATGCGAAGATCGCTGCACCATCAAAGTGACTCAGGATGAGTCACGATGATTGTGTTGGGGCCCTGTTGGGCATGGAATCCACCCACAACATGTTTTGGGGCTCAAAGCCCAAGTTTTGGTCAAAGGTTTTGTAAGACTCCGCGAATTACGGGCGTGGAGCGCGAAGTATAGGATGAGTGATAGGGCTATCTGCCCTAAAATATTATAATGTAATGTAAGGTCATGTCGGCCTACCCATGGTTCACGGACCATGGGATTGTATAAATAGAGTGAGGCTCTAAGTTGTAAAGGAGGGAAGTGAATTAGAGAGGAGAATACGAATGGTTTGAGCTTAGAGTAGGATTCTAAGTGTATTGGGTCATAGTAGTAGGAAGAGGCTCTGCAGCTAAGTGCGCAGAGGCCTAGTAGAGTCCGCAGCTGAGTGCGTGGACCCCTGCAGCTGAGTGCGCAAGGCAGTGTCGAGTCTATAATCGGGATTGAAGATTAATAAAGAGAAGTTGATTCTTATTTATGTGTATTTGCTGTACATTGCGTTCTTTATGTTTATATTGGTTTATGTATCGCGCGCACTGATATGATTGCTAAATATGTTGTAATAACCATTAATTTTACACACACAAGTTAAGTAATCGGGTAATAACAGATTGAATAGCAAGGAACTTGGGTATTATACGGGTTGCGCCCCGAGTAGGGCTGCATGAAAACAATAACATAGGTTGCGAAGGAATAACAAGTGCGCATAGCGACATGCATACAGGGTCAAACCACGGACCTCCAGAAGCCCATTAGACATCCCCAGGGTGCAGAAAGTTGGTTCTAGCACCCTCCCATACTACTTCGGGTGAGACCTCAGTCCACGCTCCATGGACTGTTGCTGAAAGGGCCAGTAGTACCGGGATTTTCTTGGCTAAATCACCTCTGAACCTGGGTCAGGCCCACACAAGCCAACACTTAAGACTCCTTATTGCATGGACACCATTTACGCAGGAAAAAGGATAAATTCAAGTTATTGAATATGACAGAAGTACTACTACTAGTGAGGAAGAAGAAGAAACAAAAGAGGAAAAAGGAGAAGAAACAGAGGAGGAAGATGAGGAAGAGACAAAGGAGGAAACAAAAGAAGAAACATATGAGCAGACTAAAGAAATAGAGGAAGAAAAAGAAGGTGAAGGAGGAGACAAAGAAGAAGATGAGAAAGAAAATGGGAAAGAGGAAACATGACAAAAGGATGAACAAAGGTCTACAACTCAAGACAGAGAGGAAGAAGAATCACCAAGGGTATCCCTAGAGCCTACAGAGAAATAGGCAGCACCTGCTCTTACTACGCTAAGTACACCGGTAAAATCAAAGGGGAAGATGCAAAGACAAACCCCACTATACTTCAAGACAAGAAAGAGCACTAGGATTAGACAAGGAAGACCTCAAACCCCCACCAAAAATCCAATCATCATTGAAGATTCACCAAAGCAACAAGAGAAGGCAACCCTATAGAGAAAAATGAAGGAGAAGGACATCAAAACAAGATTCTCCCAAGTCTCCAGTTACCTATGTTAGGAGGCTTGCCACAAGGTCAACCTCATCAAAGGGAAAAGGTCTCCTACAAGAGACATAGACAGACCTACAGGAAGCAGAGGCCATCCTACAAGAAACTCTGTCAAACCTACAGGAAACATAGAAAAGGGACCAGGAAGGTATCACTCAACAAGAAACAAAGGAAGAAGACCAAGAATTGAGAGAACCTAGCCCATAGCCAAACCTCAGCTCCTACTATAGGTTCATTGAAGGAGGTAGGGTGATACCACAAAAGTTTTCCATTCCCCTATTCTTTGAACTTGAAAAAGAGAGGGAAAGGACACACAGGTGGATGCAAATTGCCAAATCAAAAGGGGTGGAGGATGTAGGCCACATGGAGGAGAAATTGCAAGAGATGGGCAGAGAACTGAGCAACATAAGAGATAGAGAAGCAATGATGAAATCTCAGATAGACGCTGAAAACACATGGCTAAGGAAGAAACTACAAGAAAGGGAAAGCCAATTGGAAACTATGGCTAGTTTGTCCATGGAGGAAATCCAGTGCAGGATGCCAACAAAGTCTTATGCCTTGTACCTCAAGGAACAATGGCTACAATTCCAAATAAATACCCTAGCACAAAGAGGAACTATGCCTTTCCAAGACTATAGACAATTCATTGATCTCTGTGACCAAAGCACCTTGGAAGATAGAGCAAAAATATCTGAGTATTACCTACACAATTTGGCCTTGACATATTTAAATGTGTGAGACCCAAATCCAAAGCTAGGGGACTTGCAATTGATGGCCTTACCATCATGGATGAATGATTAGGAGGCAAGAGCTACAAAGATGAAAAAGGTAATGGCAAAAGAAGAGACGAAACCCCTTATGATCAGAGCAGAACAATCTAACCCAATGGCTATCATCAACACCCACAACCTCATTGCAAATGATCCCAAGCTTGCACCAAGGTACCTTGCTGTACAAGAATAGGCAATCACACACTTGAAGACATGTTCAGATTGCTAGGAGATGATAGCCAACAAACCTTCCAAAGGAGATGGAACAATTTTTCTTACAACCTAAAAATCAGAGAATATCATTCTCCTGACAGAATGAGAGAGGCACTAAATAGAACCCCAATGTATAAGCAGGCACTACAAAGACTCAAAGCCAATTAGATTGGCTTGAGGTTCAATCCACCATTGCTTTTGGGAATGTTGGAAGGAAGAAAAGGAGAAGAAGAAAGAAAGTAGTGGGAAGATATGGAGAGGAAAGCAGGATTTTATTCACGGGAAGAAGAGACTACAATAGAAGCATGGGATGTCAGGGAAGCCACCAGAGTAATGAAGGACATGGACATAGATTGAGTTGCTCAGAGGATGAGCAACACTTTCAGTAGGGGGTGATGATGAGGCTCATCATTGGGTAAATATAGGGACCTTAATACACCTCCAAGATTACTAAAATAAACTCTTATCATAATTCCTTACATGTTTTAATTATATTTTTCTTAATGAGATGAGTAAAAGTAAGATGTTATGTCTTGGGTCGAATGTGCATTGATTGCAGGTTTTTGGGAGAAAATTATGGCAAATTAAGGCTAATTAAGGTGCAAGAACTCGAATGAGACAAGAAGGAGAGATTATAGGAGATGGATCTTCCTCATTAAACCCTCACTCATTCAAAGATCCCCCAATCAAATCACACTAGCTTGGAGTTACAGGTAGCCGAGTCATGAGGATCATTAGCAACTGAGCCAGTGATAGTTAAGAACTAGTGTATCTTGAGATTCGGAGCCAAGCCTCCCTAGATTTAAGGAAGTTGTTGGAAATTTCAGTTGTATAAATAAGGAGGCCTAGAGCCTCATTAGGATTCAGTTTTTTTGGGGAAGATAGCTAAACAATTTCGAGTTGAAGGATTTATTTTTTTGATATGCTAATGAAATGAACATTCCCTTGATCTAGCATTGAGTTGACTCAGAGGGCTGAAGCTCTTGGGTTAGGGCCCAACCCTAGCATCAGAGGTTCCTCTTACTGTACTTGTATGCTTAGGTTATTTCATAGATTACTTGTTGAATTGATTTTGGCATTGTTACATTACAAGTATTGGTGAATTTGATTAATTTTCTTCCATTTGTGCATAGATTTAACAATAGCTTTAGAGAGATAAAGAAATACCAAAAAGGCTGATAATAGGTGGATCTTGCCTCATTCCTCCCTTCAAGGACCATGGTTTGAGGAATAATCCTCATTCAGCCAAAAAAAACATAATTCTGGTTTCTTATGAAACTTAGGGTTTTTCTGCTAATTAGGTCAGCATCTTTCAACTTTCAAAGATAAGTGGCAGTTTTCATTTCTGATATCTTAATATTTGTATTAGATTTCATGGTATTTTCACAATATGCTGCAAGCATTTGCATCCATGAACTAGGCAAAAAAATGATGAAATTATGTTTTCCTATGTTGATGTAAACCTTTCTTGTTTTGACATGATTTATGGGTAAATGCCAACAATGATGTGTATATTGCAAGAGTTTCAATAATGCAGGAAGACCTCATATTAGCAGCCTCAACCTAACCTTACCCATCCATGATCACCAAAAGCCACTAAATTCATGATCTGAGTTATCATTTCATAAGGACAACTTTCCATGCTTGTTGAGCAAATACAACCATCATACAACTTTGGTTTGAGCTTTAAGGGAATCCTAACCACTTCATTTCTTTATTCCATCCATCACTCACCTTCCCTAAACCCCATACCACTGTCCAAATCATTCCTTATGCTTTCAGCCTGTTCCTGTAGGAAAACAGGGGATCATGTAGGTGAATTAGGACATCCTATAGACATCCTGTAGGATGACCTGTAGTGGCCTGTTTTGAGCCTGATTTGTGAGAAATGCATCACGAAGCTAGGAGAAGACCCTTTCTTACTGCCCAAGCCATCTGACCCATCACAACCACCTCTCTCCACACCTAACCCACCTGCCATACAATCAAGAAGAATTAGCATTCATGTTTTCATAAAAAAGTAAAAAAGAAAAAGTTTGTTATGCTTATTCATGTGCACAACAGTTAAGTGTTTGATTAGAATAGATCGCATGGTTAGGGTAGTTAGGATTTCAAATGTGTTAGCTTAGAATTCTTCTAAAGCAAGGTATCTTAACAAATAGCTAGATGAGTTGTGTGTTTTTAGCATCTATTTCAATGTTTCTTTACTGCAGTAGGTAGAATTTCAATTCTCTCAATTAGGGTAAAATTCTCTTTTCTCAATTGGTAATCAAACTTCTTCTTTATTGCAGTAGGTAGCATTTCAATTCTCTCAATTAGGGTAAAATTCTTCTTTCTCAATTGGTAATGAAACTTCTTCAAAACCAATAGAAGGTTGGTTTGAGAAACCCTAGTGGTCTATCGCCCAGCTCAACGATGACAAAAGAGTGGACCCATTGCATCTACTTGTGTATACAACATTGTCACCTCCAAGTTTGTGCGAACCCTGGGTTGATGAAGTAAAGTTGGTAACCCTAAGAATTGCAACATTCTTGCTGCAATACTGGTGGTCATCAATACTTTCAGTAGTTAATCTCCTTTAAGTTCAGTATAGGATTGGTCTTGGAGCCCTAATGATCAATTGACCTAGTTGAGGGTGGCATGAGTAAAATTCATCTACTGTGTATATAGCACTGTCACCTCGAAGTTTGTACGAACCCCGGGTTGATAAGTAAAGTTGAAGAGCCTTTGAAAGTTGCAACACTCTTGGTGCAAAACCAGGGATCACCACTCATTGCTTGAAATTCCCTCTTGAGAAGCCTTTGTTGAATATTAAGAGCCATTAAAGAGAATGATTTTGTGTGGTTAACCCATAATCGTGATGAACGAAAATCTGAGGATAGAGATACCCTTAATTCTTGTGACCAACTGCGATACTCATAGTGTGGGGGTTAAAAAATGGACTTCAATGAAGCGTGGATTTGTGTTTGACCCATAACCATGATAAATGAAGATCCAAGGATAGAGATACCCTGTAATGCTTGTGACCAACTGTGATACTAACAGTGTGCGACCTAGCAAATGAACTTCGATGACAAGGGTTTTGTGTGGTTGATCCGTAACCTTTGGTTTCTGTGTGGCCCATAACTGTGATGCTTGTTAGTTTTCGTAGTGGAAGTATGGTGGCTTGTCTGGTAGATTCTCTTATGCAATGAGATGTTGTAAAGGCTTCTTTCACATTATTATTTTTTTAGCAATAGACCTCTTGTTGCAACATTTCTTATAACTTTTGTTACAGGTGATTAAATCAAATTTTGTCAAAAACCCACTTGAGGTATTGAAGAGATATTTCCATAAAAATAAGAAACTTGAAATTTAATGAACTGTAGAGTGAGAAAATGATTCCTGAAACTCATGGTACGTGTGGTCGTGTCACAATCCAGACATATGTAACTTCAATTGCTCATATCTCTCAAACCGAGAAACGAGATCAAATTTCGTAAAAAACACATTTGAGCTAACATAAAATACTTTCAAATGAAATATTTTACACCTTTTGAAGTTATATGTGGAGGTCATGGCACTTGCATGAAGTTTTTTGAATATTGTTGCTGTGTGTTTCATCCATCATTGTGCTTCAAACGCTCACTCCCATGGATGATTGTAACCTGCTCTGATTTCACTAATCCAGATCTTGGGGGAAGGCCCTTGAGATCTAAAAAATTGAAATTCCAGAAAAAGATGAGAACGCACAGTAAAAAAAACAACCAAGATTTTCTTTTATTAAAATAGGGAATAACTGTAAAAGCTACATTGTTGTGGGTAATCTTTTCTTTCATAAAATGTGGCTTGTTACTTATAGCCTTTTTTAGTTACAATACCACAGGTAAATTCCATGGGTGGGTAAATACCATGGGTAAATGAATACAATGGATAGATTCCACTTACAATACCATGGGTAAATTCCATGAGTGGATAAATACCATGGGTTGATGAATACCATCAGTGGATGCCACTTATAATACTATGGCTAAATACCATGGCTGAATGAATACCATGGGTAAATTCCATGGGTGGATGAATACCATGGGTGGATGCCACTTTCCATTCAGATCATTCCTCCCTCCTTAAGGAGAAATAGTCCTCATTGCTTGAAGTTCCCTCCTAAGAAGCCTTTGTTGAATATAAACAACCACTAAAGAGAAGGGTTTTGTGTGGTTAACCCATAATCGTGATGAACGGAGATCTGAGGATAGAGATACTCTATAATGTTTGTGACCAACTTTGATACTAACAGTGTGGGGCCTAGAAAATGGACTTCGAAGAAGCGTGGGTTTGTGGTTGACCCATAACCATGAAAAATGAAGATCCAAGGATAGAGATACCCTGTAATGCTTGTGACCAACTGTGATACTAACAATTTGTGGCATAGAAAATGGACTTTGATGACAAGGGTTTTGTGCATTTGACCCATAACCTTTGCATTTTGGGTGACCCATAACCATGATGCTTGTAAGTCTGTTTGGTAAAAGTATGGTGGCTTGTATGGTAGATTCTCTTATCTAATGTGATGCTGTAAAGGATTCTTTCACATTATTATTTTCTATCAATAGACCTCTTGATGCAACTTTGTTGATAACTTCTGTTACAGGTGATTAAATCAAATTATGTCAAAGACCCATTTGAGGTATTGAAGAGATATTTCCATTGATGTAGGACACTTGAACTTTGATGACTTGTGGAGTGAGAAAATGATTCCTGAAACTCATGGTACGTTTAGCCGTGTCAAAATCCAGATATACATAACTTCAATTGCTCATATCTCTCACACTAGGAAACGTAATCAAGTTTCCTAAAAACCCCCTTTGAGCTAATAGAAAATACTTTTGTTGAGCCTCAAAATTACTCTTTCCTAGCAACTCTTCTCATTCCTTTTCGTTGCTTTTTCCATGAGAAAGATGCATTCTCATCACCAATGACCGGTATATACTGTCTTGAGGAGGACATTTAGTGATTTACATGTTATGCTTTTATGTTTTGTTGTTTCAATAAATTTTTGTTTATTAGCTACGAAACACAGCCTATTCTGCAGCTAATCAGCTGTTCCACAACTACCTTCATGCTTTAACAGGTTCCAGGTGTCAGAAGGAGAAACTAGCTACATGGGCAGCTTGGAAATCATCGTGATATCGACCTTGTCCTATTCACTTAGCCAAGGTCGAAAAAGAAGATGGCATAAGACTACGGTCAATGGATAAGTCAAACACAGAGAGACCGAAGGTAACAAGACTCTGTTTCGTGGTTAATTAACACATTTCACAGTGATGGGAAGCATTATACGGAACAACTACCTATACCTACGAACTCCAACAACCACCTATACAACCGAATCCAACAGCCACCATGTCTTGGATTTATATCTCCAGCAGCTGAGAAAGAAATTCTGCATATCTGCCTTCTACGTGTTTGACTGTAGCATGTTTTTATCCACAAACTTATATAATTTTTCTTATAAATACCTGTGTAAAGGACCCAAGAAGTTAGTGGTAATAGTGATAGTTTTATTGTGAAATCAAAGTTCTAAACTTTGTAATTTCTGGGCATTTTGTGTCCCTGTTTTTAATATGAAGACCACATGTTTTGTGAAAATCTGAAGGAATTTTCGTGGAGTTGATTGAGCAAGCGTAGCCTAATAAATTGCAAAGGGCCCCTGCACTGAAGAAGGTTTCATTTCATTTTATTTTTCTTCTTCTTGTTAACTATAAATTTATCATTTTCTTTCACAGTGTTTATAATCATTTTCTTACTAAGAATGTTTATAATGCAATTTCCATAATTTTCTTATTAATAGTGTTCATAATTTAGAGTAGCTTCCATTTGCTTGATCTCTTTTTAGTTTTTATCAGTAATTTAGAAGATGAAACTCAGTAATGTAATCTAGTTTACTTCATTCATTGTTTTGCTAGTCTTTAAATTCTCAATTAGACTGATCAGTGCCATTTACTATCTTTGCCATTTTATTTTTAGTTTAATGACTCATGGTGTTAATGAATGTTTATGAAAAACCCTTCAAGTTGATAATTCATCCTTAACTAACTGGTTGAACATTTCATTTATGCAATGAGTTATTGTTGTATCTCTATATTTGTTTTCTCTTAGATTAATGAAGTACAAAATTCCTCAAATGTCATCCCAAGGAGACTTTCTCCCAAAATTGAGAGGCAGAGTAACTAAGTATTTCATTTAGTTTTATTTCTGTAATTAGTTAGACAACAGTTGCAAATTTCACTTTCAGTTTTAATTTATGATTTGGAAATAATGGTAAAACAGGAACAAAAACTTTGTTTTCATTCCTTGCTTAAGCTTTGCTTCTAAGTATTTCTTAGATATGTTTTCATTTCTTTCTTAAGCTCTGTTTTCATTTTTAGATTTTGAGCAGTCTTTACAAAAGTTAGATTTAAGTTTTTGATAATTACATTGTAAATCATTAGGAACTAAAAGACCAAAAACCCCCCAAAACAACATAAAACACAAAAAAACGAAGTAAGAAGGTTTATCTAGCACAAATAGTGCACTACACTTCATCAGTTTACGATACCCAGATTGATAATTTATGTAGAGCAATTTAGGACACTAAATTGACCAAACAACTTTCAAATGAGATATTTTACACCTTCGAAAATGCTCTGTAGAGGTCATGGAAATTTCATGAAGTTTGTTGAATATTGTTTCTCTACGTTTCTATTATCATTGTGCTTCAAACCTTCATTCCCATGGAGTTGTAACATGCTCTGATAGCACTGATCTAGATCTTGGGGGGAGGCCCGTGAGATCTAAGAAATTGAAATTCTAGGAAAAGATGAGAACACAAAGTAAATAAAAACCACCAAGAAACTTTTTATTAAAATAGAGAATAACTGTAAAAGCTACATTGTGGTGGATAATTTGTTCATTCAAAAAATATGACTTGTTACTTATAACCCTTTTTAGTTACAATACCACAAGTAAGTTCTATCTGCGGGTAAATACCATGGGTGAATGAATACAATGGGTGGATTCCACTTACAATACCATGGGTAAATTCCATGGGTGGATAAATACCATGAATGGATAAATACCATGGGCAGATGCCACTTACAATACTATGGGTAAATACCATGGGTGGATAAATACCATGAGTGGATACCACTTACAATACCATGGATAAATTCCATGGGTGGATCAATACCATAGGTGGATGAATACCATGGGTGGATGTCATTTTCCATTCAAATCATTAAGTCAAGTCCCACTAGCACAACTAGTTGAGGATGTGCCTCGTCAGCAAGGTGACCTAGGATCAAACCTCATGGAGGGTTTTTGTGCCCTGTACTAGGGGGAGAAAACATGCTAAAAAATCCAGTCAGCTAAGGGCTAGTGTGGCCTAGGCCGGGTGTGATCCTTGAGTGACTTTGACGGTTTATATGCCCTTGGGTCATGGCTCCTCAAGGCATAGGTCAATTTTGGAGGATCACAGATGAAAAACAAAAAAAAAACCAATTGATCCAGATGTTGGGGGGAGGCCCCCTAGATCTAAAAGAAAATTGAAATGCCAGAAAAATATGAGAAAACAAAGTAAACAAAAACCGCTAAGAAATTTTTTATTAAAATAGACAATAACTGTAAAAGCTACATTGTGGTGGATAATCTGTTCTTTCACAAAATGTGACTTGTTACTTATAACCTTTTTTAGTTACAATACCACAGGTAAATTTTACGCGTGGGTAAATACCATGGATGAATGAATACAGTTGGTGGATTCCAGTACAATACCATGGGTGAATTCCATGGGTGGATAAATCCCATGGGTGGATGAATACCATGGATGGGTGCCACTTACAATACTATGGGTAAAAACCATGGGTGGATGCTACTTCAATACCATGGGTAGATAAATACCATGGGTGGATGAATATCATGGGTGGATGCCACTTATAATACCATGGGTGGATGTCACTTTACATTCGGATTACTCCTTGCTCCTTAATGAGAAATGGTCCCCATTTCTTGAAGTCCCCTCCTGAGAAGTCTTTATTGAATATGAAGATCCACTGAAGAGAAGGGTTTTGTTTCGTTAACCCATAATCATGATGAACAGAGATCTGATGATAGAGATACCCTGTAATGCTTGTAACCAACTGCGCTACTAATAATGTAGGGCCTTGCAAATGGACTTCAATGAAATGTGGGTTTGTGGATGACCCATAACCATGAAAAGTGAAGATTTGAGGATAGAGATACCATGTAATTCTTGTGACCAACTATGATACTAACAGTTTGCCACCTAGCAAATGGAATTCGATTAAAAGGGTTTTGTGCGGTTGACCCATAGCTTTTGGTTTGTAGGTGGACCATAATTGTGATGCTTGTCAGTCTGCTTGGTAAAAGTATTGTGGCTTGTGTTAGCGCTTGAAATTTCACCTCAGGCTGAAAAAGGTAAACTCCAAGGCAACATCAAACCACTTAGCCTCATAGCTAGCCCTACGGGGCAGGAGAGGGCTCTCTCCGGTCTATCTCAGTAAAGATCTTCAATGGGCGAGATGACCAATAGGGAAACACTGATTTTAGGCTAGTAAACTGATCAAGAGGTTTAATTTGGGATTTTTAAAGTTTTTGGTGGAAAATTGGGGAATGGAAATTTTGGGTGCGGGGATTGGACACAGTTTCTGCAGGGGGTTCTTTGGGGCGAGGTAGGAAACAGTATTGATGCCTTTGATAGAGGTGGATGGATGAGAATGACTGGTGAGGAGTTAAGGAGAGCAAGCAATAACCTTGAATTCCCCTTAAACAGTCGAAAACATTGATATTAAGCAAACTTAAAAGCAGAGCATGACAATCATGAATTCTACTTTAACACTTCATTTGCCTAATTTGCAGAAGAAAAAGTAAGGAAATGATTCACATAACACACTTACAAGTACAAAGAGAAACACACCATCAATACATGTGACCACAAGAATCCCAAAAAGGACTGCAAAACCCTGGTCTTCCTTTGCCAAAAATTGCAGAGATACAGTGAGTAATACAATAAGAGCTTCCTCCCTCAAGAGTCCAACCATGAAAATGAGCAAGAGAGTACATAATATAGATCATCTAACATCTTTCCCTGCCTTTAGGGGTCGAGCTCACTATCCTAGGAGCTGTTTCAACCAATTCTAAACTAAGCACTGAAAACTAGGCAGTGAAAACAACTTGCCTCTATAAACTAGGAAACCAATTCATTCATTTAATTTTCACCTATCTCATGAATGAATCTTCTAGAAGAGATACATAAGTGTAAAAGTGTCATAAATTACATTATTTACATCAAGGAGGATGACAATCCATTCCAAAAAGTCAAACACAGTCAAAACTGCGTTTTTCCGAGCTGTACACTGAAATTTTGAGAAATTTGCCTGATGGGTCGCGCGCTATTTCCTGACGGGTCACGCGCCTTTGAGGGCATTTTTGGGGCACTTCCAGGTGTCAAAATGGGGCAAGAGTAGGCTTGTTGGAAAGGTCTGGATGTCTAATTTCCAACCCAACTGGAATTTCTGAATTTGGTGGTCATTTTCCCCTCCAAAATTTCAATCTCTCAAGACGGCTTTCTGTGTGTCAAAAATGTGGCAGAAAGTCATTTTTTGCTTGTTTTTTGACTTTCTGGAGGCCCAAAACTTCATAAAATCTCTTGGAAATGGGTGAGAATGTGTAACTTTTCATGAAAAATCCAGAAATGCTGAGTTTTTTGAAAATAGAGTTGCCAAATGAAAGGGTCGCGCGGGGGGTGAGACCCGTTGGGAGCAAAAACCTGTGTATGGCACAAAAAATTCACAATTGACAAAATTTTCTCCAAATTTCTTGAAATTTGGGCTGGGAGTCCCCAATCAAGTACCATGCTCAGTCAAAGAGGCTTTGGCCAAAATTTGGAGTGGATCGGGCCTTTTCCGTCGTTTTAGTGCCTTGGCCAACCTCCTTGGATCTAGCGATTGCAATTTTAACATTTCTCTAAAACCATGACACCTGTGCAAAAAGTGAAGGAGGTTTTTCTTCTTTGGCATGTTATGGACAAAAACCTCTCTCAGTTTTCCAAAATTCATCTTTGATTGCTCTGAAACGGCTTTTGAGTGAAACTTATCCCGATGTGTGAAGCAAGGAATTTCGTGGAAATGAAGCGAAATGAAGGGGATAGGGGGCTTCTAAATTCTTGGGGAAATTTTTGGGAGTGGGGAGGGATGTTAGGAAGCAGGGGAAAGTGGAATCTCAGAGATTGAGTGAGGGGAAGGGGTCCAAAAGGGCAAAACACAGGCCAAACCTAGAAAATTGCCAGGTTGTAGCTAGAAACTAGGGTTTGTGCAAAAATGAGAATTTTGGGGGATCTCAGTGATGGGAAGCATTTAGTAAGGTACTTTAAAGATAGGGGAAGGTGTATGAACATCAGGAAACAATTTTTGCCGATGATTTGACCGTCCAAGAGGAATTGCCTTCAAAACCCTAGGAGAGGGAAATGAACCTTGCCTAGGCGCAACTGAAGCATGAACAAGGTGTAACATGACCCAATGGAACCTAATATGATGATGACAACCATCTGAATGATGATACACTCAGCTGAATGATGACATGGACTGAAATTTGGGCAACTTTGAAAGGAGTGAAAACGAACCCTAGACCTAATGCCTAGTGACCAAATTTTTCTTGAAGACTCACTGAAATGACAAAATTTGACCTTGACACTTCAAAATCACTTTGTAAGAGCACATTTGATCACTGGAGGAAGTCTGGAAATACTGACACTAACAACTTGTTTAGTAGATTCTCCTATCCAATGTGATGTTGTAAAGGCTTCTTTCACATTATTATTTTTCTAAAAATAGACCTCTTGTTGCAACTTTGCTGATAACTTATGTTATAGGTGATGAAATAAAATTATGTCAAAGACCCATTTGAGGTATTGAAGAGATATTTCCATTGATATAAGACAATTGAAATTTGATGACCTGTGGAGTGAGAAAATTATTCATGAACACATGGTATGTGCGGTCGCGTCACGGTCCTATTAGCACTGCTATAAAAGGGGATAGAAAAGGATCCATGTGTTATAGACATTTTTGGGCACTGCAACCCCAAGAATAAAATGTCTATAAACCAAGGGCTCTTAAGTCCCTAAAAGTGTTGTTCTAACCCCTAAAGGAGCAAGGTCAACTGATTACAGCTTCTCCCAGAAGTTCTCCATGAAAAACTGCTCAGAATTAGTCAAAACAGGATCATTTCAGCTTCTCTATAGGCAAAGTGCGTTGCATCTCACCTAAACACACTGTGTGGGTGCGTTGCATTTCAAAAATCCCTTCTATGGGTGCGATGGGCGAGAAATGACAAATGGCAGTGTCATTCCGCGAGGTGGAGAGGTAATGGAAGCTTCCAGAAACTTCTCCTGTGACACTTGCCTCTCTGAATTCGACCAAGGATGAGTAAGAGATCATCAATCTCCAAGTGGAAGCAAGAAATATTAGAGGGAAGACATTAATCAAATCACAAGCCGACTCATCTCCCTTACAGATATCTATATATGGATCCCTCATCCCAGAGATCCAGAGGCTGGAATTTTGCATATTGTAAGGAATTGCTGTTGGTTTCTTGAGATAAAACATCAGATTGTTGGGTGATCTAAGCTTTGTATGAGGTGAATAGGGGCTTCCTTGCTGAGAGGATGATGCTGGGTCAGAACAACTGGTTGTAACTCCCCTTGGCTCTTTCTTGTTTATCAATAAAAGCTATTCAAGTTTTCCTCCATACTCTTGTGTCATTTATGTTTGCTGCATTTGTATGGTCAATTTGCATCCGATCCTAGATTGTTTATGATTATAGATCCATGTTCTTGTATAGTGTTATGCTACTGTGATCTTACAGGTACTCTATGAAGCTGGGCATGTAAGGGAACAAGTAGCGAAAGACTATCAAGAAAGAGAGGAATCGAATCAGGAGATTAGCGCAAGACAGAGGTTGGTATTCTTTGTTCTTCTCTATCTATACTTCATAAAGGAAAAACGAAAGTAGCTTTACTTTGTTTGTTTCTAAGGCAGCTATCACACCTTAGTGGGATAAGCAGTTCTGAGTAGACACTTTTCCCTGTAACAAAATGGCGACTCCGCTGGGGACGAATTAGTTTGTTTGTTTATCTTCCTTGTTGTCTATTTCATAAACTTACAGACAGAGCCTGAAGTCGAGCCAGGTAGCTTTCGAACTGCATTTGCTATGCAAATGCAAAGTAGATAAATGCCGCTTCAGTCAATCTCCAGGATCTGTTTATGATTTAAACAACTGATTCACAAACTCTCTGATTGCCCTTGTGATAGCTCTCAAATCCTCTTTAGATCTACCCCTGATTGTTGCATTACTGATTACCATTTGATCGGCCAAAACCCATGAACTGAACTGCAAACTGTGACCCGGAACCCAACCAAAGTCTCGTCTCTGGCCCAACGCAGGTACTGTTCTGAGAATCTGAAATTCAGCGCACTTCCCGAGTGTAGTAGGTGCGTTGCGTTTCAAATTCCCTGTGTTACAGGTGTGTTGATCAGACTAGGCATTGTGCAGTTTTGGTTTCTGTGATTCATTCTTTCCAGTTCTATTCATAAATTTTGCTGCCTGTGATCAGTATATATTTGTTTGAAACCCCTTTTCCTTGCTGTTATTCTGCCTCCTTTGTACAAAAGAACTGTAAATGTTTTTGTGTGTTTGTTGAGTCATTTTCAGTTCTCCTTTGCAAAAAGTAACATAATCGCACTGTCGTCCTTTGATTTGAAAGTGTCACAAGTGTCGTTTTCAATCATAGGAAAGAGTTTGATTGCTGTTGATAGTCGGTTATCCTGTTACTATTGTATTTGGTCTAAATTTGTAGTTTTTCTAGTGTCAAAAACAAGTATTCATTTCAAAATCGTAAGGTGTTGTGATTGCCTCTATTTTTGATTTCGAAAAGAAACTTGTTGATAATTGTCGCTTGAAAAGAAATTCAGATTTGTGCATCAACTTTCTTTTTATCATTTACATACTAAGAAAGTCGAAAACAAATACATGCATGTGCATTTGCATTTAGACAGTCTGATTGGTTTGATTTAGGAAAGTGCATTTAGAGTGTGCTCTTTGCTCTTTGTGAAAGAATTTTGTCTTTCTTTCCTTAGTAGCTAGGATTTTCATTGCACAAAGAAGATAAAAAGATTGTTTATCATCTTAGATTGCATTTTAGGAATTATACTACATCTCGCGGTGAACCTGAAAGGCAAACTTCATAAACAAGATCAACTATAAAATAAATTCAATGAATCTAACAACACTTTGGAACCTAACGCACAACATTTAGAAGTCTAGGCTAGAGACGTATTCCGGCGTCGTAAAGCCTGGTAACTGTTGTTCTCATTGATGGTTGGGCGATTCCTCCACTTTGAGACGATAAGTGCCAGTACGGACTTGTGCTCCCACGTACCGTCGAGTATATTTTGGGAGACCACAATAGGCTTAATCCTTTATCCATAGGAAGCCGTGTCTGCCGCCCTATCAATCGCAATGCACTGAACACAGCATTCGGGAAGATTGACTGCCGTACCGTAAAAAGTATTCTGCAGTTTTGCGATTGGTTTGGTAATCCCTCTACCTAGATTTCCAGAGCAGTCCCTTTCGTTCCTTTTCAGACTCCTTAATGGAAAAGGTCCATCTGAGCACTTGTCACTTCAGGCTCATTAAAAATCGAAGGCGACTAGAGTCATCTTTTGTTTTTTCTCGACTCTTAAAAATTGAAAAAACAAGTTGTGTCAAAGCGTCTAAAATTCATCTAATTCAGAAACATACTTCCCCTTTATTTTTAGTTGATCGAGTAATCCGCAATCATGGAACAAAGTCAATTGAAACCCCATCGTTCGCGGAGGCTTACGAGTCAACTGTCTTTGTCTCCGGAATCGAAGCTAGTATGGACAAAACGAACTCGTTTAACCGGTTCCAAATCTCCTGTTAAAGTTAGAACAAGTGTTCCAACAACATCAGAGACTCTGGTTACTCCAAACATTTATGGTATCCCTGCCTCTACAGAAGAAGTTCAGCAGCCACAGAAGGACAGTGGTACTGATCCTAGTCTGAGGGTAAACACTTGTGTCACTGAACCAGTTCCATCTACAACCGGTTTGGAGAGTGTTGCTCCCCAAACATCTGTCGCTGCCGATTCCATACCTTCTTCGGCACCAAAAATATTCTACGGACCTGACGGTCTACCCCTTCCACCTGGTCTGATTGCTATAGAAGAGATTGTGGAAGATCCTCCATCTAATACTCCATCGCAATTTGGAGTCGGGATCACTCTGTATCCTTCTTCATCAGAAGTTAGTCTACCGCCAGCGGAAGCTCCTATAGAATCGCTAGGTAATCTTTTGGATAGACTAGAAATGTCTGAACAACCGTCAACATCTAGGACTGTGTCGTTTGACACAGTGACGACAGAACTCCCTGCTATCACTCCAACAATGTTTGCCGGTATACCATCTGTCCCAACTAGCTCTCAATCGCTAGAAGGAGCCCACTCAGGGGCCATTTCGACAGTATGGTCTGTTCCTGTTTGTTCATCCGGAATAATATCCGGAAACTCTTATGTTGAGTCTCAACAAATTGATCCATTTAAAGGTCAATTTGGGCAGTCCGGCCCTCAAGGGCAAACCATTCCCTTAAGTACCGGATTACCACTGTGTGGGGGGCAGTATGCCCTTTCATTATCCCCTCCGGGAGGACAGCCATACAGGAGTTCACAACAAAATTCGGGTTATGCTGGAATTACTTCAAGCGGTTGGGTACCGATGCTACCTCAACAACCAAGAGTTGTATATTCGATGCGACAATGCTTACCTATGTCGAGTATACCAACTACGCCAGCTATTGTGACGGTGTCACAAGTTCAAGCGCTGCTTGTTGTATGCCAACCTCAGGTTTCTCAGGTTGTAATGCAACAACCCCTTGACCCTGCAACTCAGCCACAATCGCCGACTGGTGGAATGACACAGGTTCAAACGGGTACAATTACCCCTCATCTTGGTCAAATAGTTAGTATCGGGCAACAACACATGGCTTCACAACCATGGCTAGTACAATACCAACAACCGTAGTTCCAACAAGTATACCAAGGTTCTGAGCAAAAAATCTTTGCAAATAGTGGGCAGCCGTATATTGAAAACGGTCAAAATCAACCATTTTACAATGGTCATGCCCACCAACCTTACCAGAGTTACCAGCATCAAATGCATTATGCTGGTATGCAAAGACCAACTGCTCAGGCAATCCCATCTTATCCTGGGTATGCTTCACCTAACTTGAATCAACAGTTACCCTTCGTGGCAACTTTAGAGTTACCTGATTTAAGTCGGCTAACAAACGATCCAATCGCTTACGCCCCTTGGTGGCCAGCGATTCCGCATAAAATTCCATCAGATATTCCTAAATTTAATGGAAATTCGGGTGAAGATCCATCGAATCATGTGATGACCTTTCATCTGTGGTGTTCATCAAACACCCTAAACGATGATTCGATTAGGCTTCGCCTTTTTCAGATGATGTTAACTGGTCCGGCAGCAAAATGGTATATCGAATTGCCTAGAGCTTCATTCGACAACTTCAGTACCCTAGCCACAACCTTTTTAACCCATTTTCAGTTACCGATAAGGTACGAAACGGGAACCAAACTTCTTACCAACTTCAAACAAACGACGACCACTCACATATCTGATCATATACATGAGTGGCGACGTCGTCGTAGAATGGTGAAAACGTATGTTCCCGATCAGCTTTTAGCTGAATGGTTTATTAAGTCATTACTGCCTTCCATCACTGAAGATGTGGCAAAAGGGGGAGTCGTCACAGAAGAGCAAGTTATCGCTCATGCACAATATTTGGACTTGATTTACACTCAGTCCGGCACGCTCTACGATAAAATACTTGACGCCCCTAGACCGGAATTCTCAGTTCCTCCTCCTCCTAAATCAAAGAATGACTCTCATGCCGGCGATGGCGTGATTGGTGCAACAGACACGAAATCGACAAAGGCTACATCCAAAAAGGCCCGTAAGATTTCAGGTCAAAATGCAAAAGATGAACTTCTTGCCTCAGAAGTAAATGCCGTATCGACAGATAAAGGCAAAGAAACCAAGCAACCAGGGGGCAAGAAGAAAGGCAAAGGGAAGAAGAAGAAATAGGAAGAATCATCACCTGAAAAATCTTCTGCAAACCCTCCTGGAAATAGGAAATCAAGAAATCCATGCTTTATATGCGATGAGGATCATTGGACAAAAGATTGTCCACACAGAGCTGAGCTTAAAAAATTCTTCAAGAATTCAAAAACCTCGGCAGTGTTAACTGATCCGTTTCCAAATCCAGGAACAAATCTGGTTGACAGTGAAAATGCTTCCCCGTCTCAAGTGCTGATGTTGTCGATTTCCAAACAGCAAAATGATGCTTTGATATCAACAAGGAACAAAGATTATGGGAATCCACAGCTGTCGAACAACAAGGATAAAGATCAACCTAGTAGTTCGACAACAACTTCGACAGAAGTTGCGCCGCCCATCATTCCTGAACTGACAATAAAACCGCCAAAGGGGGTAGTACACAAATCGACATTTAATCCTCGTGCTAGAGCAGCACAACATTATAATATAGTGGAAGATTTGGCCCAATCTCCATCGGCTATGTCGACTCTTGAGGTACTACAAAATTGCCCATCCCAAAAGCAGGCTTTATTATCAGCCATTGGTGGGATAGACCCAAAGGATTCCAATCTTGTATCCTTCGATCATAAAGGATACGATCCTCAATTACCAGCTCAACTAGCTTTCCTCGTTCAAGTGAAAGCCCTCAACAAACTGTTCATCGAACAATTATTGATGAGGGGGCATCTACATGCATTATGTCGATGAGTTGCTGGAAAACTTTAGGATCTCCAACCTCATCGCGATCTTCGATGACATTAAAAGAATTTGATGGACGAACATATACCCCATATGGTATTATAAGTAACTTGAAGGTTGAACTAGGAGGGAAAATAGTAGAAATAGATGTTGAGGTAATCGACAGAAATCTCGATTACAACATCCTACTAGGAAGACCATGGATATATGCTATGGCTGCTGTTGTGTCGACCTATTTTAGGAAGATTTCATTTCCCTTTCAAGGAGGGATTACAATCATCAATCAACAAAACTTCCTCCCCAATGGTTCTCAAGTTACGGGAAGCATTCCTATGATCCATGGAAGCACCCATTCGCTTCAAAATATCGGAGTAGGCCTACTAAAAGACCCTGTATTAATGGGAACTTTTGCCCTTTCACCTCCAATCAATTCGGCGGAAGTAGCATCAGTGGGAACCTGCAACATGATATCTTCTAAAAAGATCTTAGAAAACGATATCGACATGGATCATGCGTGGGTTTTGCCTCCAAGCCCGACAGAAATATTGTAGCAATCAATGTTCCTAGCCTGGGAGGCAAACCCAAATCAACGCTCATCAAGCGTTTGGATAGATAGGTCTAAGGAATATGGTACCCCTTCAGATCCTTGGTCACGAGTGCATGTCACTGACGAAGGGATTGTTCAATCAATGGTAATTGAAGGAGCACCATGGGATGATTACCACCATCGTTTCCTTCTTCCGGATTGTGAAGAAAATACTCCTGATGACCTTTATCATCCTTCAGTTTTTGATTTTCTATCAAATACTGTAAACACGGTGGATTCCGAGCGAAACTTGTCCAACATTGAAAAGACTATAGCCATAAATATCTCGACCAAAACAGATGTTGTAGAGAATATTTATGTTGGCAAATGTTGTTCTCCTTCAGAATTGGAAATATATAACGCTCTTTTTCGCGAATTCAAAGATGTCTTTGCTTGTTCATATATTGAAATGCCAGGCATTGACTCGAGTATCGTTCAACACGAAATCAAGATGTATCCAGATGTCAAACCAGTACGACAACGGCTACGATAGGTGCACCCCAAGAAAGCCGCTGCCATTAAGGCAGAAGTTAAAAAACTTCTCCATGCTGGTTTCATTTACCCGGTTCCTTTAACCGATTGGGTATCGAATATTGTCCCTGTTATGAAAAAACAAGGAACAATTAGAGTGTGCGTCGATTATAGGGATGTAAATCAAGCTTGTCCAAAAGACAACTACCCTACACCCTTCATCGACCAGATAATTGATGGATGTGTTGGATGTGAAATCTTTTCATTGATGGATAGATTCTCCGGGTATAATCAAATAAATATCCGCCCACAAGACCAGTCAAAGACTGCATTTATTTGTCCGTGGGGCACATTCTCATATCGAAAATTACCCTTTGGTTTAAAGAACGCAGGGGCAACATTTCAGAGGGAAATGAATTATGCCTTTCATGACATCAAAAACATCGTTCAACCATACCTTGACGACCTTTCGGCTCATTCGCGAAAGCGGACTGATCATCTACAACATTTAAGAGCGATATTTCTACGTTGCCGACACTACAAAATACGACTCAATCCACACAAATGTGTATTTTGTGTCAGTTCTAGCCGTCTACTTGTCTTTTTAGTCTCAAAAGACGGGATTCATCTCGACCCATGTAAGGTTCAGGCAATCATAAATTTTCCTCCACCTTCAAACTTGCTTCAGATTCAGAAACTCCAAGGGAAAGCAAACTTTCTGAGGAGGTTCATTCCAAATTATGCTGAACTTGCTAAAGGTTATACACGTCTTTTGAAAAAGGAAGTACCCTTTGTTTGGGATCAGGTTGCGCAAGCTTCCTTTGATGCTTTAAAAGAATCCCTAATGAAAGCATCATTAATGTACGCTCCTGATTATCAAAAGGACTTTAACTTGTATCTGGCTGCAGCGGATACAACCATCGCAATGGTTTTAGTTCAAGAAGACAACGGAATTGAACATCCTATATATTATTTAAGTAAGAACTTAAATGATACAGAAAGCACATATTCTTATGTTGAAAAGCTAGCGCTCGCAGCTGTTCAAGCGATACAGAGATTTCGACACTATGTCCTCTTTCGAAAAACTACCATTCTGTCAGATTGCAACCCCATGAATTATATATTGTTGCGACAGTTGCTGGGGGGCAAATATTCAAAATGGATAGCAATTCTACAAGAGCTTGATCTGGAATTTGTAAAATCCAAGTCAAAGAAAGCTCTGGTTTTCGCAGAATTATTATGCGATCTCCCATCGTCGTCCAACGATGAAACATCCAAAGAAACGATCGTGGATGAAAATTTGTTTCTGAAATCTTCAAGAAATCAATGGTATGGAGATATAATCATTTATCTCCAAACCCAAAAATATAGGCCAAATACCTCTCGCTCCGAACAAAAACGTATTCGATACCAAGCAAAAGACTACATGATCGTCGGTGATACACTTTACCGTCGCGGTATCGATACAGTTCTGAGAAGGTGCCTCACCCATGAGGAGGCCGAAAAAGTCCTGAATGATTACCATTCAGGCGCGTGTGGGGGGCATCAATTCGATTATGCTACAGCGCAAAAAATCTTACGAGCAGGATACTTCTAGCCAACAATGTTCAAAGATTGCATAACCGCAGTTAGAAGTTGCCATGCTTGTCAAATTTTCGATAGCAAAACCAGAAGACCACCCGCACCTCTGCAGCCAATAGTTGTGGTGGGCTCCAGTATTGTAGCAATAATGCTACAACTCCTGGAGCTTCCTTCCCTAATTTTATCAACCCGGTAGTTCGTAACAAACTTGGAAGCGACGGTGCTGTATGCACAAGTACTAGCTCTTGTCGCAGCTGTCACTTGGTCAGCTGGCACAAGTCCGCTAGGGCTCAAGCCAACTTCTATATGTTCTCAGAAGAAGCTTTTTAAGTGATGAACGAAAGCTATCTCAAAGGAAATTAACCTATTTTGCAAGAATGAACTGAAAGCCAACAAAACATGGAAACCCTAGTAAACCCTAATGTGACCAGCTTAATCCTTACGATGAAATGGTGGGAATGCAACTTCTAAAAATGATGCCATTACTTCTAATGAGATGAGATGCATGGGTCTAAACTACTTTCATCTGAAGAGAACATGTTTTTGTATTTTTGCTCAAGTGGTTGGAGTTATTATGACTGTGCTTCTTACTGGGTCTTGACTGTGCAGGGGTAGTTCAAGGGGAGGAAGGCTTGGAAAAGGTTAGGAGGACTCTAAGAGGGTCCAGGGGATCCCTAACATCATTCCACAGAAGTTCACAATGTTCAGATGCCTGGCAACCGTGGTTGCAAGCTTCTACAGGATGTCTGCAGGGGATCCTACAGGAAGCTCGGGATTTCTACAGGAAGTCTGCTAACTTATACAGGATGTTCTGCAATCGGAGTTTTGGGTGATGGTAGAGCGAATGAGCTGTGTGGGTGGATAGGGAGGATGAGAGGGGAGTTTGTGATGGCTTATGGATAGAGAGATGAGATGGAGAGGGGGTGTGTAAAGCTGGTTGGACGATAGGAGGGTAGAGGCAATGGAAGGCCGAAAAGATAAAACAATGTGGATAATAGAAGAGTTGGTGGGAAAATGATCTAGCTGGGAGGTAAGTAGATGGCTTAGGCACGACTGAGAAGGATAGGGAAATGATAGAGTGGTGCTGCGCAGTGTAAATGAAACAAATCACCTCTGTCTTGCGTATAACCGAAACCTACTCTAACTGTTTCATTAAAAACCAAAGAACATCAATGTAAGTTAAGGGAGAATCGTGCATGGTGCTGAAACAAAGAGCTACTCCACAAGATCTAAATGCATGGACGCTTCTACAACTAAAAATGCTACGTTAAAGCTTGCATGAACATGTAAAACAATGTTTTTGGTAGTTGGCACGGTCTGCACTTCCGGTCCCCAAATAGAGGTGAAAGTGAGTGTGCATTCAACCTTTTTTCGAACTCTGATTAACTCCAATCCTTACTCTAATCTAAACTACTGAAAGCAACTTTTGTTCATAACACTAACCTATGTAACCACACCAAGAAATCCGAATCAGCAAACTGTGTTTCCAAGTGCATGTAAAGGACAAGAGATATAATGCTGAAAGAAAGACAAGTAACAATACAAAGAAAGGAGGCCTATTGCTCTCAGGTTGGGCCCAAACTTGAGAGCTATAGCTCCTCTAAGAACTCAGAATTGAACTCAAATCTACCTGCCTTTTATTAAAAGATCATAGTCAAAAGTCTAACAACATGCCAAAAATGGCTTACAAAGGGCAAAACAGAGCTATAGCTCGTAATTCAAAATCTACAACAAAGGTTCAAAAGTTTCCATCGAAGGCTACAACCTCAATATTTATACATTATGAGGGCCAAACTGGCCTCCTAAATTAGTGGGGCTTGGCTGTCCAACTAAAAGTAAACTGCTGTTCCTTTAGAATCCGTTGGATGCCTTCTAGCTCGGTGGTGATAGCTGTTAGAGCTCGGAGTTGGGGTGGAGATCACGAGGAAGATCATTCAAGGCTGTGGAAAACCTTCCTACAAAACCGCAATGCCACCTTGGCTGTCTCCTTGCCTCCATCTGCGTGGTTTTGCTCCATTTAATGTCAAAAAACCTGAAAGAAACATGTATTAGCCACCTAGGCATAATGACTGCCCTCCTTCCTACAAATAACATGAATATACTAAGAAATGATGCATAAGTGATGAAAAATGAAAGGTTGAGCAAGGTAAGTAGGCCAAATGAGCCCAAAATGTTACCAAAATTTGGGGTTCATCAAGTTGCTGTCGGGCCATTTGCCAAATGGGGCATCGATTTCATGACATGTAACCCCACCTCGACCGGGGGGCATGGGTATATCATAGTCGCAGTTGACTATTTTACCAAATGGGCCGAGGCGATGCCTACATTAGATAACACTGGTGAAACAGCTGCCCTCTTCTTTTTCAATCATGTAGTCGCCAGATTCGGCGTCCCACAAGCTATAGTCACAGATCATGGATCACATTTTTACAATCACATGATGGTTGAATTAGCTGCCAAACTAGGGTTGTCTCATGATAGCTCTACTCCATATTACCCGCAAGCCAACGGACAAGTTGAAGCAATCAACAAGGTCTTGAAACGCATGCTGCAAAGGACGATTGGAGTTCACAAAAGAAGTTGGCACTTAATCCTGTACTCAGCCTTGTGGGCTTACCGAACATCGGTAAGGAATGCAACTGGGTTTACACCTTTCCAACTGGTATATGGCTTGGAAGCAGTCTTACCAATCCAGTGTGAAATCTCGTCCCTCAAACTCGCAATTGACCTTCTCCCCAGAACTTCAGAAGAGGAGGCTCGTTTCTTGGAACTAATCCAATTGGATGAAACCCATCGTGATGCCGCGTTGGCTAACGAAGCCCATAAGAAATGAGTCAAAGCGCAGTTCGACAAAAATGTCAAACCCCGTGTCTTCTCAGAAGGTGACTTGGTCTTGCTTTATGACCAGGAATCCGATAAATTGGGAGCAGGTAAATTCAAGTCTTTATGGATGGGCCCCTATATTGTTAAACGAGTGTTAGCAAAAGGAGCCTACGAGTTAATGGATTATGACGAAATTCCACTGGCACAACCTCGTAACGGGTTGTACCTCAAGCGTTACTATGCGTGATTTAGTATAGTAACCTGTATGCTTTTGTTATGTTTTTGTTTTCGCTAAAGTGTTTGTTCTGGTCAAGTAATCCACTTTTTACATTTATTGCAGATTTCAAACCTATTGGAGTCATGTGTTGGATATGCTGACAGAGCGAGTCGTAGTTCGCGGAACCTATCTTCCGCGACCTGGGCCATTTTGGATCCAAGCGGCGAGTTAGTAAGTTTCAGAGGGGTATGTATTGGTCGATCAACGAATAACATCGCTAAATATAGCGTGTTGATAGAACTTCTCTCTGATGCCATCACACATGGTATACACCGACTGATTGTCAGGCTAGACTCACAGCTTTTCATACTACAACTCACTGGTATCTACTCTGTCCGAAATCCAGCTATTTATCGCATGTTCCTAAGGGTTAAGATTTTGGAAAGGCAATTTGATTTTATTCAATATCAGCATATTTCCAAAAACTTAAACACATTAACTGACTCATTGGAAAATTATGTGTTAGATAGACATTTGCAACATTCATAAAAAGAAGCATACCATCAATATTTGCATTTGGATCATGTAACTTAACCAAAATAAAACTTCGAAAATCAAAAATATTTATATAACTGTTTATGGTTTACACATAATGTTCTGTAACCAAGACAAAATTTGTCAAATGACCCAAAACTAAAAACGCTAGGGGGCACCCTAGTCTAATGATGCTCGTGATAGCAAGTCACAGCTTGTGCGATCATGCGTAAGAGCCGAGTCCATCGTCTTGGCACACCAGTAGTATGCTGCTGCAACCTCAAGGGTAGCTCGTCAGTCCTCACATCTGGAATACCAAGAGTGAGGCCCTCAACCTGTTCCTGCAATACTGTGAGAGTCTCAGCCACATCAAGGTCGCGAAGGATAGCCCTTCCAACAGCCTCTCCTGCTGGGGTGGCAGCTGGCACTCTCAGGCGTACTACTGGCCGAACGGGACCAACATCTGCATGAACACATGAGTTTGATTAAGTCTTGATAGAATAAAGCACAAGGACATTATAAAAGAAAAACGATAAACAGGGATATGGTCAAAGAATTTACCAATGGCGCCCCACTGTTCGCCAACCGGCAGTACTAAATCTGGATCACCTAGGAAGTCCATACCGGCATATGGATACTCGAAATAAACCATCTCCTGACGATCAAACCACCCTAAGAAGGTATCAGAAAAGGAAATCTGAGACTGACCAGCATGCCTAGACATATGGTCGACCCATCTCTGCATACGTGGTTCAGTCGGTGAAGGTAAATCAAGTGCAATATACTGCGGCTGCATCAGTGGTATCTCTTCCAAGGCAAAGGCGGTCAAGATAGAACCATAACCAAAGTTCTTCAACCTCCCACTCTTCACCTTGGTGAACTGTTCTTTCATCACAAGAAGTACTGCGTCACACCAGTTGAACACCTTCGGTTGGAGATATTCCAAGGCATACTGCATATAAGATCGGTTGGCCACATGAAGAGCCGCACCACCAGCCATCCTACCAAAAGTGAACAGAATAGTCCTAAGGGACCTGTCAGTGACATCACGGATGATGATCTTGCCATCTTTACTCGGCTGAGATCCCTCTCTGCAATACCGGCGAACATAATCTCTCACAGATTCGCCTCCTCGGGCTGAACCTGATAAAGAGATGGGGGCACCCCGCCTCGACAAGCCAGTCAAGAAATAGATGTCCACTACAGTCAAGGGGATGGATTTTCCCCTAATCTAGAACACCTGGTTGGTAGGATCCCAAGCATCGAGCAAATACTGCAGTAAGTTGATCTATTGTCTCATGCTAGAAATGTGGAAAAATTTCAGCAAGCCACAGTTCCGCAGTGCGTTTACTGTGACCGGGTCATGTAAAGCAAGCATGTCCTCTTCTTCATGCTCACATTCTCGCCATGTAATAGTCATCTTGCTCCAAAGATCTCTGAAAACAAGCAAGAGAAGAGTTAGATCCTGATTTTGGTAAGAAACATGGAAAATTTCCATCAAAAACTGTGCATAAAATTCCTTTTTTGCGCCCATCGCACCTACAATAGTGCTTTGGGTGCGTTGCATGTCAGATGGCCAGTAGACAGGCCAACATCCAATGCACCTTTCGATACACAGAGGGTGCGCTAAAGGCAGAGCGAGTTTTTCAAACCCCAGAGGCTCAGAAAAACCAGGAATCAAGCTCAGAATGCAAAATGGAAAGCATGAAATGAAAGAGCTCAAGTTTAGCTCCTACCTGGTCCAGACGGCGCCGAGAATCGTCCACAGAATCTCCCGAAATCAGCTGATGAAAATCAAGGGGGAAAAGCACCTCCAAAGCTCCAACAAACAAAATTTCAAATGAAATGGTAAAATGAGAGGTAAAAGCACTTTTACATTACTTTTTACGTAATTCGAGTAAAGTATTAGTGTTCTAACTCATTTTTCAAACATGTATTGTTAATTTCTAACTAGTTTGATGAAGCAATTGAAAATGCTGTACAATCTTTGAAAGAACAAAGCTATTTATGGTAAAGTCAAGAAATGACCGTTATATCAAGCAGTTTTACGACATAGTTCAAGCTCGTTAAAAAATAAACATAAGTCATGAGCACATGTTCCTCCAGAGTTTAAGCTCATTAAAAAATGAACTGATTTTCCGGTAAATAACCATCGTGAATGTAATACTTCAGCCTTTAAAGCCTTGGTCGTGTTTGCACCGTCACCTCCACTTTTACATTGGCCGATCATTCACCTCCATTTGATTGTTTACCCATTTTGAGGAACAACTGTGAAGAGTGATCATGTTAGCCATCCTTGTAACACTACCATGATTGGAAAATTCCAAACCTTACCTGGAATCAGTTGCTACCCATTTTATCACTCGTTCCTCAAAAGATGAGTCTCCTTTAAGCTCTTTTCAACTAACTCGTAAAATATGACAAGATTTCCGAGCCATTGGCCTCTCCAGCTCGTTAAAGGGACCGAAGTGCTATCCCTCCTCTAAATTTTAATCTTTTTGGACCTGAGGGATTATTACACAAAAAGATCGAGCGCTTGTTTTGTTCGGCTCGTTAAAAGTATCGAAAATTCATCCATTCTGTATTGTTTTATACTTTTTTGGACTTAAGGGATTAGATGACAAAAAAGGAAATTTGGAGTTTCCTTTACATCCCTTTTCAGACTCTCTAAAATTGAAAAGGACCGAGTTATCTTTGTCGTTAAGTTCGTTAAAATTTAATAGCGACAAACTTGTCTATAGACTAGAGCGAGTTTCACTATCGCTAGGCTCGTTAAAACATAGCGATGGGTTTGCCCGAAGGGAAAATTATAGAACAAGCATATGTTATCCTCCTCAAGCTTGACAAAAATAAATAGGTACTGGTCAGCAATGACTGGGGAAAAATTGGGAAGAAAACTTGAAGAAACTTTGTTGGTAGCAAGTCGCTCTTGAACATGACACTTTCACTCCGCATCCAAGTCGGGTTGGGTTGTTTCATTCACCGGTCACATCACCATGGTCCCATCACACCATCCACATTTGGGGTTAATGCTACCAATCCATCACGTCAGTGTCGCCGATATGTTCAAGAGAAGTCATTCAGAGAATTCACCTGTGTCTCACCCACTACAATACATTTATACTCCATTCTTTCATGACCGCCACCCTGAACCTTATATCACCAGATCGTTTTCACCTCCATTAAAATCATTTGCTCCGTTCCGTGTCATTGATGTGGGATTCATTAAGGCCCTCCTGTGACAGATCGCTTCTTGTCGACATCAGCTCATTATCAAAGAAGTCGATCTAGGAACACCCCATTCAGTACTTTGAAGCTTGCATGCCTCAATGGCAAGTTTCTCACTTCCGGCGATAGGTTTACATCAATGGCCTTCGACCGAAATATTTTGCGTGGTGTTCGACACCAAGTCCTTTATTCACACCACGTGAATTGTATTGCAGTACCTTGAGGGTCATTATCATTATCGGTGATTCCTCTCACGCCTGTTAACAGCTTACATCATTGGCTGGTAATCAGGCGATGTCTTTCCATGTTCGATGCCAAAACATCTCTCACATGGATCGACTTGTACTTCGAGTGAAGATCAAACGAGATTGAAGACCCCGGATCTAGTTTCATCCATCTGGGCTGCGATATATATTCAGGGAAATAAAGACATTAAATGTACATCATTGCTGCACAGATTGTCTGTCCTATGTACATGAAAATGAATTTATAAAGCTGAGCATGGGAATGCCCGCCTCAGCTAGATCATGAAAATATTATGAAGATAATGTATTTTATTGTATCTTATTACAGGTCTCCTCCCAGCTTGAAAGAACTTTGGATCCTCATAATAAAGCATTTCACCCGACATCAAAAAGATTAATGACCTCATGCTTTAGGGGGAAACTGTTATAGACATTTTTGGGCACTGCAACCCCAAGCATAAAATGTCCATAAACCAAGGGCTCTTAAGTCCCTAAAAGTGTTGTTCTAACCCCTAAAGGAGCAAGGTCAACTGATTACAACTTCTCCCAGAAGTTCTCCATGAAAAACTGCTCATAATTAGTCAAAACAGGATCATTTCAGCTGCTCCATAGGCAAAGTGCATTGCATCTCACCTAAACACACTATGTGGGTGCGTTGCATTTCAAAAATCCCTTCTATGGGGTGCGATGGGCGAGAAATGACAAATGGCAGTGTCATTCCGTGAGGTGGAGAGGCAATGGAAGCTTCCAGAAACTTCTCCTGTGACACTTGCCTCTCTGAATTCGACCAAGGATGAGTAAGAGATCATCAATCTCCAAGTGGAAGCAAGAAATATCAGAGGGAAGACACTAATCAAATCACAAGCTAACTCATCTCCCTTACAGATATCTATATATGGATCCCTCATCCTAGAGATCCAGAGGCTGGAATTTTGCATATTGTAAGGAATTGCTGTTGGTTTCTTGAGATAAAACATCAGATTGTTGGGTGATCTAAGCTTTGTATGAAGTGAAGAGGGGCTTCCTTGCTGAGAGGATGATGCTGGGTCAGAACAACTGGTTGTAACTCCCCTTGGCTCTTTCTTGTTTATCAATAAAAGCTATTCAAGTTTTCCTCCATACTCTTGTGTCATTTATGTTTGCTGCATTTGTATGGTCAATTTACATCTGATCCTAGATTGTTTATGATTATAGATCCATGTTCTTGTATAGTGCTGTGCTACTGTGATCTTATAGGTACTCTGTGAAGCTGGGCGTGCAAGGGAACAAGTAGCGAAAGACTATCAAGAAAGAGAGGAATCAAATCAGGAGATTATCGCAAGACAGAGGTTGGTCTTCTTTGTTCTTCTCTATCTATACTTCATAAAGGAAAAACGAAAGTAGCTTTACTTTGTTTGTTTCTAAGGCAGCTATCACACCTTAGTGGGATAAGCAGTTCTGAGTAGACACTTTTCCCTGTAACACCATGCATGCTGTTGAAATCTCCAAGTCTGGGTTAAAGGCCTTCCACCGATCAAAACCATCACAAGAGGAAAGCCCTTGGGAAGGCGGAAATACACTATCGGGAGGCGGAAATACCCCAAAAACCATGTAAAAATCAAAGTTGCAGGCATAAAGGACCGAATTAATCTCAGCCACTGGATCTGGCCGATCAACGGTCCAGATCGCGTCGGCATATCGCAAGTCGGGGAGGCAGTGGCAGTGACATGATACATCACCGATGAGCGATCGCCGATATCGCTATCGGCGTATCGCAATGGAGGACTTACCAAAGGGGCTTTATTATTCACCGACGAGCAATCACCGATGGGCCGGACCCGACGGTGGTGTTAATTCCTTTGCATAAAATATCGGGTCCACAGTGACTGGGGCACAAGACTTCGCCGATGAGCGATCGCCGATGGGCCGGACCCGACAACCATACAATGCTCCATCCTATAATATTTCAAATCCGCGCCCGTCGCATTTTCATTGTTTTTATGTATTCTCTTTGTATAAAGAAAATACGAAGGAAGCCTGGGCAAGTGCCGATTGCGCTGAATCCCAGACCCGATAGATGATTGAACCAGGCTTGAGGACTTTTAAAGTCCAAATGAAGCAGAAATGGGCGGGATTTAGCAGTGTTGCAGCGTTTTGCCGTTTATGACCCAAACAGACACAATAACAGAAAAGAAACATTCACAGCTATTGTCTGAAAGGGACCGGTGCAAGGATTTCATAAGAACGACAGCCACTCCATTGCAGGTTCAGGCGCCAAGCCATCCGTAGCTGAGTCTTGCAGTCATGATACACGCCAGAAGAAGGATTCGGCGGAGAGACAACGACCGGCAAATAGATCCTGGAAAGGGAAGGAGAAGGACCGCTGCGCACCACAACCCAAATCAAATGAAATCATGGAGCACTAACAGTCCTACCAGTGTAGCAGTCATCCTAACAAACATGATTGTGAGACATCTTTGGCATGAGAGAGCTCCTAGGCACCATAGCAGGCCACCCAAAATATCTGAAAGTGGTTACTCTTCTGTCAGAAGATGGAAATCGCCAAGCCATGCTTGCCGATCAAGAGAATCAAACGCTTATGGGACAGATCAGACAAGTCTAAGACTCCGAGCCTTCTAGAGAGCTCAGGAGCATTGTGAAGGGCCTATAAAAGGCAGAAAACTAAATGTAACAAGGGTTCAACTTTTGGAGATTATTCCTCCCCTGTTTTCTCAAGCTTCTCATCTGCAGTCTTTAGTAATACAAGCTTCTTTTGCTGCTACATGTTTAATGTCCATTTCTCTTCTGTTCTATGCTTGCACTTGAACAGTTTGTTCAGGTTTTCTGTGTGTTTAAGGCCAAATAACTGTCATCTTATCTCTGCTTTGATATACTAGATTTGCAGGCTTCTTCGCTGCCTATGGCTAGCCATTTATATGTGTGATTATATGTGCATTTGCCAGTATAGTCAGTGAGTTCTTTTACTGCCTGTAACTAGCCATTCATATAGGTCCATGTATGCTATCTGCCGGCATAGTCAGTGTTCTCCATCTATCCATTAATCTACAAACTATTGAGCATTAGCAGTCTAAAGCCTTGTGTTGTTGGGGGTGTTCATGCATGTCTTGAGTGTGAATAGAGCTGGAATGGTTTGATCCAAACCATCTTTCATTCCAATAGTTTAGAGAACAACATTAAAGATTATATGTTACCAGGCATCTCTGATTTACAACCTCAGAGAGTTTCCTGGAGTGATAAAATAATTGGCGCCGTTGCCGGGGAGAGGAGAATCGAAGCTTAGCTTCCCTGGGAGACGACACAGCTTCAAGCTTTGATGACAGACAAGGTTTGAACACAGATTTTGGTTGTAATCATCTGTCTGGCGACTCCACTGGAGGAAGGCCATCCTTTGGCGACTCCACATTGAAGTTCTGGCTCAGTTTGTGAGGCATACTAGAAGAAATCCGCAGAAGTCTCCAGCTGTCCCAGTGCCTGACCCTGAGAATATTGTTAACCCGAAGAAAACATCACAGAAAGGAGCATCAGGATCAGGTAAGCCCAAGAAATCTTATTTGTCTCTGCATGAGAAGTTTTTAGGTGAGAATACACAGTCTGAAGATTTAAAGCCTAGTATTGCTAAGGAAGAAATACCTGCAGAGATTCATAAAGATCCTTGTCCATTTAGTTCCCCTTTGAATCTCAGTCCAAAGAAAGCTTCCCATACTGTCCAAAACATCCCAATATCTCTGCCATCCATTACATTATTTCCTACTGCCCCATCTGCTAGTGTTCTTCCACAAATTCCAAACATGGCAGGACCGCAAGCACCCACCAAAATGGAAAGAATCATAGCCGCTAGGTATGGACCTCTAATACTGCCCACTCCTTTGAATGCTATGCCCAATGGAGAATATCAGAAGTATATGCCTAAGTTCACTGGGACTGAAGGTGTCACTGTTGAAGAACACCTTGAGTCATTTTATAGCTATGTTGATAATCTGGATATTAGTGAAGATGATGTGTGGATGAGAGTCTTTGTCCAAAGTCTAGATGGGGAGGCTAGGAAATGGTTTAGAGAACAAGCCCCAAGATCTATAGCAGATATCGAAGCTCTAGATGATGCATTCCTAAAACATTGGGGAGATAAAAAGGACCTGCTATACTATCATACGGAGTTTGGAAACCTGAAGAGGGAAAATGGGGAATCCTTGTCGGATTTTAATAAGAGATTCAACCGTATGTATAGTAAGATACCAGCTGAGGTAAAGCCTACCCCCACCTCTGCCAAACTTTCCTACGCCAATGCCTTTGACTCTGATTTTTGTTTGCTGTTAAGAGAAAGAAGATGTGCTACCCTAGCTGAAATGCAGGATGCGGCACTAGAGGTTGAATCTAACATTATGGTTGCAGAAAAGCTCAAAAGCCACATTGATAGGAGGAGGCAGAGAGGCGAGGCTTCTTCTTCCTCTGCTCCATCCTCAGATACCAAACTTGATAACATGACTAGAATTATCGAGTCACTGTCTGCTAAAATTTCTAAGCTGGAGTTTGAGCAGAACTCTGGGAAGACAAGGCTCCCAGGCACCTTTGCACCAAGAAATCCGAATCCAGTTAGAAGAACCAGCGAACAATTGCAAAACATTCAGAGGGGTAAAGAAACTAATGAAGATCAAAAAGTTAAGGCTCCTTTCCAAAATGTGGTCATGGAGGAGGAACAGATTGAAGATGAGGATGAAATTCTCTGTATGGAAGATAAAGGCAGTGATTCCTTTTTGACATTGGCTGCATACGAAGAGTCTTTGCTACAGGAGCAAGACAGTAAAAGGTGGGACAGAGAGGTTGTTCTACAAACTGGGGAGCAGCAAAGATATAATCTAATGTCAAATGCAAATAATATCAAGGAGAATCCTGCCCAAAAAGCTTCCGTCCAAACAGAGACCCAGAATAGCAGACAAGGAAGACCAGTAGCTGATCCAGTCACCCTCAAAGCACCAATTCAAGAGGTAAAAGGTTCTGACAAGCTACCTCCCTCTTTCAGCTTCGAATCAGAAGTTCAGAAGTTAAAAATAACTGTGCCTCTGATAGAACTGGTGAAGAGTGAAATGTTTAGAAAGCCTATCCTTGAGGCTCTCGAGCTGAAGACCACACGAACCTCCATTGACCTTGTCAATTTGCAAGACGATAGGCATGCAGTTGTGCTAAGCCCAATGACTGAACCCGTCAATGATAATTCCCCATCTTTTTATGTCTCCTTGACCATTCATGACAAAATTCTCCACAACTGCCTCCTAGATACAGGTGCCAGTCACAATCTGATGCCTAAAACTGTCATGGAAGAGTTAGGCCTTGACATCACCAGACCATATCATGACCTATTCTCATTTGATTCAAGGAAGGTGAAATGTCTGGGATTGATTAAAGATTTAGCCATTTCCCTAACCCAGCTGTCCATGAAGAGCATGATAATGGATATTGTGGTGGCATATGTCCCTCCTAAGTTTGGCATGCTGTTGTCCAGAGGGTGGATTAAGGGACTAGGTGGGACATTGCAGAATGACCTATCTTATGCCACTGTCCCAGTTTTTGGAGGAGAAAGTAGGAGATTGTATAGAGAAGCACAGTTGGCGTACATCATCAGTGATGAAAATAATCCTTCTAATCATCCTATTTATGCGGTGGACACTGATTTTGGAGCATGTATCCTCCAAATTTAAGAATCTCAGAAGGCCTCGTTGCAACTCAAGAAACCAATTGTTCAGGCTGAGGGGAAGCAAGAAAATCAGGTTTGGGAGATGTTCTTTGATGGAGCATGTTCCAAGGAGACTGCAGGAGTAGGGGTGGTGCTGATATCTCCAAAACAAGAAAGCACACAGCTGTCTTTTAAGCTGGCCTTCCAAGTCACCAATAATATAGCAGAATATGAGGCTCTGATACTGGGCCTTAATGCAGCAAAAGACAGAGGAATCCAGAATCTGAAAGTATTTGGAGATGCTGATTTGATCATTCAGCAAGTAAATAAAACGTTTCAAGCAAAGCACCCAAGGCTGAAAGCATACAGAGATGAGGTATGGAGGATCAGAGACTCTTTTGATTATTTCTGTATTTCATATATTCCTAGAGTCCAGAATCAGCTTGCTGATTCCCTTGCTGTGTCTGCTAGTCTATTTATCCCTCCCATGCCGCCCAGGCTGGTCTACGAAGTCCAAATGAAATTTAGGCCATCCTTGCCTGATAATGTCCAGCATTGGAAAGTTTTTGATGATGATGATGAGATAAATAGGTTTCTGCAAGTCATTAATGAATTTTCCGAAATGCAAATTGACCAAGAAAACGAAGCCTTGCAAGAGACCCCCCAATCCCAGCTTAGAAACAAAATTGGCAAAGATAGCATTGTTCAGCTTCCCAGCAATCATATTCCCAAGGGTCTAATTCCTCTAGAAAGACTGTTTGACCAAAACGATGTACCCTACAAGGCTGCCCAAAAAGAAGATCCATCTGTAGTCTGTCAGCATGATATAGGGAGTCCAGGTCAGCCTAGATATATAAAGCTGTCTTCTCATCTATCTGCTGACCAAAGTTCTGAATACTGCAAATTAATGAAGCAATTTGCTGATGTCTTCGCCTGGGAATATAGTGACCTGAAAACCTATGATAAGAATATCATCCAGCATAAAATCCCTTTAGAGAAGGGCACCATACCTTTCAAACAGAAGCTGAGGCCAATAAATCCTATGCTTATCCCTCTGATCGAAAAAGAAATAAAAAAGTTGCTGGCTGCCAAAATCATAGTCCCTCTCAGATATTCCAAGTGGGTAGCCAACCTAGTAGTGGTGAGAAAGAAAAATGGAGAAATCAGACTTTGCGTTGATTTCAGAAACTTAAATAAATGCTCCAAGAAAGACAATTATCCTCTACCCAAGATGGAGCACTTGCTGCAGAAGGTCTCAGAAGCCAAAGTGATGTCTTTCTTGGATGGATTTTCAGGGTATAATCAGGTTGCTGTGCATCCGGATGATCAGGAGAAGACTGCATTCACCACTCCTTGGGGCACCTTTATGTATTCCAAGATGCCTTTTGGGTTGATGAATGCTGGAGCCACCTTTCAGAGAGCTATGGATATAGCATTTGTGGGAGAAAAGGATAAATTTGTCCTTATCTACTTGGATGATATAACAGTATACTCAAACAGCCATCAAGACCATGTGCAACATTTGAAGAAAGTGTTTTTTAAGTGCAGAAGGTTTGGGATTTCAGTAAATCCTAAGAAATCACATTTTGCGTTAGAAGAAGGCAAGTTGTTGGGACATATTGTTTATGCTGCAGGTGTCCGAATTGACCCAGAAAGAGTAAAAGCGATACAGACCTTGTCTGTCCCGAGATCGAAGAAGGACATCCAGTCTTTTCTAGGCAAGATCAACTTTGTAAGGAGGTTTATCCCAAATTTTGCAGAACTTGTGAAGCATATTACCTCTATGTTGAAGAAGGGGTTAGAGATCAAGTGGAATGGTGTAGCGAGAAAGTCATTTGAGTCCATTAAAAAAGCAATTATGGAGGCTCCCACTTTAAACAGTCCAGATTATAGCAAGGAGTTCCACATATTTTATTTTGCCTCTGACGACACCCTTGCAGCAGTCTTATTGCAAGCAGAGGAAGAAGGCTCAGAGCATCCGGTGGCATTTTTCAGTAAAACCTTAAGGGATGCTGAGCTGAGGTATGATATTATTGAGAAACAAGCATACGCTCTTATCAAATCTTTGAAAGCTTTCAGAGTATACATCTTGCATTCCAAAATAGTTGCATATGTGCCTTCTACTGCAATAAAGGATGTCTTAACGTAGCCTGATGCTGATGGAAAAAGAGCGAAATGGATTGCAAAAATGATAGAATTCAACATAGAGCTGAAGCCCACCAAGCTGGTAAGAGGTCAGGGGCTTGCTAAACTGTTGGCTGAAGAAAATTGCAAGTCTTTGGACGTCGATTTCTTGTTCAATGTAGAAGAAAATGGTCTAATGGAAGAGCATGAAACAGCTGAATCACAGAGAGGATAGTCAGTGGCCGAGAACCTAGCTTCATGTAGCTGGTATGCTGCAATAATTAATTTCCTTTTAAAGCTAGAAGTTCCTTCAGAATTTTCTCAAAGTCAAGCAAGAACGTTAAAGCTCAAGGCAATGAAATATTGCATCAATGATAGCTTGCTTTATTGGAGGGACCCATCTGGAGTGCTTTTAAGATGTCTGGACAAAGAACAGTCAATAGAAGTTATGCAGCAGTTCCATAACAGCATGTGTGGAGGACATCATTATTGGAGAACTACAGCCCAAAAGATTCTCAGAGCTGGGTACTATTGGCCCTCTTTATTTTCTGATGCATTTGCTTTTGTTAAATCTTGTGACAGGTGCCAAAGATTTGAAAGTAAGCAGCAGTTAAAATCCCTGCCACTAAAGCCAATAATTGCAAAAGGACCTTTTCAGCAGTGGGGCTTGGATTTCATTGGTGAAATCAACCCACACTCCAGTGGCCAGCACAGGTGGATATTAGTTGCCACTGATTATTTTACAAAATGGATTGAAGCAATCCCAACAAGGAAGGCTGATCATAATGTGGTAATGAAATTTATATCAGAAAACATTTTCAGCAGATTTGGTTGCCCACATAAGCTTATAACAGATAATGCAGCAACATTCAGGGCTAAAGAATTGGTGGAAATGTGTGATTCAATGGGCATTAAACTTGTTCATTCCACCTCTTATTACCCTCAAGGGAATGGTCTAGCGGAATCCTCTAATAAAAGTCTGGTCAGGATAATTAAGAAGCTGTTAGAGGATAACAAAAAGAATTGGGATGCCAAGCTCAAGTATGCACTTTGGGCAGACAGAGTGACCATCAAGAGATCTACAGGAAGTTCTCCATTCAAGCTGGTGTATGGTACTGAGGCTGTTTTTCCTATCCAACTCACCCTCCCTGTGGCAAAGTTTCTCCAAACAGAGCAGGATGAAGAAGATGATATGGCAAGTAGAATCACTGATTTAACAGAGTTGTATCAGATTAGAGAACAGTTGGTTGAAAAAGCTGTAGCACATCAGAAAAAGATCAAGGAAGCCTTTGATAAAGGGACAAAAACAGATAATTTTCAAGTTGGAGACATGGTCCTTAAATGGGATGCACTAAAAGAGAAGAAAGGCAACCATGGGAAGTTTGATGCTTTCTGGACAGGGCCTTTTATCATTTCTCAGGTCCAAGGGAACAATACCTTCATGCTGAAGAGCATGGAAGGGGAAGCAGTTTTTGATGGCCCAGTCAATGGGCGTTTTCTGAAAATCTATGTGATTTAAGGTCTTTAGGCCTTAAAACTGTAAATATTTTATTTTATCAGTTTTAGTATAAGCAAAGTAGACTCCATGCCCAATGGAACACTAGGAAATTTTGGCTAATTTGTTTTCTACAGGAAAGGCATTGCTCTGAAAGTTCTTGAGACCTCACAGGGAGGATCTCATCCCCAGAAGGAGCCAATGTTAGCACTGCTATACAAGGGGATAAAAAAGGATCCATGCATGCTGTTGAAATCTCCAAGTTTGGGTTAAAGGCCTTCCACCGATCAAAACCATCACAAGAGGAAAGCCCTTGGGAAGGCGGAAATACACTATCGAGAGGTGGAAATACCCCAAAAACCATGTAAAAATCAAAGTTGCAGGCATAAAGGACCGAATTAATCTCAGCCGCTGGATCTGGCCGATCAACGGTCCAGATCGCGTCGGCATATCGCAAGTCGGGGAGGCAGTGGCAGCGACATGATACATCACCGATGAGCGATCGCCGATATCGCTATCGGCGTATCGCAATGGAGGACTTACCAAAGGGGCTTTATTATTCATCGACGAGCGATCGCCGATGGGCCGGACTCGACTGTGGTGTTAATTCCTTTGCATAAAATATCGGGTCTGCAGTGACTGGGGCACAAGACTTCGCCGATGAGCGATCGCCGATGGGCCGGACCCGATAACCATACAATGCCCCATCTTATAATATTTCAAATCTGCGCCCGTCGCATTTTCATTATTTTTATGTATTCTCTTTGTATAAAGAAAATACGAAGTAAGCCTGGGCAAGTGCCGATTGCGCTGAATCCCGGACTCGATAGATGATTGAACTAGGCTTGAGGACTTTTAAAGTCAAAATGAAGCAGAAATGGGCGGGATTTAGCAGTGTTGCAGCGTTTTCGCCGTTTATGACCCAAACAGACACAATAACAGAAAAGAAACATTCACAGCTATTGTCTGAAAGGGACCGATGCAGGGATTTCATAAGAACGACAGCCACTCCATTGCAAGTTCAGGCGCCAAGCCATCCGTAGCTGAGTCTTGCAGTCATGATACACACCAGAGGAAGGATTCGGCGGAGAGATAGCGGCCGGCAAATAGAGCCCAGAAAGGGAAGGAGAAGGACCGCTGTGCACCACAACCCAATTCAAATGAAATCATGGAGCACTAACAATCCTGCCAGCGCAACAGTCATCCTAACAAACATGATTGTGAGACATCTTTGGCACGAGAGAGCTCCTAGGCACCATAGCAGGCCACCCAAAATATCTGAAAGCGGTTACTCTTCTGTCAGAAGATGGAAATCGCCAAGCCATGCTTGCCGATTAAGAGAATCAAATGGTTATGGGACAGATCAGACAAGTCTAAGACTCCGAGCCTTCTAGAGAGCTCAGGAGCATTGTAAAGGGCCTATAAAAGGCAAAAAACTAAATGTAACAAGGGTTCAACTTTTGGAGATTATTCCTCCCCTGTTTTCTCAAGCTTCTCATCTGCAGTATTTAGTAATACAAGCTTCTTTTGCTGCTACATGTTTAATGTCCATTTCTCTTCTGTTCTATGCTTGCACTTGAATAGTTTGTTCAGGTTTTCTGTGTGTTTAAGGCCAGATAACTATCATCTTATCTCTGCTTTGATATACTAGATTTGCAAGCTTCTTCGCTGCCTATGGCTAGCCATTTATATGTGTGATTATATGTGCATCTGCCAGTATAGTCAGTGAGTTCTTTTATTGCATGTAACTAACCATTCATATAGGTCCATGTATGCTATCTGCCGGCATAGTCAGTGTTCTCCATCTATCCATTAATCTACAAACTATTGAGCATTAGCAGTCTAAAGCCTTGTGTTGTTGGGGGTGTTCATGCATGTCTTGAGTGTGAATAGAGCTGGAATGGTTATTCGACTTGATCCAAACCATCTTTCATTCCAATAGTTCAGAGAACAACATTGAAGATTATATGTTACCAAGCATCTCTGATTTACAACCTCAGAGAGTTTCCTGGAGTGATAATAGGTCCAGACATATGTAACTTCAATTACTCATATCTCTCAAATCGGGAAACAAAATCAAATTCCGTAAAACCCCATTTGAGCTAATAGAAAATACTTTCAAATAAGATACTTTACACCTTTTGAAATTCTCTGTGGAGGTTGTGGCACTTGCATGAATTTTGATGAAGATTGTTTCTCTACATTTCATCCATCATTGTGCTTCAAACCCTCATTCTTATGGAGTTGTAACCTGCTCTGATACCACTGATCCGGATCTTGGGGGGAGGCCCTTGAGATCTAAAAATTTGAAATGCTAGAAAAAAGATGAAATCACATAGCAAACAAAAACCACCAAGATTTTTTTTTATTAAAATAGAGAATAACTGTAAAAGCTACATTGTGGTGGATAATTTGTTTTTTCACCAAAATGTGACTTGTTATTATAGCCTTTTTTAGTTATAATACCTTAGGTAAATTCCATTGGTGAATGGATACAATGGGTGGATTCCACTTATAAAACCATGTGTGGATGCCATTTACAATACTATGGGTAAATACCATGGGTGGATGCCACTTATAATACCATGGGTAAATTCCATGGGTGGATAAATACCATTGGTGGATGAATACCATGGGTGTATGCCACTTTCCATTCGGATCAAGAGCATGGGTTTCATTCTCAAGGTATTTTATTTTATAGGTCAAGTGCCCATTGAGTGCTTCTAGGCTTTGTCCTATGTGAAGAAGTCAAAAGAGTCATTGTCATAAGTTGAAGACCCCTTCGGGCACATTGTAACTTGTAAAGAAAATTATTTTTGTCCTTAAAAGTGTCAAAATACCCCCCAAGATCAAGTCGGCCTAGCAGCTGGAAAGGTAGCCTACTTTGAGGAGCCACGCCCACCTTTGAGAAGCCTATATAAAGGAGGAAACTCGACCTCCTTGGAACACATTCATCTCTCACTCATTCAAGCGAAGGAAGAAGAGGAAGAGGATGAAGAAGATTTGGTTTTGGGCTAATTCTCTCTCACAAGTGTGAAGGAAAGCTGGGGTTTCTGCAACAAATCTAGGGTTTTCCTCTACAAGTTCGATCTTGAAGAAGAGAAGACAAGAAGGTTATAAGAAGGCATCCTCAAGCTCCAGAATTCAAAGAAAGAAAAAAAAATTCTAAGAAAGTCATGGGAGGCTAAAAGAAGCTCACATGTGTGGAAGCAACAACTACAGGAGCGACAAAAATTTCAAGTTTGTGGTGGAGGTCGAAATTCTGTAGTTGGAGGTCGAAGTTGTGTTGCTGGAAGAGATTTGACTGGGTTTTACTTGGACAAGGAAAGCACATTATCCGGAAAGGTTGTACTTGGTCTTGGAGAGTATTGGTCTTGGTCTAAAGGTCTTGGAATCCATCAATGGAAGAATCTATAAGGAAGAGAAGAGATTTTCAGGTTTTCCTCTCATGTGGAGAGGATTTGGCCCTGAATTGCATCCTATATTATGTTTTCTTGTTCTTCTTGTTTTGGTAGTTGTTTGATGATACACAAACATAATAATAATAAGTGAAACTAATAAGTAAGATAAGTAAAGAAACATCACAAGCAGTTATCAAAGAATGAGAAACCACTCTAATAATTTCCCTTTAGATTTCTCAACATCAAGGACATGAGGAAAAAATGTAAAAGAAATAAAAGAAAATGAAAGAAAATCCACTTCAACAAGTGGGGAAGAGTAAGAGACAAGAAAATGATAAAAATAGTAAAAGAATATGCATGCAAGGAAAAAAAAAAAAAAAAAAGAAAAGAAAAGAAAATGAGAGAGAGAACATTCTAGCATGGACACTCTTTACGGAAAAGAGAGGAAGGAGAGGAGAACATTAGAGAAATTGGATACAAGCAAGAGACAAGCATGAGGAATTCAAGTGACAACCAAGAAGAAGGTTTGAATAGTAACTAGCAAGGACAACAAAGAACATAGGAAAGAGTAGTCAGCAGGAGGAGTTTTGCTGGTAACAATATGCATGTTTGATTATCTTGTTGGGATTTGAATGCATGGTTCATGCATTGGTTTGTTGGTAGTTTTTTTTGTCATTGGCATGGAGATTTGCCTAGATTGATAGTCATGTACAACCTTGCCTTATGCCATTTCCTAGATAGCCATGAGGTAGTGGATTCCCTATTTGGTTGAACTGTGTATGTCAATAGATTTTTTATCCTAGTTGAGGTGGTCTTAGGAAAATCCCAAGGGTTGAGGGTGGAGATGGTTTTCTCCTGGTGAACCCTTTGACAGGTGGGTGGAGATAGGAAAAAATTCTCTGGGTATGGTAAAGAAAATCTGAGGCATCCAAGCTTGTATTGGTTTTGGTGATTACATAGTGTTAGGTGAAATCACTGTGGTTTGAAGGGGGAGGTGGTTTTCCTTTGGATCCCCCATTTGGTTATGCTTTGGTTTATCCCATGTAATCCCAAATTCAAGCTTGGAATATGGCACGGGAGTGATTGGGTAGAAAGAAAGAATTGCTTCAGCTTAATCTATGGTCGGGTGGAACGTGGAAGTCCTTGACTTGGTTGGTACTATGCATATGTTAATATGTGTTATTCTTTAATGAAGATTAATGATCACAAGTTTTGGTTTAATGTGTTGAATTATGTGAGTGGTTTGACATGGCTCCATTACTAATTAAGTGTATGTTACATGTATAATGTATTTCTTATTATATGAAGTGCTCTTGTTATTGATCTGTTTTGTGGTTTGACAAGATCTTGGATAATTTATATGAATGCATGACCTTATCTGTATTTTATTGCAACTAGTATGAAAGGGCAGCAATCCTTCTTGATGAACATCTGATGAAACTAATGAAAACAGTGAGAAAACTATGCATTCATGACCTACAGGTACCATAGTCACAAAGTGTTTGTAAAAATGAATGTTATGTGCTAGACAAGTATGAGTCACAACAGAGCATAAGAACATAGCATGAAGACTTATACATACTGCTGATTGAGTTTTGGAAAAGTATGCGCAATTGGCTTGAATGTAGGCCCTAAAATTCAGAAAAAAAATTTGTGGCCGCACTGCTAGAATTGGGAAATTTCGGCCATAGGCGCGCTGAGGATGGGTTATGCATACGGCTAGAAGCCTCTGGCCGCACTGACAGGAATGCATGCATGCAACTGAGAAGTAAATTAGGTAAAGGAGTAGTCTAAGCTCAGGGAAAATGATCAGGAGGTAAAGATAGGTTGATAACAATGTGACCATGTGTCTCATGGTGTTTGTAGTCAATTCTGAACATGTGGACCCCATTTCCATAACTGCATCTTGGATGTTGGGTCATACATAACAACTCTCAGCTCATGTTTACCTAGGTAAGCAAGACAAGTGGGTAAATGTGGGGTGAGGTGTTACATTTTTTATAGGGTTTGGATCTGATGTGGATATGTTTACTTTGTTTTTGTTATGGTATATGGGGATTACGACTAGCTTGACTTCATAAGGATTTTATGCCATGCTACTTATGTATTCTCAATTTTTGAAATGGAATACAAAGTGTCTTTATCAAACAAAATAAACAAAAACTTTTGTATACAACATGATATATATAAGATAATTTAATCTTAACTTCAACATTCTTCACAATACTAGCAGTTTTAAGTTGAATTATGTGTATGAATAAATTTTGTATACAACATAATATCCATTCTAATCTTAACTTCAACATTCTTCACACTACTCATAGTTATAAATTCAATTCTATGTTTAAAAAAAAGGATAAAATAACTAATTAATATTTAAGTAATTTTAATTAAATATTGATAAAAAATAAATTAAATTTACAAAAAATGATAAAATAATTAATTAATATTTTTAAATTTTTTGATTAAACATTATTAAAAAATAATATATATATATATATATCTATATATATATATATATATATATATATATATATAAAATTATACTATAATTAAATTTTATTTAAAAAAAATTTAGAAAAAAATAAACATAATAAATTAAAATTCACACACATGATAACAATGTGATCATGTGTCTCATGGTGTTTGTAGTCAATTATGACATGTGGACCCCATTTCCATAATTGTATCTTGGAAGTTGGGTCATACATAACAACTCTCAGCTCATGTTTACCTTGGTAAACAAGACAAGTGGGTAAATGTGGGGTGAGGTGTTACATTTTGGTGTTACATTTTTTTTTATAGGGTTTGGATCTGATGTGGATATGTTTAATTTGTTTTTTTTCTGGTATATGGGGATTACGACTAGCTTGACTTCATAAGGATTTTATGCCATGTTACTTATGTAATTCTCAATTTTTGAAATGGAATACAAAGTGTCTTTATCAACCAAACAAAAATAAAAAACTTTTGTATACAACATAATATATATAAGATGATTTAATCTTAACTTCAAGATTCTTCACAATACTAGCACTTTTAAGTTGATTTATGTGTATAAATAACTTTTGTATACAACATAATATCTATTCTAATCTTAACTTCAACATTCTTCACACTATGTAAATTCAATTCTATGTTTTAGAAAAAGGATAAAATAACTAATTAATATTTAAATAATTTTTAATTAAATATTAATAAAAAATAAATTAAATTTATAAAAAATGATAAAATAATTAATTAATATTTTTAAATTTCTTAATTAAATATTATTAAAAAATAATATATATATATATATATATATAAAACATATTGCCGAAATTATACAATAAAATTATCCTATAATTAAATTTTTATTTAAAAAAATTTCAGAAAAACATAAACATAATAAAATTTTATAATAAATTATAATTCATACTAAAATTTTATCACATTCTAAATCAATACAAATGATCAAAACATTAATTAAAATTAAAATTCTAAATCATTGAATGTCGCTATTTGTTTCATCATTTTAACAATAAAACCAAAAAAAATAACAAAATCTAATCTAAAACGCACTCAAATAAATGAAATTAAATGTTAAAATCAGCATATATCTGGAAAAAACCCTAACACCTGTCCTGTGCAATCTCAGTCACCATTTGAACAATAATTCATAATCATAACTGTGCCTAGAAGCCATGGAAGTGTAAGCTTCCGTGGAATGTAAACAAGCTTGACCAACTTGTGTAGAAAGAGACACAAATTGGGTTCAGCCAAACATCAAAGCATTTATCAAATATAGCTTCTACTTTTGTTCAGCTCTTATATAAAACAAAGCTTCTGAGTCTAAGACTAAATTTGCAGGTACATTAACGAGTTGAAATGATCAATGGGATCAATAGGAATATGTACATCTGAACCAGATGGTATATATATTTAGTATATCACCACAGATGAAGTACAACAATTGTTGGAGCATCTTCAACCTGCAAACAGCTGGGCAATATGAAGCAGGTGTCCATGGAGGTCCAGAGGGGATGAAAAGAAAGGGTTGTGGTCAGTATCCATGCTAAAGACCTTATCAGGAGGCCACCTCTTGATCATGGCTTCCTGTTTATCCAACTGTAACACTCTGTCCTGCAAGGTCTTTATATAAACTCTTGGAACCTTCATAAATTCTTCTGAGGTTGCAGTAAAAGTAGCTGCCCGGATTGCCAGAAATGGTGTTGGTCTTATCAGCAGTGAGGCCAGAGCAGCATCCTGTAATTTGAATATACCCACATCGATATTAATGAAAAAAATAGTTATTGGGTTTCAAGTGGACTCTATATATCCAGTTGGGTTTTAGGTTTTTGTGGAAATCACAGGCTAATGATTGAAAACTGCATAAATTGAGATGGGTTATCCTTTTTCAAAAAAGCCACAGGCCTTAATTACCAGAGAAATTAGGGAGTTATTTTGTTGTGCTGATTCTGATAGATTTTATACCTCGGGTGGGCTGAGGTGATATAGAATTTCTTGTTGGAATTCTCTGCGTACCATTGTGATTTTTGGTGGGTATTCTGATCCAAGGCCATGGTAGATTTCATATAACAGGTCTGGAGTTCCCTGCACAGATCGAATTGAAAAGTTTTCATTTCCCGTATCTAACAAAGAAATACACACAGATATAAAACTGGGTGTAAGCATATGAAACATTGGAGATTTGTTACCATTCAATTCAGTTGGCACAGAGCAAAAACTGTATATATAGTATTAAAAATCTGCATAAATGTTTCATATGCTTAGACCCAGTTTCATACAAAATATACAGCAAAACCTGCATATAAAAAACCAAGGCGGGTCTTTAAAATCATCTCTGAAGCTCAGATCACAACATTAATTAACAGTAATTGCTTTGGATTCATAAGGTCAACAACCTGCTGGACATCTTGGTCTGTACAAAACCCATGAGACAGCATGGTGGCAGCAACATAAACTGCAGCAGCAATCTTATGGCCAAACACATGGATTGCATGGGTTAAGCACAGTCCTGCAGCACTGTGGCCAACCAGCATAACCTACATCAAACAAACAACAGATAAATATGCCAAATAACTGAACTAACAATTTACATGGCAACTGAACTAACTTCACTGTCATGAGCACTTGAATCCATTTACATGGCAACTGAACTAACTTCACTGTCCTGAGCTATTGAATCCATGGTGATTGCAAACCTTCTGCGAGAGAGGTATTTGTGAGAGTATGTTCATCAGAGGCCTGTCGTAATCCTCGAAGGACGTGATTGAATTTGGATCCACAGTGTTCAGGCCTGATCCTGTGAGATCCATGGCGGTGACCTTATGCCCAGAGTTTTGCAGAAGATGGATGATCTTATACCAGCACCAAGCTCCATGACCTGCACCATGTATCAGCACAATGTGGAATTTGCCATATTGAGGGTTATGGCAGTCATTTCCCATTGCAACCATAAAGGTTCTCCTTGTTCCCTTGGTTTTGGTCATAATGATCCTATTAGGGTCGGGCTTTCTGGCTCTTTATAGCGAGGGAAGAAAAGATAAAATGTAAGATGGGTTCTGTAATGATTGGCTAGATTGCTTGGTCATATTCCGAGTCAAGTAGAATTGATCTGTCATGACGGAGTCAAAAGTTGGGAATCTGGCCTGGTTCAGGATTAAGGCGCAAGTTGGATAATTTGTTTATTGGGAGAGGTCTAGGTTGTGTTAAAACAATGACTGAGAAGGAGAAAGTTATGAATTAAAAACCAAGGATAACGTTGATATATTTACTGTGGTCTTGAATGTAATCGTATAATAAAAAGTTGATTGATTAGTTCAAAGTGAATTTGATTTATTGACCCAGCCATATCAATACCTCAACATACATACTCAGTTTCTTAATTCCGTGATATTGAGATCACTGGCTTCCTAACTGTAATGATTTTTGTAACTGCAAAAAGTATAAAAATAGCTGTAATGATTTTTGTAACTGTAAAAAAGTATAAAAATAGTTGGAATCTTTGAGACTCTAATGAGGGGATTGGTGATATGGCTCCTAATCGTACACATGGGTGTACAAGTTTTGTAACTTAAAACTGGACTTCACCAAAAAAAATATAAAAATAGTTGGCAGCCTTTCAGATTGACAGAGGAGATTGGCGATAAACATGAGATATAGTTGACTTTGGTTATGTTTTGGATTTGAATAAGCCATCTTTTTTTCTTATTCCAAGATTTCTACAAGCCGCCGTTGTTCTCTTTCAAAGGTTTTATTTTCTAGATGTGCATTATCAAATTTATTTCTCAATCATTAGGTGAACCAGATAAGCGGATGTCATGGCTGGAACAGTTAATTGGGAGCTGCTTTTTCCATTTTTTTTGATTTTCTGGTTTTATTTCCTTATGTGGATGGAGATGGTTAGTTATGAGGTTTGAACGCGTTCATATTTTGCTACAATTGCTTCCAATAAAATGGCCATCAATCTAACTTTCCAACTCGATAATAATCATACAGAACCTTCCCTGCCTGCACCCTAGCTTAGTCCCTGGGATGAGGTCTGAGCCGGATAATAAGACAAAATTTACTAGTGACAAGTAGATTAGTTAGTTTGGGTGGGGTTTAGTTCCAGTTAAGTTGTAGGTCCAAATTTCTTAAAGAGCGGTTGAGGATGCAAGTTATTTTGGAGGAATTAAATTTCCCAATAGGTATAAAAATCACATTGTTGGTGGATCAGTATTCTTCCATTCAATAAACTGGCTAAGTCACTTGGGAGGAATTAAACTTTCCAAAGGTATAAAGGATCAGCCTTTTTCTATCCAATAAACTGGCTAACCCAGGCCTAGGCCATAAAAACTTTCCCTCAACAAAAATAAAACTTAACTGGCTGTAAACCTATAAAACTTTAAAACATATAATCTTGTCAAAAAATTCAAATACAAAATATGTGTTAATTCCATCCAATAAACTAACTAACCCAAGCCCAGGCTGTAAAAACTTTCCCTCAGTTTACAGCCTGTAATCATATAAAACTTTAAGACCTATAATCTTATAAAAATTTTCAACTACAAAATATATTTAAAAATTTTCAAATACAAAATATATTTAACACATTCAGATTGAATGTGACTTCATCTTATTATTATTATTTTTTAATTATAATAAATTCAATCATCTGAGTTAAAAAACACTGTGAATTAGTAATTCATTGGACAAAAGTTATAGTGAATCCACAATAAGTTGGAATAAGTTGGGGATCCTTATGATGATGGGCGTGATCCTGTTATGCTTGTTGTTTCAGAGCCGGCATCAGTAACAAAGCTAGCAGCAGTATCTATTGAAGCTATTGAAGCACCCCCTCTCCATAATAGTTAAAGCATTAATGAATAAGTGGAAAATTCCAGATCGATATCAAAATGCACCAGTAGCAGTTCGTTTCCCAGATCCTATTGATCCATAACCAGCATCCCTACCTTTTAGAGACCCACCAGTAGTAGATCCAGTCGATTCTTCAGTTGGTTCCTTATGATGATGGGCGTGATCCTGTTATGCTTGTTGTTTCAGAGCCGGCATCAGTAACAAAGCTAGCAGCAGTATCTATTGAAGCTATTGAAGCACCCCCTCTCCATAATAGTTAAAGCATTAATGAATAAGTGGAAAATTCCAGATCGATATCAAAATGCACCAGTAGCAGTTCGTTTCCCAGATCCTATTGATCCATAACCAGCATCCCTACCTTTTAGAGACCCACCAGTAGTAGATCCAGTCGATTCTTCAGTTGGTTCTGCTGTTGATGGAGTTGTATATTTAGCTTATCTTGTCGATTCTGTCGGTTAAGCCCCTTGAAATGGTTCAGTAGATTGAGTAGATTAAGTAGAATATTCAGTAGAAGAAGCAACACCCAGAGCAAAGACTAGATAAGCAGCAGTCAATTATACAGTTGACTCAGTCGATCCAGTACTTGCAACCTCACTAGTAGCACCCCCACTAGTAGCAGCTGTTCCAGATCGAAGAGAAAAATGATGATGAATCAATAATAGTTGAATTAGTAATAGTACTTCCCTAATATTATGCACTTCCAATCGATTCAGTATCTGTGAAGTTACATTGAACATAATAATCTATATTATATTATGCACTCCCAATTGATTAAGTATTTGTAAAGTTATAATGAATATAATAATCTGTATCTTTGAAATTTTGTTGATGGCATGTGGGCAAAGTATTAGCATGGGCGTTGTATGGACGTACTGATATGAGTTGTCGAGCAATACCATTGGTTTATTGGCTAAGTGCATGAGCTCTGTAATGCGACTGACTAAGTGCAAGAGCTCTGTAAAGCGACAGGGTCAGATATGGAAAAGATTTCAACAAAAGATGACCGTTGATAGTGTGGTTCTTGGCAGCTTCTGCAACAATTCTTCAAGTTCAACTGGTACAAATAAGGATGTTCTCTTAAAGGCTAACATGTCCAGATCAGATTCAATGAATAGAGGAGCGTGTTTTCTGAAATTTCCAGTCTTGACCTTCTAGGTTGAATAGAGGGTTGAATGAAATAGGTTGAATAGAGGGTTGAATGAAATAATATGATTGAGATTATGTGGTAAATGTCAAATATAAGTAAATTGATCATGCAGTAAATATTAGACATAAGTTTTGAGATGTTTTTGTGCGAAATTTTTTAATAGATGGTTTATAGTTTTGTTTTTTGATTCATAATTTTTTGGTTTTTGTGATCTATATTGAATTAAGAAAAGTAAAAGTCTTTTAATAGAAATTAAATAAAAGAAATTTTTGATGGACGCGTTTGAACTAACAAGTGAACAAGTGTGATTCATCATCAGTACTAGATGAAGAGCCATATCATGGCAAAGACTTAAATAGATAGCAATGTAAAGACCATAATTTCAAGTAATGGTTAGATTTGAACAATAATACTTAAATTATGGTATTAATTTATTAATATATTAAAAACAAATATTATTAAGTAACGACTACATTATTTTTATTATTGTACAGTGGTTGTGTAGTTTGTAAAATTGAAGTGTTTTAAAAGTTTATCACTCTGTTAAATTAAATTATATATTGAAAATATACATTTTAAAAAACATGAAATTATAATTTTATTTAAATTTGTATCACCAAATTTCAAAAAATATAAGAACATCTAATTGTGCCTAGAAGTGCTCTCCAACTTAGTATAGAAGAGATGTTGTATGTCATGTAAACATTAGTGGTTTTAGCACTCAACATGGTTTTTCCCATGGTATTTTTAACCCAACATAGTTTTTCCATGGTATTTTTATCCCATGGTATTCTTCTCTAATGTATCATATTTAAAACCATAATAGTAAAATGAGTTGGAGAGAGTTGAAAGAGTGGGGTTGGGGTGGCTAACCCTAGTTGCTCCGACCCTAGTTCATGTCTCCCATTCTCTTCTTTGTCGTGTATCTTTTTTCTTATAGGTTATGATGCTAGCTCGTGGATGTCGTCGTGTCATTGCTTGATCATGTGTGGGTACAATTAAGGGGGCAGAGCTATTTGGCTCTTTCTTGTGCCTTTTCCTACCAGGGTTAGTTGTCGTCACTTGGAATAGGCTTTTTGCGGTGGATTTTGTTTGTTGTAGGTGGACATACATATTTGCAGTGGCTTCTCAACTTCATCGGTGTTGTCGTTGTCACGTGTCCACTCTTCTTTCTTTTGGGCCATGTCATAGCTTCTTCCTGTCACTTTCCATATTATCTAGTGGTTGACTTCTTAGTTCTCTACAAGGTATCCATGTGAGTTCTCACTTGGCTATGTGGCCTAGTTCATTTCTTTTCAACAACCTAGTTTTGGGTCACATTTTTGAGCCTTTAGGGTGGTTTGTACCCTTTTTTTTAAAAGTTTATTTTCTCTTGATATTGGGTTTTCTACACTGAGATTTGCCACTTGTTGTGGTGTGGGGTTCTTACTCAGTCTTCTTGTATTTTATGATCTGTTGTGCAGCAATGGCCCAATTATTTTTGTGTTGATTTTGCTTCCTTTTGGGATTTTGTGAGCTTGCGTGCCCTAGGTTCTACTTTCGGGTTTGCCTGTCTTATTTTTCTATGGTTTTCTTTGCTCTGTATCTGGGGTTTGTTGTCCATATTGTTTCTCTTCCATAACCTTTTTGACATTTGTTTGCCTCCTATATCAAACTTGTATTGCTCAAATCTGCATACACAAATGGTGTGTCTACAAAATGCAATGTGCTTACATAATAAAAAAAACCTTTGTTTTTCTTTGGAAAAAAATAAAAGTAAAATGAGTTAAAGAATATGCAGAAGAGTTAATTTACCACTTTAAATTCAATTACTAGCTAACTACATATGTGAAAATGTTCTACATTTTAAACCAATAAAAAAATTAAAACATTTTTGGATATATAAATATATATTTTAAAGAAATTTTATAAAATTCTTTTAAATATAAAATGGAAAACAGTTTATGCACAAATATCATAATAGCTTGAATAAAAACTAATAACTAAATACAACAGATTTATCTTAATTCCTAATATACTAAGTGCCGAAAATACTAAGTGCCGAAAGATCAAATATCTTTTCACTCTAAAATCTAAAATAGGTTTGCACTTCAAGAAACACCTCAAAAGATTTAATCCCTCTTGAACACTGTTATATCCAAAATTAAGATAGATCTAAACTAGTAATTAAACTACACCTATAATAAATGATATTTAATATAAAAATTACACTATTTAAACACCATAAGAAATTGTGAGTAACCGACCTCCACCTATGATAATTAACATTTAATTTTAAAAAAAGCACTCTATTTAAGCACAATAAGAAATTGTTATTAACTTTTATATTTAAACACCATAAGAAATTTTTACTAATTTTTATATTTAAACACAATAAGAAATTGTTACTAATTTTTAAATGAATTTCCCCAATGGGGGCGACTGTCCTCGTCATAGCCCCTTCACAGAGAATGATTAACATACTCAATTGTGGAATGGCACACAAGTTGGTTGGTCTAGGAGTGAGAGCCAAGCCCTCCATCTGTCATATCCTCGTCCTTATGTGGCATATTCTTGTTTCTTTGTTTAGGGCTTACCTGCCTAGGTCTTGTCAGAATAAATGCAGGACGGTGGTTGCAAGTTTTATGGAGTACGACATTCATTTTTCTCTTCCTTCGTAGATATCACCAGTTGTAATGAAAACGCTCTTTCATGGTGGATTGGCTGGGGGTGGTGGAGATCCTGACATAGTGCTCACAAAGCTCATTCATGAGTGTATCATTGATGGGTTCTTTGTGCTTGTTAAAAAACATGTCATGGTGTACACTTTTCCCATCATGAATTTAGAATACATTCACTTCTCCCTTCATTGACTCAACCCCATCATGCTCGTGCCCCATTATATATGCTTGAGAAATCTAGTAGGGTGGTGACATAGTTATGCACTTCATATTGTGGAAAAAGGTCTCAAATTGTCGTGTAGTTCCTGGTCATTTCGGATGGTTTATTGGTGGGCCTATTCTAGGCACACGGGAGGTTTGTCTTTGCACTCTTAACTTTCCTCTTACAAGTTTTGTTCATGTTTTCAACTTAACACCTTGTGGATTCTTCTTTATAGTCCCAAGAATTTAACTATTCTTCAATGTTCTTTGTGCTTTTTTTACACAATATGGGTGTCAGTCCATGTTTTGAATTGGTGGTCATATTATTGTCTTCGTCAAATCAAGTCTCAAATACTGCCAGAATTTATTTTCACTGCTCAGTATTAGTTTGTGGAGTTTGGCACTTCAACACCTTCTCAGTTTGGTTTTAATATTATTACACGATCCTCGAGTTGCACAGGCGGTCTTAGGGTATTTGGTATTGAATGGCTCAACACCTCACAAGTTGTGGTTTACAGGTTGGAGGTACACATTGTGTGTTTGTTCAAATTGAGTCCATCTCTTCTCCACTCCCTTACTCTTTATATTCTAGATGAAGTCCTCATCCTTTGGGTGCTTGTTCAACGCATATTGCTAAACCTAGATAATTGTGCATGCCCTTTGTGTTAAGTCAGTTGCCCCATCATCCCTTCCCCTTTCTATTATGCCACAATGTCAAAGACCTAGTCATCATCATGGTGCACCTAACTCCTCTTCCACTCGTCGATGATGCCTATTTGGTTGGGAGTTAGTGGAGAACCACTTTGACTCAGTTCCTCCTAAAGTAAGGAACGAATTTCACCATCTTGAAGCAAAGGATTTCGCTAACCATATCTACTTTTCTGACTCTGATATTGGAGGCAATAGCCTTTAGTGGATCTTGGAATCAGGAAAATTTAGGAAGCAAAGGATTCACTTTCTCAACTCCATATCTCTCCTTAGAAAATTAGATACTTTGCTCCATATGATCATCTATGACAAGTAGGTAGATAACTACAAACTCTTTGCAGGTGAAGAGGATCTCAAGCGAATGCTATGCAACATTCACTACAATTTGGACAACATAGTGGCTAGACTAATGAGCGTAGTGTTGCGGGTGAGACCACCCTAGGGCTTTGGGTTGATAACCCCAATAGAGCATAGGGCAAACCACACCAAGAAATGCTCAGGCAATCAACCTAAATGCTTATTCAATTGAACTGTGCAGGAGTGTCCTTACCCAAATGTCCTACGTTTGGGTAGATCCCGCAGGGTGAAAACTCTCAAGTTCTCCTGATGTTCTTGAAACCTGAAAATTATTCAAATGGAACATATACAACAGTAGAAACATAAAGCATGTTCATGACATGAACCTTTAATCATATAAATGAATGACCAATTATACATCAATATAAAATTCATAAACGAATTACAACATAATTTGATGGATAAACACATTTAATATTAGAAACAGAACAACATTACTTTTATTGAAGTTAGCCACAAGTAAAGTGGAGAAATACGACCTGAGTCCTTCTCCGGCTCCAAGAGGAACCATCGTCCAGATTTGTCCTTTCCCGGCCTTCAACAATCTTCCTCCATCACCAATACAAGGATATCTCAAGCAAGATGAAGGATATCTATAAAAAGAAAACAAGGGTTTCCTCAAGCTTTGTCGAGTGCAGGAGGCACATGGATTCATCAGACTTGATTAGGGATAATCTCACTATAGTATCAATATCTCCTCTCTCCTCCTTTAAGGCCTTCCCATGGAGGTTTATTTATACTTCTCCAAATCAGTGAATTGTGCAGGAGTGTCCTTACCTAGATGTCCTACATTTGGGTATATCCTGCAGGGTGAACGCTCTCAGCTTCTCCTGATGTTCTTGAAACCTGAAAATTATTCAAATGGAACATATATAGTAGTAGAAACATAAAGCATGTTCATGACATGAACCTTTAATCATATAAATGAATGACCAATTATACATCAATATAAAATTCATAAACGAATTACAACATAATTTGATGGATAAACACATTTCATATTGGAAACAGAACAAAATTCCTTTTATTGAAGTTAGCTACAAGTAGAGTGGAGAAATAAACCTCAGTCATTATCCGGCTCCAAGAGGAACCGTCGTCCAGATCCATCCTTTCCCGACCTTCAACAATCTTCCTCCGTCACCAATACAAGGATATCTCAAGCAAGATGAAGGATATCTATAAAAAGGAAACAAGGGTTTCCTCAAGCTTTGTGGAGTGCAGGAGGCATAGGGATTCATCAGACTCGATCAGGGATAATCTCACTATAGTATCAATATCTCCTCTCTCCTCCTTTAAGGCCTTCCAATGGAGGTTTATTTAGACTTCTCCAAATTAGTTTTTGAAGTTGGGAAACATTTGGGCCACGAGCAATAGAAGGTGAGTAACAAGTAAAACCCATGAACTCCGCCTGAAATAAAGGAAATTTAAATTTTTAATGTGTTTTACCATATATACGCGGGTTGGGTATATGTTGACTCTCGTGTACACACTTTTATCACAAGGAAAAGTAGCGTATAGGGAATAAAACATTGCTTTTTAGATTTTGGACCAAGTGTAGAGGGAAGGGTTGCCCTAGGCCATAATCAGAGCATCAGATCTACCAAGAGTGGAAAATGGTGCTATAACAGATGCCCCCTAATATATGAGGTCAGAAGGGGTACATGATGACCGAAATGTATTAAGTGTATAGAAGCAATCATGTCGAGACCGAGGAGGAGTTCACTATAATTCATCCTGCCAAGCCAGAAAAAAGGACTAGAAATAAACTACTGTCTGAGGCGGGCATACTCATGCTCAGAAATAGTAAATCATGTCTGCATGTCAAGTACAAAAACGGATCTAATATGCATACAAGTATAAAGGAACTGCAAATACATAATGGATCATTTGATCACAATCAAGAAAGTGCATGTCTGAATATCACATATAAAGAGATGATCAATGATGCTGAAGTATGAAACTAATCACTGAAGTCAAGAAACTAATCCAAATAGTACCAAGTGAACATGATGGAATAAATGGTACTACACTACAACTTGGGTGCTAGCATATAAGATGTCGCTGTAAGGAACTGCAACATATAAGGTGGATGGCATCAACTAGCAGGAACAAGAACAACTGGCAAGTGAACCAAGACATGCTGATGCAAACCTGAGGTCTTCACCGTCCGCCATGGTACATTTCTACATAATCGGAATGAATGATCTGAAGTCGACCATGTGAGAAATCATTTGATTACTAGTCATTAATGTATACCGTTAAAAAACACAAGGCTACTCACTGATAATGATGATGAGAGTCAAGGTACCCAGTACAATCTAACAAATGTGAATAAATGAGTTGCAGTCGAACACTTGCAATAATCTATCAATTAGGAAACAATGATGTTTGCCCACTGACAATAGCAAAGGAATATGCCACTGATGATTGAAAACCCTAAGGTACTGCCAAATGGACTCTAGATCTCTTTCCCAGAGCAATGAGCCGAAGTCGATGGGAAAATATCCACTAGAAGGAAGGCATTAAGGCATCCTTCATCAATATAGCATGAGTGTAACCTATAGGCGAATAATGTGGAAGGAATCAAACAAACAAAGATGTAGTAACCCAACTGAAGCACATTTCCGGCGTACACAAGATGTGGCTAGCACACGATAGAAACCCTCTAAACCAACCAATAATGAAAGCTAACATAGAGGCGAGGAATCCACCAATAGGGTCAAATGGAAACTAAGGCACTGCACGAATCCCAATGTGTGATAATGAAAGTTGATGTCAAACACAAGGGAAACCACTCAGATACTTATCGATGTTGAGCACAAGGTGACCTATCAATAATGAAAATAGGGCCAGGGTGCGGCTCTAGATCTACCCTCAGAGCAATTTGTCGTAGTTGATAAGAGCAAGACCCACCAGCAAGAAGTCAATGGAGACCTTCTCAAATCGGCACGAGCAAAGGACCAATAAAAATGATGTGATAATGAACATGATGCTGACAACTAGGGATGGCCGACTGAAAAATAGGTCAAGAGACACTGTAGAAAGGCCGACTCAGGTTTACTTCCCTTGAACAAAAGCACGACTCAACTGTGACTATATGGTAGCATATGATAACTTTGTATAAGTTTGTCATGCAGGAGGCATAAGAAAAATCTCCATATGATTGGAAGAGGTAGCCAATTGGAGGAGTACTGGCTCAATAACAAGGTTAAGGCTCTCCAAGTCTGGAAGGAAGGGTTTCCCTAGGCCATAATCATAACATCAGATCTACGAAGAGTGGCAAATGGTGCTATAACAGGTAGAGACGCTTGTGGTTTCAAATTCCAGCATAGAGTCTAATGATAAATAGGAAGCACCAACAATTATCAATGCTTCTATTCAAAACTCTCACTTGCAAAACTCCTCTCCACTATCTTTGGTCATCATTTTTGATTGATGGTTTCTCATTACTAGTTTTGCTCTCATCCTCACAGTGGGTCCTTGGCACAACATTATGGCATAATGTTTGATTTTGGTTCTCTCCCTCCAAATGTAGTTCTACATGACACCTCCTGACTCAATTTTCTCCTAGGTGTGTTTTGGATGTACCTTCATGGTTTTCATTATGTTGGCATATCACTAGCAGGCTTGGCTTTATCATTTTCTAGTTTTTTATGTTTCTATACTATGTAAAATCTCAAGGTAACAATGCTCAATCCTAGTCTATATGTAATTGAAGCTTTGTCTCTTGCATAATTTAGAATTTTGTTCCTAGATCTCAATAGCAGTTGTGGAGTATGTTGTGTACCCTTGGTCGCAGTTACTGCCTCCCAGGGTCTTTCTTTTGGAAAGTCTGATCAATTATCCATGTAAACTCTTTTTGACTTAATGGAAAATCTTTGACAAAGCTTACCAAAAAAAAGTGAATTATATGTAAAGACATTTTTTTTTATTTTTTTATTTTATTTAATTAATTAATTAATTTTTTATTTTTTAATCTTTAATTTTAATTTTTAATCTTTAATTTTAATTTTTTTTTCCATGGTTTTCAAACTCTTTTATTAAATGATGAGCATTTTATACATTTAAATTTCCATTTTTTAATTGAGAAATTAAAAATTTTTGGGTTGCACCATTTTATTTTTTTTAAAAGTGTATTTTTCATGATCTTGCGTGTTTATATATATATATATATATATATATATATATATATATATATATATATATATATATATTGCAATTTTAGTGTCCAATCGAAAATGGGTCAAGTTGTTTGAGGCTAAGATCTTAAAATAGCTATATTTTTAGCCTTTAAAAAAAATTGCTCAAAGTAGAATAACTCTTTGATTTAGGTGTTGATTTTTAAGAAGAAGAAAAATTAGCTATGATATTTGGATCATAATGTCATGGTTGAAAAATATTAAAATTTTAAGACTTCTAGTAATTGTGATATTTTATTTTAATTCCATGGTTAAAAATGTCATAATTTTAAGTTCTTTTCACAATCATGCTATTTGATATTTAGCACCATTGTTGGAAATTAATGGAATTTTAAGGTTTTCCATGCTTGATGATCTCGTGTTTAATGACATGGTTGAAAAATGTTAGAATTTTAACCTTAAAAAAAGGGTGATGCAACATCACCAATTTTCGATTTTAGAGCATTTTTCATGTTTTTTGCACAAAAATATCAGTTTTTTGGGCTAGTGTTCCCATTTTGATATTATAGTTCTTGTTAAGTTGGTTACATTATTTAACACCCAACTTATATTGATAAACAAAATAGCAAAATATTGTAGAACACAAGCTGGCTAGAATGATAGTAGTTATCTCTTAAGAGAGAGATTGCCGCTACACGCATTCTCCAAAGTTGTTACAAGAGGTCGAAATAATTGATTTTTAACATAAAGAAAGAACCCTAGAGGTCCAAAATCCTACCCCTAGAAGATGAAGTGCTAAAAGGTTTGCTCTGGCCCCTGGGTGGTTAGTCGATACATCAATTTCCAAGGGACACAACTTTTGCATACACTCTGTTTGAGGCACATAATAGCTTGTTGGAAAGGACTATCTAAGGATCAAAACTTTTGGCTAGGGCTAGGGTATTTTATGGAAACCCCTGGCCCTTGAATTGCCAAAAAACATCGTTTAGGGCCTTAGAACAATCTCAAAAGTTTTAAACCCAAAAACCATGGAAAAATTGTGAAGAAGATAGAGAGTCATTGAGTCAATGGAAGAGGTGGGTGACCACCAATATCCATATGTAATTTTCCTCCCCTTTCAAGAAGTAATGGGATCCATTGATACAAATTCTCTCATCAAATGGGGAAACTTCTGTTGAATTTGGCTCCTAGTGAGCCACTTTCCTTTGTGAAGAAGTGTGTTGCTGGCAGGTATCCTTTGTCTTGGTGTCCATGATCTGATCCATTATAACCTATGTAATATAGCCAGGATTGAGTTTTTTGGGGTCCAATTACTCCAATACCTCTGAGGTGTCCAACAAAGGTGGAAAATATGGTCAAAGTAGCTCCACATTAAATACTAGGTGCAAGCTAAGGAAAGGGAAAATATTTAATTCAAAAGTGTTTTCACCCACAACCATTGTAATTGTGTAAGGCCCATATCGAAGTGGTTTAAGCTTCCTATGGTGGTCTATGAGGCACTCTTTCTATAAATGCAACCACACCTTGTCTCCAACTTGAAACTCATGTGCAAGTTTGCAACCCTATGCTGGCCATGTTGCTACTTGTACTTATCATTGGATTTCTATAAGATATCGTGAACATGTTATTGGGGTTGTTGGATATATTTAACAAATTTTAATACTCTATCATCCTTTACCTAAGCATGGAAGGAATCTACTAGTGAATATGCAATGTGCATAGCTTTATAAATTAGAGACAATGGTTGGAACCCCAAACACACCTAAAAAGGATTATGGCCAATAGAGTTGTGGAGTGCTTTGTTATATCTATATTGAATATATGGAAGGCTTCCATCCCATGTACATGGATGTTTGGATTTGTACATGCACAAGATATGCAAAATCATATTATTAGCCACTTATATTTGTCCATTTGTTTTGGGATGAAAGGCATTTGCATTGGTTAACTTGGTAACCATTAGAAACCATACACTAGACCAGAAGGTACTAAGGACCTTGTTGTCCCTATTTGAAATAATGGTCCAAGGTAGCCCAAAATGAACAAAAACATGCTCAAAGAGGATTTAATAGTGGGTTCAACTATCATACTCTTATTGAATGGTGCCAAAATGACCATCTTAGGGAACCAATTGACAACCACAAACACAGAATTGTTACCATGCTTGGTGGAGGTAAAACTTGACATGCAATCCATGGAAACTGACTTTTAGGGCTTGTCTAGTGTATCTAGAGGAGTGTATAACCCCTACTTCTTGATAGTTTGATTAGAAATGGCATATGCAGTGCCTGAGTTGATGTACCAATGAACATCCCATCAAAGATTTGGATCATATAAATACTTATGAAGTATTGCTCCTATATTCTCCAAACCAAAGTGCCCTGCCACCTGACTATAATTTCCTCCCCAAATCAACTTCCCACGCTCACTTGAAGGAACACAAATGTGGCCCGGGTAACACAAGAGTGCATCCTAGAGGTGGAATTATGGAAGTTGTTTGCCTATGATCAATGTATCGTATGTGGTAATGAAGTCAAAGTCACTATTGTATAATTATTGCCACTCAAAGTTTTCATTCCCACAAGAGTTAAGAACTATGGTTAGTTCCATAACTAGGGTCCAGCTGAGGTATAATTATGTAACATAGTTGGTGTTTCCCTCATGTTTTATGTTTTAGTGGAATTGTTGGAGGCATGTGGACTGTTTCTAATGGTGACAATTTTCTAACTTTCTTTATGTCTACATGAGTTACAAAGGCCTATGATTAGTGTGAATGATTGTTTCCTTCCCAAAAATATAATGATTCCACTATTGGAATTCCTTCATGATGTATTACATCTCCTTGTAATAGGCGATGTATCTTTGAACAATATTACAATGTTTAACTGTGATAGGCCACTAGATGTTTGTTGAGTGAGGACTGCATCAATATCATGGAGTACATCTCCTTGTCATAGGTGGGGTATCTTTGAACAATATCAAGGAGTATCTCACTATGATAGACCACCAAATGTCCTTGCAAAGTGAAGTGTGCATCAATAGCATATTTGTAAGCATATGTCTCAACCTCAAATAGATATTACAAGTTTGGTAGGGTGAGGGTCGGTGCAAAGTAGAGGTAGTGTTTTAAATCCTCGAATGCATTATGTTGTGACTCAAATCACAAAAAATTTTCTTTATTTGCTCCATCGATCACTTGAATTAAGGGCCAAGTGATATGAGAGAAACCCAACATGAATCTTCGGTAGAAGTTAGCAAGGCCCAAGAAGCTATGGAGATCTCTTAGAGTCATTGAGGCTAGGCAAACCTAAATGACTTGGACCTTGGTTGGGTCCACATTCACCCCATGTTTATCCATGATGTATCCCATATATTGTATTCTTTATATGCCAAATGAGCATTTATCTAGATTGGCATATAAATTTTGTTATCACAGGGTGCTTAGGACCTACTAAATGTATTAAAAATGTTATACCTAAGTTTTGCTAAAGATATAATCCCTTTGCAAATCCCTAAGCATCATCTCTCCAAAAAGTCTGAGAGTTTTTTGACATTCCTTAAATCATTGCTGGAACTGCTGCTGCGCGCGCGTCTGAAGCCTGCGCCTGAGCCAGCCTGCGACTGAGCGATCTGAATCATGGATCCTCCGGATCCGCCTTGTGGGGATCCGGAGCTGCAACGAGCTTTCTCAAACCTGGTGAAATCTCTCCCTCCGTCAAGACCTAGACCAACAATAACAAAATTTGTGAAGAAGCTGGATGTTTTACAGGAAGTTCTTCTGCCCCCGACCATTCCACGCATGGCAGCCATTTCCCTAGCAGAGAAAGGGTTAATCGGGCAATTTACAAGACTATGGCCATCACCCAAGACAGTGCAAAGATGGGTTGAAAGAAATTGGTCGGACAAGATCCAGGGCAAAATATCCATCAGATTCTGTGGTAGAGGATATTTTACCTTTCATTTTGAAACCAAAGAGGATAAAGACCTTATATTCAGAAACGGGCCTTACTTTATGGATTCCAGGGGCCTCTATCTCAACAAATGGACCCCGGATTTCGATCCTGAACTAGATATTCCAAGTGCGGTTCCAGTCTGGGTTAGACTACCTCACCTCCCACTTCACTGCTGGGGGGATGACTCTGTGAAGGCAATAGGGAACGCGGTTGGAAAATATATAGACCGCAATGAACCCAAAGACAACATGCAGGCTTGTGCGCGGATTTGCGTTGAGGTTGATCTGGGCCGAGGACTGCCGGAAGAAATCAAACTGAAAGTAGATGACTGGTGCCATATTCAGCAGCTGGATTACGAGAAAATACCCTTCAAATGCAAGGTATGTCATGAATATGGTCACTTTTCAAATAGATGCCCTAAAATAGTTAATGTTGAACCAGAAGAGCAAGATGGGCAATGGGAAACTGTTAAAAGAAAAAAATCATCCCTTCCCCTCAAGCCTTCGGACTCTGAAGCCCCTGGTCCTTCCCATCAGCACCCTCCCCTCCAACCCTCTTCCCTTCAACATCCCTCTTCCTCCTCCCAGCAGCCCCCCCTTCATCAACCTTCTTCTCCTCCTCGGATTACCGATCCTCCCATCCCTCCATCCTCTAATCCCTTCGCTTCCCTCTCTGAGGAAGAATCAGTGCCTGATTTCCCCTCCTCTGACCCTCCACTCCACCCCTCTCCCCCTCTCATTTCCCACCCCCCCCTGACTCCCCCTCCACCAGGATTACCAGAAGTTCATCAAAGGATCATGGGGCGTCCAGCGATGTTCCAAAGAAACATGGGCCTGGCAGAAAATCAGCCAAACAACAGAGAGAAGAAAGTACCCAGAAAGACATTGCAATGGGCTCTCAGACTCCTATAGAATCCTTTATTCTTGGGCACTCGGATAAAGAAAACAACAACAAAGGCAAAGAGAGGCGAGCACCTCTCCACATAACCAGTAAATCATGATGAAAATACTATCCTGAAACAGCAGGGGATTAGGGCACCCCTCCAAGATAGCAGCCCTCAAGGATTTAACCCAAAGTGAAAACCCCGAAATCGTTCTTATCCAAGAAACAAAGCAAGATCAATCAGAAATTAATAGAGTCCTCAACCAGCAAAAGCGTTACAGTGGATGTGCAAGCGAAGCAAGAGGAACCTCAGGCGGCATTCTAACAATGTGGGACAATAATAAATGGAATTGTAACTCCACCAGAATACACCAGAACTGGATCCATGCTAATCTAGAAAGTAAGACAGGTGGAGCAGCGGTAGTAATCTACAATATATACGCTCCGAATCAGTATAGAGAGAAAGAAATATGCTGGAACACTTTGGAGGCTAGTATAGAAGATGAGCGGGACAACAATCTCATTATTGCAGGGGATTTAAATTTGGTATTGCATGCAAACGAGAAAAGAGGGGGACATTTCAACCCAGATCCTTGAGAAATCGACTTGAGAGTATAATGGAGGAGCAGGACCTTGTAGATATCAGGCCCAAGAATCGAAGATATACCTGGAGAAACAGAAGAATAGGAGTCGGCAATATCATGGAACGCCTTGACAGGTTCCTCATAAGCATAACATATCTGTCCACCTTCACAACAGGCCAGTCAAATATTCTTAATGTCTCTGCCTCTGACCATTATCCAATAACGCTCACTTTGCATAGTCAATGTCAGCTAGGACCTCTCCCCTTCAAATACTGTTCCATATGGAATCGTATCTCTGCAGCAAACGACGTGGTGCGGCAGGCTTGGATACAACATGTGGAAGGCTCCCCAACTTATATCTGGGAAACAAAATTAAAAGATTGGGCAAAGACCAACTACCAAGAGCCTGAGTTGAGCAAAAAGAAACTTAAGCAAGAGCTGGAGGAAGTGCAGCGAAACATTGAAGCCTTTGGGCTGACCCAGCAAGCCAAAGAGAGTGAAATAAAACTATACTCTTAGCTGAGACAAACTACAAACGACGAAGAAACCAAATGGAGATTGAAGTCAAGACAGCTCTGGCTCCAGGAGGGAGACAAAAACACTTCTTACTTTCATAAGCAGGCTACGGTTCGAAAGGCTAGAAACAGAGTGAGCACAATTAAGGATAGTGAAGGGTACAACTACAATACTCAGGAAACCATAAAGGAAGCAGCCACCAATCACTTCAAAAACCTTCTGACTGAGGATAAAGGAGAGGAGGACTACTCAAGTTTGTTACAGCATCTGCCCAAAGGAGTCACACAAGAAATGAACAACAACCTCAAGAAAGAAGTATAAGAAGAAGAAATCCAAAAAGCGATCTGGAGTCTTCACCCGGATAAAGCTCCAGGACCTAATGGGTTTCCAATCATCTTTTACAGAGAGCACTGGCAGCTGATCAAAAAGGATCTCATCAAGATGATACGCTGGGTTTTAAAGAAAGGCAAAATGGGGGGATTCACCAACTCTGCCTATCTAGCCCTAATCCCAAAAGAGAACAGACCTTCCACCTTTTCTAGATTTCGGCCAATATCTCTATGTAACTCAGCATACAAAATAATCACAAAAATCCTGTCATCTAGGCTCAAGCCCCATCTCCAATCTCTGATCTCAGAAAACCAAGGAGGCTTCCTTCCCAATAGGCACATCTCTGACTCTATCCTTCTTGTGCAAGAGGCTATCCACTCAAGCATAAGCAGAAAGGAGAAAGGGTTTGTTCTAAAGCTGGACCTTGCCAATGCCTTTGACAGGGTAAGGCATTCCTTTCTATTTGCTGTCCTTCACAAAATGGGTTTTGATTCCTCCTTCATCACAATGATTAAAGCCTGTATATTGGAACCCTGGATCTCTCCTCTGATCAATGGGAGGCCGTGTGCTGCCTTCCAATCCTCTAGAGGCCTTAGGCAAGGCTGTCCCTTGTCTCCTTACTTGTTTATTCTCATGGCCAAGTCCCTTAGCCAAATCTTGGACTTCAATAGGAGAATAGGTCTAATCACAGGCATCAATTTTGAGCAAGGAACAAAGAACATCAACCACTCCCAATTTGTGGATGATACCCTTCTAATAGGAGGAGCGTCCACCACTATAGCAAGACGCTTTAAAAAGATCTTAGATCAATTCATGGAATACTCAGGGGGGAAGATCAATCAGCAAAAAAGTTGCATATATGGTTGGAATACTTCAACTCACACCATCCATAGCATTGCAAGTATATTAGAAGTCTCCTACAAACTTGTCTGGAGCCATTTCACCTATCTAGGGATGCCAGTAAGTATGGGACCGCTGAAAGCTGACACATGGAATGAAATCCTTGACAAAATAAAGAGAAAAATCCAACAATGGGGCACCATGTGGTTGAACCCAGCAGGACGGCTTGTACTTCTCAAATCAGGTTTGGCCTCTCTTCCCATTTATCGTTTTTCTTTATGCCAAGCTCCTGCTGTTTTCCACCTTAAAATGGAAAGAGCTCTCAGACATTTTCTTTGGAAAGGAGGGAAAATGGAAAAAAGAAAATTCAACCTTGTCAGCTGGAAGAATGTCATCCAGTCTCAGGAAAAGGGAGGGTTAGGAATAAGATCTCCAAAATTGCTGAATTTAGCTCTTGGAGCTAAAATAATATGGAGAATGATCACAGGACCTGCAGCATGGTGGAAGAAGGTTCTAGAGGCAAAATACTTGAACAGCTCAAGGCAACAACTTATGGAAACCAATATTCCCAACAGAGATAGCACAAAAATTTGGCAACTCTGCAAGAAAGCCATACCCTTCATGTCTCAAAATATCTCAAAAGTCCCAGGAGGGGGGAGCAGCATCAATTTCTCCACAGACGGAATTCTAGGACAGCATCCTATTAATTCAAAAGTGGAGGCAACCCCTGCCATAAACTGGCTAAATGGAAAAGGAATATGGTATTTAGCTCAAATATCACAATGGGACAACCATTCCCAAGCATGGATAGGTTGGAACTTTCCGGAATACCCCAGGGAGCTAGAAACCAATCTTGCTGCCTTAAAGAACCTCCTTCACAGCAAAGCTCCGATTCAGAAAGGCAAGCAAGATGGTTATCGTTGGGACCCAACAGGAACTCAATACACAGCCAAAGCAGGGCACCAACATCTTTGTAACAGCACCTTCCCACGGGATATCTGGAATCAATGGAAACTTGTTTGGAGAGCAGAAGCACCCCCCAAAGTTAAATTCTTCATTTGGCTGCTCCTGAAAGGGAAAACACTAACAACAGAGAATTTAAAGAAAAGAGGTATAATGGGACCATCCAGATGTCCAAATTGCTGCAGGTCGGAGGAAACTATTCAACACTTGTTTATAGATTGCCCGGTTGCTGATGAATGCTGGAGAAATATGGCCTCAATTGGGGATGCTCCATGGGAGCCTCAGGCAACCATTGCAGACACAATTCACAAATGGAGAAAGAATTGTCCATGGGAAGAGAAAAGTAGTAAATTGACGCAAAGGATATGGAATGCCATTCCCCTAACCCTCCTATGGAGCATCTGGTTGGCACGAAATAGAAGGGTGTTCCAGGAGAAAGGCTCTAACATCAAAGCCATGTGTCACAAGGCACAGTACTTAGCGGTGGAGACAATCACAGTCCACACCAAAGGTAAGATAGATATTACTAATTACAGCATGGAAGAGAGGAACCTGGTCAGTTATGTCTAAGAGAACATAACTAGTGCACAGGACTTAAGCCAAGGAAAGACTCAAAGTAAAGAAACAAACAGGGCTTGGAAGCTGAGGTTAAAGGAAGCGGAATTTGCAAGCTGGTTGAGAAACTGTAATAAGTTTTACTTATTCTTTGATGGCGCTGTTGGATACCTATACCAATAGGTTTCATATTTCATGATTGGCAAGAGAAAGTCCAAATATGCTCTGCTTTGAGTTCACAAAGATCCCATATTTCCTAGAGAACAAAAAGGTGTGTGAGTGTCTAAATGATTGAGGACTTTAATTTCAAATTTTGATGGATGATCCAACTGTTTAACCTGGATCATGCCATGTTTCAATTTTGTGTTATAGAATAGAGAAAGAAGTCTGTCCAAATAGCCTAATCTTGGCAGACAAGTAGTTCAGGTAGAGAAGAAAAGGTTTCCAACAGCTCAATCTGGGACCTTGGAAGAGATAAGGTTAGAGGTAGATAGAAAAGAATAAAGAAAAAGCCAAAGAAAAGAAAAGGCAAGTAAGGGTTTGCAAGTCCAAGTGCACCCTCCAAGGAGAAACAAAAAATGCTAGGTAAGCAGCTGGGTAGGTAGTTGGGGTTGCAGAAAGTGATCCCTATCATTGCAAGAATGGTGATGATGGGCAGCAAAGTAAAAGATTACAGCAGGAGCATGACTAACCTCCCTCTCCCCCTTCATTTCATTACTAACATTCCCTTTCTTTTAGCTGAGATTTATGGAGAAAGATCATGGTTTTAGATGGTTCTGGTTCATTCAGAAGCCACATTTCTTGTCTAAAATCTTTTCATTTTGATCTACTGTCAAAACTAAATCAATTTCAGATAAACTCAGTAAGATCCCCTTCATTTGCTCCCTTCATTCATATTAACACTAATTCTATTGTATAAATCCTTTACATCCCCTTTTCCCCCTAATATTACTAACACCAAGGTGTATAAATCCCTGTTGGACACCTAATCCTAAAGGGTTAGTGTGGAATTCGAATGGACAAAAGCAGTCCAAGAGACCTTGGGATCTGAATCCCAAGAGTCACCTATTGTACTATAAATGTGTATCTTATGTTAATAAAAAATTGAACTCACTGATTTATCTTTCATATGTATCTTGCTGTCCATGTGAGTTTAACATGGTATCGGAGCAAGTTCGTTCATAATCTGCTCAATCCTTTGTGAGCCACTTGTTTTTTGTGGCCTGTGTAAACCTACGCATCGATTATACACTGGTTGTATATGTAAGATGGTGATGGCAAATATATTTTGAAGACCGATTATACGCTGGTATATATGTTTGTTGGAATGCTTTTGAATAATAACATTTGAATGGTTGATGCTTGATATTGCCTTGTTTTTAAATCATTTGAATGGTATATGGTGCGGTTCATGAGTGTAATGGTGTGTTACGCTGCTGGAGACCATTCAGTGGCTGTTGTAATCAAAACATTATCAGTTCTAGAATCGAAACGCTCTCTCCCATAAATTCCAGCGCTCCTGACATGCTGCCTCTGCCATTTTCTGTCCTACCATTCTGAGTCTGCTCAGTCATTATTCCTCTGTAGTAACCTGCTCCATATTCCAACGCATCTGCGCATTTTTTGCCTGAATTCGCTGCTCCATATTCCAACGCATCTGCACATTCCTGAATTTATAACGCTGAAGTGTTATTTTCCATTGTTAGCGTTTTTTCTGCCTGACCAGCGCTGTCCAAGATAAGCTTTGTGCGCTTTCTGCCATAACGGTTGTCTGCAGAGACTTGGAATCTTCTATGTGTGATCTTACAGCCTAGTATCATGATGAGTCCGTTGGTAAAAGAACCTCGGTTAAGTGGAGCTGGAATGTGTAGCCCTGCGTTCAATCAAATGTTGAAGCCATGCAACTTTGCGTAACTTCGGTCTATATGCTATCCAAAAGAGTCGAAGCCTTGGTTATCTGAATATTTCTTTTTGAATGGCGTGTTGGCGATCGCTTGAGGACTGTTGATTCAAATGAAAGAAGCTCGTTGCTTGGGCAATTACAGAACTATATATATATATATCAACGAGATATGCATAGACAGCGTTGACAGCGTTTCAAGGTCAAGAAGTGGAAGGAAGTAAGAGTTTTTATCCTGTAAGCGGAGGCAGTTTGATGAACATTTGAGGCGATCCGGTGAACTATATATATCTTTTATAGAAAAGCTTGATCTGTCTCGTAATTTTGTTGGGCTTTTTACTCTTTCGTTCTTTTGAGGGGGATTTTGTTATTTTACTACAGAAGAAATTAGTCATTTGATCCCGTAATCTATTTCAAGTGCAAATCATTGACCTTGTATCGATCCTGACCTTCTCACAGAGCTGGCTTGCCATTCATCGAAATTGCTGAATATGCATTGAAACTGCGGTGTTTAGGAAAGTTTACCCACAGTGAAAATAAATTCATATATCCTTTTTATAGTTTTTGAGTCTTTCAGCGTTGGCCATCATATACGAGTGTTGTCTCTGTTTGTTTAAGCCGTCCATTCTGAGCGTGGTATGATTCAATCGAAGGGTATAGAGCTGCGGTTACAGGTTGAAGTAAATGCGAATAATGCTATTATCTTATCCATATCCAGGAGCGAGATATGACAATCGGTTGTAGAATATAATTAAGGACCGGTTTAGTATTGCGTATATATATATATATGACAGGTAGACATCAAAGCGCTGCGTCCGTGGAAGCGTATTAACCATAAGTCTGTCCTGAATGGCATGCGTTGACATATTGGTATGAGAACTGCAAATGATAATTGCCTTAAGTTGCGTTGATGTATGTGAATATGTCCAGAATTCAAATAAGGCTGCGTTGTATGATTAAAGAGATACTAGGGCAGTCTGATGACTGATGCGCCGAGAATAGGAGGAACGGAAGTTGAACTAAGCATAGAAGAGATTTCTGGACGATTAGGAAGATTGTCATTAGAGCTTGCTTCCCCACCATCATTATTGAAAGTAGTCACAGGTTTTGGGCCTGAAGTAACCAGTCACCTGGACTGGCCAAGATCTCCTGAAGACAAAGAAACTGAATAGGGTTGGTGTAGTCATTCCAGACTCCCACAAGTTGCCTTGTGGGATGTGTCTGCATTCATCACCTAGTTGAAGGCGGCATCAGGGAGTTCATTCACAGAAGCGTGAGATTTATCATCAAGAACAAGCTACTGTTTATTTCTGCGCTCATAATTTTATATATACCAGATGTAAAAGTTTCCAGTCTGCTCGAGGGAATTCATATCTCTGGTCCATCGCTCTTTGGAAATCACTGTGCATAGGGAATACATTTCTGAGTATATATTGGTCGTCTAATAGCCGGCATCCATCTTCAACTTCACTGCTGTTGATGCATGCACTTGGGAGCCAGATCGTCATTCTTTGTTTTGCAGGTTTGAAAATTTTGAGATACAGTTAGCTTCATTGTTGGCCATCAAAGTCTTGTGTTGTGGTGCTTTCTGTTTGTAAAAGTGCGAGGATTTTATATGCCTACGAGTGGAGCTGCAAAATGCTTGGCATCGTGATTGAATTGATGCCATTCTGACAGTCATAGACGATCAAATCAGGCCAAGTGAATCCGTTGCCTGTACAATTATCTGGAGGTTTCCTCTTAGATTAACAAGAAGCAAATTTTAAGAGCAGTATTGAAGCCACCTCGAAGCAGATTTGGTGTTGTCCATGGAACAATTTGAAACAACCTCTGAGTGAAGTGATTCGTGGAGAAGTGATCAGCATTGTGAAGTGAATTTGAAGCATTTTTGAAGACATTTTTTGAAGTCATTTTTTTGCAGTTTCTTGTAGAGATTTTGCATGATTTCCATAGCAGCTAGATGCTCTGAAGTTTGAAATTGAGGACAGCGCTCATCTTCACATTTATATATTTTTTTTGCATTAGTGATGTTATGCTCCAGTTCATTCTTGAAACGAACTGTGGACTGTTGATTTACCATGTGCCCAATTGTACCAATGTTTATTGTAGCTTGACGAGAAATGTTTATTGTAGTTTAACTTGATAACATCCAGCTTACTCAGGTCCTGCTCCATCAACCATTTTCGCGACATTGTTGCCACTTGATAAGCCCTTACAATATCTTGTAGTAAGAGTACAATATTATTTTTCTGTTGCTGTTGCCTCAGTTGTGTTTTTTAAGAGACATTGAAGAAAAATGGCCAGACTTGAAGATGCATTAAAGTTATTGAATATCCTAATTCATTCCACTGTTGATGAGATAGTCAAAGTTAACAAAGAAACTCTCTTTGACATCCAAACCTCTCTGCAAACTGCACATGAGAATATTGAGTTTTTGCAGCTTGAAACAAAGCTACAACAGGAAGAATTACACCAGTGGAGTCATCATTCTGAACCTGTTTCTGTTCAGAACAATGAAGCAGACTCCCATAAACAGCAAGTCAATAATGTTACAGTTCATTCAGATAAAGCAACAAAGTTACATGCAGATGCAGAGGTTCAGTCTGCACTTCCCAAGCCCATCATCAGACCTTGGGAACAGCTTGTCCACAACAAGCACAGAACCGGTCTTGGATATGACAAGGACTTGTCCTTTCATATTCCAGACTATGCCAAACCCATTCAGTTTCAGAGTGCTGGTTTCATTAATGACAGTTCACCTGCTCCTTATGACAGTTCAGCTTCAACTATTCCAGATTCTGCCCCTCTTCCACAGCAGCAACAACAACAAAAACAACAGATTGAGAAATGCCAACACTGTGATCGAGTTGGCCATCTGAAAGATCACTGTTTTGATCTTCATCCATGTAAGCACTGTCATAAAACCAGCCATTCTTCACACAGATGCTTCAAAAACAAACATCCCGCAAGAACAAAGATTCATCTAGGATGGATCGCTTCTTGGCAATGGGCATCAACAGCCAAGAAGATATTCCAAACACATGTCAGAATTTGTTCCAGAGTATTGAACAGTCTTGCAGTTTAGTTTTCTCCATCTTCTCACCTTGTACCTGACAGGGGGGAAATGATGGTCATCTACAAGCTTCAAAGTCACATCAAGCGAGCCTGAGCCACAACCTGCCACACCAGTTTCAGAGTTGTAGCCAGAGACAAAGATGCCTGAACATGCCTTCAGTTGGCAATCTGGGACACTTCCTCTAGCATAAGACTCCAGCTTCTTGCCAGTTTTGGAAGAGTTCCAGGAATTACAGAGTTGTTGGTCATCCTTAAACCATCACAGATTGAGAACACTTCCTCTAGCAGAAGACACCAGCTTCTTGCCAGTTTTGGAAGAGTTCAGGAATTGCATTAAGCATTCCAGAGTTGTTGGTTATCCTTAAACCATCACAGGTTGAGACTTCCCTTTTCAGGTTGAAGTTTTATCTTTTATGCAGGGTGAGACCTCCCTTTTATGGTTGAAGGTTTCCCTCTTTGAAACAATAGGATCACTTCCTCTAGCAGAAAACTTCAGTTTCTTGCCAGTTTTGGAAGAGTTCCGGGAACTGCACTAAGCGTTCCAGTGTTGGTGGTCATCCTTAAACCACCGCCCTTTTTTACCAACATTTCATAGAGCACATTCAGCCTAGTGCTGCCATTCATTTTTTGCACATGTTGTATTACAGCTCTTTTCTTGGACTCATACATAACCCTTCGGATTAAGGGGGGGAATGTTGGACACCTAATCCTAAAGGGTTAGTGTGGAATTCGAATGGACAAAAGCAGTCCAAGAGACCTTGGGATCTGAATCCCAAGAGTCACCTATTGTACTATAAATGTGTATCTTATGTTAATAAAAAATTGAACTCACTGATTTATCTTTCATATGTATCTTGCTGTCCATGTGAGTTTAACAATCCCAAACTCTTATAAATACCCACCCCTTGGCATTATAGCCAATAAAGTTACAAATCAGGGATCAAATGACATCAGGTCATGTTGATAAACCTATGCCGAATACCCCTTTTCCTCATAAGCCAGATTCCTCTATCTCTACCCCCTTTTGCACATAAAACCTTTAAAAAAGGCCCTAAACCCCACCTTACCCGCCTCAAAGAGCCAAAAGAGCATAAAAACCCACTTTCCGCCTGTTAGCCGAGGTTGGCGCATATAATTATTTTTATCATAATACATTAGAAAAGCGCTCAAACCACGTTTATCTGCCTTCGCCCTCATCCGTATATTCCACACAGGTCACCTCCCCGACGACCGTCAGATCAAAGGCCTACAGATCCGACGGCCCTGATCGCATCGGACTGCATCTGTCATCTGACCATTACCCGTACTAACCCCACGTCACGTCTGCTGTCCTTCCGCCGTCCGATCATCACCCGCAGATCCAACGATCATCGTGACGTCGGAACTCATCCGATGACCGAACGTTATCTTCCGACGTCCGTATTTGGAGGACGTCATCCCACTGCTACGTGTCCTCACCACCACGCGTCGGAGGTACAGCCGATGGATACCGCCCCTGTACAGAAGGCGGTGCGATATGAAACCATCGCTGGTTTCCGGTTTCCCCATCCCACCCGCACGTCAGCAAACACGTCAGTGCCCCGTCACCCAAGTACGCTGCCCCGTCGACCTCCCTGTCCCTGCCATTGGTCCACCTGTCCTGCCATGTCACCGCCACCATGTACCAACCAGACAGCGCCACGTCACCCGATGACGTCAGCATGACGTCATCCGACCTTGACCCCACCAATGACGTCATGCTGACGTCAGCATGAGTTCGCGCCAAAAACGTAAAAAGGTCTATTTTAGCCAAAAGTTCGCGTTTTTTGGTCATTTTGTGTGTTCGTCGTTATTCTGCTCTGCATGCAAACAACGTCCAAATTGTCTACCAACCTGCTAAACTGACCAGAAGACCTCCAGCGCACCAGTTCAACCTGCGGTCACCACCTCTGCTCGTTGTTTTACCAGGTATTCCTCATTATTCATCCTCTGTGCGCCTGCAATTATCTATTTAACGCTTTAGAAAGCTTAAAGAAAGCCGAAAATCAGAAATTCACCACTGAATTCCTCAGCAAAGCCTTGAAGTTCCAATTATCACTTCGGAAAACACCAGCCGAGCCTTTTCCCAGTGGCATTCTGCTAAGAAACCAGGTCCTGTCTGCGCAATCGTGGCAGGCGCATTTGAAACCAAATTTTACCATTGAAAGGTGCCAGAAAAGCTAAGCTTCGCTCTTAATTACCATAAAGCAGCATTTCAACTGCTGCAGACCCTGCATTCACCTTTTCTCAGGCATTTTCACCCTCCTCTGCAAAGAAACTCTGTTGTTATTGATCTACATAAGTGACACAATCCCCAAGCAAAACAGAAACCTCAAAGGAAAGTCATGGACCCCCCTGTAGCTCCCATAGCCCTCAATGTGGCTCCCCTGAATGTTCCTAATAGAACATTTGACACCAGAGCATTGGCAGACCTGGACTACAAGATAACAGAGGAAATGATGAGCAGAAGCAGGTTCCATCTGCAAATATTAAACGAGATAAAAATCAAACATGAGAGGGGGACAGACATCCTGGGAATTTGGGATTCATTCCTCCCAATATTCAAGCTTCCTCAGGTTAATCAATTCCCTGAGCTTGTGCACATAGTTGCTGAACACTATGATGCATCCCAGAGGGCAGTGCTAGATGCTGAAGGTTCAATTCTGTTTCTCATTACCCCTGAAGCCATCAGGGAGATGTTGCAATTCCAGACAGAGCAAAAGTTGGTCCCACTGTCACTAGCTGATCTAATAGTACAGGGAGCCAAAACCACAGAGGCCCAAATCATTAAGGTCAACCAGCTCTTCATCAAGGCTAGCACTCTGCAAGTTCCTCCTATCAACTATGTTTATCTTAACCAGTTGGGCCTAGACCTGGTTGACATGATCAATCCCGTTCTGGGATATGATTCGATAGAACATGTGGATGAAACAATTATACAAATGATGCTTATGTTTTCCCCAGGAAAAAAGCCAATTCACTATGATTATGCAACATACATATCAGACAAAATGCATGAACAGTTGATGAATTTGTCAAGAGAAAGAGTGTTTAGGTACACCTCCTACCTATATCATCTGCTCATATACTTCCAGCATGATAAATTTTCCTTCCCAAAGAAGAGAGTAGATGCACAGGGCAATCTGAGATCAGTAGCATATTGGACATCTGTTTTCCACATATCAAGCCACTCTCCATACACCTACTGTGAGTTTATTGATCTTTTCATCCATCCAGCCTTGACTCTACTGATTGGTTCACCTCCTCCTAGACTGACAGATGACATGAAAAGGTGCCTACATTTGTCAAAAGTATACAGTATTGGGGATTGGTATCTCTACCAACACCACACCGTCATCAGAATATATGGGTGTGAATTACCCCCATTTAGACTACCCAAATTTGTGCCCATGAGGCTATTTGCCTTAGAATACTTCAGGCAGTTTGGCTATGTGGATATGTTCCACTTCTCAGGCAGAGGCAAGAAAGCACAGCTGAAAATCAAGAGCCAACTTGGCCATTTAGTCTACAATGAAAGGGATGAAGGGTGGAAGGAGGCAGATAGAATACTGGTGGGATTTGGTTTGAAGTACAGTTTTATATGGAAACCCTATGACCCCAACAACTTCATCACAATGAGGAGACTCAAATATAAACTGTCTGCTTACGGTCATTATAGCCTCCCCCAAATTGAAAAATATGCCAATCAAAGCAAGTGGAAAAGGGGAACTCTAGAAGAAAATATGACTCAAGAAGAGCTTGATCAAAGAGCTCTGAACAATCAAAAGAAGATGGCTGACCTTGAATTTTATGCACAGGTCCCCTCACTGCCAAGTACACAAATTGGACCAGCAGCCTCCTCTTCAACTACTCCACATCAAACTACAAGAGTTGCTGGAAAAGTATTAGAAAAAGGAAAGGAAAAAGAAATGGAGGCAGAAAAAGAGATGGAGCAAGAGCAACAGCAGGAACAGCAGCAAAATCAAAGTCAGCAAGCACAAGAACAAGCAGAAGGGCTACAGCAAGGGCAACAAGAAGACATAGGACAGCAAGAGGAACAGCAGCAAGAAAAACAAGGACAAGAGCAACCTGCTCAGCAAAAAGAAACAGTGGATACTCCTTAGACCACTGAAAAAGTCATGCCTACAAGGCAAGACACTACATCTGATGCCTCGGTCCTCCAAACCCCTCAAAAGGAGGACACATTTGTCTTTAGGAAGAGGGAAAGAGAAACTCCCTTGACATCCTCTATAAATCAAGGAGAGAAAAGGCAAAGACTCAACGATTTTCCAGAAGAGGATATAGCCATCAGAGAAGCACTGGGCATGGGCCCACCGAGTCAAGAAATTTCAGCAAGTTCCTCCCAGCAGGAACTAGACAGGACAATGGGAGGGGAAGTCAGCTCCTCCAGCCAGCAGAAAGAGGAAAGAGTGAGCATAAAGCAGCAGTTCATAGACATTAAGAGGAGGAGTGACCCAATCAAAGTTCAATTATATAATCACCTACTTAACATGGCTCCTTCCAATTAGCAGAGACTCATGTCTGCTTTTGATGTAGGTGAGGGCAAACTGACATTGAGTCATTTTATGCCTACGGCACTCAAGCCACAGTCTTCTGCTGATTATCTCAGGACCAATTTAGAGGTCCTTGCCAAAGACATACACCCCATGGACAAAATTGAGTTGCATAAACAAACAGGGGAAATGGTGTATGCTTCATTGGCCGATAAGACCTTGGACGACTACAAGTTAACAAGCAGTCTGAATGCTACAGCTTCCCAGCTGGAGCTAGAGAGAGCCTCTTCTCAGGCCAAAGACAACAGGATCAAAACCCTGGAAGAAATCATCATAGAAATTGGGCACAATCCCAATGATATCAAAGGGATACAAGAGATCTTAAAAATCAGAGATGCTGATATGGCTGCACTAAGGAAGAAGGTTAAACTTCCAGCCACTATCCATCCACAGACCGATGAAGTGGCAAAACAAAGGTATGAGCAGGATTCCACTGCTCTATTAATTTCTGTTTACAAAGAACTTATAAAGGCACAAGAAAAATTGGGGCAATATGAGGCCACACAAGCACCTCTGAAAGGATCATCAACACAAGCGCAAGAGGGGCAAACATCTCAGCCCCCTCCACAGGTCATTAATCTTGAGGAGACTGCTCCTATTACTGCACCTCCACCTCAGCAGGCTGAACAACCAGCCACATCTACTTCAGCAGCACCCACCAGCACAGATCAGAGCTTAGACATGCAAAAGCTAAAGAGCGAAATACAAGCTCTAGAAGCACAAATGATGCAGCTAAATGAAACTAAGGAGCAGCTAGCCAAGGTGAATGAAAGGCATGACAAAACAAAGAGAGAAGTAGGAGAGAAGGCCAAGGAAATCAAAGCTCTTAAAGACAAAATCAAGGAGCTTGAGAAAGAGCTAAAACTAGATAAAATCATAGCCGAAATCAGAGCAATGATATGGTCCAATATTGGTAAATCCATCAATAACCAATGGCCATACATTGAGACAATCCATGAGCAACTGGAGCTCATTCCAAAGGCGCAGAGGGAAATCAGAACATCAAGGGCCTTATTAGGGAACATGCCTGAAATTGCAACAAAAATGATCAATGTGCTCAATCATAAGACAAGTTCTCAGTTGACCATCATGGGAATCGCAAACAGAACTGATACTATCCAAATGATCAAGAGGGTTCTTACTCTTAGAAGTCTGGTGCAAACGTTAGACAGAAGAACCCAAGATATGCAAACCGAGGTAAACAGGTTCATTGAGAGGTTTCGGGTATTGGAAAGTAAAGGACTCCCCAGCTTGTTGAACAACGGAGGGAGATTATTCACCCATGAAGAATATGCCAAGAGAGTGAATGTTTTTGCCTCATCACAGGTAAATGAGAAGGCCAGCACCTCAGAAGACACAGGGCCTATCACAGGACAGATTTTCTATGGTAAGATAGAAAATCTACTTTTTATAATGAATGAAATGAATCATCTGTTTGATGTAGCTCCCAACTTTTTCAAGTATACAGAAGCTGAAGAGACAATGCAGGCCATCCTCAGGCATCAGCTCCCTACACAGGAATGGTGGACAGATGCCATCCAAAGAATTTTGTAAACGTTAGGCCATGCATCAATTCCTGTTTCTTCTATAAATTTAGATGGAAAGAACAGTCAGCAAAATCAGCAGGCATCATAAATTCAAAGCTGAGCCAACTCAGCAGATGAAGCAGCCAACAAAGCAAGAAAGACAAACGCAGCTGGCAAAGCCGAGAAACTCATTGCGCAGGCAAAAGTAAATGCGTACCTACAGGATCGATACATAGTAATGTAACCGACTCAGTGACTCCTTAAAGTCAAAACAATCATCTGACAGACATAAAGGGCATTTACTCTGCATTTAACGTTGTAATAACTTCCGGCCTACTTTCTGAACACTACTAAAGATATTTTCTCTCTCTCAGATGACTCAATACCTGAGATATTTTGTATACAGAGTACTATATAGACCCCTCCGCATAATAGAGCAGGGGTTGTTGTTATTTTCCTTTCGGAAGTCTCATTTGCTGTAAGATCCTCAGAGAAGTAATACAAAGGGAGAATGGAATTTCCAAAAGCTTGGTGTATTTGATGCGTCGTGATGAATGGTGAATGTTGCAGGATTCCAGAGTGTTTCATAAAACAATAAGTTTTTCTTAAATCTCTGTATTTCATGTTTTTTCGAGTCTTTTGTTCTCTTTTGTTGTTTAAATGTTTTACACTTAATAGCAAAGTAGAAGAATGGTTCCAGGATTTAATCTATGATTACCCTGAACTCAAACTGAGCTATTATCCATGTTTTCTTTAGATACAGTAACATAAGTGTAATTCTTAATTGCTGCACTTTAAAACTATATCTTTCGCAGTGATAGACATTTCCAGGGTTTCGAGTTTGCCCCTGAGACATCTATCCATTTCTCGTAACCAGTAGGGCGGGAATACTTAAACGCTGAGTGAAAATTCTTAAATGCTTTCACTGCTTGTTTAGCCTGTTCATGTTATTAATCAAAAGTTTGTTCTATAAAGCACCCAAATGGCCCTGTAAGTTTCACCAATTCATCCCAAAGTTTCTAGACACCTACAGCCATAGACTCCATTGCCCAATGATACTTGACTCTCTGAATAATACATCACAAAGATCTGAAAGAAATTCTTCAACCAAAACATAAACAAAGCCTGTGCTTAATACCTAGCCTAAACAGTATCATTACAGATACAAATCATAAAGAGAGAGCCCTCTCTGATCACAGTTTGGCTAGAAACAGTGATCAAAAGATTGGTTAGTGGTTACCCCGGCCGTAATCCCTTGGGAGTCATAGGGAACAACCTGGGTGTTAACATAATTGGCGACTCCACTGGGGACTATTAAGATTTTTTCAGTTACTATCTATCTTCCAAAGCTACCATCAAGCCTGAAACTAGCCAAGAGGCCTTAGGACTGTTTCTGTAAACACAGGGACAGCTTTAGGGAAGAGCTAACTAGGGAATCTTCATCCTAGCGTTGAAACATATATAGTCATTCCAGAAATCCTACCTAGTCCTTGTACATATAAAGCCTCCTGTATAAAGTTCTAAAAGAATACTTAGAAGCTGGCTCCCAAAAGAAACCCAAGGCACACTAGGGCAAACCCTGACCCTGATCAACCCATCATTGTTGATAACCCAAATATCATTCCGAAGAACATAAGGAGACAGCAAAAGCAGGAGAAGCCTGCTGATTCAGATATAAGGTCAGACCAACCTATCCTCATTCCAACTCCTTGCAAAGTCCTTTTCCGTTCCACACCTAATTCCCCTAGTTCATCATCAACCCCTCAAAGTCCTCCTCTTCCATCTTCACCATCTGCACATACTCTTTTAACCAGCCCCCCGCTTGTTACCCATCCTATTAACCCTGTTACACCTGTAATCCCAGCTGTCCCATTTGTTCCTATTAACCCCATAAACCCCATAAACATGGCTAACAGATATGCACCTCTGCAGATACCAGCCAATGCTCCAGCTCTACCCCAAGACTACCAAACCAAAATCTCATTTTTTGACTCCCATGGCCCTTTGACAGCTGTCCAGCATGCTAAGAAGATGCAAGACCACTTTGAGACCTATGAAATAGATGATGACAGTGTCAGGATGAGAATTTTTGTTCAAAGCTTAACCGGGGATGTCAGAACTTGGTTTAGATCCCTGAATGCAAATTCCATTGCAACCCCTGAGGTCCTGTACCAAGAGTTTACCAACAGATGGGAGAAGAAGAAAGATCCTCTACACATACTCGGTGAATATAACACTATTAAAAGAGGCCCCCAAGAAACAGTTTTGGAATATTGTGCTAGGTTTAACAATGTATATAATGCTATCCCCCAGAACTTAAGACCCCCTCCTGATTTGGCCCTGTATAACTTCCCTGACGGTTTTGACTCTGATATGGCCTATCAGCTGAAAGAAAGAGATCCCCCAACCCTTGCAGAAGCTCAAAGAGTTGCAGTCACTGTAGAGGCCAACCTAATTGCCAAGAGAAACAGGGCAAAGCTGGAAAAGAAGGCTGGCTTCAGAGAAGAGCCCTCAGGTTTTGATCAAAAGTTGGATGCAATACTAAACAGCATGAAGAGACTGGGTGAGAGAGTGGAATCAGTTGAAAGAAAATCATCATGGGAGGCATCACAAAGCAACCCTCCTAGAAACCCAAATTTTAGGAGAACTCAGAACCCAAACATAGGAAAAACAAGTGCTGACCAAGATATCAGACCCCCTTTTCAAGAAAACTATGCAGAAACTTCCTCAGCCAATCAGCTCAATGAAGATCCTGAAATCAACTTAATGGGTCTGGATGGTAAAAGCCATGTTTTCTTAACACAAGAAGACCATGAGGAGGATGAAAGCAAAACATTCCAAACGAAATCAGGAGAATCCTTTGACTTTAAACAAGAATATGATACTGCTGTCTATGAAGTCCACAAACAATACAAATTAAGGAGTAGGACTGTGAATGTAAATCAGCCTGAAAAGACAAAAGAGAAACAGCAGTCTAGAGAAACCTCAGTCACAGAACTTAATGACAAAACAAACTTGCCTACAAAAGAAGTAGTGGTTGAGGAGGTTACTGAACTACTGTCCCCATTACAACAGCCCATGGCGACCTCGTCCTCTCACCCTAACCCAAACATTACCCCTCAAGACATGAGTGTAAGGGGCAGGTTCCAAAATCAAGATGAAATCCAACAAGAAGATTTAATGAACAGAGAAAGGACTGCTACCCGTGACTCCAAAACCCAAGTTGACAAACCCTTTGACCTAGGAGCAGAGATTGGCAAGTTAAAGGTAGCAATTCCCCTTTCAGAGCTAGCCAAGCATGACATATATAAGCAACAGATCAAAAAATCCCTTCAGCTCACCAACAGCAAAGATGATGTAAATGTGCTAGATGACACTCCAGAATTACTGTTTGGCCCAGAGGTAGATGGAAAAACAGTAGTCACAGGGGTTTTACCTTTTTTTGTCAGCCTGCATGTTCATGATAAAATACTGCACAATGCAATGTTTGACTCAGGTGCCTCTCATAACCTGATGCCAAAAGCAGTCATGGAAAGATTAAACTTGGATATAACAAGACCATACAAAGACCTGTTTTCTTTTGATTCTAGCCAAGTCAAATGTTTGGGCCTAATAAAAGATTTATGTGTGTCCCTGGTTCAATTTCCCAACAAAACTATTCTAATGGATGTTGTAGTCGCTGATATCCCACCCAAATATGGGATGCTGTTATCAAGATCATGGGGAGCCAAGCTCCAAGGCTCCCTGCAATTGGACATGTCATATGCAACTATCTCTGTCTTTGGGCAACCAAAAAGACTTTATAGGGAAACACTCATGAAGTATATGGTCAGCAGTGAAGAAAAACCTCAAAATTTTCCAATATATGCTGTTCATTCGGACATAGACTCCTTCATCCTCTTCAATGACAGCGCAGACCTCTCCAACAATGACATTAGGACCGAAACACTCATACAAGAGCAAAACACTGATCAAACAAGTAGCACCTGCCAAACTTCAATCAGCCCAACAATACACATTAACCCTCCTCTAGTTGTCAAAGATTGTCAAACAAGTGATGAAATTGTCCTAGAAAATAAACGGGAAAAGAAACCCCAACTCATGCTCACATTGCCATCCCATGAACAAAATTTTAAATCTCCTGTTCAGCAAGACATTCTGTGGGTGCTAGAGTTTGATGGCTCAGTTAACAAGTTAGGGGCAGGGGCTGGAGTATGGATACTTAATAAAGAGAAAGATTATGCAGAAGGTAGGGCTTACAGATTGAATTTTAGATGCACTAACAACATGGCAGAATATGAAGCTCTGTTAGTAGGCCTCAAGATTGCAAAATCATTACAAGCACCTAGCCTCTCCATCATGGGGGACTCTGACCTAGTAATTCAACAAGTAAAAGGAAATTTTGTCACCAATGACAAAAGATTGAGGTCCTACAGGTCTGCTGTAATTGAGATATTAGAAACCTTCTCTGAGTTTGTTATCACAAAAATTCCAAGGGGCCACAATCTCCATGCACACAGCTTGGCAACATTTGCCAGCACCTTCAAATTTCCATTGGAACCCAACAACTGTTTCACAGCCGAGGTCAAATATAGGCCTTCTGTTCCAAACAATGTTAAAGAATGGCAAGTATTTGAGAATGACATGCAAATAAACAACTTTTTAACCTTGCAACAAGAGTTCACAGGATTAAATATTGACCTTGAGTCAGCAACTCAGTCACAAATATTTGATGGAGCATGTCCATCACAAATACAGTCTCAACAGTCTGCTCACCCAATGTCACCTAGGACAGCAAAACAACTACTCAGCCCAACCATTTTCAACAATGAAAACATTCAGCAAATTAACCAAATTGACTGTGAAGAGATGAGTAATGTTGAAGCCGAAATCATACAACTCAAAGACAATTTCCTTCCAGCAGGCCTTACCCCACTAGAGGATATTTTTGACTCAAATGACATCCCTAGAAAGCCAAAGATGCAGCCACTAGATGCAAGAGTTGAAGAATGCAACATTGGTACTATTGACAAGCCTAAAATAATAAAGCTATCTGCCTCTTTGCCCCCTGATCAAAAGCCCAAATACATTGATCTCTTTAAAGAATTTCAAGATGTTTTTGCTTGGGGTTATGAGGACTTAAAGTCTTATGATACTTCTGTCATCCAGCATACCATTCCCCTCAAGCCTAATAAAAAACCATTCAAACAGAAATTGAGAAGGATCAATCCTGTGCTCCTTCCTTCCATTGAAAAAGAGTTGCATAAAATGTTCAAAGATGGCATCATAGCACCAATCAGGTTCTCAGAGTGGATTTCAAATCTGGTCCCTACAAGAAAGAAAACTGGTGAGATTAGACTTTGCGTAGACTTAAGGAATTTGAACCAAGTATCACTCAAAGATAACTACCCCTTACCCAAAATGGATCACATTCTTCAAAGAGTAGTAGGGGCTTCAAGGATATCATTGCTTGATGGATTCTCAGGTTTCAATCAAATCCTTGTACACCCTGATGATCAAGACAAAACTGCATTTACTACCTCATGGGGAAATTTCAAGTATGTGAAAATGCCCTTTGGATTGAAAAACGCAGGGGCAACGTTTCAAAGAGCAATGGACATTGCTTTTGCAAAAGAGATTCATGACTTCTTGGTTATTTACTTAGATGATCTAACACCCTTTTCAAAATCTGACCAAGAACACTTGAAACATTTAAGACAGATTTTCATAACATGCAGGAAATATGGTATTTCCTTAAACCCCAAGAAGTCATTATTTGGTTTGGAGGAAGGGAAACTTTTAGGACACATTATTTCAAAAGATGGCATAAGAATTGATCCAGATAGGATACAAGCTATCCTACAAATGCCTCACCCAAGGAATGTCAAGGAGCTGCAAGGATTCTTAGGAAAAATCAACTTTTTAAGAAGGTTTATCCCGAATTTAGCAGAATTAGTCAGATTACTAAACAATATGCTAAAGAAAGATTCAAAGGTCAAATGGACTGTTGAAGCAAAACAAGCTTTTGAAAGTATAAAATTGGCCTTGACTCAAACCCCAGTGTTAACTAATCCTCAGTTTGACAGAGACTTTATTATTTTCTCATTTGCCTCCCAGCATACTATTGCTGCTGTATTATTACAGAAAGATGACCAAGGGAATGAAAAGCCCATTGCTTTTTTCAGCAGAGCTCTTAGAGATGCCCCCCTAAAGTACCAAATAATGGAGAAACAAGCCTATGCTTTGATCAAAGCTATTAAAGACTTTAGGATTTACATCCTTTACTCCCATGTTATGGCTTATGTACCTAGTCCTATTGTCAAAGACATTCTCACCTAAGAAAACTTAGAGGGTAGGAGAGGAAAATGGATTGCCAATATACTAGAATTTGACATTGAAATAAAGCCTACAAAGCTGATTAAAGGGCAAGGTTTGGCCAAATTAATGACAGAAGCAAATTTCCAAGCCTTAGATATCAACCAACTGGACAGTGAAACAGAGCTGGCGACTCCAAAGATCAATGTAGCCTTTGAACAATCTCCTTGGTACTCTGATATTTGTTATGTGTTACAAAACCTGTGTGCTCCCCCAGGACTGTCCAGAACTAAGTGTAGGTTCCTGAAAATGAAAACATCTAGATTTTGTGTGATGGATGAAAATCTACTGTGGAAAAACCATGAAGGTATTTTGCTGCACTGTCTAATAGAGAATGAAACTAACAATATCATGCGAGATTTCCATGCTGGAGACTGTGGTGGACATTTGTACTGGAAGTCCACTGTGGACAAGATATTGAGGGCTGGTTATTACTGGCCTACTATGTTCTCTGATGTTAAGAAATTCACAGCCTCATGCCACAAATGCCAACTGTTTGAAGGCAAAAGACAGCTGCTGCCACTTCCTTTGAAGCCCATTACAACAGAGAGACCTTTTCAACAATGGGGCTTGGATTTCATTGGGGAAATTCATCCCTCATCTTCAGGGCAACACAGATGGATTCTAACAGCAACAGACTACTTCACCAAGTGGATTGAAGCTGCCCCATGCAGACAAGCAAATGATTCAGTAATCATTCAATTTTTGGAAAACAATATACTGGCTAGATTTGGCTGCCCAGACAAGATAATAACAGACAATGCTGCTGCCTTCAGATCCAAGAAGATGGTGAACTTCTGCCATAAATTTCACATTACTTTGGGCCATTCTACAGCTTACTATCCTCAAGGAAATGGCCTTGCTGAATCATCAAACAAAAGTTTGATAAATATCATAAAGAAAGTGCTGGAAGAGAACAAAAAGAACTGGCATAAGAAACTAGTAAATGCTTTATGGGCAGACAGACTAACAACTAAAAGATCAATTGGGACCAGCCCATATGAGTTAGTCTATGGATTAGAGGCCAGATTTCCTTCATCACTAGGGGTGCCGGTTATGAAACTTCTGCAAGAAAGCCAAGCAGAGCCAAATGACATGCAAAGAAGGATTAACTAGATAATTTGTTTACAGCAGACCAGAGAACAAGTTTTCAGCAGAGTGCAGATATTACAAGAGAAACTGAAAAGGGCTTTTGATAGAAGAACCAAAGCAGAAGATTTCAATGTAGGGGACAAAGTTTTAAAGTGGGATGCAAGAAGAGAAGAGAAAGGGAAACATGGAAAGTTTGACTCTTTATGGAAAGGACCATTTGCTGTCCAAGCAGTACAAGGGAACAACACCTATTTCCTCAAAAGTCTTACTGAAACTGACTTGGATGAAGGTCCTGTTAATGGCAGGATGCTGAAGCACTACTTTGACTATTCCCCATGAGTGGAACCTAAGGATTCATTGTATATATATAGATGTACATATTATCTTCTGTTTTAGATTGTAAAAAGTAGTTTTCCCAAGTGATTCACCAAGCAGCAAGAGGCTGATAGAATTAGAGGTCTTCCAAAAGAGAAACACACCATTTTGACACATTGAGGCAGCAAGTTTCAAAGATTGGTATGGGCAGCTAAGGAGCAAGGCAATCTGACCTGCTGTTCTTGGTCTTTCAAAAGAAAAACCATCCCCATGTGGAGCCACTGTTGGATACCTATACCAATAGGTTTCATATTTCATGATTGGCAAGAGAAAGTCCAAATATGCTCTGCTTTGAGTTCACAAAGATCCCATATTTCCTAGAGAACAAAAAGGTGTGTGAGTGTCTAAATGATTGAGGACTTTAATTTCAAATTTTGATGGATGATCCAACTGTTTAACCTGGATCATGCCATGTTTCAATTTTGTGTTATAGAATAGAGAAAGAAGTCTGTCCAAACAGCCTAATCTTGGCAGACAAGTAGTTCAGGTAGAGAAGAAAAGGTTTCCAACAGCTCAATCTGGGACCTTGGAAGAGATAAGGTTAGAGGTAGATAGAAAAGAATAAAGAAAAAGCCAAAGAAAAGAAAAGGCAAGTAAGGGTTTGCAAGTCCAAGTGCACCCTCCAAGGAGAAACAAAAAATGCTAGGTAAGCAGCTGGGTAGGTAGTTGGGGTTGCAGAAAGTGATCCCTATCATTGCAAGAATGGTGATGATGGGCAGCAAAGTAAAAGATTACAGCAGGAGCATGACTAACCTCCCTCTCCCCCTTCATTTCATTACTAACATTCCCTTTCTTTTAGCTGAGATTTATGGAGAAAGATCATGGTTTTAGATGGTTCTGGTTCATTCAGAAGCCACATTTCTTGTCTAAAATCTTTTCATTTTGATCTACTGTCAAAACTAAATCAATTTCAGATAAACTCAGTAAGATCCCCTTCATTTGCTCCCTTCATTCATATTAACACTAATTCTATTGTATAAATCCTTTACATCCCCTTTTCCCCCTAATATTACTAACACCAAGGTGTATAAATCCCAAACTCTTATAAATACCCACCCCTTGGCATTATAGCCAATAAAGTTACAAATCAGGGATCAAATGACATCAGGTCATGTTGATAAACCTATGCCGAATACCCCTTTTCCTCATAAGCCAGATTCCTCTATCTCTACCCCCTTTTGCACATAAAACCTTTAAAACAGGCCCTAAACCCCACCTTACCCGCCTCAAAGAGCCAAAAGAGCATAAAAACCCACTTTCCGCCTGTTAGCCGAGGTTGGCGCATATAATTATTTTTATCATAATACATTAGAAAAGCGCTCAAACCACGTTTATCTGCCTCCGCCCTCATCCGTATATTCCACACAGGTCACCTCCCCGACGACCGTCAGATCAAAGGCCTACAGATCTGACGGCCCTGATCGCATCGGACTGCATCTGTCATCTGACCATTACCCGTACTAACCCCACGTCACATCTGCTGTCCTTCCGCCGTCCGATCATCACCCGCAGATCCAACGATCATCGTGACGTCGGAACTCATCCGATGACCGAACGTTATCTTCCGACGTCCGTATTTGGAGGACGTCATCCCACTGCTACGTGTCCTCACCACCACGCGTCGGAGGTACAGCCGATGGATACCGCCCCCGTACAGAAGGCGGTGCGATATGAAACCATCGCTGGTTTCCGGTTTCCCCATCCCACCCGCACGTCAGCAAACACGTCAGCGCCCCGTCACCCAAGTACGCTGCCTCGTCGACCTCCCTGTCCCTGCCATTGGTCCACCTGTCCTGCCATGTCACCGCCACCATGTACCAACCAGACAGCGCCACGTCACCCGATGACATCAGCATGACGTCATCCGACCTTGACCCCACCAATGACGTCATGCTGACGTCAGCATGAGTTCGCGCCAAAAACGTAAAAAGGTCTATTTTAGCCAAAAGTTCGCGTTTTTTGGTCATTTTGTGTGTTCGTCGTTATTTTGCTCTGCATGCAAACAACGTCCAAATTGTCTACCAACCTGCTAAACTGACCAGAAGACCTCCAGCGCACCAGTTCAACCTGCGGTCACCACCTCTGCTCGTTGTTTTACCAGGTATTCCTCATTATTCATCCTCTGTGCGCCTGCAATTATCTATTTAACGCTTTAGAAAGCTTAAAGAAAGCCGAAAATCAGAAATTCACCACTGAATTCCTCAGCAAAGCCTTGAAGTTCCAATTATCACTTCGGAAAACACCAGCCGAGCCTTTTCCCAGTGGCATTCTGCTAAGAAACCAGGTCCTGTCTGCGCAATCGTGGCAGGCGCATTTGAAACCAAATTTTACCATTGAAAGGTGCCAGAAAAGCTAAGCTTCGCTCTTAATTACCATAAAGCAGCATTTCAACTGCTGCAGACCCTGCATTCACCTTTTCTCAGGCATTTTCACCCTCCTCTGCAAAGAAACTCTGTTGTTATTGATCTACATAAGTGACACAATCCCCAAGCAAAACAGAAACCTCAAAGGAAAGTCATGGACCCCCCTGTAGCTCCCATAGCCCTCAATGTGGCTCCCCTGAATGTTCCTAATAGAACATTTGACACCAGAGCATTGGCAGACCTGGACTACAAGATAACAGAGGAAATGATGAGCAGAAGCAGGTTCCATCTGCAAATATTAAACGAGATAAAGATCAAACATGAGAGGGGGACAAACATCCTGGGAATTTGGGATTCATTCCTCCCAATATTCAAGCTTCCTCAGGTTAATCAATTCCCTGAGCTTGTGCACATAGTTGCTGAACACTATGATGCATCCCAGAGGGCAGTGCTAGATGCTGAAGGTTCAATTCTGTTTCTCATTACCCCTGAAGCCATCAGGGAGATGTTGCAATTCCAGACAGAGCAAAAGTTGGTCCCACTGTCACTAGCTGATCTAATAGTACAGGGAGCCAAAACCACAGAGGCCCAAATCATTAAGGTCAACCAGCTCTTCATCAAGGCTAGCACTCTGCAAGTTCCTCCTATCAACTATGTTTATCTTAACCAGTTGGGCCTAGACCTGGTTGACATGATCAGTCCCGTTCTGGGATATGATTCGATAGAACATGTGGATGAAACAATTATACAAATGATGCTTATGTTTTCCCCAGGAAAAAAGCCAATTCACTATGATTATGCAACATACATATCAGACAAAATGCATGAACAGTTGATGAATTTGTCAAGAGAAAGAGTGTTTAGGTACACCTCCTACCTATATCATCTGCTCATATACTTCCAGCATGATAAATTTTCCTTCCCAAAGAAGAGAGTAGATGCACAGGGCAATCTGAGATCAGTAGCATATTGGACATCTGTTTTCCACATATCAAGCCACTCTCCATACACCTACTGTGAGTTTATTGATCTTTTCATCCATCCAGCCTTGACTCTACTGATTGGTTCACCTCCTCCTAGACTGACAGATGACATGAAAAGGTGCCTACATTTGTCAAAAGTATACAGTATTGGGGATTGGTATCTCTACCAACACCACACCGTCATCAGAATATATGGGTGTGAATTACCCCCATTTAGACTACCCAAATTTGTGCCCATGAGGCTATTTGCCTTAGAATACTTCAGGCAGTTTGGCTATGTGGATATGTTCCACTTCTCAGGCAGAGGCAAGAAAGCACAGCTGAAAATCAAGAGCCAACTTGGCCATTTAGTCTACAATGAAAGGGATGAAGGGTGGAAGGAGGCAGATAGAATACTGGTGGGATTTGGTTTGAAGTACAGTTTTATATGGAAACCCTATGACCCCAACAACTTCATCACAATGAGGAGACTCAAATATAAACTGTCTGCTTACGGTCATTATAACCTCCCCCAAATTGAAAAATATGCCAATCAAAGCAAGTGGAAAAGGGGAACTCTAGAAGAAAATATGACTCAAGAAGAGCTTGATCAAAGAGCTCTGAACAATCAAAAGAAGATGGCTGACCTTGAATTTTATGCACAGGTCCCCTCACTGCCAAGTACACAAATTGGACCAGCAGCCTCCTCTTCAACTACTCCACATCAAACTACAAGAGTTGCTGGAAAAGTATCAGAAAAAGGAAAGGAAAAAGAAATGGAGGCAGAAAAAGAGATGGAGCAAGAGCAACAGCAGGAACAGCAGCAAAATCAAAGTCAGCAAGCACAAGAACAAGCAGAAGGGCTACAGCAAGGGCAACAAGAAGACATAGGACAGCAAGAGGAACAGCAGCAAGAAAAACAAGGACAAGAGCAACCTGCTCAGCAAAAAGAAACAGTGGATACTCCTCATACCATTGAAAAAGTCATGCCTACAAGGCAAGACACTACATCTGATGCCTCGGTCCTCCAAACCCCTCAAAAGGAGGACACATTTGTCTTTAGGAAGAGGGAAAGAGAAACTCCCTTGACATCCTCTATAAATCAAGGAGAGAAAAGGCAAAGACTCAACGATTTTCCAGAAGAGGATATAGCCATCAGAGAAGCACTGGGCATGGGCCCACCGAGTCAAGAAATTTCAGCAAGTTCCTCCCAGCAGGAACTAGACAGGACAATGGGAGGGGAAGTCAGCTCCTCCAGCCAGCAGAAAGAGGAAAGAGTGAGCATAAAGCAGCAGTTCATAGACATTAAGAGGAGGAGTGACCCAATCAAAGTTCAATTATATAATCACCTACTTAACATGGCTCCTTCCAATCAGCAGAGACTCATGTCTGCTTTTGATGTAGGTGAGGGCAAACTGACATTGAGTCATTTTATGCCTACGGCACTCAAGCCACAGTCTTCTGCTGATTATCTCAGGACCAATTTAGAGGTCCTTGCCAAAGACATACACCCCATGGACAAAATTGAGTTGCATAAACAAACAGGGGAAATGGTGTATGCTTCATTGGCCGATAAGACCTTGGACAACTACAAGTTAACAAGCAGTCTGAATGCTACAGCTTCCCAGCTGGAGCTAGAGAGAGCCTCTTCTCAGGCCAAAGACAACAGGATCAAAACCCTGGAAGAAATCATCATAGAAATTGGGCACAATCCCAATGATATCAAAGGGATACAAGAGATCTTAAAAATCAGAGACGCTGATATGGCTGCACTAAGGAAGAAGGTTAAACTTCCAGCCACTATCCATCCACAGACCGATGAAGTGGCAAAACAAAGGTATGAGCAGGATTCCACTGCTCTATTAATTTCTGTTTACAAAGAACTTATAAAGGCACAAGAAAAATTGGGGCAATATGAGGCCACACAAGCACCTCTGAAAGGATCATCAACACAAGCGCAAGAGGGGCAAACATCTCAGCCCCCTCCACAGGTCATTAATCTTGAGGAGACTGCTCCTATTACTGCACCTCCACCTCAGCAGGCTGAACAACCAGCCACATCTACTTCAGCAGCACCCACCAGCACAGATCAGAGCTTAGACATGCAAAAGCTAAAGAGCGAAATACAAGCTCTAGAAGCACAAATGATGCAGCTAAATGAAACTAAGGAGCAGCTGGCCAAGGTGAATGAAAGGCATGACAAAACAAAGAGAGAAGTAGGAGAGAAGGCCAAGGAAATCAAAGCTCTTAAAGACAAAATCAAGGAGCTTGAGAAAGAGCTAAAACTAGATAAAATCATAGCCGAAATCAGAGCAATGATATGGTCCAATATTGGTAAATCCATCAATAACCAATGGCCATACATTGAGACAATCCATGAGCAACTGGAGCTCATTCCAAAGGCGCAGAGGGAAATCAGAACATCAAGGGCCTTATTAGGGAACATGCCTGAAATTGCAACAAAAATGATCAATGTGCTCAATCATAAGACAAGTTCTCAGTTGACCATCATGGGAATTGCAAACAGAACTGATACTATCCAAATGATCAAGAGGGTTCTTACTCTTAGAAGTCTGGTGCAAACGTTAGACAGAAGAACCCAAGATATGCAAACCGAGGTAAACAGGTTCATTGAGAGGTTTCGGGTATTGGAAAGTAAAGGACTCCCCAGCTTGTTGAACAACGGAGGGAGATTATTCACCCATGAAGAATATGCCAAGAGAGTGAATGTTTTTGCCTCATCACAGGTAAATGAGAAGGCCAGCACCTCAGAAGACACAGGGCCTATCACAGGACAGATTTTCTATGGTAAGATAGAAAATCTACTTTTTATAATGAATGAAATGAATCATCTGTTTGATGTAGCTCCCAACTTTTTCAAGTATACAGAAGCTGAAGAGACAATGCAGGCCATCCTCAGGCATCAGCTCCCTACACAGGAATGGTAGACAGATGCCATCCAAAGAATTTTGTAAACATTAGGCCATGCATCAATTCCTGTTTCTTCTATAAATTTAGATGGAAAGAACAGTCAGCAAAATCAGCAGGCATCATAAATTCAAAGCTGAGCCAACTCAGCAGATGAAGCAGCCAACAAAGCAAGAAAGACAAACGCAGCTGGCAAAGCCGAGAAACTCATTGCGCAGGCAAAAGTAAATGCGTACCTACAGGATCGATACATAGTAATGTAACCGACTCAGTGACTCCTTAAAGTCAAAACAATCATCTGACAGACATAAAGGGCATTTACTCTGCATTTAACGTTGTAATAACTTCCGGCCTACTTTCTGAACACTACTAAAGATATTTTCTCTCTCTCAGATGACTCAATACCTGAGATATTTTGTATACAGAGTACTATATAGACCCCTCCGCATAATAGAGCAGGGGTTGTTGTTATTTTCCTTTCGGAAGTCTCATTTGCTGTAAGATCCTCAGAGAAGTAATACAAAGGGAGAATGGAATTTCCAAAAGCTTGGTGTATTTGATGCGTCGTGATGAATGGTGAATGTTGCAGGATTCCAGAGTGTTTCATAAAACAATAAGTTTTTCTTAAATCTCTGTATTTCATGTTTTTTCGAGTCTTTTGTTCTCTTTTGTTGTTTAAATGTTTTACACTTAATAGCAAAGTAGAAGAATGGTTCCAGGATTTAATCTATGATTACCCTGAACTCAAACTGAGCTATTATCCATGTTTTCTTTAGATACAGTAACAGAAGTGTAATTCTTAATTGCTGCACTTTAAAACTATATCTTTCGCAGTGATAGACATTTCCAGGGTTTCGAGTTTGCCCCTGAGACATCTATCCATTTCTCGTAACCAGTAGGGCGGGAATACTTAAACGCTGAGTGAAAATTCTTAAATGCTTTCACTGCTTGTTTAGCCTGTTCATGTTATTAATCAAAAGTTTGTTCTATAAAGCACCCAAATGGCCCTGTAAGTTTCACCAATTCATCCCAAAGTTTCTAGACACCTACAGCCATAGACTCCATTGCCCAATGATACTTGACTCTCTGAATAATACATCACAAAGATCTGAAAGAAATTCTTCAACCAAAACATAAACAAAGCCTGTGCTTAATACCTAGCCTAAACAGTATCATTATAGATACAAATCATAAAGAGAGAGCCCTCTCTGATCACAGTTTGGCTAGAAACAGTGATCAAAAGATTGGTTAGTGGTTACCCCGGCCGTAATCCCTTGGGAGTCATAGGGAACAACCTGGGTGTTAACAGGCGCTTCTAAACTAAATCCGGGCCAAGCTGGTGCTGGGGGTCTCATCTGCAATGCTAACGGCGAAAGAATACTTCAGTTCGAATGGGGACTGGGGGAGATGTCCAACAACAGGGCAGAAGGGTTAGCTTTGTACCAGGGCCTCACTCAGCTGATTAAGTTAGGGATAAGAAAGTCTATAGTGTTTGGGGACTCAGCAATTATCATTAGACTCATGGCGCAGAGGCTGAGCACGCCGAACATCCTTCTACAGTAGATAAACTACAAGAACCAGATTCTTCGCGCCTCAATGGAAGAAGTCATCTTTTATCACATCCTCCGTGGACTAAACAAGGAGGCTGACAAATGCGCCAACATGGCATGCGAGCACTCCAAAGGTATTCTGTGCTGTAACAATAACTCCTCCTTACAACCGTTACCATGATTATTCCACATCCAGTCAACAGCAGGGGTACCGTGGATAATAGAATCTATGATAGCCGACAACCAATCAATTCAGTTGGCAGAACAGGTATGGTAGGCAAGATTTTGATCAGAAATAAGATTGGGAGATCTGCTCAGAGTATGGGAATCAAGCGAAATGCAGGTGAAAATCGTCCTTGTAGGCAGACCACTTGTGCAATTCAAGATAAGTCTTTGACCATGAACCGGAGCTTTGGGAGATGTAAATGGGCTCTTTCCCGCTCCTCTAGCCTGAGGACAGTTTCTATATATAGATGGGGCTACATGAACCTCCAACACATTGAGAACGCCTGTGTCCACGAGAAGACGAGCAAATCCGCATCCGCCTATCTTTAGACAGTTCGTGGGAGCCAACAAAATCACAGCAGCCCTACGCGCACTGTGGAAGTAGCTTGCAATAAGCAAAGAGACCTGAGTTCCTGTGCTAAAGAAGTGAATAGAGCAGGCAAGAACCATCCAGCGTTAATGGACCGCCCGGAAGACTGCTTTCACTGTAGAGATCTACAGGCTGAATTTGAGGAACTGCGTGCTCAATAGCGGGCCTTGGAGGATCAAGTGCGAAGTCTGGAGGCAAGACTGGAAGACCAATACCGAATTATTAATGAGAAATATCGGGCTGAGATAAATCTATTCCTTCACAGGGTCAGCTCCTTACATGAACAATTTAGCAGCCTGGCCAATAGATGTAGTCATGCTGAGGAATCGAACGCTGTCCTCAAATTCATGATGGACAAAAAATTCAAAGATGCTCCATCCTCTTCTAGCACTAAACAGAATGAGCCAGATCCTAATCCAGAAGCGTCCACTGTAAGGAAGATCAGTCACATAGAGATAGATTAATTATGTTATGTAGTTGTAAATTTTGGTGTCAGCAGTTTGTCTGGATTTACAGTAGTTTAAGAAGCCTCAGAGGCAGGAATACTAGAACAAGGATCAAGGAAGAGAACCTTTTTGTAATTCCTTGGATCCAGAATGCTCACGAAGCACTATATGTATGGTGAACAACCTTCTCTTTTTTTCAGATCAATATATAGCACCCGAACTTTGTCTAAAAAAAAAAGTTTTGCTAAAGATGAGGATGGTATCCATATATAGAACCACAAAAGATTTTGTGAATTTCCCTAGGATATCATCCATCATCCTCAAAAATGTTGTTGGAGAATTATTCAAATCAAAGGGCACGACTAACCACTCAAAAATGCCTCTTTTAGATTTTAAGGTTGTCTTCCATACATCAATATTTTTAATTGGAACCAGGTTGTAGTTGGCTTCAGATCAATCTTAAAAAATAACTTGGAACCCTTAATCTAATCAAGAATATCATAAATTCAAGGGATCATGTATTTGTTCTTGACAATGGTTTTTTTCAGGGAAATCAGTATAAAGTCTCCATACTCCATCCTTCTTCTAGACCAACACAATTGGATTCTCACAAGGTGAGGAGCTCATTAGAATGTGGCCCTTTTGGATGATATCATGCATCTAAAGTTTTATTTTCTTTTTCTCTAAAGAGAAAGAATTTATATATTGGGACATTGGGCAAAGGAGCACTAGGTATCAAGTTAATTGAGTGTTTGACCTTGCAATGTAGAGGCACCCCAATAGGTGGAGCTAAGATATATATGTATGTTTCTAGAATATTGTCCACTTGCTTTTGTTGGGAGCAGAGGCCCCATGTTGAGGTTGTGGCGGAAATAATGACCTTCCTTTCATCTTTTGGCCGAACCATGAAGAGTACAAACTTTGCAGTATGATATATTACCTTTCAACATTGTTTTGTTGAGATCAATGAAATTGCAATAGTTGGAACTATCTCTGGTACCCTCTAGAGCTAACCTCCTAGAGTAATAATGAAACTAAGAGGACATGATCCATAAACATAATTAAATTTCCACATATAATGTTTTCCTAAAAGAACATCACAAACATCAAGTGGGTCGACATCAAATAATACCTCAAATTTGAAGGGCTTGATGCCATAGGATAGGTGAAATTGTTGGCTAACACAGATGTCTCACCCATGGCTCAACAAACCAATGGCGTATGACTAGGGGTCTAGCACTATCAATAGCCTCAATCTCTTAATGATCTCAGCTTAGATCAAGTTCTTTTAGCTCTTAATATCAACAATGAATTCAAGTGGGGTTCCCTTCACCCACATTTATGAATGGAATATGTGTTCCCCCTCTTCAAGCTATTATTGGTAATGTTGGCATTGAAGTGACAACATAAGAATAAGAAATGTTTAAACTTAGATTAGAAATATATAAACTTGGATAAGCAAAGTGAATAAATGGGAACTGGAGAACTTTTTAATTTCCATTGAATATAAATGTTATTATCAACTTTCAGCATGATATATGTTGATTTTACATTTGCAAGAAAGCACTATAGAGTGCAATAATATGTGTTAAATTTACATTTCCAATCCATATAGTGCAATCATTATTGTTGGCTTGTATTATCTCGGTTTTTTAAATATTATTTTTCTTGACTTGATCTTCAAATTCAAAAATGGAGAGATAAACCACAAAAAGCCATGAAATACAAAGAAGCAACCCTTCACTTTAGATTCCTGCATTGGAATACAAATAGTGAGCAAATTATGTATATAAAAAGATGTGTTTTGAATGACAAAGTTGATAGTGAATTCAAATTTTTGTGAGAACAAGTTCATGCATTGCCTGATAAAGAGAGAACGAGGAAGAGAAGCAGAAGCAAAGGATAATTGAGGAAGAGAAGAAGAGGATATGAATAGACGAAAATAGGATAGCGACAAAGTTCAGATTAGAGGCAAATACCAAGTAAATCAACAAAGTTAATTTGTAATCTTATCAAGAGATTGTTGTATCCTTTCACATAGTAGCCTTATAAAGAGATGGTTGGAGCCTATAGAAGAGGGAGTGGATTCTCCAAGCAAGTTGTAGCTTGCAGTAGAAAATCAAGGTAGAAGCCTCCTATAGGTAGAATGCTGTAGAAAATTGGTGTAAAAGGAGTGGATTCTTTCCTTTACATCAACAGACAAAATCTGTGGTTTTTCCTTTTATGGGTTTCCACATATATCTAGTGTCTCAATGTGTTGCATCTGTTGTTCGTATCTATTCCTGTGAATTCATTGTTAAGTGTTGAACTCATATATAAATTTGTCAATATATAAAAGAAAGTGTTAAAATGATGAACATATATATAAATATTCTAATTGATTAAAGAAAAAGATATAAGGCTACTAAAATAATTTAAAATTGGTCATTTAAAAAGACATAATTACAAATTGACCCCCTTCTCAATAATTAACTATTTTCAACAACTACCCTGGCTATTCTAATTCGATCTTTGGGGTTGTGATGGTAGCACTGCGTTTTGCATTGTTGATCCTCTTTCTTTCATCCTATTCTGAATCAAAATCACACACACACACACACACACACATATATTTTTTCTTTTTATTTAATATATGCCAACAATGATTTTTTCAAGCAACATTCATCAGTGTTGCACTAGGGGTTTTTATGGAACTCACACCACTTTCCAGTGTCCTTTTTTGGCTTCTCATTATCCTTCTTTGCATGTGACTTGGCCAACCGATTGTCTCGAGGTTGAATCCCCTTAATTTATCCCTTATTTTGAAAGGTTGAGCCACCATTTCCAGGCTTCTATTACAGTAGATTTGCAAACCCAAAGTCCTACATGTTCCTCTACTTCAATTTATGTTCAATTTAATAGCATATTGAAAGAAACTCCCCGTGAGGATATATCCAAGAAATCCATCTATCTTTGAATGTACCTGTGTATACCAATATATTACTTTATAACCAAGTGCCACTTAGGATCTCTAATTCCTAGATTTGAGCACAAGGTATGGAAAATATTGGTGTACTCAAAAATTATCTGGTCTCTCTCCTGTCACAGGTTTGTCCATCTCATGTATCGGTCATCATTGTTCCCTCCAAGGTAGAGTTACTCCTTAAGGGAATGAACAAAATCTTCCCAAGTGGGTCATGCCTTGAATGTATCAAACTCATCTTTGTTATGTCCCTCCCTGATCCGAATCGGATCTATAAACGACTATCATAGAACCGTGACTAAAACAGGTCGAACAAATCCTTGAAGAATCCAAAACAGCAATCGAAAACACCCAGAACTAGTGGCCATGGTAGCCAGCGTGGAACGACGAGGACCTCGGTCAAAGCGCGTTGACCGAGGCCCATGGAGACTACGCAAGAGGTCAAAATAGCCCCTAGGAGCCCCGAAATGGGAAAAGGAGCTGATTTTCGATAGCACTTAGCGCTAACGCGCATCGCTGGGCAAACAGGGCCGAAATGGTAGGGCTTAAGCACTCGGTCACATCGGGGAGCCAGAGGACCACAGGCAGAAAAAGGAAAAAGCGCCAATGTACGATGGTGGGACCCAAGGCCTGGAAACCGACGGTTTGATCAAGACGCTCTTGAGCGGTAAGAGGTTTTGGAGAAATCGAAGTGATCACAATCATCGATCAACGCGTGGCAGTGAAGGAGAGAGAGAAACCGCCGCGATCACGCATTATCGATCGAGCAAGTCAATCATGCTCGACGTGCGAATGATGTTGGATCTGGAGGAGCCCAGATCGGACGGCTGAGATTGTGCTCGATAGGCAGAGTGGAATTGATAAGGGATAAAGCTGCAATTTAAGAGGATTTGGAATCCGTTGACTACCACGATGGAGAAAGCAACGAATCGACAAGCGGGCTGGCGCAGTTCCGATGGAGATATGTGGCTACTTCCTGAGCGTTATGCTGACCCCGAATAGGGAATTCCAAGCACACAGGCGACAGGAAATCCGACGCAGGAAGAAGAGGAAACGAACAGGCCGAGGATTGAATGACTAAAACCATGAACGAAGGCAGTCGAATGAGAGAGATCAGAAGGGAGATTCAGCTCGAAGAGTCCAAGTGACCAAGAGAGACAATGAACAGTGAACCCTGAGAGGAGGACTGAGCACAGAGAGCAGTAAAGCCAAGCAGAGGAGACATAGGGCTAAGCTGACCATAGGCATCATCGAGCACCAGAGAGCTTGAAGAATCAAGCCTTCCTAAAGAGGAATCTTTCCGGATTGAGCATCACAGTTGTCTCTTTCCACTGTAGACCGAGGGTCACAGAGCGGGTAGGAAGAACAAGAGTCTGTGTACTCTAAGTGGCTTGGGGAATCCAAGAACCACTTTGCCAAGCAAAAATCGGCTTCAGGAGAACTCATATTGAGTCCCTGTATTGTAATTTCTCTACTCAAAGACATAATAAAATAAGGCCACCACTGAAGCTGGACCAAAGACGTAGCCCTGGAGAATAGGGTGAACTCCTTATTAAAAATTGCTTGTGTCTTTGTGTCTACTTACTGCATTTCTCTGCTGTCTTTCCATTCAAAATGTCTGTGTATTGGCAATCTGATTGATCTGTTGTTTCAATAACACAGAACACACACACCAACACATGAGTCTGTAATACCTTATGTTAAATAAATCTTTATTGAGGTCACTCATAGGGTGATTATCATATCAAGTGGTATCAGAGCTCTAGGCTATAAGGTTAGACAAGCTTGTGTTGGTTTAGTTGTGAATGATCACTAGATCAAAGCTCAAATTAGGAGAAGAAGAATTGGTGGAAACTAATCCTGAAATTGGGAGAGTCTATTCTCGAAAGACAATGTCAGAAGAAGGTTCTGTAGGGCCAGACCCTCAATACCTAGAAATTTTCCTAGCTATAAAGTCCATGGTGGAAGAAATGTATAGGGACTTTAGAAAGCATAAGGGTGAGGATTCATCAGGCTCTAAGCAAGATAAAGAAGAAGATGAACCTCATTCCCATGACCACTCCAAAGGGAAGGAAAAAGAAGAAAGCTTCCCTACACCTCCTAGTAGCCCTGTGCATAATAAGAAAGCATCTTTGATTAAGTTATATGTTAATTTTTTTTTGCCTATATATGATGGATATTTGAATGCTGAAAAGTTGGACAACTGGATAAGACAAATTGATGTGTATTGCAGGGTGCAGAACATAGACTCAGACAAGAGTAAGATTCAGTTGGAAAACCTGTGCCTAGGAGGCACTGCCTTGGTTTGGTGGGAAGGCAGAACCCAAGCTGATGTGAAGAAGCATGGTAAGACCATATATGTCTGGAGTGACTTTTTTTTTGCCATCAGAAAGCAGTTCTATCCATTGGCCTACATGCAACAGGCCATGACGAGTTGGAAAACTCTTCGGCAGTTGAAAGGGCAAAGTGTACAAGGGTATACTCAAGGGTTCCAAAAGAGAGCATTGATGTTAGGTATTTCATTAGACTCACCAGAAACTCTTTTGAAGTACATTGGGGGTCTACATAGCTACATGAGGCACACTATCCTCATGTTTAATCCCACTAGTATAGATGAGGTATCTGTACAAGCTACTCATCTGGAAGCAAGAGGGAAGAATGGAAATCCAGAAGTTGGGGAACCATCCCAACCCACTGTAAGCAAAAGCAAGGAGAAAAGAAAGCAGAAATAGAAAGAAAGGAAGGCCAACACTGCAAAAAAGGCAAAGCTTCATGCACTCACTGTAAAAAGGAGGGGCATGATGATGAGCACTGTTGGATTCTGCATCTAGAGCTGAGACCTAAGAAGTCCGAGGGCAAGAAGAAGACGACTGCTGCAATTATTCAAAAAGATTTTGGGTCAGACTCGGGAGATGAAACAATCATAGCAGCCACAAGTATAAAAGGTAAGAATTCTGAAGCATCTACTAGTAATTCTGCTCAATCTGTTATTGATGAAGAACATGAGAGAAAAAAGGCGCGAGTTTTTCCATATTCGAGTTGTTTCCAAATATCAAAAGATTGATACTTTGTTTGATAGCGGCTCACAAGTAAATATGATTTCTGAAGCAATTATAAAGAATTTTGGATTAGCAACTACAACTCATAAGAAGCCACACCCATTAGGATGGTTGAATGATAAAGCACAACTACAAGTGACTAGACAGTGCAAACTCAAGTTTTCTTTTGGGTCAACATTTGTAGATGAGGTTGAGTTAGATGTAGTTCCTTTGGATATATGTGGAATTGTTTTAGGAAGTCCTTACTTGTATGATAGAAAGGCTATTTTTTATGGAGCTGAGAACAAGTATCTACTTGTTAAAGATGGAATCGAATACTTTGTAAGAGCTCACAAGCTCAAGAATAATTATACTCTCATAAACTCAAGACAGATGAAAAGAATGATAAATTCATGCAAACAGTTCTTACTAATGGTTGTAAAAGAAAAGAAAACTGATAAAATTGATGTATTTGAAGGCTGTAATTCTTATCAGCAAGCTGATATAGAAAAGATTGTTTCAGAGTATGATGTCTTGTTTCAAGAACCTCAAGGTCTGCCACCCAAAAAGGAAATAGTACACGATATTATTTTGCAGCAAGATATTCCTTTGCCTAACATTGGGATGTACAGGTTATCTGCTTTAGAGAATGCTGAGATCAAGAATCAGGTGCAGGAGTTGCTTGAGAAAGGGTTCATCAGGCCTAGCACATCACCATGTGGGTCACCAATCGTTTTGGTGAGAAATAAAGATGGCTCGTGGAGAATGTGCATTGATTACCGAGCACTAAATAAAATAACGATAAAAAAATGTTATCCCCTTCCTTGCATAGATGATCTTTTAGATCAATTGAAGGAAGCTGTTTATTTCACCAAGCTGGATTTGCACAGTGGATACCATCAGGTCAGAATTGCAGAGCAAGATGCATGGAAGAATGATTTTAAAACAAAGTAGGGATTGTATGAATGGTTGGTTAAGCCTTCTAGCTTGACCAATGCCCCTGCTATTTTCATGAGATTAATGAATGATGTACTCAGACCTTTTCTTGATGATTTTGTTCTTGTGTATCTGGATGACATTCTGATCTTTAGTAAAACGTGGGAAGAACATTTAAAGCATGTGAAGCAGACATTAGATGTTTTGAAAAGAGAAAAACTTTATGTTAAACTCTCAAAATGTGAATTTGGCAAAACCTCTCTAAATTATTTGGGTCATATAGTAGGGGGAGGTGAATTGAAAATAGATCCCTCTAAAGTGGCAATCATTATAAACTGGCCTAAACCCAAGTCTGCTACAGAAGTGAGAAGCTTCTTAGGAGTAGCACAGTATTGGAGGAAGTTCATTTCAAACTTTTCCTCAATTGCAGCTCCCTTACATGCTTTGACAGGATTGAACAAGGTGTTTCAGTGGGGAGGAAAACAGCAAAAAGCCTTCGACACCTTGAAAGACAAAACTAGTACAACACTTGTACTAGCACTGCCAGATCTACAGAGACCATTTGAGATACAAACTAATGCCAGTGAATATGCCATGGGAGCAGTTTTGACATAGCACGGTAAACCCATATGTTATCATTCTGAGACTTTTAACTACAGTAGTTAACTATCCTACCTATGATAAAGAATTGTATGCATTAGCTCAGAGTGTGAAAAAGTGGAAACATTCTTTAATGGGCAAAGAAACAGTTATACATATTGATCATCAGCCACTTCAATATCTACACTCCCAAACTAATTTGCAACAGTCAAGACATTACAGATGGATGGGTTTTCTATAACAGTTTCATTTAGTCATCAGATATAAAAAGGGCATACATAACAAGGTTGCCGACATGTTATCTAGACCCATTATAAATGCATCTACCATCCTTAAGCATAATTCTGTACTACATGAAAGCTACATATAGCAGTATTCTTAGGACGTGGAATTTAAAGATGTATATGAAACTTTGAGTTAAGGTAAGAGAGTAGAAGAATTGGACTATCATGTGAAGGACCGACTCTTATATCATTGTGGGAAACTCTGCATTCCACAAAATGAGAGAGCAAAGATAATTAGGGAAGCACACACTTCTCTGATATCAGGTCACTTTGGGGTAAGTAAAATAGTTGCACAGCTGCAAAGGTTCTGCTATTGGCCAAGAATGAGTGAGACAGTTTCTAGATATGTAAAGGGGTGTGCCATGTGTGCTAAAATCAAGCCCAACAGAAAACTAGGCTTGTACACTCCATTTCCAGTTCCTTCTCACCCTTGGGAGAGCATTTCCATGGATTTTGTTGGAGGTGTTTGGTCAATTTAGTGATGTCTAAATTGCAACTTTTAAATGTCAACCCGGGGCTCGTAAGCTGATGAAGTGAGGTGTACTATATGTACTTAGGTAACTGTTTTCTTAATCTTTTGTCGTTTTTATCTTTTTAGTTTGTTTTTGATTGTATCTTTCCTAGATGTGATGTGATGGAGATGTAATAAAGCGAGTGAATGTGTGTGATTGTGATGATTTCTAAGTGATTTCTTGAAACTTAAAGAGTATTCTAAAAGAAAGCTTGAACAATAACTGAAATAAAATTAAAGCTTGAAATCAAATAAAAGACTAATGGCATCGGCCCAGTATCTCTGCTATTGATGAAAACGAAAATGAAATCTATATTAACTCAATTAAAAGCAAGAACAACTACTTTACACTACTTTACAAAATCTAATCAATGTGAAATCTAAGTGAGACAAATCACACTATTTAACCTCTTCTTAATGATGTGAGAACAGTTATGAACAGGTCAGTAATGTGATTCTTAAAGAAAAATAAACCAAGCTGCACTAAATGATATTTTGGCTCCAATAAAGTTAGTTGATTATAGAAAAAGAACCATCAGTAGATGAACAACTTGATAACTACTGAGCAGAAAGTAAAGTGCAAGTTGAAGGAATAAAACTAATGAAAATCAAACTGCAGAAAAGTAAAGGTCAGCAACCTAGACAAGATGATCACACATGCCACTAGTTGTAAAAAGAAAAGCAAGAAAACTATCCCGGGCTTGCCTAAGAAACCTGCATAACACACTGATCAGTCATGAACAAAAGTGCAGAAATGTAAATCAGCAGAATTCAAAGTTTATGTACAGCTATTATACATGTTGAAAAGAAATAAAAATGCAGCAAATAAAGAGACTGTACAGCTATTATACATGAAATCAGAAAACGAAATACAAGAAATTAAACTACTGTACAGAGGCTGCAGCAAACAGGGGCCCTCTGCCTACTTCAGCCAATCCAAAGAGCAGTTACACGCTTAGAAACAGAACAATCTTCTCATGTATTGATAACAAGTTTAAAAGTACAGTGGGGAGCTCAAAACAATTACAAAACACGACTAACTATCCAGCGTTCAAAGACGCTTTATTTATACAGAGGAAAGAAAACTAACTTAACGAAACTTCAGCTATTCAAGCAGCTGTGTAAAAACACATAATCTGGCTGCGTCCTCGGATTTAGGCAACGGTCGTTGTGGGAATTCAATCCGCTGTTGGATTCTTGTTTCCCACTGTCTTCGTGGCTGAACAAGGTGCCACCTGTTCTTCACGTGCTCAAAAACAGAACACGCAGAGCCGTGCCACCGCCAATGACCTCTGTTGACCGGATTTGCCTCTGCGTTGACTACGGGTTTTTATGACCAGTTTGGGTGATCTGGAGGGACACACACCATGTCCTTGGTTCCACGAACTTGCCCATGTGTCTCTTCTTCTCGGAGGACACCTGGAACATACCATTTAAGAAAACAGCTGCGGAATCCGGGGTTGGCTGCGGAAACCGGGATCAGCTGCGGAAACCCTGTGTGAGCTGCGGAAACGCAGCACTTTGAACCAAAATTCTAAACCAACAACAATCATTAGCATAATTAGCAAACCATGTAAAAAGTCGTAAAATACAACGATTTGAGCAATTTGATGGAGGGAATGAGTGGCAAAATAAGGAAATGAATAGGAAAAGGAGGCTGAGAGGGTGTGTAAAGAAGTGCAGGTTTGAGGCTCAACAGGAGGACTGCCTAAGTCTAGGAAAGGTCATGATTATCTATATGTTATTGTGGATAGGTTAAGAAAAATGTGTATTTTGATACCCTGTAGCAAACATATTACAGCTAAACAAACTGTAAAATTATTCTTTGAACATGTATGGGTTCATTTTGGATTACCCACTTCTATTATATCTGATCGAGACACTCGATTTGGGGGGAAGTTTTGGTCCAGTCTGTGGGAACTAATGGACACCAAATTAAAGAAAAGCACAGCTTTTCATCCACAAAAAGATGGCCAGATAGAAGTAGTAAACAGGACAGTGATCCAGTTACTGAGAGGATATTGCAGCAAACATCCTAAGCTTTGGGATGAGAACTTGTGCTATGTGCAGCATGCTTACAATAGAGCCAAACACTCTTCTACACAGAGATCTCCTTTTGAGACCTGCTTTGGTTTCATACCAAGGTCTCCCTTGGATTTTATCTTTGTAAAGATACCATGGTTGATGGACACAGTGATGTGGACAAAGCAACTAGGTTCATTGAACAGATCCAGGAGATCCACCAAGCAGTATAGGAATAGCTGGAAAAGAGCCAGGCCAAGTACAAGGCTAGGCATGATAAACATCGGATGGAGCATAGTTTTCAAGTTGGAGATCAGGTCTGGCTATATATCAGCAAGGACAAGATGCAAGGTGAAGTTAAGAAGCTAAAACCTATCAGGTATGGACCCTTTAGGATATTTGAGAAGATTGGTGAAAATGATTTTTGCCTTGATCTGCCAGCTTACATGCACATCTACTCAATCGTGAACGCAGATTGCTTGAGATTGTTTGAACCTTCAATGATTGAGGACCCTGAAGAGCAGAGTCAATTGCTTTTTGTTGATGATCTACTGCCGGAATATCTTAATGAGTTGCAGGAAGATACAGTGTTGGACAGAAAGGTAAGGATGACGCGTAGTGGACAGGTGGAATACCTTAGAGTTGGGCTTAAAGGTTCGAAGCCGAGCAATGCGAAGTGGATTGAGATTAAGCAAGTGAGACAATAATTTCCTCACAACTTTTGGTGGTCCAAAATATTTTCAGTTGGGAGGCCGTGATCCGAATCGGATCCATAAACGACTGTCATAGAAACGTGACTAAAACAGGGTGAACAAATCCTTGAAGAATCCAAAACAACAATCGAAAACACCCTGAACCAGTGGCCATGGCAGTTGGCGTGGAACAACGAGGACCTCGGTCAAAGTGCGTTGACCGAGGCCCATGGATAGTGCGCAGGAGGTCAAAATAGCCCTTGCGAGCCCCAGAATGGGAAACGGAGTTGGTTTTCAATAGCACTTAGCGCTAACACACATCGCTGGGAAAATAGGGCCGAAATGGTAGGGCTTAAGCACTCGGTCACATCGGGGAGCCAGAGGACCACGGGAAGAAAAAGGAAAGAGCGCCAATGTACAATGGTGGGACCCACAGCCTAGAAACCGGTGGTTTGATCGGGACGCCCTTGAACGGTAAGAGGTTTTGGAGAAAGCGGAGTGAACACAATTAGCGATCGACACGTGGCAGCGGAGGAGAGAGAGAAACCACCACGATCACGCGTTATTGGTCGAGCAAGTCAACCGTGCTCAACGTGCGAATGACGTTGGATCTAGAGGAGCCCAGATCGGACGGCTGAGATTGCGCCCGATAGATAGAGCGAAACTGAAAGGGGATAAAGCCGTGATTTAAGAGGATTTGGAATCCGTTGACTACCACGGTGGAGAAAGCAACGAATTGGCAAGCGGGCTGGCGCAGTTCTGATGGAGACACGTGGCTACTTCTTGAGTGTTATGCTGATGCCGAATAGGGAATTCCAAGCACACAGGCGACAGGCGAATCGACGCAGGAAGAAGAGGAAATGAACAGGCCGAGGATCGAATGACTAAAACCATGAACAAAGGCAGTCGAATGAGGGAGATCAGAAGGGAGATTCAGCTCGAAGAGTCCAAGTGACCAAGAGAGATAGTGAACAGTGAACCCTGAGAGGAGGACTGAGCACAGAGAGCAGTAAAGCCAAGCATAGGAGACAGAGGGTCGAGCTGACCACAGGTAGCATCGAGCACCAGAGAGCTTGAAGAATCAAGCCTTCCCATAGAGGAATCTGTCTAGATTGAGCATCACAGTTGGATCTTTCCATTGTAGACCGAGGGTCACAGAGCGGGTAGGAAGAAAAAGAGTCTGTGTACTCTAAGTGGCTTGGGGAATCCAAGAACCACCCTGCCAAACAGAAATCTTCTTCAGGAGAACTCATATTGAGTCCTTGTATTGTAATTTCTCTACTCAAAGACATAATAAAACAAGGCCACCACTGAAGCTGGAACGGAGACGTAGCCCTGGAGAATAGGGTGAACTCCTTATTAAAAATGCTTGTGTCTTTGTGTCTGCTTACTGCATTTCTCTGTTGTCTTTCCATTCAAAATGTTTGTGTATTGGCAATCTGATCGATCCATCGTTTCAATAATATAGAATGCACACACTAGCACATGAGTCTGTAATACCTTCTGTTAAATAAATCTTTACTGAGGTCACTCATAGGGTGATTATCAGATAACTCCCAATAAGCTTGCCATCAATATTTGAGATGGGGAAGGGCTTTCAAGGGTGCCAAGGTAATAATTTCATTTTAGAAAAAATTTGGATAGAGTAATATCCATCTAATAATTTTAACCATTTCTCCTAAGAATTTTCATCCATTTAGCCTTGAAATAAGGGGATACCAAATTTAACTTGTACCTTGTGCTATCAATTTGTAATTTTCCTAACTATGAAAGGAAAACCCATAGGTAACATTGAACCAATTTTGCATTAGGAACTTACCTTCCTAACTAGAGGGGTCTCCCTCTATGAATAAACTACCCAATTTCACATCGACAAATGTTCATGTATTCAAACAATGGGAAGATCTTTGGTAGGGTAAGGTTTTATTGGAGTGGTTGGTGTTGTCCTTGCTACAACACCCTCCAAAATTTTGGCCTACATCCAAATTTTGGAGCCTACTGTGAATTTTCATGCTGTCATCGTAAGCATTAAGAGTTATTCCATGTGTTTTCTCTAAGTGTCCTTGTTCCATTTACAAGAAAATGAAAGTGTCATATTTTAGCATGTGGAGTGTTGCGCAATGCACAAAAGCTAGTTTTGGTGGTTTAAAGGGGTAACCTTTGTGTAAATGAGTTGGTATTACCATGTAAACATGTATCACACTCATTTCCAAAGTTTCAATCATTGTGGCACATGTGTCATTGTTGGGTTGTGTTATATTCTTTCCACGTAGTTAACGGGAGGTTTGAGGGGCACCTGTAACCCCACTTTATGGGGTCTGAGGTAGCGTCTTGGAAAATTTTGGTTTTGGACCCTATGCTAGGTTGGGCGGACACACCTATGGTTTTGTGCATGATTTTTTGCACATGTTTTTTGGACACGATGGTTTTCGGTCCATGGTATTGGACGTGATGGTTTTCAGTCCATGGTATTGGATGCTTCGGCATGTATAAACATGTATTATAACATTGAAAGGAACATAATGAAAAATCAAGTTGGTAGTCCCGGTTTTGGGATCCAGGGGAAAATCTCTGTGTATATGTGTTTTATGTGTTCTGCTCTCGCATTATTTATTTTCTGTGTTTTAGAATTCATATGTAGGTAATTTTTGTACAGGGTTAAAACCTACATTTGGTATCAGAGCAGATTTGGCTTCAAGGGGATGCCTTTGTTGCTGAGGGGTTTCGCTCAGGCCTGTGGTAGACCCTATTCAGTGGGAGATTTGCGAGATCAATTCTGGTGGTGAAAGAAGATGGTGAGAAGTGGAAAGAAAGAGATAGAGAAATTTAATGGTCAGAGTTTTGAGTTGTGGAAACTCAAGATGGAGGATCTGTTGGTGGATAAAGATCAGTGGATCACGGTAGATTCAGGTACTAAACCAACGGGAGTGTCTGATGAAGAATGGAAGAAGTTGGATCGGAAGGCAAAGAGCACAATACGATTGTGTGTCTCAGATTCAGTATTACTGAATGTATCAGGGGAAGCTATAGCAAAGGCTTTGTGGGACAAGTTAGGGACTTTGTACCAATCTAAGTCTCTCGTGAATAAACTGTTCCTGCAGAAAAAGCTATATAACCTGAGGATGAAAGATGGAGACTTGGTGACAGAGCATCTGAACGCATTTAATACTATGGTAAGTCAGTTAGCATCTGTTGATATTAAAATTTCAGATGAAGATAAGTGCATCAGTTTGTTGTGTTCTCTACCAGATTTGTGGGATAGTCTGGTTATTGCAATAGGTAGCAATGCAACTGCCTTGCAATTTGATGAAATAGTCTCAACCTTGTTGATGGAACAAATGAGACGGAAAAATATGGAGAGCCAAAATGGTGATGCCTTGTCTGTACGAGGACGGTCCCAGAACAGAAACAAAAATAAGTCATCGAGTGGGAGATCTAAATCTCCAGGAAAACCTGTAAAGGTGGTGTGCTGGAGATGTGGAAAGGAAGGCCACTTCAAAAGGGACTGTAAATCTAAAGCTCCTGACAAAGGAAAGAGATCTGATGAGGCTCCTTCTGTAGAGGCAAAAACCACCTTAGATGAAGGTGGGGATGTGTATTTGGCTTCTTAAAGTACACATGTAGACCATGAGGCATGGTTAATTGACTCAGGTGCATCCTTTCACTTCACTCCCCATAGAGAGTGGTTTTGTGAGTATGAGAAATATGATGGTGGTGATGTCTTCTTGGGGGATGACAGGAAGGTTAGAATCATTGGTCGTGGAAAAGTAAAGTTGAAGCTGCAAGGTGGAAGGGTTAGAACACTTCCGGGTGTTCTGCATATTCCTGCATTAGCCATAAATCTGATTTCTGTTAGTAAGCTGGATGATGCAGGCGTTAAAATAGTGTTCGAGAAGGATACCTGCAAGATAGTTCAGGGAGCACTGGTATTGATGCGGGGAGTTCGGATTGGAACTCTGTACAAGATGCAAGGTAGAATTGTTGTGATGGGTGCAATAGTTCCATGGTTCCTGAAAGTGGAGCAGAAAATCTAGTGGTCTCTGGAGAAAAGACCATGTTGTGGCATAAAAGGCTTGGACATATTGGAGAGAAGGGCCTTCCAATACTTCATGGTAAAGGTATGGTAGAAGGTATGAGTAATAGCTCTCTGGATTTTTATTTATGTGAAAATTGTGTATACGAGAAGCAGAATCGGGTGAGTTTCCCCTCTGGTGGTAAGAGGGTGAAACATATATTAGAGCTTGTGCACAATGATGTGTTTAGACCTGTGAAGATTCCATCACTGGGTAAGTCTGTGTACTATGTATCATTTATAGATGACTTCTCAGGGAATACATGGAGATATTTCCTTAAGAAGAAATCTGAAGTCTTTGATAGGTTTAAAGAATTTAAGGCTCTAGTGGAAAACCAGATAGAGAAGAAGATAAAGGTGTTGAGGACAGCTAATGGTGGAGAGTTTTGTAGTAAGGAATTTGAAGAATTCTGTAAGAAGTTTGGTATAGCATGACAGAAGACTACTCCATATACACCTCAACAAAATGGAGTTGCAGAAAGAATGAACAAGAAGCTGATGGAAAGGGCAAGAAGCATGCTCAGTGATGCCGGGTTAGGAAAGGAATTTTGGGTAGAGGCAATGGATACTACATGTTACTTGGTCAACAGGTCACCTTCATCAACGTTGGAGGATAATGTAGAAATTTTGAATAATAAACACATATTCATAGGGATTATCCCGATTATACACTATTGCGGAATACATGCATAATATATAACCTCCTCTACGTTGATCAACAATTTAGCGGCATCAAAAACAATGAAACATCAATCACACGCACACATTAACACAACATGTATCCTGGGGAAAGCTTACAGCTGAAAACCCCACACTATCTATATATTAATGATTGAGAACATGTAACATTACATAGTACAATACTCCTCACAAGTATCCAACACTATCTCCACCTGTTACACACAAAACTAGCTCAGATCCGAACAAGTCACGGGTTCAAATCTCCTCCACTGCTTTGTCTGCCTCTATTGCACAATACTTGCTGAGAATCACTCACACTGGAAATCACGTGAGCACAGGCTATTCTACTAGGCATATACTGGGCAATTATCATGGGCATACTCAATACATTGCTTGTGCAAGATCTCATGCACAACTATAGTCACAACTAATAGCAATCTCAACCTCTAACACCTGTCTCCATTGAACTGTACATGCATTGAGTTAACTGATGTATTCTTCAGTTGCATTATGAGTTAATAATCAATTCACATAACTCATCACTAGTCTATTTGCAGTTAGACTAATTACAACTAGTTTAACAAAGTCAAACTGAACACAACTCCATCAACTCCACATCCAACTCCACAGAACTCACATGCATGAGTTCTAATTGATGTCCTGAATGCAATAGCTCAAATGACTCATAAGAAAAGCGTATTTCCTTCTGACAGCTGCATGTGCCACATCTGTAGCTCAAACTGAAGTGCTCCAAGAGGATAAGATAAAGTTTATAGTCCAAATATTATTATGAGACAATAATATTTGACTTTTCTATTTTTAACCTAGCAGTCTAAAAATAGACTTTGATCACTCTTGCTGTGAACCAGAAATAGAAGTCCATCTATTTTTCTCAACATGACCAATCATCCATAAACAACATCCTGCAACTCATAGACCATGATCCATATGTTTAAAAATAGACATAGTCTAAAAATAGACTTTGCGCCATAATTTGCCTACGGGCCCACTTAGTGAAGGCGACTCGTTTCCACTAAGCTCCATCATCTTGTTGCATTCTCAACACTCCCTCTCAACAAGATATGGATTATCAGCAACCCCTATCCTGCCTCAGTGGTATTCAAATTTTCTCCTGGTGAGCGCCTTCGTCAAGATATCAGCATCATGATCCTCCATTGGAATGTATGAAAGTAACATGATTCTCCACTGCACACAATCTCTGATATGATGGTACTTGATGTCAATGTGCTTAGATCTATCATGAAATACAGGATTAGCTGAGAGTTTAATGCAACTCTGGTTATCACAGTAAATCACAGTAGGCTCCAAGTAAGAACCGAACAAACCGACCAGAATCTTCCTCATCCATATAGCCTCGCATGCAGCCAAACTTGCTGCCATATACTCGGCCTCTGCTGAACTGAGTGCCACAGATCTCTGCTTCCTGCTGTACTAAGAAAATGCTGTCAACCTGATACTGAAGACCCCTCCTGATGTGCTCTTTCTGTCTGTTGGGCTCCCTGCCCAATCTGCATCCGTGAAGCCACATAGCTTCACCTCATCCTCCTGTATGTACCACAAACCATATCCCGATGTGCCTCTCAAATAACGCAATACATGCTTGCCTGCCTTCCAGAAGAGCTTGGTAGGCTTAACCATAGCTTGTGAAAGCTGGTTAATAGCATAACATATATCGGGTCGTGTATTGACCAGATACATAAGCGACCCCACCAACTGTCGATAAACAGTGGCATCCACTTCTTTTGCCGAAGTGGCATCCTCCTTCCTCCAACCTCCAGGAAGAGGAGTATCAACAGGCTTGTAGCCATGCATGTTGAACTTCTCCAGTATCTCTCAAGCATACTTACCTTGAGAAGCAAATAGTCCATCACTGCACTGCCAAATTTCCAATCCCAGGGAATAATGAAGGAGGCCCAAGTCCTTCATCTCAAACTCCTTAGCAAGATCATCCTTGCATGAAAGTATCAACATCTCATCACCCGTTAGAATCAAATCATCTACATAAAGTAAAATGATAAGCAACTTACCCTCCACCATAATATGTTATAGGTTAGGATCTGCCTCACTCTTGGAGAATCCAAGTCCGGTGAAATAACTGTCTATCCATGTGTACCAAGCACGTGGTGCTTGTTTCAACCCATACAATGCTCTCTTGAGCCTGCACACATGCGAATCGCTACTGAAGATATCAAAACCTTCAGGCTGCTCAATGTACACCTCCTCCTCAATGACTCCGTTGAGGAACGTAGTCTTCACATCCATCTGATGAATGTGCCATCCCATCTACGCTGAGAGAGCAAGAATCGTCCGTATGGAAGAATACCTTGCGACAGGTGAAAAGGTCTCCTCATAATCGATCCCCTCTATCTGTGAAAAGCCTCGGGCAACAAATCTTGCCTTGTACTTCTCCACACTCCCATCAGTTGCCTGCTTAACTTTGTAGAACCATCTCGAACCCACCACTGATTTACCTTCCGGTCTAGGAACAATCTCCCATGCACTGTTTCTAACAATCGAATCATACTCTTCCACCATGGCATCTACCCATGCGGGATCCTCCACAACTTCCTCAAAAGAGGATGGCTCAGTCACAACACATTTTATCATAAGAGCCATGTATCCAGTGTACCAATCAGGTGACTGTCTCTACTTGCGTTGGGCTGTAGGTGGTCCTACAACTTTCTCTGCATCTTGAGCCAGTGGCTCAGCTTCTGTCAAGCACTTTCGCCCTCTAATGGTTGGTGCTGCATGAGTGGTCTCTTCCACTCCATGAAATTCGTCCTGTCGCTGATCTACGTCCTAAAGCTCATCCTTAGGAACTAATAGCTCCTCATCTGCATGCAAGTGTAGCTCCCTCTCAAGTGAACACTTCATGGCTTTCTCCTCCTGAAATTTTATATCTCGTCGCACAACAGTATTACCACTATCTGGCAAATACACATGATAATTGTGGGGCGTATCAGTGTACCCCACAAATATCCCAACCTCTGCGGTTGGCTCCAACTTCTTCCTGGCATCCTTCGTCACATGCATGTAAACGTTAGCACCAAAAATCCTCAAATGAGAAAGATCAGGCTTCTTACCAGAATAAGCCTCCTCGGGTGTATTCATGCCAAGTATCCTATGAGGACAACGGTTTTGCACATAAAGTGTTGTATTGCATGCTTCCACCCACAAGTGAAGGGGTAGGCTCTAATCATGCAACATCACCCGTGCAGCACCCACAATCGTTCTGTTCTTCCGCTCAGCAACCCCGTTCTGCTGTGGGTTATGGGGAGCTATGAGCTCTCTTCGAATCCCTTCTGCACTACAGAAATCCTTGAACTCGCGAGAGATGTATTCACCACCATTATCACTCCTAAGAGCCTTCACCTTCTTCCCCGACTCCTTCTAGGTGCTTTGAACTCACAAAACTTTGAGTATGTCTCATTGTCATGCGGAAAGAGTCGATGTTGCGGACAAAACCGACCTCCCTAGAAGCAAAGGCTTTCTAGTGACAAACAAGACAAATAAACACTACCTTTCTCTAAACATGCATTTAGAATACAAGTAAATAGGTGTTTATAACATACCTTTAGTCCAACGCTTTGTAGTAGTCTAGCCTCGCCGATCCGGATGAGCTCCTCCTTCTCTTCGAAACCTGCATTCACTAACAAGCCAAAAGATTACATAGCACCTGATAAACTTATAAAATAAGACATATTCATCATACAGACTAAGGAGTATATGAAACAAATCATGAATAACAATCTGTTGAGAAAAATGAGTTCATTTGTATTAAGTGGAAACAAAAGAAACCATTACAACCTGAGCCTTGGTGTTGTGCAGGTCCCTCCTAGGGTCCAGCAAGAGTTCTCCTTTACTCTGATCAGCTCACCCACTTCCAAATAAGGCTAGGAAAGGATGGGAATCTCTCCTCTCAAGCTCTATAAGGGAGTCCTAATTCCAGCAGCATCTACCCTTAGGAATGTTCAGCTTTCAACCTCTCCTACCTTTGGCCCAATGCCTATATTTATAGTGCTCTAGAGGAAGTTATTCAGGTCCACCATCAATGGGATAAGCCCCTCTTTGGATGGGATAGCTCCCCTCTTGATGGGATAAGTTCCTCTTTGATAGGGATACATGAACCATCTGGAGGCGCTCCATACACGTCAAACAAGCTTCTAGAATGCTCTAGAAATGACCACAAGTAAATTTTTTGGAGTGAAACTTGCGCCTTTTGACCTTTACAGGAGTACACACCCATTGCTTTACAGACAGAGCGTACAAGTACGCAGGTATTGTGAACTTTGGGTGCGTACACGCAGGTAAGGCTAAGAGAAACTGCGTACCCAGAGATATATAGATTTTTAATGACTTTCTCTCTTTCTTGGAGTTTGACATGGAGAGAAAAGGTATGAGGCTTGCCAAGGAGGATAGTATGACAGTTGATGGAGCCATACTAACTGCAAATAGTCATGGTGACAAATTTTAGTGTAACAGATTGCCCCCTAAAGTGCGAAGCCTGTAGTAGATAAGGGTTTCATATCATCTAGGAAGGGTGAAGTACTTTATCATTTCAAGGATTATCTTGTGGAGAGCCCAGTCGAAACCTGCAAGTATTCAACACAAAATACATATATAAGATCATATCATCGCTGAGGTAGGCATTCCCATACTCAGATTGAAAACTTTAACTAACAAACTATCTACTGCTCTGATACAGGAATGATTTTGCAGTACATCATAATCATAGACTTTTTTGTAGACACAGTATGGACGCAACCATCTGTTTATAGTTTGTCTACTATATAATGAATACAAAACTCCTCGCAGCCTGGATGGTGGAAACTAGATCCAGGGTCTTCATTTCTACTTCCCGAACAGGTACGATTCTATCCATGCGAATAAATGAGTTGATGTCGAACATGGTAGAAACCACTTGATTACCAGTCAATAATGTAAACTGTTAACAAGTGTGAGAGAGACCACCAGTGATGTCAATGGTTCTCAAAGTACCCAGTGCAATCCATGAGATGTGAATGAATGAGTTGATGTCGAACATTTCACGGAATCCTTCGATCGAAAGTCAATGATGTAAACCATCGTCAAAGGCGAGAAACCTGCCATTGATGCATGCAGACTTCAAGGTACTGACGATTCCTAGGTCATCTTTCTAGATAATGTGTTGATGTCGATAGAAAGCGACCCATTGCAGGCAAGCCCACAACGCGAAATCATAGATCAAGTTGAAGAAATGTAGCTGTAAGGAATGACTCAGGGATGGTCAAAATGGATGACGGGTATTTTGCAGACGAATGGTTTATTTGCAGTGACCTCTTGAACACATAACGACACAACAGATGGCTTGGTGACACTTGACCCAAAGTTAATACCCGGCTGAAAACTTCAAATGCGGTTTGATCAACTGTGAGGCAAAGGATTTCCCAACCCAGGTGAATGCAAAGTGTCGTGTTCAAGAGTGGTAATAAGGCTTATTCTGAGACAAAGGATAACAAATAGGCTCATTTTTCTCTCTTTTCCCCTGTTAGGACTCCACTATGTACCATTTTTGCTATATATTTTGACATCACTTTACTCTTAAAACCATGAACCTCAATGTCTTTATCATTCACTTTATCCCAAGGTATATAGAAACCTCTTCTTTATTATATGGTTAATCTGTCTTACATTTAATTCCATAATACTCTTATATTTTATCAATTATTGAAGTGCATTGTTGCTAACACAAGTCAAAGATCGCAGATAAGTTATATGCCTTGTTGGGAACGAGCGGCCGTTGCTGAAACAGCTGACTTCGTTGCTGAAACAGCCGACTCCGTTGCTAAAACAGCTGGTCCCGTTGCTGAAACAGCTGGTCCCGATGCTGAAACAGCTAACTCAGTTGCTGAAACAGCCGTCAAGCACGCAAATCCCGTTATGCGTAATTTGCGATTCTGGAAGAACTTTTTGTGGATAATAGCAGCAGCCCGAAGATACGGTTACCTGGATTACCTTGAAGATAGCACTTCTGTTGTCTCGGTTGTAACAGTATCTCTTTTTAAGAAAGAACAGAATAGTCTTATTTTGAACAAAATCGAGATATTCGCTCTTGTGTAAATTGTAAATGATGTCTCCTCTTTAAAAAGAGGATACATCATCATTAGAGGGGGATCGAACTGTAATTCATAGAACAACATTGTGTGAGACAGGAGCTAGTCTCCTTTTTGCAATGTATCAGTTTCTTGACAGATGAATAAAGACTTGTTTTGAGCGTTCCAGTTTAATTCTTTCTCCTGGGGAATCTTGTGAGAAGGAAAGGGCCCGCCTTCCTCACAAGATCCACCCCTTTTGTTTCTGTAGTTGTTTATTTCTTTATGTATTTGTATTTTCTTTAATTCTGTTGCTGAAACACTAGTTACATGGTTTGCGATACTCTGTTTCTTAGCGCTACATGTATTGAATGCACGAGTGGATGATGAGAGCATGTGCTGAAGACCCCTGCACGAAGGGATAGGGTCTTGCTCCCATTGATTGCTTTCTTTTACCTGCAATGTGATTAGAAACAAGAGGACAAGTGCTGAAGGTTCCTGTTCCTGGGAATAGGGTCTTGACCTCTTGAGGCTACTTCTTTTACAGTGTGATTAGTGCCAGGCAGCAGGTGCTGAAGTTCCCACCAAGGAATAGGGTCCTGTTCCTGCTATGGTTGAATGATTTCTTTCCTTATAGATTTATTTTCCTTTGCTGTAACAGAGAAATCGTTTCTGCTATAACTTAATTGACTTCGGCTTTAATTAAGTAGAGTGTAAATTGATAGATTGATGAATGTGTGTCTTTCTTTTACTACAACATTGAGCTGCTTTTGAAATTGAGCATATCCAGTGCGCTATTACCTTTGGAATAAAAAGACCTTCTCGGGTTGACAATTTATGTGGAGCTCGAATTGTGAAAACAATTAGAGCGGCCAACATTTTGGCGCCGTTGCCGGGGAAGGTAATTATAGATTTCAACAAGCATTCATTTGTTTTCTTTTAATGTGCAGATTGCATGAGAGGACGAGGAAACCAGAAGAAAAATAACCGCGCAGGTGGCAAAGGCTGGGGAGGACGAAAAACGTTTATTGACGAGATTGTATCAAAGGCTGAATCATCACAAAGGTTAAGTTCTCGGAAATCAAAATTTCAGCGTTCCCCTCAGTCAGATTACAGAACAGAGGAAGTTGTGGGTCCTGAAAATACAGAGGAACCAGCAGTCAGCACTGAAGAGTCAGAAGGAAGTATTAGCAGATCAGTAGAACACATTGAGGAAATAGTAGAAAGTGCTGGACGACCGGTAGAAAACATTAAAGAACCAATAGAGGATTCTGACGATCGAGAAAGCGCAGTAGGAGGGCCAACAATGGAAGATAATAATGATGCATTCCTCTTTGGAGGAGGACGTGCAGGTCCTGAAGAAGAAAGAAGGGATGAAAATTCCCTTTCTACCTTGGGATTTCCCATCAGTGATCTTCCTGCAGGAACAATGAAAAATATCCCATTGTCTGCCCTACCTAACTTTCATGGTTTATCTACTGAGGATCCTGACGAATTTCTTTTTGAATTTGATATTTTATGCAGAAGTTATGATTATGTTACTAATGCTCAAAAGTTGAAACTGTTTCCAGCCACCTTAAAAGGGAATGCCTTGAGATGGTTCATGAGCCTTGGAAGTCAGGTAATCACAACATGGGAGCAAATGAAACAAAAATTTCTGCTTAAATATCAAGACTACTGCCGGACGAGAGAGAAGAAGGATGAATTATTCAATATGGCACAAAAATCGGATGAAAGCCTGGAGGACTACATCGAAAGATTGCAATACAACATACAGAGATCCGATCATCCAGATATAAGTAAGGAAATTCGTAAAACAATATTACTTAGAGGTTTAAGGGATGATTGTTTAAATATGTTAAATATGCTTGCTAAGGGAGATATATCTAAGGAATCATATGATGAGATTTGTGAACTTGCTAAAAGGTGTTCTAGGGGAGCTGCAAGGAACAGAATAAGAGATTCCACCTATTCAAGGGTACAGAAATCAGCCAATGGAGGAGCGACAAGAGCAGAAATAGGTAATTTACTTGAAGAATTTAAAACCGAAATGCTAAGTTCTTTTGCTTCGCAGATTGACACTTTGCAGGTTAAGAAGAAGCAGGCTGAAGCAGAAGCAACTCTGGCTGTCTATTGCCCGAAATGTAGAGACAAACATCCACTAAGGGAGTGTCCAAGAGATAAAGTACCAGTTTGCACCCTTTGTGAGAAAGATCATGAGACAGAACAATGTCCATCTCTACCAGGAATAAAAGCAGCGATGCAGCCAACAGAGGAAGAAGCTGAAGCAGTCTACCTGCTAACTCAAAGAAGACAATGGCAACCTAAAGGGCAAGGTACGAACTCTGGTATGCCATTTAATCGTTGGAACAATTATTCTGCTTTTGGCCAAACAAGCTACCCCCCCTTCAACCAAATGCAATATCCACTTTTCAATCAAATGAATTTCCCACCCATGCAAATGCAAAACCCTCCCTTTGTTGACCCTTCAATGTGGACTCCTTGGCCTCCACAGCAACCACCTCCTTTCAATCCTTGGAACCCAAGTTGGAATAGTCAATCACTCCCATACCCAAATCAAATGCCTCAATTCCAACAATCACTCTCTCTGCCATCAAATGCCCCACCAAACAACCAAATGAGACCCCAACTACCTGCGCAACCAAATCCTAACCCCAATAATAAAGCTGTGCAAGTCATTGATATTCAGAATCAGTCTATATTTCCTACTATGCAATGTAATGATATTCACTTGAGATCTGGAAGAGTAGTAGAGCCTATCATAGATGACATAACTGATTCAGATAAAAATGAAACTGAGAAACAAAAAGAAGCTCAACCACCTCCTAACAAAAATGTTGAATTAACAGAACCTCCATTCCCCGAGCGTTTGGTTTTAACCAAAGCAGCTGAAACACCTGCTTTTAATTTTATGGGGGAATTGCAAAATTTGTATATTAAAATTCCACTTTTACAAGCATTAAGAGATGTACCAATTTATGCCAAAACATTAAGGGATATTTGTGTTAAGAAACCTGGTAGGAAAACCAAGGATCCCCTTACAGTACATGTGATGGGAGACTTGTCTGCATTAATGTCCGGAAAAGCCCCTCCTGTAAAATATGGTGATCCTGGCCATCCTACTGTTACAGTTCAGATTGGTAAAGCAGTGATTCCCCGATTTTTGGTAGACTTAGGTGCAGCAATTAATATAATGACTCTGGAAACTTCACAATTGTTACAGCTGAATAACACAATCAGAGATACACCCACCATTTTAGAGTTAGTTGACCGTTCCACAATTAAGCCAGAAGGGGTTGTTGAAGACCTGCTCATTTCAGTTGAATCCTGGAAATATCCAGCTGATTTTGTTGTATTGCAAACTAAAACAAAGCTGGGGGGACATCCCTTAATTCTAGGAAGGCCATGGTTGGCCACAGCTGATGCATTTATTAGTTGCAGATCTGGTTCAATGACAATTTCTAATGGTTATGAAACAAAACAATTAACTCTTTATCCTCACGCTACGCCAGTAGTTAATAATGAAGATTCTATATGGATGGATTATGATGATAATGCTGTTCAGCCGATTCTAACTATAGGACAAGCTTTAACTCTTAAAGACAATACAGAGGATGAGATAATCAATAATTTTATTTGTGAACCTTCTTCTGTTATTGCTGAAACACACAATCAATTAACTACAATTTTTGAAACGGATGTACAAGAAAAGATTGAACCTGAAGATTCATCTCAAACTTTAACCACGATCCCATCTAAGAGCATAGCAGTTGAAATTGAACCCGGTAAGACATTAAACATAAATCCTGATCTAACAGATGCTGAAACACAGCAACTAATGAAGTTATTACACGAATATAAGGAGGCATTTGCCTGGGATTACACGGACATGAAAGGTATTTCTTCTGAATTATGTACTCATAGAATTTACATTAAAGAAGGATGCCGACCTGTTTGTCAACCCCAAAGACGAATGAATCCTAATTTACGAGAAATTGTTAAAGAAGAACTTCAAAAATTGCTTAACGCAGGATTTATATACCCCATATCTGACAGTGAATGGGTTTCCCCGTTAGTAATTGTTCCTAAGAAAAACGGGAAATGGAGGGTATGTGTTGACTATAGGGCTTTAAACAAAGCTACCCAAAAGGATCACTTTCCCTTACCTTTCATTGATCAGGTGTTGGACAGTCTTGCAGGGAAGAAATTCTTTTCTTTTCTAGATGGATTCAGTGGGTATAATCAGATAAAAATTGCACCCCAGGATCAAGACAAGACCACTTTCACCAGCCCTTGGGGAACTTTCACCTATAGAGTTCTCCCATTTGGATTATGCAATGCACCAGCAACCTTTCAAAGAGCTGTTATAGGAATTTTTTCCGATATGCTGAATGATTGTATGGAAATATTTATGGATGATTTTACCCCCTATGGTGTGTCTTTTGAAGAAGCATTACAAAACCTTGAGAAAGTACTTAAAATATGTATTCAAGCCCACCTTTCCTTAAGTACCGAAAAATGCCACATGATGATGAGTGAGGGAATAGTGCTTGGACATTTTATTTCATCTCTAGGTATTCAGGTAGACCCATCTAAAATATTAGTCATTCAGAATCTTTCTGTTCCTAAAACTCAAACTGATGTGAGAAGTTTTCTAGGACATGCTGGTTATTATAGGAGATTTATTAAAGATTTCTCTAAAATAGCTTCTCCATTGTTTGTATTGCTTATGAAAAATGCTGAATTCAAGTGGACTAATTCTTGTCAAAAAGCTTTTGAAGAACTGAAGCATCAACTGTCTACTGCTCCTATTTTGAGGGGGCCTGACTGGAATCTTCCGTTTCACATATCCTCTGATGCTTCAGACATTGCTATTGGAGCGGTCTTGGGACAAGAGGAAAATCATCTTCCTTATGCTATATACTTTATCAGTAAGAATATGACCTCTGCTGAGCTTAACTATACAGTTACCGAGAAAGAGTTCCTTGCAGTAATCTATGCCATTAATAAATTCAGACACTATATTACTGGTTATCCTACTTTTGTGCACACGGATCATTCAGCTATTAAATACTTAATGAACAAATCTGTCACAAATGCTAGAGTTACCAGATGGCTATTACTATTGCGGGAATTTGATATTACAATTGTAGATCGGCCTGGTAAGGAAAATGTGGTGGCTGATTTTCTTTCACGGTTAAAAACTGACAATGACATTCCAGTAGATGATAGTTTTCCTGACGAATATTTGTTTGCAGTTTCTGCTCATTCTCCATGGTATGCAGATATTGCTAATTACTTGGTTGCAGGAAAACTACCAGCACACCTGTCATATAGAGAAAAGAGAAGAATTGTTCAACAAAGTGCCAGGTACAGTTGGATAAGCGGATGTCTCTTCTATACTGGGCTTGATCAGGAGATCCGAAGATGCATTAGAGAAGATGAAGTGTATGACATATTGAAAGCTTGTCATGATGGCCCTTGTGGAGGCCATTTTGCTGATAAAAGAACGGCACATAAAATTCTGAGGATGGGTTACTATTGGCCCTCATTATTTAAGGATGCAAAGAAGTATGTAAGGGCTTGTGACAGCTGCCAGAGAATGGGTCAACCCAATCATAGAGTCCAAATGCCATTAAACCCCCAGGTAGTTTCTGAACCATTTGAAAGATGGGCCTTGGACTTCATAGGACCCATTAACCCTCCATCCAACCAAAGGACCTATATATTAGTCTGCACAGACTATATGACTAAATGGGTGGAGGCCAAAGCACTTATTAGAGCCAATGAAGAGGCTGTTCTGGCCTTCTTGTTTGAAGACATTTTCACTAGATTTGGAATTCCCAGAGAGCTAGTTACTGATGGAGGACCTCCATTTAATTCTCATGGTTTTAAATCTACCCTTCACAAATATCATATTCAACATAGAATGACTACACCATACCACCCCCAGGCCAATGGGCAGGTGGAAAGCACAAACAAAGTTTTAGAGGCCATTCTAACTAAAACAGTGAAGGACAACCGAAAGGATTGGTCCCAAAGGCTCCCTGAGGCATTATGGGCTTACAGGACTACTTGGAGAAACACTACAGGTTTTTCTCCCTATGAATTGGTTTATGGTAAAAATGCTATTTTTCCTGTGGAATTTGAAATTAAAACTTTAAAGACTGCCTTAGCTGTTAATCTTGATTTGAATGATGTGCAGAAAGCTAGATTGCAGCAGCTTTTGGAGTTGGATGAAAAGAGATTGGATGCCATTCACCAAACAAACATGATTCAGCAACAAAGGATGAAGTGGCATGACAAAATTATCAAACACAAGCAGTTCCAAAAAGGTAATTGGGCCTTGCTGTATGACTCTCGGTTTGAAAATTTTCAAGGAAAGCTACGTACACGTTGGCTTGGACCATATGAAGTAGATGATGTCTTTCCAAACGGAACGGTAAGACTTGTAACAATTGATGATGCTAAAACACCTCTACTAGTCAATGGCCATAGGCTCCGTTTGTATGAGCGCCCTGTTTCTAAAGAGGATTTCAAGACTGCTTGCATGACTGATATTCATTATCTTTTTCTAGGGGAGTCTTCTGCTCCTCACAGCACTTAATTTTCTGCACTGTATTTTTAGTATTAGATTAGATTTAGCACTAATAATCCCTGTCAAGGATTGGCATATTACAATTGAATTTTTGCAGATTTTGGAAAAGCAATAAGGAGGACAGATTCATCATGAGAAGATCTGAAGCTTTAAATCAAGAAGCTTCTTCCCATCATTTTACCCCCTTTCCTAAAAGCTATATCCCCCCATACTTACATTATTTCTATCACTCCCACCATTCCTGAAATATCCTCCTTCAGTCAGTATTCCCCACCCCTTACTGCTGAAATAATCCCTTACCATTCACAGACCTAAGTCAGTCATCCCAATTCTCTGATTTTTCCCGTTGCTGAAACACCTGTTTCAGCAACGTAACACCAGCTTTTTCCGTTGCTGAAACACCTGTCTCAGCAACATATCATTGATTTCCTCCGTTGCTGAAACACCTGTTTCAGCAATGCATTATTGATTTCCCCCGATTGCTGAAACACCTGTTTCAGCAAGGTATCGTTCATTCTTCAGTTGCTTAAACAACAGTCTCAGCAATTGGTTATCATCAAAGCAGTATCCCTCCTTGCTCTCATAAAAGCTTCCTGGTTCTTCACGATATTTGGCATATACCAGACTCAATTACACCTTCGTCTAACAATCCACAGACCCTTCTATGATCATTAAAGCTATTGCAACCGACACTTCGAATTATTAATCAAAGGTAAAGTATAAGGTATATGGTTTTAATGTAATTCGGTTAAATCATATTAAAAGAGAGGATTTCATTTCATAATGATTGCATATCCTTCCACGTCCAATCATTATTACACCATACGTAGGGGGGGGAATTCCGAAAATGGAATAATTATTTCGCATGAACCAACCTGCCGCCGGTTATCATATCCATTTTTGCCGTCATTTAGACTACGCAGCCTTTGTTGCAACAACTAGTCCGATCAGGGTCTGAGAATACTGTATTGTGCCTCTGCGGAAAACTCAAAGCTTCAGCCATGGGAGGGACGGCCATTAGAAATGAGCCCGGCTCCATAAGTCTTCTTCAGTTCTTTCCTGAAGTGTATCAGATCTTCCAACAAGCGGGGTGGACAGCATATTTTGAAAGGTTGGGAGAATTTAACGCAGAAGAAGTACTAGAGTTTGCACAAAACCTTGAAGACAATTTCTCAGTGGTCCGAGGGGTTCGCATTTCAGTGACAGAGGATGACATAGTTCAGGTATCAGGGTTGCCAGCTGAGGGCATTCGCTGGTTTAGCAGGAAGCAGGTCGTTCTTAACGCGCAGCAAGAATTCCTGCGCCCGGACGAGCAAGTGGAACCCAGAGGCCGCGGGGTCAGTCTGCACTCACTTCCTCAACCATGGCCATCAGTAGCAGAATTCGTCAAACACTACCTAACATGTGAGGGGCGTTATCAGGTAGTGTACAATCATGACTTTGTTTTGCTGAATCATTTGAGGAATGGAAGACTCATCAATATCCCTTATTATCTGCTTGGTTGTATTAAAAACATGTCGTATTATTGTAAACGAGCCAAATCTCCAATGTCATCCCTTACCCATCACCGCTTATGCCAGCTGCTAATACAGAGGGGTTTTGCTTAGCAAAATCCCCCTCTGCAGGCCCTACCTGAAGTCCCTCCGCAGGCCCCACCTGAAGTCCCTCTGCAAGCCCCACCAGAAATTCCCCAATTACCCGAAGTCCCTTTGCAAGCCCCACCTGAAATTCCCCAGCCGGTCGAAATTCCTCAGCAAGAGAAAACATCCCAATCGTCTGAAAATCCTCATGACATTCCAGAGATTCCTCATGAAGAACAACAGGAGGAAACCCCGCATTCCCCAGTCAACCCAACCCCGAGCTCGCCTCGGTTAGCAGAGCTAACACCCTCTACTATTCCTGTCCCTAGTGACGACTCTCTAACACCCGCTTCTTCACCTGTTAAGAAAAAGAGGAAAACCCCAGCAGTCACAAGCTCCAGACCACGGACAAGGTCTACATCCCAAATTCTTACCCCTCCGGAAAACCCTGTCCCCAAGAAAAAGCCCTCCCTTTCGAAAAAGAGGAAAGGCAGTGATTTTACTGCCTTCCTATCAAAAAGGAAGAGGACAAAGACTGTTGAGACAAAATCCACTTCCATTTTTCCTAACCCTGCCACTATTCTATTAAAACCCTTATCCCCATCCCAAACTTCCCAACCTGTCTCGTCCGAAGGCACTGTCACACAAAAACCAGTGCCTCGGGATAATATGACATTGTTTGTGGGTCAAGAAGTGACTGCTCCACAAGAACCAGTCACTTGCCTAGTGACTGAAACACAAGAACCAGTCACTGAGGCACAAGAATACACCAAGCAGGATAATAGTGGGAAATGCCCAGTGACTGCTCCACAAGAACCAGTCACTGAGGCACAGGAATACAACAAGCAGGATGATAATGGGAAATGCCCAGTGACTGAAATACCAGAACCGGAGACTGAGACACAGGAATCCATTCCTAACCCAGTGGATGAAACACAAGAACCACCCACTGTGGTACCAGAACTAGTCACTGAGGCACAAGAGTCCATGTATGGCCCGGTGGATGAAACACAAGAACCACCCACTGTGGTATCAGAACTAGTCATTGAGAAGCAAGAATCCATTCCTGGCCCAATGGATGAAACACAAGGTCTACCCACTATGGTATCAGAACTAGTTGCTGAGGAACAAGAATTCATTCCTGATGAAACACAAGGACTACCCAGTGTAGTATCAGAACTAGTTGCTGAGGAACAAGAATTCATTCCCGATGAAACACAAGGACTACCCAGTGTAGTATCAGATCTAGTCACTGAGGAACAAGAATTCATTCCTGATGAAACACAAGGATTACCCAGTGTGGTATCAGATCTAGTCACTGGAGAACAAGAATCCATTCCTGGCACGGTGGATGAAACACAGGAACCACCCATTGTGGTGCAACAACCAGCTACCACCGTGCATCAACAAAATATTCCAACAGAAACAATCAGCATACAAGGTCCACACACTATGACATCTCTACTGCAGGAAAATGAGTTCCTGAAGTCTGAATTAGAAGCTTACAGAGCTGAATTAGCCATGGCTCGAGAGGCTTTTGAAAAAGAACTCAATCTCCATACATTAGCACATGTAGCCTCAATGCAAAACAGGGAGCCATGTATGGAATATATGTGCAAGGAGTGTGGCACCATTTATCAGAATGCAGGCTATGAAGTGGTTGAAATTCCACTCCCTGAAACAATTATGACAGAGGGAATACAAGAGGAATGCCCTACTGCTCCACAAGAACCAGTAGGTCCCCCTATGATGCAAGAAGAAGAAGAAATCAAACCAGATATATCTCATCCTTTGTGGACTGATGCAGCTATTCCGACAGAAGAAACACTGCCCCAGCACACTACTACTGATGCAGCTATTCCGACAGAAGAAACACTGCCCCAGCACACTACTACTGATGCAGCTATTCCGACAGAGGAAACACTGCCCCAGCACACTACTACTGATGCAGCTATCCCGACAAAAGAAACAATGCCCCAACGCATTACCTCTGAGGCAGCCATACAGACAGAAGAAATAGTGTCCCAACCCACTACTTCTGTTAAAAAGACACAGACTCCGCCATGGGACCCATTGGAACAACTGAACAGATGGAAGAAGCAATATGCTGAAGAACAGGATATAGTATTACGACAACATAAGTTGCAATGGCAGAGCTATGTATATACTAACTGGGATAGCTGGGAACAAATACTGCAAGAGCACAGGGAATATAAGAAGGAAGCCAGACAGTCTAAGGAACGGATAGCCTTGATGTTTGCATTGGTGCGAAAGTTGATGGTTACACGTAAACCCTCTGTAAATTACTCTCTCTTTCTCACTGAACGACTAGTTTATTTTCAAATAAAATCAATAGCACATGGCAGACCACATGAATTACTGACTTCAGAGAAATTTGTTGAGACCTTTAAGGAGGCCCCTGAAAGTGACCAGCATCTGCTGTGCGAACTCTACCTTCATAATGAGGCCATTCCTGAAGAAAGGAGAGTTAATCTTATTCCAATTGCAGGCGATATACAAATTAGGGCATTTGCTTCATTTTTGTCTAATCAGCTCACTTGGCAGACTGCGTTCAATGCAAGCAGTCATAATGAGGAGAATAAACTCCTGTGGATTAGACCAGAGCCTGTAGGCCCAGCCATGTTTATAGCACAGTATTATGAATTCTTGCAGAAGCCGGGAATGAACGAGCACATAGAGCAATTACAGGCTTCAATCCTTTTTAAGTGTCAAGAGCACATTAGAATGAAGGGTCCTGCTGCATTGAAGGCCAATGATATCTTTTGGCAGCAGTCAAGTAAGGAAAGACAAGATTATCATCCTTTTAACCCTCTCAATCTTCAAGCTACATTGTCCAGGGTCCCTAAGTATATTGATTGCATTCAACATTGTGGAGTCAACTGGATTGGGTATCATTTCCGTTTTCCAATCTTATGGCTGCCTTCAGAAAAATATCAAAGTCATTATCAGTTGACTGACAGAGAGGAAGCCTCGGCATGGCAACAGTTGCAGACCAACAGCGGATTCCGAGCTCCTACAGATGCCACCTTCTCCAGCTACTGCTTGAGTAATTTGCATTGCCAGTCCCAGTACTCAGACTCTGATTCAGACGAGGGGTTGCCTGAGGACATGCAACATTTTTAGCTGGGGGGGATGTTAGGACTCCACTATGTACCATTTTTGCTATATATTTTGACATCACTTTACTCTTAAAACCATGAACCTCAATGTCTTTATCATTCACTTTATCCCAAGGTATATAGAAACCTCTTCTTTATTATATGGTTAATCTGTCTTACATTTAATTCCATAATACTCTTATATTTTATCAATTTTTGAAGTGCATTGTTGCTAACACAAGTCAAAGATCGCAGATAAGTTATATGCCTTGTTGGGAACGAGCGGCCGTTGCTGAAACAGCTGACTTCGTTGCTGAAACAGCCAACTCCGTTGCTGAAATAGCTGGTCCCGTTGCTGAAACAGCTGGTCCCGATGCTGAAACAGCTAACTCAGTTGCTGAAACAGCCATCAAGCACGCAAATCCCGTTATGCGTAATTTGCGATTCTGGAAGAACTTTTTGTGGATAATAGCAGCAGCCCGAAGATACGGTTACCTGGATTACCTTGAAGATAGCACTTCTGTTGTCTCGGTTGTAACAGTATCTCTTTTTAAGAAAGAACAGAATAGTCTTATTTTGAACAGAATCGAGATATTCGCTCTTGTGTAAATTGTAAATGATGTCTCCTCTTTAAAAAGAGGAGACATCATCATTAGAGGGGGATCGAACTGTAATTCATAGAACAAAATTGTGTGAGACAGGAGCTAGTCTCCTTTTTGCAATGTATCAGTTTCTTGACAGATGAATAAAGACTTGTTTTGAGCGTTCCAGTTTAATTCTTTCTCCTGGGGAATCTTGTGAGAAGGAAAGGGCCCGCCTTCCTCACAAGATCCACCCCTTTTGTTTCTGTAGTTGTTTATTTCTTTATGTATTTGTATTTTCTTTAATTCTGTTGCTGAAACACTAGTTACATGGTTTGCGATACTCTGTTTCTTAGCGCTACATGTATTGAATGCACGAGTGGATGATGAGAGCATGTGCTGAAGACCCCTGCACGAAGGGATAGGGTCTTGCTCCCATTGATTGCTTTCTTTTACCTGCAGTGTGATTAGAAACAAGAGGACAAGTGCTGAAGGTTCCTGTTCCTGGGAATAGGGTCTTGACCTCTTGAGGCTACTTCTTTTACAGTGTGATTAGTGCCAGGCAGCAGGTGCTGAAGTTCCCACCAAGGAATAGGGTCCTGTTCCTGCTATGGTTGAATGATTTCTTTCCTTATAGATTTATTTTCCTTTGCTGTAACAGAGAAATCGTTTCTGCTATAACTTAATTGACTTCGGCTTTAATTAAGTAGAGTGTAAATTGATAGATTGATGAATGTGTGTCTTTCTTTTACTACAACATTGAGCTGCTTTTGAAATTGAGCATATCCAGTGCGCTATTACCTTTGGAATAAAAAGACCTTCTCGGGTTGACAATTTATGTGGAGCTCGAATTGTGAAAACAATTAGAGCGGCCAACATCCCCCACCATTTCTGGCAAGTACCTCTTTATTTTTTACAAGCTTGAGGAGGATAACATATGCTTGATTATAAGCTCATCCTTCGGATGAGTCCAACTTAGTTTTGATTCGAACCCTAAGAAGGAGTGGTCCGTTCCTGTTTGTAATCGAACAGGTCCTTTACTGTGAAATTTTAACGAGTCCAGTATAGGAGAAACTCGGCATTTTTCAATTTTAGAGAGTCTGAAAAAACTTAAGAAAACTCCAGGATTGAACTTTTTCGTAAATTTGTGTCTCCCAAGCCCGAAAAAGTATAAAATAATACTTGAGAGAACCGCTTGATCTTGCGACCAAGGAGTACTTTCATGATTAGTGTCTTTGACCTGAAAAGTAAAAATCGATCAAGGACACATCATTTTATTTCCAATATCGAATTTGAAACGAAAAAAATCCGGCAATCTTTTCATGTTTTTACGGTCAGAAAAGGGCTGTAAGAGGACCGTCTTTTTAGTTCCATTTTAACGAGTTTAAAAAGAAAAACTCGGCAATCTTTTCATATTTTGAGACTCTGAAAAGGGCTTAAAAGAGAACTCCAAAGTTTCACTTTTTCGTAAGTTTTAACGAGTTCGAAAAAATGATAAAAATGTACTCATGGTTTTCATTTTTTCGTAAGTTTTAATGAGTTCGAAAAAATGATAAAAATGTACTCATATGGCCGACTTTCAATTTAATTTACGAGTAGGAAAAGACGGAAATAACTCGGCATTTTCATTTGTTTTACGAGAATGAAAAATAGCAAAATAATCTCGGGATTTTCATGAGTTTAACGAGTCTTGAAAATAACTAAAATTGACTCGAGATAGGTTTCATTTTTACAAAAGCTTGAAACAGAGAAAAACTATGCTTCAAAGTAGTTTCATTTTTATACAAGCTTGAAACAGAGAGGAAACTGTGCTTGAAAATAGTTTCATTTTTACACAAGCTTGAAACAGAGATAAAACTATGCTTGATGCCCCGTAAGCATAACTGTTAGAGCGCATGCCCCCCAGCTTCATTTCATTCAACTAAGGTGGATGAAATGAAGGTTCAAGTACGAGATCATTTGAAAGACCCGACCTAAAATTACGTAAAAAACTGAAATAACTAACCTAAATATACAACTTAACATTTATGAGATCTAGTCAATCTCTCAACTCAAGTAGAGGAGGATTTGTTTCATTTTTTAACGAGCTTGGCACAGGAAAAGAACTATGCTCGGATTCAGTTTCATGTTTACGCAAGCTTGAAATGAAAAACTATGCTTGTTATAAGTTCACATGCCCCCAGCATAATGACGCAAAACGAGGTACATGCCCCCCAAGCTTCATTGCATTCAATGAGGTGGATGGAATGAAGCTTTTCTTTCGAGATCTTGGAAAGACTTGTGGGAGTTGTTTCATTTTTTAGTGAGGTTGACACAGGAAAAGAACTATCCTCAAAACCCTTGTTTCATGTTTTAAACGAGCTTGACACAAGATAAGGAACTATGCTCATAACTACTCTCTACAATCTACCTAACAAAAAACTTTACTCTAAAAACCTTGATTCATTTTTTAACGAGCTTGACACAAGAAAAGCTCTAAAATCCTTGATTCATTTTTTAATGAGCTTGACACAAGACAAGGAACTATGCTCATGACTCCTTGTTTCTTTTTTTAACGAGCTTGACACAAGACAAGGAACTATGCTCTAAAATCCTTGATTCATTTTTTAACGAGCTTGACACAAGACAAGGAACTATGCTCATGACATCCAGTTTCATTTTTTAAAGAGGTTGAGACGGGAACAGACTATTCTCGCACTCACTGATTCATTTTTTAACGAGGTCGACACAGTAAAAGGAACTGTCCTCGTACAACTGATTCATTTTTTAACGAGGTTGACACAAGAAAAGAACTATCCTCATTACACCCCATTTCATTTTTTAACGAGGTTGACACAGGAACAAAACTATCCTCATAGTAGTTTCATTTTTATACAAGCTTGAAACAGAGAGGAAATTGTGCTTGAAAATAGTTTCATTTTTACACAAGCTTGAAACAGAGATAAAACTGTGCTTGATGCCCCCTAAGCATAACTGTTAGAGTCACCATTTTTTCATGCGGAAAGAGTTGATGTTGCGGACAAAACCGACCTCCCTAGAAGCAAAGGCTTTCTAGTGACAAACAAGACAAATAAACACTACCTTTCTCTAAACATGCATTTAGAATACAAGTAAACAGGTGTTTATAACATACCTTTAGTCCAATGCTTTGTAGTAGTCCAGCCTCGCCGATCCGGATGAGCTCCTCCTCTTCGAAACCTGCATTCACTAACAAGCCAAAAGATTACATAGCACCTGATAAACTTATAAAATAAGACATATTCATCATACAGACCAAGGAGTATATGAAACAAATCATGAATAACAATCTGTTGAGAAAAATGAGTTCATTTGTATTAAGTGGAAACAAAAGAAACCATTACAACCTGAGCCTTGGTGTTGTGCAGGTCCCTCCTAGGGTCCAGCAAGAGTTCTCCTTTACTCTGATCAGCTCACCCACTTCCAAATAAGGCTAGGAAAGGATGGGAATCTCTCCTCTCAAGCTCTATAAGGGAGTCCTAATTCCAGCAGCATCTACCCTTAGGAATGTTCAGCTTTCAACCTCTCCTACCTTTGGCCCAATGCCTGTATTTATAGTGCTCTAGAGGAAGTTATTCAGGTCCACCATCAATGGTATAAGCCCCTCTTTGGATGGGATAGCTCCCCTCTTGATGGGATAAGTTCCTCTTTGATAGGGATACATGAACCATCTGGAGGCGCTCCATACACGTCAAACAAGCTTCTAGAATGCTCTAGAAATGACCACAAGTAACTTTTTTGGAATGAAACTTGTGCCTTTTGACCTTTACAGGAGTACGCACCCATTGCTTTACAGACAGAGCGTACAAGTACGCAGGTATTGTGAACTTGGGGTGCGTACACGCAGGTAAGGCTAAGAGAAACTGCATACCCAGAGATATATAGATTTTTAATGACTTTCTCTCTTTCTTGGAGTTTGACATGGAGAGCAGAGGTATGAGGCTTGCCAAGGAAGATAGTATGACAGTTGATGGAGCCATACTAACTGCAAATAGTCATGGTGACAAATTTTAGTGTAACACTCATTCTTCTTCTGCATGAAGAAGATCCAGCACTTACGAGAGAAATCATCAACAAAAATCACATAATACCTGTGTTTTGCTGTTGAAGCTACTGAGAAAGGTCCACACACGTCTGTGTGAATTCTCTCAAGGATCATCGTGGCGCGACTATCCTTCTTGTGAAAGGTGGCTTTCACAAACTTTCCAAAAGTACACCCCTTGCACTGATCTGACTGCACAAGAGTGCCTTTAGGAAGCCCTGTAGTGATCTGCTGCAGTGTCATCGAGGCTCCATGGTAAAGGTGACCCAATCTCCTGTGCCACAGCTCGCCATCATCCTGGCTCACCAATCCTTCTGCCTTGCATGCCATTGCTGCGCATCCATCTACATGCAACTGATAAAGGTTCCTCACTCGAACCCCTATCTTCCGGGTTTCTCCAGTTGTCTTGCTGTGCAGGAAAGCCTTTCTCTCACTGAAAACAACATCATATCCCTTGTCTTCTAACATTGCCACAGAGATAAGATTCTTCTTCAATCCTGGAACATGCATCACTTCCTTCAATATGAAGGGTTTACCAGACTCCCTCTCAAAGGAATGGTACCGATACCGGTCGCACTGTATCTACCATCATCGCCCATCTCGATGTGCACTCCAAGATCTTTGTCCTCCATATCAGAAAAAAAATCTCGATCTCCTGTCACGTGAAAAGATGCACCACTGTCCAAGAATCACACCGATCCCATCACACTTGAAACCAAGCATGTGATCAATGAAAAATCAAGCTCAAACTGTGAGGTTAGAGCCTCTCCTGCTGCAGATCCAGCAGCTTGCTTGTTCTTCTTCTTCTGCAGACAATTAGTGGCATAGTGTCCGTGCTGGTGATAGTGAAAACACTTCACCTTGGACATGTCCTACTTCTTGCCTTTCACACTAGACTGAGAAGCTTTCTTGCTCTTCCCCTTATTTGCTTTGGCAGCCAAAGCGCAATTTTCTTCATCAGGTCCCTTTGATGAAGATCCATCCCTGGTATTCTGCCTGATCTCCTCCTGCACAAGATCTGACCAAAGTCTCCCCCATCCTAGCAGTTTCTCCTGACCATTGATAGAGTATTGATAGGAATTCCAACTCTTTGGAAGACGAAGGAGAGCCAAGCTCACCAAGTCCTCATCATTGATAGTCACTCCCACACTTCCCATCTCATCTTTGCACTGAGTGAACTTCGTGAGATACTTGGGCATACTGTCTCCCTTCTCAAATTTGATGTTTCTGAGTTTTTCCTTGAGTGCCAGCTTCCTCTGATCGCTCTTGCTTTGGAAGAGATCTGTCAGCACTTTCCACATCAAGTATGGAAAAGCCTTTCCATGCAGGCTGGACACAATGTGATCCTTCACGCCCTCCAACAGAATCCTTCAACACTTTGCTGTCTTCTTTTGCCAAGCATCAACCTGCGCAGCATCAATAGGCTTTAGGACATCAGCCTCTATGAAATCCTTCAGCCCATTATCATCCAACACTGCCTCCATCCTGTCCTTCCATGCAATATAGTTCGAGCTGCCCTCAAGAGCATACTCCAATCGCAATCCGTTGAAAGACATTGCCTCGTTGATACCAAGAAAACACTGCTGCAAATTTGAATTCCACCAGCTCCAAACTCAATTGCCTCAGATCTAAGATTCGTGAGAACAAAGTATTTCTCGTACAAAGATTGACTATATGGGCTTTTACCGGATATCTCACCTTCCAAAGGAAGGATGAATCCAGAGGCTACCTGGCCCGACTACAGACTCTGCCTGAAGAAATAGAATGTAAACACTTCCTGAATAGTAGATCTGATGATCAGCAGCTCTGATACCATGTAGAAATTTTGAATAATAAACACTTATTCACAAATATTATCCCGATTATACACTATTTTGGAATACATGCATAATACATAACCTCCTCTACGTTGATCAGCAATTTAGCAGCATCAAAAACAATGAAACATCAATCACATGCACACATTAACATAGTATGTATCCCGGGGAAAGCTTACAGCTAAAAACCCCACACTGTCTATATATTAATGATTGAGAACATGTAACATTACATAGTACAATACTCCTCACAAGTATCCAGCACTATCTCCACCTGTTACACACAAAACTAGCTCAAATCCGAACAAGTCACAGGTTCAAATCTCCTCCGCTTCTTTGCCTGCCTCTATTGCACAATACCTGTTGAGAATCACTCACACTGGAAATCACGTGAGCACAGGATATTCTACTGGGCATATACTGGGCAATTATCATGGGCATACTCAATACATTGCTTGTGAAAGATCTCATGCACAATTATAGTCACAACTGATAGCAATCTCAACCTCTAACACCTGTCTCCACTGAACTATACATGCACTGAGTTAACTGATGTATTCTTCAGTTGCATTATGAGTTAATAATTAATTCACATAACTCATCACTAGTCTATTTGCAGTTAGACTAATTACAACTAGTTTAACAAAGTCAAACTAAACACAACTCCATCAACTCCACATCCAACTCCACAGAACTCACATGCATGAGTTCTAACTGATGTCCTGCATGCAATAGCTCCACTGACTCATAAGAAAAGCGTATTTCCTTCTGACAGCTACATGTGCCACATCAGTAGCTCAAACTGAAGTGCTCCAAGAGGATAAGATAAAGTTTATAGTCCAAATATTATTATGAGACAATAATATTTGACTTTTCTATTTTTAACCTGGCAGTCTCAAAATAGACTTTGATCACTCCTGTTGTGAACCAGAAATAGAAGTCCATCTATTTTTCCCAACATGACCAATCATTCATAAACAACATCCTGCAACTCATAGACCATGATCCATATGTATAAAAATAGACATAGTCTAAAAATAGACTTTGCGCCATAATTTGCCTGCGGGCCCACTTAGTGAAGGTGGCTTGTTTCCACTAAGCTCCATCATCTTGTTGCATTCTCAACAGATAAGACTCCACAAGAGGTATGGACTGGTAAGAAACCCTCTCTTTCACATCTGGATGTGATGCATATGTACATGTTCCAAAGGAGAAAAGAACAAAGTTGGATAGTAAATCTGAAAAGTGCATTTTTATTGGGTATAAGGATGGTTTAAAGGGTTATAAGCTTTGGAACCCAGTAACAAGGAAGGTTATGTACTGCCGAGATGTGGTGTTCAGAGAGGTGAAAGATGTTATTAAACATGAAGTCCAACCAAAGGAACCTGAGAAGATAGAGTTTGAGCTAAAGGAGGAAGAATCGGACTCTACAACAGAGGAGGAATCAGAAGATGAAGAACCACAAACTCCGGCTGTGAGAAGATCAGTTCAAGGAAGAAGGCAGCCAGAAAGGTATAGTCTATCTGCATTCTGTTCAAATTTTGCTTTGTTTGTTATTGATGATGATCCCAGAACTATGAAGGAAGCAGTGGATTCAGAGGATGGAAAACTCTAGAAAGAGGCCATGGTTGATGAAATGGCATCTTTGCACAAAAATGAGGCTTGGGATCTGGTGGAGTTGCCGATTGGAAGGATACCCATTGGCAGAAAATGGGTGTTCCAAAAAAAGACAAATGCAGAAGGAAAAGTGGAGAAATATAAAGCTCGGTTGGTAGCAAAAGGTTATTCCCAAGTGCCGGGAATTGATTTTGGCAATATTTTTTCTCCTGTTGCCAAGGTAACTTCTATTAGATTACTTTTATCTGTTGATGCTTCTTTTGATTTTGAGGTAGAACAGATGGATGTGAAGACAACATTTCTTCACGGGGATCTGGAAGAGGAGAACTACTTGAAGCAACCTGAAGGCTTTGCACTGAAGGGTAAGAAAGAACTGGTATGTAAGTTAAAGAAGTCTCTATATGGGTTAAAACAATCACCAAGGATGTGGTATCAGAAATTTGATACATTTATACGGGGACTTGGCTTCACCAGAAGCAAAGTAGATCACTGTGTGTATTTTAAATTAATTGGTGACCGTGTTATTTATCTGGTCTTGTATGTGGATGATATGTTGTTGGTTGGAAATGACAAAGAAGTTATCCAGGATTTTAAGACCCAATTGTCCTCCAAATTCGACATGAAAGATCTTGGTGCTACAAACCATATTTTTGGCATGGAAATTAAAAGAGATCGGGCAAAGAGGAAGCTCTGATTAAACCAGAGGAAGTATGTCGAGACAATATTACAGAGGTTTAATATGCAGGATAATAAACCGATGAAGGTTCCTATTCCTATAGGTGTGAGGTTATGTGCTGAAAAGTGTCCCAAGACACAAGAAGAGGAAGAGGACATGTCTCGTGTTCCATATGCAAGTGCAGTCGGTAGCCTGATGTATGCAATGGTCTGTACTAGACTAGACATTGCACATGCAGTGGGAGTATTGAGCAGGTTTATGCCAAAACCAGGGAAGGAGCACTGGACAACAGTGAAGCGGGTTTTCATGTATTTTCATGGAACTAGTGATTATGGTTTGTGCTACCAAGGAAGACCAGGATTGGACAGAGTGTTGGATATTCATGGCTTTGTTGATGCAGACTGGGCTGGAGATCTAGATCAGAGAAGATCTACAAGTGGGTATGTGTTTAACCTATTTGGAGGTGCAGTTAGTTGGATGAGTAAGAAACAATCTGTAGTGGCACTGTCAACTAGAGAGGCAGAATACATGGCAGCCACTCATGCAAGCAAGCAAGTAGTTTAGTTGCAAATATTGTGTTCAAGTATGGGGCTAGTACAGGAAGCTATAAGGATAGATTGTGACAGCCAAAGTGCAATTTTCTTGGCAAAGAACCCCGCATATCATTTAAAGACAAAGCACATTGATGTTCAGTATCACTTTGTGAGGGATATGATAGAAGACAAAAAGGTGTTGCTGGTAAAGGTGGACACTTTGAAGAATACTACAAATGCATTGACAAAATCTGTGAGCTTTGAGAAGTTCTCTTGGTGTAAAGAGACAATGGGCATTTTAGGGCTAGAAAAATGACTAAGCTCTCTTATGGCCCCCTGTGGAAAGAAAACAACAAGTGGGAGAATGTTGGGTTGTGTTATATTCTTTTCACATAGTTAACAGGGGGTTTGAGGGGCATCCGTAACCCCACTTTTTGGGGTCTGGGGCAGCGCCTCGGAAAATTTTGGTTTTGGACCCTACGTTAGGTTGGGCGGACCCACCTATGGTTTTGTGCATGATTTTTCGCACATTTTTTTTGGACGCGATGGTTTTTGGTCCATGGTATTGGATGCTTCGACATGTATAAATATGTATTATAACATTGAAAGGAACATAATGAAAAATCAAGCTGGTAGTCTCGGTTTTGGGATCCAGGGGAAAATCTCTGTGTATATGTGTTTTATGTGTTCTTCTCTCGCATTATTTATTTTCTATGTTTTAGAATTCGTATGCAGGTAATTTCTGTACGGGGTTAAAAACTACAGTCGTCAATCATCGCAAAGTGTATCTTTGGTTTCGCACTTGGTGTAGGTCATCGCAAAGTTGTCGCATTGAGGAAATGATGTTGTTCATGTGTTCTGAGTGTTCCATGTTGTATCGCCAAGTGATATAAGTGTGTGATCATATTCAGAGTCATGATTTTGCCCATATTCCTTCCACTGATCCGACACTTAATCAAATTGGGAAAACTCCCCAATTGGGCCATTCAGCCTCTTTCAGATAGTTTGAACTGCACATTGTGCAGTCTCAGCCATCAAGCAACAACCTTATCTCTTGGCATTGCACAATGCATAGTTTCTGCCTCCCAGAATTGCACACTGCACAATATCAATGCTTAAGCCCAACCCTTGACCTCCAAAACTGCATAATCTGCCCCTCTAGTCAACCTTAAATTGCACATTGCGTAGTCTCAGTCCTCAAGCCTTAGCCTGTTGGAAATAATACTAAGAGGGGGGGGGGGGGGGGGTGAGTCAGTATTACCATATCAATAAAAAAATTTCATTTCCATACTTAGATACATATACGCTACTTCATTCAAGGGAAATCGCGTGTATACGCAACTGTGTCTAGAACAACCAGCGTATATCCAAAATACTTATGATTCAGTTAATCCATTAAATTTTGATCTTTAGTTAGTGTATCAAAACTTCATTAACCATATGAACAGTAAGCAGGTGCAGTAAAACAGAACAGATCATCACACACAAGAAGCACACATGAACACCATGATATAAGGTGGAAACCCAATGTGGGTGAAAACCACCTGCTGCAATTCGTTTCTATCTTCCTTTATTAAGAAACCTTTTTTACAATGTACTGGTGCAGTCCTTTACCAGCACGCAGGCTACAACCTTCTCTCGTTCTCCAGACTCTCCTGGAAGGGAGCTCCAACCCCCTTTGCTCTTGTACTAGCTAAGATACTAGTACATAGGCGCCGACCTACAATCTTCTCTCTTCCGGGTACCACGTTTCATAAATTTTCAGACTGGATACTCCTGAAGCACAACACATAATCTGAAGACCATGTTTCATCAAATTTTCATACTGGACCCATAAATATCATTAAAGCACAAAACAATCAATACTCGCATCATCAATCTCTGAATCACTGAAACACTGAAGCCCTGTCAACAACACAGTCACCAGAACACAGAGCAGAACTCTGCAATAACAATCAGAACCAACTGTACCATCAAAATCATGCATCAAAGTGCATACGCTACTTGGAAGTGCCGAGCCTGCGTGTATACGCAACTTCATCAAGATGAACCAGCGTATATGTCATTAATCACTTATTCATAACTTTGTTGCACTCCCTGACTTCATACAAGGATAATATATGCGTTAGCACCCAAATCTAGTCCATCAGATCTCATAAATATGAGTCATTATGATCCTGATCCAATATTAGTTCTCATCCATCAATACTGAAGCTAAACACAATCAGCCAAAAAAGATATGCAGAATACTGACACCTTTAAACTGTCATCAGAACCCTTTAACAACCAGAACCACCTAAACTTCAAATATCATAGCTCAAAAAGGTATACGCTACTACAATGAACTCGACCTGCGTACATACGCACTTACACCAAAGCCAACCCGCGTACAGATCTATAAATATTCAATCATCACTTGTAACGATTACAAACTTAAGTTATACCCAGTTCAGATCATTGCATGCGTCAGTATACAGATCTAGAATAAACATAATCAATCATATAGAGATAGTTCATTTCAAACCATTTGATCCCGATCTCTCCTTAGTTCTTGTTCTCCATCGGTGAGATCCCTCCTTAGCTCAGATCAAGCAATGCATCATCAACCCATAACTTGCATACTAGATCTCATACTTCTTCAGATATTCAAGACTTTTCCAATGCCCTTGCCTAATGATCTTCTTCTCCTTTTATAGTCTTAGGCCTTGCTCAATACCACGGTCCAAAACCATAATAAATCAATACCAAGAGCCCAATACTTGCGATCAACACACTTGTCGAGATACCATGGTCTAAAACCATAGGTTCAAATACTGAGGACTAACTACCACGGACCAAAAGTAAGCTTTCTGACATGTATGCACTTTTCCGTGCATGAAACTGTGTGTATACCCTATTGGTATATAGCGAACCTGCGTATACGCGACTTGGTATATAGTGAACCTGCGTGTATACCCTACTTGGTATATAGTGAACCTGCGTATATAGTCTTCTTTCTTCATTCTTTGTAGTCTGATCATCAATTCTTTGCTACTGACCTACTGCACTATAATCTATCATTTTTCCATCAAGGACAACACTTGTCTCATAATGCCAACAATCTCCCCCTTCGGACTTGATGGCAAAGCTAACTTGTCATACTTAGAACTTGATCTTCTTATTCCTTTGAGCTGTCCTGCATCCCATGCATTTAGTCACATCTGTAGATTGATCCAGTTATAAATAAGTGAGATGTTCTTTTATGAGTGGGTTTCCATCAAGTACAACACATGCATCATAATGCCAACAATCTCCCCCTTTGGACTTGATGGCAACAACACCAAATCACTCTCCCCCTTTGACATCAAGGGCAAAGGGCAGACCAAGATATTCTCTTCCTTTGCTGAACATTCCGCTGTCCATACTACCCCTGAGTATCTGTTGAAATCTCTGAATGAGCTCCTCCTTTGTATATGCCAAGGTGTACCAATCTGTCCATGCTCCCCCTGAGTACATGCCGAGTCTCTGTACTGCTGAAGTGTGTTGTTCATGCTCTTCCTGACTGTAGGTAAGATCTGCAAAAAGGTGTTCTTCAAGAAGAACCATGACTTATACATCTTAAGAGACCTTCCTATCACCAAAAGACTCAATACATACATCCATTTCCAACCACGTGGGGATATACTAGAATTGACTCATCCACCCAGCCAAGTGGGGATACATCAAAAGTTTACACATGATAAAGAAAGAACATTACATCTTCATCCCAGGCATAGTAGGGAAACCAATATAGGCCGTTACATGACCTTGACACCATGAAAGAGATATCACAAAAGAGATATATAACATAGAGACGAAATATCTAGAACAAGACTTATGAAAGTCACCAATAACTGATAGCAGCAACATCTATCAATCACCATTCAGATCAGCAACCAAGATTTCCTTCTGTTCTCGCTCTGCCTCTGTTCCATCTGAAACCAACAACAGCTGTGAACTAGAACCAAAAGCTTCTAAGATAATGCCAACAATGCATCATTGGAAGTTTATTTGCTCCCCCTGATCCTATGCCAGATGGTCTCTGTCAGACCCATATCAGAATCTTCTCATTCTGAGTTTGACCCACTAATTTCCTTCAAATTTGTATCCACATAAAAAAGCGTATATATGCGGATAGTCCTTATGAAACTCGCGTACAACCATTTCCATATCAGCAAAATGTAAATGTCCTGTAACAAGGTATGTCTGAACATAGATGTCAACTCCTCCTTTTAAACATCATCATGAAATCATTCACATTATATGTGAAACCACCATAGCCATTACATCAATGTCAAGATCTACATGATCCAAGTATCATTACTTGGGAACATATGCATCAATCAACATATGTAAGTATCAACCTATCATCATATAGATAAGAACTCATCATCATGTCTCCAACAAAGCAACTTTGAGCTCAAGCTCTTTTGACAAAACTTCTTGATATCATCAACATCAACAATCCTTATCCACATGAGTGCCTGCATCATACTGTATGATCTTTATGCATATGACAACAGCAGTATATGAGTGACTCATCATCAAGTGAGTAAGATGTGTATTCAAGCTTTGTACTTCTCCTTATCCTTATGAAGATTACCATGTAAGCACCATATATGCATCATCAAAGAATCAACCATAAATCTTATCTGAACATCTACTATGTAACCCCAAGAATCATATGAGATTTTATCATAGATAACTCACAACCACATCATAGCAAGATATATCATTTAGCCATATAAGAATCATCACCAAGGACTATTAACCATAATGCCAACAATGAATTATTAAAGGCATATGCTCCCCCTCAACCTGAGCCATCTGTTTTTTGTTAGATCTTATCATGCATATATCAGTAATAAGCATCAAGACATCATCATCAAGTTAGGATCAAACCCTTCTAAACATCTTACAAGTATCAAGATATTTCCACACATCCTCAGCAGACTGTAAATATTATCAAATAGAGAAAATAATGGACTGAAACATAACAAATCCTTTTCCTGAACCTGTCCCTACTGCATTTCTTCAGATAATAATATACACCACTGTGCAGCATCCAACTCGCGTATATACGCGACTTCCCTTTATGGAACTTGCGTATGAGATTCAGGACACTGAAGTTTTATACTTTCAGCTCCCTCTGAGTCTGTTATGTCTGTGCTATGCTGTGTCTGAGTACATTGTGCTGTGCCACATCTTTCTGACTGTACTTCCTTCTTCTTCCATATCTTCAAGTGTTAGTTGTTTTCTCCTTTTGGTGTGATGTCCGTGCTTTGTTCCTGCATTGTTTTGCTATATGTCCAAGCTTGTTACATGCATAACATCTTACACGTTTCATATTTCTCCTGTAGCAATTAGCAGCTTTGTGACCAAACATATTACAAGCAAAGCAATATCCATTAAAGTACCTTGAATGTGATGATATTTCTACATAATGGTCTTGAACCCTTCTTCTTCCACATCTAGCTGCAACATGTCCAAGATTATGACATACATAACATTCAACATTATTCATAGGAGGAGTAAAAGATTTTCTTTGAAGAATTTCTTTCCTTGGTTGATGATGAGATTGACCTTTCATCTCTCTTATCTCCTTGTTGATCATTTTAGATTTCTCTTTAGAGTTCCTTGCCTCACCTTGTGAACTAGATTCACCTTCAACAGATTCATGAAAACCAAGACCAGTCTTGATAGTAGGAGACCTTTGACTACTAAGAATATCATCCAAGGCTTTAGTACTATCTTGAAATCGTAATAGTTTATCCTTTTCTTCTAATTTACCTTTCAAGATATTTACCTCAACTTGAAGTTGTTCTTCCTTTTCCAGACATTGTTTCTTCATGTTTTCTTCAGCATTTCTTTCCTCTTCCATTTGTTGCCTTAGTTTGAGAATCTCCTTTTCTTGTTCTTCATTCACATCCTGCTGCATTTGACGAATTTTGAAGGCACATTCCAGCTGAGATTTTAAGCTGATAACTTCGTTTTCCTATTTTTCAATAGCTTGGAGTAGATATTTATTCTGCTTCTTTGTTTCTTCAAGATCTTCCTTTAGTGAGCGGATCGTCGCTTCAAGACTTTCATAGTAACTGGATCTATCTCTGAGTTTCTTGATGGTTGTGCTTCTTTCATTGACTTCATCTCTTAATGATGTCACTTCTCCCTGCAACTTTTGACATTGATTTTCCTTATCCTTGAGTAACTTTCTTACCTTGTTTCCTTCCTCTGATTGAGCTTTTAGTTTGGTAACTTCTTCTTTGAAAGCACATTCCCTTTTGTTCAATAGATCTTGTTGATCTTTAATTTTGTCTGTAAGCCTTCTAAATACTGCCTCTATTTGATACTTTTCTTGCTCACCCATAAAAGCAAATTCAGTTGCTTCACTATCACTTTCATATTTTCCAAATGGATAGATAGCTGGAACATCAGAGGATAGCAAATTCATACCTGATAGTTCATCTTCATTCTGAAATGATTCTGAATCTGATTCTGAATCTGAAGAGCTTCTTATACCTAATGCCTGATCGATTCTCCCACTGTCATAGTTCTTCTGAGATGTATTCTTCTTCTTAGGTGCTTTCTTCTTAAGCTTCTTTCCCATAGTTCCACGAATCTCCTGCAAGTGATCAAGCTTCTACCAAAGGACCTGCTCGGATTCCAATTGTTGGAAATAATACTGAGAGGGGGGGGGGGGGGTGAATCAGTATTATCATATCAATAAAACTTTTTCATTTCCATACTTAGATACATATACGCTACTTCATTCAAGGGAAACCGCGTGTATACACAACTGTGTCTAGAGCAACCAGCGTATATCCAAAATACTTATGATTCAGTTAATCCATTAAATGTTGATATTTAGTTAGTGTATCGGAACTTCATTAACCATATGAATAGTAAGCAAGTGCAGTAAAACAGAATAGATCATCACACACAAGAAGCACACATGAACACCATGATATAAGGTGGAAACCCAATGTGGGTGAAAACCACCTGCTGCAATTCGTTTCTATCTTCCTTTATTAAGAAACTTCTTTTACAATGTACTGGTGCAGTCCTTTACTAGCACGCAGGCTACAACCTGCGGAAGGCTACAACCTTCTCTCGTTCTCCAGACTCTCCTGGAAGGGAGCTCCAACCCCCTTTGCTCTTGTACTAGCTAAGATACTAGTACGTAGGCGCCGGCCTACAATCTTCTCTCTTCCGGGTACCACATTTCATAAATTTTCAGACTGGATACTCCTGAAGCACAACACATAATCTGAAGGCCACGTTTCATCAAATTTTCATACTGGACCCATAAATATCATTGAAGCACAAAACAATCAATACTCGCATCATCAATCTCTGAATCACTGAAACATTGAAGCCCTGTCAACAACACAGTCACCAGAACATAGAGCAGAACTCTGCAATAACAATCAGAACCAATTGTACCATCAAAATCATGCATCAGAGTGCATACGCTACTTGGAAGTGCCGAACCTGCGTGTATACGCAACTTCATCAAGATCAACCAACGTATATGTCATTAATCACTTATTCATAACTTTGCTACACTCCTTGACTTCAAACAAGGATAATATATGCGTTAGCACCTAGATCTAGTCCATCAGATCTCATAAATATGAGTCATTATGATCCTGATCCAATATTAGTTCTCATCCATCAATACTGAAGCTAAACACAATCAGCCAAACAAGATATGCAGAATACTAACACCTTTAAACTGTCATCAGAACCCTTTAACAACCAGAACCACCTGAACTTCAAATATCATAGCTCAAAAAGGTATACGCTACTACAATGAACTCGACCTGCGTACATACGCGCTTACACCAAAGCCAACCCGCGTACAAATCTATAAATATTCAATCATCACTTGCAGCGATTACAAACTTAAGTTATACCCAGTTCAGATCATTACATGCGTCAGTATACATATCTAGAATAAACATAATCAATCATATAGAGATAGTTCATTTCAAACCATTTGATCTCGATCTCTCCTTAGTTCTTGTTCTCCATCAACCGGTGAGATCCCTCCTTAGCTCAGATCAAGCAATGCATCATCAACCCATAACCTGCATACTGGATCTCATACTTCTTCAGATATTCAAGACTTTTCCAATGCCCTTGCCTAATGATCTTCTTCTCCTTTTATAGTCTTAGGCCTTGCTCAATACCACGGTCCAAAACCATAATAAATCAATACCAAGAGCCCAATACTTGCGATCAACACACTTGTCGAGATACCATGGTACAAAACCATAGGTTCAAATACCGAGGACTAACTACCACGGACCAAAAGTAAGCTTTCCGACATGTACGCGCTTTTCCGTGCATGAAACTGCATGTATACCCTACTTGGTATATAGCGAACCTGCGTATACGCGACTTGGTATATAGTGAACCTGCGTGTATACCCTACTTGGTATATAGTGAACCTGCGTATATACTCTTCTTTCTTCATTCTTTGTAGTCTGATCATCAATTATTTGCTACTGACCTGCTGCACTATAATCTGTCATTTTGCCATCAAGGACAACACTTGTCTCATAATGCCAACATAGCCTTGATCTCTTGAACTACACAATTGCACTAGTCCTCCCTATCCTTCCAACATTATGCAACGGGAAAACTCAGTGCTCAAGCCCTCATCCCAACTCCTTGAATCCATCAACTACACAATCCTCAGACCAATCTAGCATGAACTTCACATTGCACAGTGTCAAGGCTCAAACCTGACCCTTGACTCCCTGAACTGTGAAATTTTGCAGTCCCTGAGCCTCTCCCTTAGCCTGCCACTTATTTTTAGCTTAGTCAATGGATCATCATGTAACATCTTATACTAGGGGTTTATGAGATTGATGTCCTCTTGTCATGAGTGAATTACAGATGCAGGTACTCTATCATGCTATGAAAATATGATGAAGAAGGAGATGGAGGAGAAGACCATGCTAGAAGACACCTTTGTAGCTGCAAATACAAGTTGATCATTCAGGGGGGAGTAAAGGGACATCAACTTGTGACAACAACTCAAGATCTAATAACACTGAAGACTCCTCATCTTTATCCATATGGAGGTGTAAAAGGAGATCATGTTCTATCTTCAAGGAGACACAAAGTAAGAAACAACAAATAATGGCTTGACATTGCCATGTCATCAGTGTCATGTCATGTTATGTCATGAGTCATCATGTGCCACATCATTTTGTGGTTATGTAAATTCTTATTCGAAATATGTTGTAAAGTGGAAGTACAAAGGACATGTATAGAATGTAAAGAGACACGTAAGAGTTGAAAAGTCATATGGAAGTCAAACAATCATGAGGGTAGTCCAAGTGTCACAAGGGAGGTGAAGAATTACCCCATTTGTTATATATACATCCTCATTACACAAGAAAGGGACTTTTCACCTTGCCTTCTCCCATAAGGCATAAGAGAGATACAGTTAGTACTTTTGGGGAGCAAGTAGTGGCTCCAACGCTCCACTATTGGAGCAAGTGATGCTCATTGTATACATGAATCTTGAGACTTTTACTTAATATTTGAGGCTTGATGGCCAACACGTTTTCATACATGGATTGTGAATATTTATAATATTGTTCTGTAAATGTTTATGATTCATGTTTGCTTTTCACCTATACTAAAGTAGTTGAACTATTTCAGTTGTTTTAGTGCTTATCATATTGAGAATGTATTGTAATGTTCATTGCATCTTTGTGGACTATTCTGTTGGATGCCACACAAATATTTCTTGTTTGTGTGTGTTTTCACTAGAGTGGCACTATAACCTCTCTCTTAGAGGCTCACTTTCTCCTCCCTCTGCAGTAGAAGAACCCTGATGTACTTGCAACCAAACATTCACTAGGCACACTTACTTATTTTTGAAGGCACATATGTGATGCTCTCTCTTGCTGACAGCTAAAGCCAAGGAAAATCTTCAAGTAGATGACAACGAGCCGTATTCCAGATGGGGCTCCCAAACCTAATAGTGTGAGGTCTAATTGGGACCTTATATTGGGGAGACCCCTTTGAATGTTAGCAGGTCTAGCACTGCCAATAGTTGGATAGAGAGAAAATCCATTGGGCATGGAGTCATGAAGAAGATATCAATTTAAGGTTTCTCAAGACTGATTAGTGAAAAAGTGTTCTTAGATTCATGGTAATCAATAGATTACTAGACATAGATAAGTTGTAATATGGTGGTAGAAGTAGCTAAAACACTCAAATCATAATAGACTCATCAATTGAATGATGAATTTTGTGATAATTATCAGTCTTATAGATATATATATATATATATATATATATATGAAATTTTAGATACAGAGCATCATGAATGATTTCCAAACCTCTATCTTGTTTTTCCAAATATAAAAGACAAATATTTAATAATAACAAAGTAAAGAAACACAAATACAAAGAGATAATTATATAAAAGTTAATAGATAAATCTCTTAAATAAATTTTCAATAACACTCGCTTCGAAAAACCTTTATTGATATCAAAAATTTAAAATATACACAAGGAACTACTCAAGATCCCAACCCTTTGACTCTTCTTTTTGAAATACTATATAGAAGAGTTCTTAAAATAGACCCAAATTTATGTCATAACAATTTACAAAATATATAAATTATATGACTAAATCTGAAATCTTAAGCCATTTTATCCAATATCTAAACAACACTTTTGTTTGTCGTGACTTTTTCTTGAAACTTGGATAATAGTTAATGAAGTCTCCTTGGAAAACACATGTAAAACTTTTTTGAGAAAAATCTAGAGTTGAATACATGAAATCTGGTCCACCTGGGATGCCACCTAGCACATTTGACTCCCTTTTTGGGAAAATAGGTGAGTGGTCCTTTTGTTTTTATCTTATGAAGATGAATATATATTTTTGAGATTTTTATTAACCTATCTATCCCTATCCTAACCTCTTAGTTGTTTAGAAAAAATTTCTAAAACAATGCACTCTAGCACTGTTAAAACTAGGTAGAACATTGCCAAAATAGTGCACTCAAAACATAATTTCCAACTTTTTGCTAAAATTTTCTATGTATTGTGCTAGCAAATCATTTGTCTTATTTATCCATTCATAGAAAACCAACCCTTATCTTGAATCTGATTTTATATATTCAAAATTCTATATAAATATAAAGCCATAAATATTTCCTCAAATATTTGTAAAACCATTAAAATAATTAATTGGTGTTTTCCCATGGTTTTGATTTATAAAATAATTAATGACCGCTTATCGTCATCCTTGCTTTATTTCATCTTGATATAACTTTATTAAATCTTGTGCAATTTTCTTGAATAAAACTTCTCCCCATATTTCCTCAAATATTTGTAAAACCATTAAAATAATTAATTGGTGTTTTCCCATGGTTTTGATTTATAAAATAATTAATGACCGCTTATCGTCATCCTTGCTTTATTTCATCTTGATATAACTTTATTAAATCTTGTGCAATTTTCTTGAATAAAACTTCTCCCCATATTTGAATAAAAAGAAAGCCCTTTGACAATGGTATTTGACGCTAGATGTTTTCCTATTTTGCATGAGAAATATATCCCACATTGTAACATGAATTTTATTTTAGTTTTCATATATACCAATACGTGGATATATAATCTAAGATTATCGCAAAATAATTTCCCTTGTGGAATCATTTACGCGGCTTGGTGGTTAAGTATTGAGAGCTTTTGCAGCATGAAAACCTTTTAAAACTAATTTATTTTTTTATAAAATTTTGAATAATTTTTTATAATGAATAATTTTTTCACAAATTTTTCCTATAAAATTTTGAAATAATTTTACAATTTTATTATTATTATTATTATTATTATTATTTTCACATATAATATTTAGTTCCAATGGGGATGTCGTCCTCCCATTGAGGAAGCAAAAAAATCGTACACCAAGTGCCTAATCCATTTCATCTAAACTCTAAAAATTGCATTTTGTAATCTGTGAGGTGTCACCTATTTCACTTTGAACACAAATTGATCTATAAACACTTCTGCAAACATGCTCAAAAGCCGCTTATATTCAAGCCGAATTGAAGACCATATTTTGAAAGCTAAAACCAAACTCAACACTGAAAACTTTCTACAACAAACCAAACCACTGCAAACTTGAAAAGACACTTATTGGGCAAGCTTATTTATGTACAATCCATCCTATTCTAACTAGTTGCATTGTTCTATCATGTAATATCAAATCTCTAATGCAACCAATCAAGTAAATGACTTCATTGGTTCTTGCTTTCACTATCCACACGAAGAAATAAAATTGGAAATGTGACAACTCAACCCGCCATCTGAAACTAATCCCTTTGAACATGAAAATTGTAAGACTCGTTTCCTCTTATGATTCCAACATAAATGCAAAAGGGTCCTTGAGAACGTGAACAAATAGCTCTTCTTGACCACCAAAACGAAAATGGCATCGTTCAACTATAGTTGTTTCCTGTTTTATTTCATTAAGCTCAAGATTTTTAGATGAAAGGGAAATAATTTGTTCAATAGAATCTTCTTTCTTAATATCTACATCTGGGAAAAGTTTTGCATATTCTTGAAAATCTTCTGGATTTTCATAATATCCTAAAACAACATTTGTTTCCTCTAACACATCTTCATGCTTATGATGAAAATAAATTTCATGAGAGCTATTTTGATAAGAAACAATTTGAGGTACTCTCCCAGCCTTCAAATCTTCAATTTCTATTATTACTATTTTGATGAAATCTTCTAAAAAAAACGGATTTTATTTTTAGGGCCAAACTTACTTTAATGTAAATAAATAGATAAAAATATAGAAAAATCCTCATCCACTCGATCATCATCAAACATATCAAAATATTCTTTAAATCCTTCAATAGAAACAAGGTTTGCCACATACTCTGTTATATTGATTAATAAGGCAACTGGATCAACATCTGAGCTTGTCATTCCAGAATAAATGGAGCCACGAGTGAGAAATTTCAAGCTTTGAATTCTTCAAATAGTGGAGCGGCCATGAATATTTTAGCTTTGGATATCTGACAATGGAGTTGCCAGGTGAAAGATACACAACCACCTTTGTGTCTGTCTTTTGTTCACCATTAGAAGTCATATCTAAATCTTTGTCATTCCTCTGGGAAAATTGTCTTGAAGCCTTCGCCACCAAAATGTTACCACTCCATAATTTTATCAATTGTGAAAGTAAAACCCAGAGGTAACATTGAACCACTTTTGGGCTAGAAATTGACCTTCCTAACTAGAGGGGGCTCCCTCTATGAATCAACTAACCAATGTCACTTCTGCAACTGTTCATGTGTTCAAACAATGGCTAGATATTTTGTAGGGTAAGGTTTTATTGGAGTGGTTGGATAGAGAGAAAATCCATTGGGCATGGAGTCATGAAGAAGATATGAACTTGGGGGTTCTGAACATTGGTTAGTGAAAAAGTGTTTTTAGAGGCATGGTAATTGGCTTATTACTAGACAAATAAGTTGTATTATGGTGGAAGAAGTAGCAGAAACACTCAAATCATAATAGAACATTAGTGGAATGATGAATTTTGTGATAATTATTAGTAAAAAAAATAAAAAAAAATTGAAAGCTTAGGTACAAAGCATTATGAATGATTTCCAAATCTATATCTTACTTTTTCAAATATAGAAGATAAATATTCAGCCCCAAGGGTTAGCTCAATTGGTCAAAATCAGTGCCTCGCCACCAGGAGGTCACAGGGTCCAATCTCCCCGAAGCCCTTGGGGTCAGGCCTTGCTAGTGGGTCGCGGGGCTAGATTCCCTTCGGGGTCGATCAACCCAGATTTTTCTGTGGACGTAGCACCACCCGTTGACCAGGGTGTCCGTGAACCACACCCAAAAAGAAAAGAAAAGAAATATTTAATTATAACAAAATAATGAAACACAAATACAAAAAGATAGAATGTAAAAGCTAATACAAGATTCTCTGAAACAATAATTAAGTAACACTTGTTTCAAAAATCCTTTATTAATATCAAAGGTTCAAAATATACACAAAGAACTACTCAAAGTCCCAACCCTTTGACCCTTTTTTTTGAAATACTACATAGAAAAATTCTTAAAATAGATCCAAATTTATGTCATAACCATTTACAAAATATATAACAATTTACAAAATATATAAAAGAAAAGACTAAATTTGAAATCTTATCCATTCTATCCAGTATCTAGACAACATTTTTGCTTCTTGTGACTTTTGCTTGAAACTTGGATAATGGTTGATGAAGTCTCCTTGGAAAACATATCTAGAACTTTCTTGAGAAAAATCTAGAGTTGAATACATGAAATATAGACCATTTGGGTTTCCACCTAACACATTTGACTCCCTTTTTAGCAAAAATAGGTGAGATGAATACATGAAATATTGTCCACCTTGCCACCTAACACATTCGACTCTCTTTTTAACAAAAATAGGCGAGTCATCCTTTTTTATTTTATCTCATGAAGATGAATAAATCTCTTTAGGTTTTTTTATTAACCTATTTATCCCCATCATAACCTCTTAGTTGTTTAAAAAATATTGCCAAAATAATGCATTCCATCACTACGAAAACTAGGTAGAATGTTGGCAAAATAAAATTGTCAAAACATAAATGAAAAAACAACATTCTGCCAAAATTTTCTGAAAATTGTACTATCAAATCATTTGTATAATCCATATCCACCTCTTAATTTCTAGATATATAAAATATCAATTTTGAAATATTTTAGATAAATATTTTGATAAAATATTTCTCAAGAGTTTATAAAAAATATTCTTCTATAAAATCATTCATTGTTTCGGCATTCCATGTCTTCTTGTGCAGTTGTAAAACCATATATCTATATATCTCTATTAAAAATAATTATTAGTTATAGTTTTGAAAAACCAGGTCTTGTTTTTCCATTCATAAAAAACCATTTTTTATTTTGAATTTTTTTATATATTTAAAATTTTATATAAATATAAAGGATAAATATTACTCCAATCATTTTAAAATCATTGATGGTTTTTTCCCATGTTAATGAACTTTTATATTCATTTCTTCATTTCGTTTTAATATAATTTTATTAAATCTAGTGCACGACTTTGACTCTCGGAAATTGGCATTTGACTTGAATAAAACTTCTCCCCATATTTATATTGTATTGTATTGTACACATACATAGCCAAGAGATAGAAAAGATAAAAAAGAAAGCACCATAACTATGGTGCTTGACACAGAATGCTTTCTTATTTTGCATGAGAAATATATCCCACATTGTAAAATGAAATATTTTTTTTGGTGTTCATAAACACTGATACATGGAGTTTCACTTGAAACAAGGTACACAAATAATCTTCCTTGTGGACTCCTTTATTCGATTTGGTGTTTATGTATTGAGCACTTTGGGTGGTATTCGTTTTTGGTGGACTTTCATAATATGGTTTGGAAATTTGGTATAAGTTTTGGGTGGCATTCGATGGATGGGCGGACGGAAATTTGGTATTAGTTTTGAGTGGTATTTGGTGGACGGGCGGACTTCTATAACATGGTTGGAAATTTGGTTTTCGCTTTGTTGATTTAACATTTGGTGGACTTTCATAATATGGTTGGAAATTTGAGCATTTTGGTATTGGCTTGGTAGATTTAACATTTGGTGGACTTCTATAATATGGTTGGAAATTTGGATTTCATCTCAATTGAGCGCTTTGGTATTGGCTTATGGAATGTAGACTCGGTTGATTTAATATTTGGTGGACTTCCATAATATGGTTGGTATTGACCTATGGAATGTAGACTCGGTTGATTTAATATTTGGTGGACTTCCATAATATGGTTGGTATTGACCTATGGAATGTAGACTCGGTTGATTTAATATTTGATGGACTTCCATAATATGGTTGGAAATTTGGTTTTTAGCCCAATTGAGTGCTTTGGTATTAGCTTGGTTGATTTAACATTTGGTGGACTTCCATAATATAGTTGGAAATTTGGTTTTTATCTCAATTGATTGCTTTGGTATTGACTTATGGAATGTAGGCTCGGGTTGATTTAGCATTTGGTGGACTTCCATAATATGGTTGGCATTGGCTTATGGAATGTAGACTTGGTTGATTTAACATTTGGTGGACTTCCATAATATGGTTAGAAATTTGGTTTTCAGCCCAATTGAGCACTTTGGTATTGGCTGGTGGAATGTAGACTCAGCTTATTTAACATTTGGTGGACTTCGATAATATGTGGAATATAGACTTGGTTGATTCACTTTGATAATATGGTTGGAAATTTTCTTTTCAATCTAATTCTTTTTATAAAACAGAATGATAAAAACATAATTTTATAAAACATAATGATAACCTTGCATAGAAGATCGAGAGCATGAAAGCATTTCACATAGTTAGCAATGAAACGAGAACTATTACCTCAAAACGGGTACTCGAACCCAAAAAACGCAAAAAAAACATGAAAAACAACCCAAAAATGAAAACTGTTTATTCCAGAGCGATGTTTTTTTTAGGGTAAATTTTCAACATTTTTTTTAAGTGGAAGTAAAACCCATTTTTTTTTTTAAATGGATGAAAAGAACACCCTTAAAAAATTTGATTATTCTAGAATAACAAAAAAAAATGGGTTACAAATTTGACATTTTTTTAGCAATGGAGTTAAAGAGAAAATATCTAGACTTTGAAAAACTGTAAAATTCCAACAATTCTCGGACATGATGTTAAAGATAAACTATCTTGACTCTAAAAAACCATGAAATTGTAATTGTTTCCGACTATAGCATTAAAGATAAAATATCATAATTCAGAAACACCTTAACATTTTGACAAATTTTCAACCTTGTATTTAAAAACCTTCAGTTTGTAACACATTTCGACCATGAAATTATGGACAATATATATGACAAACAATTTTTAAAAATGAATAAGTAAATGAAAGATTCATTATTCCAAGAGTAATTTTTGGCAATGGAGTTAAATATAAAATATCTGGACTTTGAAACACTGTAAAATTCCAACAATTCTCGGACATGATGTTAAAGATAAAATATCATGTATCGAATCTTGATAATTCCAACTATTTCCATCCATGTTGTTAAAATAAAATATCTTGACTTTAAAAAACCTTGAAATTGTAATTGTTTTAAACCATAGCATTAAAGATAAAATATCATAATTCAGAAACACCTTAACATTTTGACAAATTTTCAACCTTGTAATTAAAAGCCTTCAGTTTGTAACACATTTCAACCATGAAATTATGGACAAATTATATGACTAAAACAATTTTTAAAAATGAACAAGTAAATGAAAGATTCATTATTCCAAGAGTAATTTTTAGAAATGGAGTTAAAGATAAAATATCCTGACTCTAAAAAACGTTGAAATTGTAATTGTTTTCAACCATAGCATTAAAGATAAAATATCACAATTGAGAAACACCTTAACATTTTGACAAATTTCAACCTTGTAATTAAAAACCTTCGGTTTGTAACACATTTCAACCATGAAATTATGGACAAATTATATGACTAAAGCAATTTTTAAAAATGAACAAGTAAATCAAAGATTCATTATCCCAAGAGTAATTTATATTTCAAAGGATAAAACTATAGCTCTTTTCAAACTTTAGCCTAAGACAACTTATCCTATTGTAAGAAAAACCTAAAAATCAACCATCAAAATGAAGTGTTCTTTTTAATGAGGCATTAAAAATTCAACAATTTTAAAACTATCTTATACCAAATGATAACAATAAATAATATTGTGACAATGTCACTGTATAATTTAAAAAATCAACATTACTTTCTAATATTTATTTACTTTTAATAAAAATAGCAACTTTAGTAGATTGAATACCACATACATTAAAGCATATAATCCAAAAAACATAGAAATGACCCATAACTTCATGTAAGATCATATGGTCAAAAATATTTATTTCAAGTTACCATGCAAACATCTCTAAAGACATGAATTTCTTTTAATTAAAACATTAAATCCAACAAACATATAAATGACTCATAAATTCATGTAAGATCATGGAAGTCAAAATATTTGTCTCAAGTTACCATGCAAAACTTCATTTACATAAAATGTCTTAGACAGTTATTCAAAATCATCCATATGATCTGGCACACCATCAGAATCTACATCTTCAGATGAATGACTCGATGCAAATGAAGATGACCCATATTCTTTTTTTTCATCAACTAGAGCTCCATTTGAGTCAACATGCATGCCCACCATTTCAAGTTTCAAAAGCCTTCAAGATATACGTCTAGGTTCAACAGACTCCCATCTCAATAGTGTTCCTTCTGGTAGAAACTTATTCAAAATATATATGGTCTTGAAGAGAAGATTTCCTCTCTTTGTTAAATTGAAGTCATAGACAAGTATGTCAACATCCTCCAATTTTAATAGGTCTACACGACGACGTTTTATATTTGTACCCTTTCTTTTTCTCTTTCTGCAAATTTGTTTATCAACTACCATATCTGGCTTGGACACACCATTGAATGGGTGGGTATTTGTGGCATACCAATGTACCTCAACAATTGTAATATCTTCATTTTCTTTAATGACTTTTATAACCTTCACAACCCAAAATGGATAGCCAAGTGGATCTCCAGTTGCTAATATTGCTATCATGCAACCCTCCTTAACATCCTGCACAAAACCCCTTGTAAAGGTCTTCCATGGCTTCACGTTGTGCACGCGATCTTCTAGAACAAATATATATTTCTCTTTTCTCTTCCTATTGAGAATTAATAATGCCTTGAGATTGTTGTTATTCAACAATGTGTCTTTCTTCCTGTTCATTTGGCATATTTTGAGGCCAAATAAATGGATTCTTCGAAAGTGTATATTCATTTCCTGATATTGAGATGATATCACTTTGATCATTGAAAAAAGACTTCCACCAAACAGAAACAACAACATCAAAGTAGTCATATGTATCTCTAATACATTTTTTTATTTCTTCTAGACATTCAGAATAATTTATCTCTCTTTTATGCCTTCGTGCATTATTGAGTTCAGAAACTGATTGTAATAATATTATCTTTGATTCAAATATTGGATGATCTGGAAAGAACTTCAAAAATGCTAAACTTGACGACGACCCCCATTCTGCAATAGTTGAATACTTCTTGCCCCATATAAGTGTTTTTCCATCAATTTTTTTGATACGAAATTGATGTTGGAAGCTAATGTCATTAAGTTGTTCAATGCATTTCTCCTCACCATGCGATCCCAAAATAAACCTTCGCATGTCAATAGTTTCCTTCAACACATGAAAAACATGCTCTGGAATAGATGCTTTCTTAATACATTCAATTAATGATGGAAGGCTCTCAACATTCTTCCTCCTCAATGTTACTGAAAAATGACTAAACATATGATCAATATGGTCATGAGTGTGCCCAACGAGAAGGAAACCAACCTTTACCTTTTTAAAAATTCTCAATTGAACAAGCATGTTTAGATATCCAAAAAGAACTTGATTTTTATTTTCATGGCTTGTTTTGTCCAATTACAGATACAAAACTTCAGGAAGAATACCAGAACAATGAGAAAGCACATCATAGATTATAATTATGGTAAGATTTGCATCATTATGAATATTTGGAGCAGTGAAGTAAACCTTTCGCAACATCTTCCCGTTAAAGACCATATAGCCAACCAAGTGAAACTGAATAAAATTTTCTTCCTGTAAATTTTTTGGTGTGCAAACAAAATGTGGTAGAAGTGTTTTCTTTTGGTCCATAACATCAATTATCAAACCCAAATATTTATTTGGATTATCATAACACTTTTTTCTATGTTTATACAATTTTTGCCTTTCACTTGTTTGCTGATTGTGATGCTCTTGAAGTGCTTTGACAATGGAATTTGCACATAAAATAAAAGAAATCTATTAATAAATATATTTTCTTAGTTAATAACTATCCAATTTTTAAAAATAATGTTATGAATGCGTACCTCTTTCTGCCCCTTAAAATTTATGTCTTTTTTATTTAAGAGAAGCACATGTACTGCAAATCCCCATCCTTGTCTTCTTAGGAATACAAACATTGTTGAATTCGTTCCTCCATATCCTTGTAAAATATGAATATGTGATAAAATTATCATCTCCTTCAACACCTTCGGCATATTCTCTGTATAAGTTGTAGATTTCCCGTCTTGAGAAATTATTTGGAATATGTATTGTGTCTTTATTTGGCATACACTCTCCATGCTTTGAAAAGAATTCTTTCATCCATGACATTACAGTAATTGCCGATGGTTCAACCATTCTTTAATAACGTACTTCTGAATAATATGTAGGGTCCTTTTACAATATTTCTTGGATTCTTGACAAATGAAAATTACCAACTGAATGCAATATTTTGAAAGCCTTTCTACAGATCAATACATTCCCAATATGATAATCATAACCTGCCAATGTAGATTGCATGCAACCCACTAAAAATGATTTTTGCATGCTTTTATTCATTGATAAATATTTCTTCCTTTGTTCCAAAGCAAACTTGAAATCCTAATGTTTCAAGCAATCTTTTCAACAACATTTACTTGAAATCGGATCACCAACAAAACTTCTACTTGTGAGATATTTTGTCCTATCCCTTATATAAATGGAATATTTTGGATTGATATGAAAAGGCCTACTACTACTTCTAGATACAATATTTTCTTGCAATGTCTCCCTCATTTCATTATTATCTGCAGAAGCATTTTCATCATCAGTAGGAGGAATATTATATTGACGAATATAGTTAGAAAATTCATCACCATCATTGCTTGGAAAATATTCATTACCATCCTCACATGAAGGAAATTCTTCACTACCAACATCTGCACTTTTGAAATCTTGACTCAGACGAAATTCTTCACCATCTTCATCCCTGCTTTTGAAAACCTCCCTTGGAGGACTCAATTCATCTTCACCACAACTACCTTTGAAACACTCACTTAGAGAAAATGCATTATTGATATTTGTGCCTCTAAAATTATCATTTGCAAGAAACTACATCCTCCCCTTTATCACCGGTGCTTCTATAATCCTTAGGATTATGACTAAGTGGAAAATATGACTCTCTATTCATAGCCAAATTATCATTTGCATGAAATTCTTCATCCTCCCCTTCATCAGTGGTGGTTTCATAATCCTTGGGATTAGGAACAAGTGGAAACTTTGAATTTCTATTTAATGGAAATTCTTCATCCTCCCCTGTGTCAGTGGTGCTCTCATAATCCTTATGATTAGGATTAAGTGGAAACTCTGAATCTCTATTTACTGTAAATTATCCATCCTCGCCCTCCCCTTCATCAGTAGTGCTCTCATAATCCTTAGGATTAGTATTATGTGGAAACTTTGACTCTACAATTTCTTCATCCCCCCTTCATGAACAGTGCTCTCATAATCCTTAGGATTAGGAATATGTGGAAACTTTGACCCTGCAAATTCTTCATGCCCCCCTTCATTAGTGCTGCTCTTATAGTCCTTAGGATTAATACTATGTGGAAACTTTGACTCTGCAAATTCTTCATCCCCCTCTTCATTGGTGCTGCTCTCATAATCCTTAGGATTAGGATTATGTGGAAAATTTGAATTTGAAAATTCTTGATCCCCCCCTTCATCAATGCTACTCTCATAATCCTTAGGATTAGGAGGAAGTGGAAAATTTGACTCTGGAAATTGTTTATCCCCCCTTTCATCCATGGTGCTCTCATAATCCTTATGATTAGGAAGAAGTGGAAACTTTGACTCGGGAAATTTTTCGTCACCCCCTTCATCAGTGCTGCTCTCACAATCCTTAGGATTAGGACTATGTGGAAACTTTGAATCTGGAAATTCTTCATCCCCCCTTCATTAGTTGTGCTCTTGTAATCCTTAGGATTAGGAGAAAGTGGAAAAATTGACTCTCTATTCACAGGAAATTCTTTTTGCTGCCCTTCATCAATGTTGCTCTCATCATCCTTAGGATTAAGACCAAGTGGAAAATTTGTCTCTCTATTCATAGTGAAAGAATTCCTATTACATTCATCAAAATGAATAGAGTTGTTGCATGACGAAGATGTCAATACTGAAGAAAGAAAAACTTCTCGATCAGAAGAATCCATGACCTTCAAACAAAAGATGTCGAATGATATAAATGCACTCTCTCCGAATGACAATATATAACTTAGAGATCGAGAATTTCCCTTTAAAGTCCGCGCCCCCCCCCCCCCCCCCCCCCCCCCCCCAACCCCGAAAATTTTTGCCAAAAATTTCCCTCCAAAGTTTGCCCCCAAAAACTTTTGATGAAAATTTTCCCTCCAAAAATTTCGTTTTTAAATATTTCCTTCAAAAATTTTCATCTATAATTTACTTGAAAACATATTACTAAACTTTTGGTTTTGGAAAATTTCACCCTAATTTCTATTCAAAATATTAATAGAAGCTCAAAATAAATTTTCTATTTAAATTATTTAACATTGACTATGTAAGTAAATTAATTTTTATAATATATATATATATATATCCCATAATTAATGAAAACTAACCTAAAGCTATAATATTAACTACATTTTAAAAAAAGTTTAATACCACATTCAAGAAACGATAAATCATTCCCACAATCATCGCTATAAAATAAAATTCGTCGTTTCTATTCATCACATCACATCAAGTCTTCTCAGTCTTGTTAAAAAGATTGGAGTGATTTTGCGGCGGTGCTGCATTGTCATAGATAGCATATTCGATGGGAATTTTACATTGAACGGGAGTTTTACGCATTTTAAATGTTAGTTTTGTTTCTATCTCGATTATTGGAAATTTTGTGTTTTTACAGGAAAAACCACAAAAAACTCTTTATATATATATATATATATATATATATATCTTCTTTTTTTTTTTTTTTTTTTTGGGATGAAAAAGAAAAAAAAAACACAAATTTGTAGGATTTTTAGGAGAAAAACTAAGATTTTTTTTTTTGGGAGAATTAAAATTATTGCATGCAAAAAAAATTGTTATATATTTGTAATTTGTAATTTTTTTGTTTTTTAATTGAAATTATATTTATTAAACACTATTAATAAATTTTTTGTTTGTTAGTTATTTTAATTATTATTATTATTATTATTTTAAATATATGTTTGAAAATTTGAAAATTTTAATTAAAATTTAATTTAAGAAAAATATTTAGAATTTTGTTTTGTTTCTTTTCTCACATAAATTTATTTGTTATATGTTTTTTAATTAAAATAATTTATAAAAATAAAATGATGGTGTTCTTTTTTCTTTTCTATTATTATTATTATTATTATATAAAAAATTAGACATTTTATTTTTATAATTTTATTTTTTGGGTTTTTTATTGTAATTTTTTTATTTTTATTTTTAAATTTAAAATTATAATTATAATTTTATAATTTTTTTGGATTTTATTTTAATTTTTTATTTATTAAAAATTATAATTATAATTTTATAATTGTTTTTGTTTTTTTTTTTTTTGTTTTATAATTTAAAATTACAATTTTATTTTTTTTAATTTTTTTTTGTTTTTATTTTATTTATTTTTTTTACTTAATTTTTTTTTTAATTTATAATTAGATTTTTAATTTAAAAAAAAAAATAAAAAGTTTTGGGCGGCCCTTTGGTCGGTGGCCAGGGGCTAGGGCAAGCGGAGGGGGATGCGTGCAAGTGATGAAGTGAGCATGTAAAGTGTGAGAAGATGTGGATATTCAGTGATCCCTTCCAATATTCGCCTACTTACATTAGATTTCAATTATTCCCTACATGAAAAAGAAATGATATGCAGATAATGGGTCACTTACTCTTTTTCCTATTACACAGTGAATTTCAAAATAAGGAGATGGAAATTCAAATTCTTTAAAAAAGCTTTCATATGCAAACCCGGATTCGTCTAAGAGACGCAAGGGAAGCAAATACTACTTAATTTTTGTAATAACACTTGCTCCTAGTCCCAGAAAATGAAAGAAATGAATGCTTTGGTTAGTAACAATATCTGTGGATGATGGGCCAATTACTCCTTTACTAATTAAGCTATGTGAAAATTGACAATACAAGTAAAGATAGTCTAATTACCTAGCTAATTATGATTAGTAGAGAAATTAAGTAATCTAAATTGATGGAAATTGTTTTAAAGAGGTGAAGCCAATTCACTAAAGACTGCCAATCACTTGAAAAATGTGAAAGTACAAGATATTTTTTGCTTTCTAGAAAACTGCGCAGGTTTCACAATGCACAAACGCGACGTCACGTCTATCATAGGAAAATTCGTGGAGTGTGTGTTTCTTTGAAAAGAAGTTGCGCGATCGAAAAGAAACTATAAATTAATAAGTTTCTTGGCCAACCACAGATCCACAGTGTCTTGGAAAAATTCCAAAGAGGTATTGAACGCCTTGTAAGTCGATTCTGCAAAGAGAAGGTCCTACAAACACAACCTTTAGATTAAAGAAAAGACAACATTATGGTTTCCATTTCTGTGGTAGTGTTTTTGTGGCAATGGTGTATCAAAAGACACCTTAGCAGTTGGTTATTCCCTGCAAAGGAACATACACAAAGTTGGTGATGTTAGTAATCAGGCTTAGATAAACAAAGCATTGCAAATAGTGAAAACAATGCATACACAAACATGAACTAAAACAAAGAGATAAACATACAAACAATGTTCAATGGAGCAAACAAGTCAACAAAATAATGGAAAAAGATCCCTTTATTGACTGCTGGTAGTATAAGTTGAATACAATAGATGAATACTAAACACTTGAATATAATTATTTTAGCTATGGTGCTAAAAAATCCTTAACAAGGAGGTTCCTTTTCTCAATCTCTTTGCAAGCTTCTCCTCTCTCTTAAAGAAGTATGAAGAATCTCTCAATGGTGGACTCTTCTCCTCTCTCTTAAAGAAGTCTGAAGAATATCTCAATGGTGGACTCTTCTTCTCTCACTAAGATGATGGATTGCTTAGAAGAAATATGGCCAACATGCTAGTGCACTTATTTTCTTTGCTTCACAATGAAATGTTGGGTTGCTTTGATAATAATTTGGCCAGCATAACATTTTCTCATATTTTGGTTCTCCCATGGCTTGTTTATATAGAAATTTTAAATTCATCTTCCCTCTCTTAGTTCATGAATGACAATGACTCGTGAGTAGGACAAGATGATTCCGTTGAGGGCGGCATATCTTGAGGGTGACTCAAATTCAATTGTCTTGGACTGAGATCCTGTCAGTGAATCACCTCCAAGTGTGTGAAGTGGTCCTAAATTCGTTGAGTCAGACATTTTCTTGACTGCACAGGTTTCGAAGGAAATACCACGTGATGGGTGGATATCGAAGAAACAACTACGAAGTCTTCAATTTTTAAACTCCATAGACTTTGGACCCGAGGAGAAATTAAATTTTTTGAACTTCATAATGTCTTCAACTCGGAAATATTCACTTTTGCATTCTGCTAGATGACTTTTAGCATATTTTGGATTGTGCAAATACATGTACAATTTTTTCATGTTAACAAGGAGCATGTGGTACTTGGACTTAAGTGCATCGTTCCACATGATAGGGTGTATAGAGTTTTTCAGTTTCCTGGAGCAGAAAGGTCTCTAGATGCACATCAAGTTGGGGGATAATGGAAGGTAAAATGCAACTGGGATTGGTACAATCACCTTTCAAAAGGATTCAAGATCCCCTCTCAGACTCAAGGATGTCATGTTCATTCCAGGCCTAAAGAAAAATCTCATCTCTATTGCAGTTCTGGAAGACTGTGGTTATTATGTGATCTTTAGAAAAGGGAAAGAATTCTTGAGACACATAGCCATGGGACAAGTGAAGAAGATTCGGGTTCATGTGAAGAATATGTATAAGCTATATGTGGAAGACTGTGTTGCAATAAGCAGCAAGACGGAGAAAGTGCAGAGCCGTGATGTCGGTGAACTTTGGCACAAAAGACTTGGCCATTTGCATCACGATGCCTTAAAGATTATGCAATAAATAACCACTGGCCTCCCTAAAGGATCACTTGAGTAGCAAGATGTTTGCAAAGGATATACCTTAGGGAAGTATGTAAAATACTACACATTCCATGATCGAGACAGTAAAGCACATGCAGTATTGGAAAGGATCCACTCTGATGTCTGTGGACTTTTCTTGATAGCCTTACTTCTAGATAAAAATATTTTGTCATTTTTATTAATGACTTCTCAAGGAAGTGTTGGATCTTCTTCATGCAGAAGAAAGATGAGACATTCTCCAAGTTCATAGAATTCAAGGCACTGGTTGACAATAAACCGACAAGAAGGTGAAGGCTCTTAGGAGCGACAATGGAGGTGAGTATGTTTCGAGTGAATTCAAAAATTCCTATGTGAAAGAAGGCATTTGAAGAGAGCTCACAACACCACACAACCCACAACATAATGGGGTAGCTGAGAGAAAGAACTATAGCATTGTTGGAGCAGTGAGAGCTATGTTTCATGACCAAGGCCTACCTATGCATTTGTGGGCTAAGGCATGCAACACGACAGTCTATTTGCAGAACCGAAGTCCTCATCTGAGTCTTGGTATGATTACACCAGAGGAGGCCTTCTTGGGAAGAAAGTCGGAAGTGTCGCACTTCAGGATTTTTGGAGCCTTTGTTTATTACCATGTCTCCAAAGAATCAAAGAAGAGGCTTGAGTTGAAAACAAAGTTGGAGATATTTTTGGGTTACACAGAAACTCCTCACAACTATCATGTGTACTTACCTTCCCTCATAATGATAGTTGTGCAAAGGGATGTAATGTTTGATTCAAAGGAGAAAGTAATATTGTGCTCTCTTGAGAGGGAGCTTCAAATCCCACTAGAAGAGGAGATTTTAGGTCCAAAGGAGGAGCCTCAGAAAGTTGTGGAGCAGCCAAAAGTTGAGAAGTAGAGAGTGGAGACATCCACTCAAGCAGAACCATCTAAAGAAGGTAGAAAAAGAACCAGGGAAGCTAATAGACTTGTGCAAGATGCGAGGGAGAATGTGGGAGCTCCTCCAAATTTGTGCAGGAAAAGGAGGCCACCTGAGAGGTACACTGGCTATATGGCTCTGATGACTAAGCTGGTAGCGACTGAACCATCCTCTTTCGAGGAAGCATTTGAGAAACCTGTATGGGCTTATGCAATGGTGGAAGAGTATGAATCCATTGTAAAGAAAAGTGTTTGGGAAGTTGTCCCAAGACCAACAGATAAATCAATTATGGGTTTGAGATGGATCTTCAAGGTTAAACCTGCAATAGACGAAAGCATAGAGAAATATGAGGAAAAATTTGTGGCTAAAGGATTCTCTCAAGTTGAGGGAATTGAAAATGAGAAGACCTTCGCTCCTGTATCAAGGTATTCATCCATTAGAGCAATTCTTGTTCTAGCTGTGCATATGGGGTGGAAGATCCAACATACGGATGTAAAAACAACATTTCTCAATGGCGTTATTGAGGAGGAGGTGTACATCGATCAACTAGAAGTTTTTGAGACATTTGATCGAGAGTATCATGTGTGCAGACTCAAGCGAGTTTTGTACAATCTCAAACAAGAACCCTGTGCTTGGTACACCAGGATCGACAACTATCTCACTGGTCTGGGGCTTCACCAAAAGTGAAGCGGATGCAAACCCCTATCACATCTTGGTAGAAGGTAAATTGCTTATTATTGTCTTATATGTTAGTGACTTGATTTTAACTGGTGATGAGTAGTTGATCAGATATTGCAAGGAGGACCTTGAAAGGGAATTTGAAAAGAGGGGCATGGGTCTAACGCATTACTTCCTCAGGTTGCAAGTATGGCAAGGTGATGGGGAACTATTTATGTCTCAAGGAAAGTATGCAAATGAGATAATTCAAAGATTCCACATGGAGAGTTGCAAACCCATGGAGACACCTCTAGCGACCAACTAGAGGAAGGAGGATGCTACTTTAGGTGAAGAAGTGGATGCTCCCATTTATCGGTAGCTAGTGGGTTCACTAATGTATCTTGTGAACACATGACTAGATATGTGCTATGCATTCAACCAGCTAAGCCAAGCTATGGTTAGGCTGACCAAATTGTTTTGGAAGGCAACTGAGCATGTTTTACGGTACCTCAAAGGCACTACCTAGTTTGGACTTTGTTACAGATGGACAAAGGAAATGAAGATGTGTGGCTTCACAGATGCACATTACGCAGGGTGTCTGTTCAACTGAAATAGTACATCAGGTGGAATTTACAATGTTGGGTCCGCAGTTGTTTCCTAGTACAATAGGAAGTAAATATCTGTGGCACTCAACTCGACAGAAGCATAATACATGGTTGCAAGTCAAGCAGCATGTGAGGTGATTTGGATAAGAAAAATACTTGTGGGACTGTTTGGTCAGATGATGGATCCAATTGTGCTCTATTGTGATAATCAGAGTTACATCAAGCTCTTTGAGAATCTTGTATTTCACAACCGATCCAAGCATAAAGATATTTAGTATCACCATTTACGGGATTGTGTGTAGAGGCGGATAATGTTACTATAATACATTCCGACAGAGGAACAAAATATTGTCATTTTGAAAAAAGATTTGTCAAGAGGGAAGTCCAAGTTCCACAGGTGTAGGATAGGGGTGGTTGATAATCCCTTTCTTGCTAAGGGAGTGTTGAAAAATGCAGCAAGAAAGTCTCAATTTGTTTTTTCCTTGGACAAATTGATAAAATTTAAATTTCCACATCACTAGACAACTTGGATGCAGTCAACTTATGTGACATGGCTCTTGTCACTTAGTTAGCTCATTAAATTCGAGTTAGAGGATTTGGAGTTCAATTAAGCATGTGTGATTGATAATTTATAACAATCAAGGTTAGTTATTTCAAGTTGTTTTTAGTTAAACTAGTTGTAACTGTTGGAGGAACTAGTGGAAGGTCAGTTGTGCAATGGGACTTCAGTCTAACTAAGTGATCATCTAGTTAACCAATCAATCAACCCAACATGGCCAGTGCATCCATATAATTCGAGTTCCCCAGATGTGGTGGAGATTCGAAGGTAGTGTAACATCAGTTGTAGTCTAGTATTGAGTGTACAAGTGTTTTATGTAGTCAGATGATCAATCTTGGGAATTGAGCAAGCATTTTGGAGGAAATTCCTAAATAATAGGGGCCTAATTTCCTCAGGAATTGTACAAGGAAATAGGGCTCCAGCAGAGGCAAAAATTGACTAAGTCTATGTCAGAGCTTCTCAGTGAGCAAAGAGATAGGTTATTCACTTGCAGGTTGAGCTTAGAATGAGCAAGCAATTGTCATACATCTCTATTCATCATATTAATGCAAGCAAGCAAAGGGGTTTTTAGCAGATTGCTTTCCCCTGGAAAAATATTGTTGCATGTGTGTTATTTCTCATTGCATGTTTGTGATTGATGTTCTAAATTGTGAATTGAATTCCACGGAGCAATAGAGTAGGATTGTGTCTTGTGATTTAGATTAAAATTTCATGAGCAATTGCAATTCTACACCATAATTTCTACAATACCCAACATATCATTTTTCATAAAAGATAAGAGTAATAGTTTTAGCCACGAGTAATAGCCAAGTAGCTTCGACCCCTTAACTCTATCCACACACGATCAGGCGATGACGTGATGAAATCCATGACCTAGCATCAAAACCTACAAGAAAAAGATTTGCAACAAAGAAGAGAATTGGAGACACGAACCAAGGTTGGAGCAACTAGGGTTAGCCGCCCCAACCCTACTCTTTCAACTCCCTCCAACTCATTTCACTATTATGCTTTTAAATATGCGACTTTAGAGAAGAATACCATGGGATAAACCATTGGATAAAAATACCTTGGGAGAAACTATGTTGGGTTAAAAATACCATGGAAAAAACCATGTTGTGAGTCCAAAAACCACCAATATTTACATGACATTACAACATCTCTTTTATACAAAGTTGGAGAGTATTTCCCAGCTCAATTAAATATTTTTGTCTTTGAATTTTGATATTTTTATGTTTTTGAATTTTAATAATACAATTTTAAATAAAATTATACTTTTTTTTGTTATTTAAATATACTTTTTGAATATATAAATTAATTTAACACACTAATAAACTTATAAAACACTTAAATTTTACAAACTACACAACTCCTATAAAATTATAAAAAAAAAATTCCAAACACTAACAAAAATAACAAATACAAAGCTGTAAACAATCTATAAATTTTATCACACCGAAACCTCTCGAAAACTTATATTTAACATTTACCACATGGGAAACATCAATTTACTTATATTTGACATTTACCACATAATCTCAATCCTATAAAATTATAAAAAAAAAATTCCAAACACTAACAAAAATAACAAATACAAAGCTGTAAACAATCTATAAATTTTATCACACCGAAACCTCTCGAAAACTTATATTTAACATTTACCACATGGGAAACATCAATTTACTTATATTTGACATTTACCACATAATCTCAATCATATTATTTCATTCAACCCTCTATTCAACCTAGAAAGTCAAGACTGGAAATTTCAGAAAACACGCTCCTCTTTTGGAAAATCACTGTTATTAATTGAATCTGAATCTGATCTGGACATGCTAGCCTTTAAAGACAGCATCCTTATTTGCACCAGTTGAACTTGAAGAATTGTTGCAGAAGCTGCCAAGAACACAACGGTCAATGTCAATGAAGTCACATTCAATCTGAATGTGTTAAATATGCTTTGTATTTGAAATTTTTTATAAGATTACAGGTCTTAAAGTTTTATATGATTACAGGCTGTAAAGTTTTATTCCTGCAGTGAGGGAAAGTTTCATGTTTTTTTGGGTGCCTAAGTAGGGGCTAGCTAGTTTATTATATATTTTGTATTTCTTATTTGAAAAATTTTAAATGATTATAAGCTGTAAAGTTTCATTCTTGTAATGGGAAAGTTTTTACTGTTTAGGTTTAAGTTAGTCTGTTTATTGGATAGAAGAAGATTGATCCACCTACAATGTAATGCTTATATCTCTAGGAAATTTAATTCCTCCAAAATGACTTCCATCTTTAACGGTTGCCTAAAAAATTTGAACCTACAACTTAACAGAACTCCAAACCCACTACTCAAATAAATAAATTTTGTATTATAATACAAACTTACATCTCATCCCACTTTGAATCTACCCCTCATAAGTAAATTTTGTATCCAAATTAGATCTCATCCCACTTTGACTAACCTAAGATTCAGGCAGGGAAGGTTCTGTACAGTTATTATCGAGTTGAAAAGTTAAATTGATGGTCATTGGGTAAATTTTGTATCCAACTTAGATCTCATCCAACTTTGACTTAAGATTCAGGCAGGGAAGGTTCTGTACAGTTATTATCGAGTTGAAAAGTTAAATTGATGGTCATTGGGTAAATTTTGTATCCAACTTAGATCTCATCCCACTTTGACTAACCTAAGGTTCAGGCAGGGAAGGTTCTGTACAGTTATTATCGAGTTGAAAAGTTAAATTGATGGTCATTTTATTGGAAGAATTTGTAACAAAATATGGACGCGTTCAAGCCTCATAACTAACAATCTCCATCCTCATAACTAACAATCTCCATCCACATAAGGGAAAAAACCAGAAAATGCAAAAAATATGGAAAAATCAGCTCCGAATATCCAGCCATGACATCCGGCTTCTCCTAATGATTGCGAAATAAATTTGATAATGCACATCTAGAAAATAAGACCTTTGAAATAGAACAACGACGGTATGTGGAAATCTTGAAATAAAAAATAGATGGCTTATTCAAATCCAAAACATGATCAAAGTCAACTATATGTCATGTTTATCGCCAATATCCTCTGTCAGTCTCAAAAGGCTCCCAACTATTTTTATATTTTTTTGGTTAAATCCACTTTTAAGTTACAAAACTAGTACACAATGTGTACCGCTAGGAGCTATATCACCCATCTCCTCATCAGAGTCTCAAAGACTCCAACTACTTTTATACTTTTTTTTTGTGAAGTCCAGTTTTAGAAAACTGGTACAAAAATCATTACAGTTAGAAGCCAGTGATCTCAATATCACGGAATTAAGAAATTGAGTATGTATGTTGAGGTATTGATATGGTTCGGTCAATGAATCAAATTCGCTTTGAACTAATCAATCAATTTTTAATTCATAACTTTCTACTTCTCAAAGTCATTGTTTTAACACAACCTAGATCTCTTCCAATCAACAAATTATCCAACTAGCACTTAAACCTGAACCAGGCCAGTCCCAACTTTTGACTGCATCATGTCTTGGAATATGACCCGGAATATGACCAAGCAATCTAGCCAATCATTACATAACCCATCTTACATTTTTTTTTTCTTCCATGGCTAGTGCAGGGCTATAGAGAGCCAGAAAGCCCCACTCTAATATGATCATTATCACCAAAACGAAGGAGACAAGGAAAACCATTATGGGTGCAATGGAAAATGGCTGCCATAAGCCTCAATATGAAAAATTCCACTTTGTGCTGATACATGGTGGAGGCCATGGAGCTTGGTGCTGGTATAAGATCATCCATCTTCTGCAAAACTCTGGGCATAAGGTCACCGCCATGGATCTCACAGGATCAGGCCTGAACACTGTGGATCCTAATTCAATCACTTCCTTCGAGGATTATGACAGGCCTCTGATGAACATACTCTCACAAATACCTCTCTCTCAGAAGGTTTGCAATCACCATGGATTCAATTGCTCATGACAGTGAAGTTAGTTCAGTTGCCATGTAAATGGATTCAATTGCTCATGACAGTGAAGTGAGTTCAGTTGCCATGTAAATTGTTAGTTCACTTATTTGGCATATGTATCTGTTGTTTGTTTGATGTAGGTTACGCTGGTTGGCCACAGTGCTGCAGGACTGAGCTTAACCCATGCAATCCATGTGTTTGGCCATAAGATTGCTGCTGCAGTTTATGTTGCTGCCACCATGCTGCCTCATGGGTTTCGTACAGACCAAGATTTCCAGCGGGTTGTTGACCTTATGAATCCAAAGCAATTACTGTTAATAAATGTTGTGATCTGAGCTTCAGAGATGATTTTAAAGACCCGCCTTGGTTTTTTATATGCAGGTTTTGCTGTATATTTTGTATGAAACTGGGTCTAAGCATATGAAACATTTATGCAGATTTTTAATACTATATATACAGTTTTTGCTCTGTGCAAACTGAATTGAATGGTAAAAAATTTCCAATGTTTCATATGCTTACACCCAGATTTATATCTGTGTGTATTTCTTTGTTTAGATACGGGAAATGAAAACTTTTCAATTCGATCTGTGCAGGGAACTCCAGACTTTTCAAACGGATATGAATTCGTCCATGGCCTTGGATCAGATCGCCCACCAACAACCACAATGGTACCCAGAGAATTGCAACAAGAAAGACTATATCAACTCAGCCCACCCGAGGTATAAAATCTATCAGAATCAGCACAACAAAATAACTCCCTAATTTCACTGGTAATTAAGGCCTGTGGGTTTTTTGAAAAAGGAAAACCCATCTCAATTTATGCAGTTTTCAATCATTAGCCTGTGATTTCCACCAAAACCTAAAACCCAACTGGATATAGAGAGTCCACTTGAAACCCAATAACTATTTTTTCATTAATATCGATGTGCGTATATTAAAATTACAGGATGCTGCTCTGGCTTCACTGTTGAGCAGACCAATACCATTGCTCGCAATCAAGACAGCCAGTTTTACTGCAACCTCAGAAGAATTTATGAAGGTTCCAAGAGTTTATATAAAGACCTTGCAGGACAGAGTTATACGGGTGGATAAACAGGAAGCCATGATCAAGATGTGGCCTCCTGATAAGGTCTTTAGCATGAATACTGACCACTGCCCTTTCTTTTCATCCCCTCTGGACCTCCATGGACACCTGCTTCATATTGCCCAGCTGTTTGCAGGTTGAAGATGCTCCAACAATTGTTATACTTCATCTTTGGTGATATACTAAATATATATACCATCTGGTTCAAATGTACATATTCCTATTGATCCCATTGATCATTTCAACTCGTTAATGTACCTGCAAATTTAGTCTTAGACTCAGAAGCTTTGTTTTATACAAGAGCTGAACAAAAGTAGAAAGCTATATTTGACAAATGCTTTGATGTTTGGCTGACCCCAATTTGTGTGTCTTTCTACACAAGTTGGTCAAGCTTGTTTACATTCCACGGAAGCTTACACTTCCATGGCTTCTAGGCATAGTTATGATTATGAATTAATATTTCTGAGATTGAATGATTGTTCATATGGTGATTGAGATTGTAATGCAAGTGTTGGGGTTTTTTCCAGATATATGCTCATTTTAACATTTATTTGAGTGCGTTTTAGATTAGATTTTTGTTAATTTTTTGGTTTTATTGTTAAAATGAGGATACACATCGCCATATTCAATGATTTAGAATTTTAATTTTAATTAATGTTTTGATCATTTTTATTGATTTAGAATGGATAAAATTTAGTATGATTTTTAATTTATTATAAAAAATTATTATGTTTATGTTTTTTTGGAAAAAAATTAATATAAAAATTTAATTATAATACAATTTTATTGATATTTATAATTTTTGCAAAAAAAATTATCTAAAAAATTCAATAATATTTAACTAATTAATTATTCTATCATTTTTTATAAATTTAATTTATTTTTTATTAATATTTAATTAAAATTTTCTAAAATATTAATTAATTATTTTATTCCTTTTCTAAAACAGAATTGAGTTTACAACCATGAGTAGTGTGAAGAATGTCGAAATTAAGATTAAAACATCCAATAAATATTATGTTGTATACAAAGTCTCATACCCAGAATTTAATTTAAAATTGTGAGTAGTTACTTGTATCCAAAATTTAACTTAACATTGTGAGTAGTGTGAAGAATGTTGAAGTTAAGATTAAATCATCAAATAGATATTATGTTGTATACAAACGTTTTTGTTTTTGAATAAAGCCACTTTGTATTTCATTCCAAACACTGAGAATTACATAAGTAGCATGACATAAAAGCCCTATGAAGTCAAGCTAGTGGTAATCCCCATTTATCAGAATAAAAATAAAGCAAACATATCCACATCGGATCCAAACCCTATAAAAAATGTAACACCCCACTCCACATTTACCCACTAGTCTTGCTTACCGAGGTAAACATGCACTGAGAGTCACTATGTATGACCCAACTTCCAAGATGCATTTATGAAAATGGGGTCCATATGTTTAGAATTGACTACAAACACCTAGAGACACAAGCTCGTGATCATTTTTCTTGAGCTTAAACCACTCTTTTAGCTAATTTACTTCCCAACCGCATGCATGCAGGTCTGTAAATGTGGCCAGAGGCTTTGAGTTGCATGCGTAACCCATCCCTAGTAGGTATGTGGCTGAAATTGAGTTTGTGGCTGAAATTTCTCAATTTTGATAGTGAGGCCACAAACTTCATTCCAGAATTTTAGGGCCAACATATGGTACCTGTAGGTCATGAATGCATAGTTTGATCATTGTTTTCATTAGTTTCATCATATGTTCATCAAGAAAGTTTGCTTCCCAATCATACTAGCTGCAATAAAACATAGATGAGCTCATGCTTCATATAAATTATCCAAGAACCTGTCAAACCATGAAACAAATAATTAACAAGAGAACTTCATATAACAAGAAATATATTATGCATGTAACATACACTTAACAAATAAGTGAGCCATGCCAAACCAATCACGTAATTCAACACATTAAACCAAAACTTGTGCTCATTAATATTCATTAAAGAATAATACATATTAACATATGCATAATACCAACCTTTTCCTTCCGCCCAATCACTCCCGTGCCATATTCCAAGCCTGAATTTGGGATTACATGGGATAAACCAAAACATAACCAAACAGGGAATCCAAAGGAAAACCACCTCCACCCTCAAACCACAGTGATTTCACCTAACACTAGGTCTAGAAATCACCAAAACCAATACAAGCTTGGATGCCTCATAATTTATTCACCATACCCGGAGGATTTTTTCCTGTGTCCACCCATATCAAGGGCTCACCCACCATCTCCACCCTCAACCCTTGGGATTTTCCTAAGACTACCTCAACTAGGATAAAAAATCTATTGCCATACAAAATTCAACCAAATAGGGAACCCACTACCTCATGGCTATCTAGGAAATGACATAAGGAATGGTTGTACATGGCTGTCAATCTAGGAAAACCTCCATGACAATGACAACAAAAATGACTAGAAAACAAATGCATGAACCATGCGTTCAAATCCCAACAAGATACTCAAACATGCATATTCGTACTTGTAAAAATCCTCTTGTTAGCTACTCTTTCCTCTGTTCTTTGTTTCCCTTGCTAGCTACTATTCAAACCTTCTTCTTGGCTATCACTCGAATTCCTCATGCTTGTCTCTTGCATGTATCCAAGTGCTCTAGTGTTCTCCTCTCCTTCCTCTCTTTTCCCCACAGAATGTCCATGCTAGAATGTTCTCTCTCTCCTTTTCTTCCTTTTCTCTCCTTTTATTTTTCTTTTTCTTCATTTCTTTTTCCTTGCATGCATTTTCTTTTACTATTTTTATCCTTTTCTTGTCTCTTACTCTTCCCCGCTTGCTGAAGTGGAATTTCTTTAATTTTCCTTTATTTCTTTTTCATTTTTGCCTTATATCCTTGTGGGCGTGTAATAATTAATTTTCCATTTATTTCCTTTTTCCTCTTTCCAATGCCAATTTCCATAGCCAATAAATAATTAACCATAACTGAATCTCAATGTAATATTTTTCCTCTCATTCATCTTAGAATACATGTCCCATGACCTTGGTTTGAGTTTTTCTTTTATAATGTCCATACATTATTTATTTATATGGAAATTTAACCCAAGTATGTTACAAAAAAGTTCCACCTTCAGACCATAAGAAATTACACATACAGGAAAGAAAAAACACCCCAACAACTAAGTGCAATACCAACACAATAAGAATCAAAATCTAAAAGATACACAAACATGCAATGAGAATCAAAGTCACATTGTACAATCTGACAACCAACACCACATATGCCATAGGGAATGTAGTCCACATCCACGCTGTCCATTTGCAACATGAACCATAACCCTCAGCTTAATAATACTCCAATACTCCACCATGACAAAGAAGCACACCATTGAGTGCCCTGGCCCATAGAAACTAGACATTTTGCAGAGGAGAATGCACCAAAACAAAATTCCATAACCATAGAACCATAATCTAGATTGTCACATCGAAGCCAAAATCCATTTCTGCAATAGAAGTTCAGGACATATTGTATCAAAAGGTAACCAAATTAGCCTCCCAAATTCCACCTAAAAAGCCAAAGGACCAATAAACCATGAGTGTCATACTCCTCATGGTATGAGGAGAGCATAGTATGACTCTGAATTCCATCATCTATGGAGGGTCAATCAAATCTCTAAAGGAAGAATCACTAAGAAAAAAAACCCTCCATCTTTGATAAACGAGAATCAACATTATCCAAACAAAATGACATATTGCAAATCATTCACTTCATATCTTGTAGAGAGCACTTTGTGATTATTGAATTGGTTGTCTTTGATGACAAAGCATAACATAGTTGTAGGTTGTTTTTTAAGAGCTAAGGAATTTAGAAAATGCCACCTCCTTCTTTGGAATCTTCTAGGAGATGGAAACCATTTCTCATCCTCAGTCAATAATTATGAATATGAGTAATAAGGGTGGTCTCCTAGTTCCTTATTCTCAAGGATGGGAATCTCTTGCCTTACTTCTAGGGGGACTACATTAAAAGCAGAGGGCATAGAATCATAAGAAAAAGGGAGCACCCTTTTGTACCCATAATGACTGGAACCTCCTCTCTCACTGCTCATCCTCTTTCTTGGAGGCATGAGAGATGAAGTAAAAATGTAAATAGGACATAAACTTGACAACCCATGCCCAATGGAACTACACACAGAATGAAGTGGAAATCCTTCCAACCCAAATAAAAAAAAAATAAAGTCATCACCTACAGACCAAACAAGAGGACCAACATCTAGAATATTGTCCAATTCGCCATAATTAATACTCATAATCCATTATAGAAATTTCCCATTGTAGATCACTTGGTAATGCAATGTACTAAAGCAAAACACTTGATCTACTTCTACAACAATTGAGTGGAAGCTTAATCGAACATGAGCAACATCAAGCATGAACAGATATAACTAAGATAGAGAAGTAATCACCCATAACACAAAAGATATATCACTGGGGAAAGCACCAGCGCAAAACCCCAACTTTGTATTATCATACAAGTGGAAATCTTGTTCAAGTTACAAAAATAATTAGCTCTCAAGCTATCCTGATCTCTCTGCACTCAAACAATACAGCTCACAGACTCAATAGACATAGAATATATCTTCCTCAAGCCCTCCAAGCCTCCTATTTCCTTGCGCAGTTTTGTTTGGGGTCCAATGATATCACATGTGTGAATTGGCCTCATCACACTCACTGTAACCTCAGGTCCAATTATGTAACCCATAAGGAATAATATTCCTTCTGCATGCAAGGAATATTCACCAAAGAATATCCTAGCAATTGATAGTACACTGTCCCTCCATCTGATCTCAACTGGGTCTCTGACTGAACTGACATGCATGAGTTATCCATGAGTGAATACTCAATTATCTGAAATACAGTAGTTACCTGCATGCAAGCATTAACTAACTAAACTCTCATTAATTTAACAAACTAGTAAATTAATCTAACTGGACTTGACTAAGTTAAACTAAGTCAACTGATTACAACTCAATATTACAACTCACCCATATCTCTTTAACTGAAGGTTAAATTCCTCAATTAATGGAGAAACTGTTGCATGTGCTCACATAGACTTCAAGTTTGATTTTCCTTAACTAATTAACTCAAGATGAATTAATTAATTAATTTTCAAACTGTTGTTGATATCAAATTCAAATTTTACTTCCAATGTTTAGTCCAGGGACTGACTAAACTAAGAAGGGATCCCGAAATGCTATTTTTAGAAAAACTATTTTTAGCACTTTCACTTTTCACCCATTGTAGCTAAGACCTCCAATGACTAAATTGCTATTTATAGACCGACTATTTATAGCAGTGCTATTTTTAGCAATCTCTATTTTTAGCATTTCTTGTTGCACACTTTTCAAAACTCCTTGTCAACAAGAAAGGGATTATCAGCAACCCTGATCCTGTCTCTGTGGAACTCAAACTTGCATTTTGACAATTCATTAGTCAAAATATCTGCATCCTGCTCCTCGGTCGAAACATACTGCAACATCATGATCCTCTTGACCACACAATCCTGTAGATGATGGTAACAGATATCAATATGCTTGGACTTGTCATGAAACACCGGATTCTCAGAGAGTTATATGCAACTCTTATTATCACAGTATATCATTGTAGGATCCATCATTTGACCAAACTATCCCACTAGAATATTCCGCATCCAAATGGCCTGACATGCTGCCTGATTCACAGCCATGTATTCAGCCTCTGCTGAGCTAAGTGCAACTGATCTCTATTTCCTGCTATACCAAGAAACTGTATCTGAACCAAGATTAAAGATTCCTCCATAAGTGCTCTTCCTGTTTGATGGACTACCTACCCAATCCACATCCGTGAAGCCTTGCAGCTTCACTCCCTATGTCCGCCTGTACCATAATCCGTACTGTGTAGTGCCTCTGAGATATCTCATCACATGCTTCGCTACCTTCCAAAATAACTTGGTAGGCTGAACCATAGCTTGACTCAGCTGGTTCACCGCAAAGCATAAGTTGGGTCGTGTGTTCACCAAATACATAAGTGAACCCACTAGTTACCCATAAATAGTAGCAACTACTACCTCACCTGAAGTAGCATCCTCCTTCCTCTAGCTCCCAGCTAGAGGAGTCTGCATGGGCTTGCACTTCTCCATGTGAAAGTGCATGAGTATCTAATTGGCATACTTGCCTTGAGACACAAATACTTCCCCATCTTTCTGCCACACTTCCATGCCTAGAAAGTAGTGCATGAGGCCGATGTCCTTCATCTCGAACTCTATTGCAAGTTCCTCCTTACAAGACTGTATCAACTGCTCATCACCTGTCAAAATTAGATCATCGACATAAAGTACAATATTCAAGGGCTTACCATCTACCATGATGTGGTATAGGTTTGCATCTGCTTCACTCTTGGTGAATCCCAACCTGGTGAAATAGCTGTCGATCCTGGCATACCAAGCACGAGGTGCTTGCTTCAGCTCATATAGTGCTCACTTGAGTCGGAAAACATGTGACTCACATTTGAAGGTCTCAAATCCTTCGGGTTGCTCAATGTATACCTATTCCTCAATCTTCCCATTGAGGAACGCCATTTTCACATCCATCTAATGGATCTTCCAACCCATCTGAGTTGATAGAGCTAGCATCGATTTGATAGATGAGTACCTTGCTACGAGAGCAAAGGTCTCATCGTAGTCGATCCCCTCAACCTGTGAGAACCCTCGGGCAACAAACCTTGCCTTGTGTTTCTCAACACTGCCATCAACTGCCTGCTTTACCTTGTAAAGCCATCGGGAACTAACCACTGACTTGTCCCTAGGTCTAGGGACAACATCCCACACACTGTTCCGTATGATAGAATCATACTCTTCTACCATTGCATCAACCTGGACTGGTTGCTATACTGCCTCTTGAAAAGAAGAAGGATCGGTCGCTACACACTCGTCAACCAGGGCCATGTAGCCAGTGTATCTCTCAGGAGATCTCCTCTGTCTGCACTGAGAGGATGGTTGCCCCACATTCTCTCTCGCATCTAGCATCAATCTGTCAGATTCCCGCGAGCGTTTCTGCCCATCTCTGGAAGACTGTCCAGTAGTGGTGGTCTCCACTATTGGATCCTCTGCATGTGGCTGATCGACATCATCAGGAGGCTCCTCCTCCTTTGGAACTAAAAGCTCCTCATGGCCATGCAACTTGAGCTCCCTCTCAAGTGACACTCGCATGGCTCTCTGCTCGTCGAACTTCAGATCTCTGCGCACTATGGTCCCTTGACTGGTAGGCAGAAACACACGATAGTTGTGGGGTGTATCTGTGTACCCCACAAGTATCCCCAACTCAGTTGTTGGGTCTAGCTTCTTCCGAGCATCTTTGGTCACATGACAGAAAACTGGTGATCCAAAGATACGGAAGTGACTCACATCTGGTCGCTTCCCCGAAAAAGCCTCCATAGGTGTCTTCATCCCCAAAATATGATGAGGACTTCTGTTCTGAAGATAAATTGCTGTATTGCATGCCTCGGCTTTGGTCACACAACATCACTCGAGATGCTCCCACAATAGATCTATTCTTCCTTTCGGCCACCCCATTCTGTTGTGGGTTATGAGGTGCCGTCAGTTCCCGTTTAATTCCTTCTGCAGCACATAAGTCTTTAAACTATTGGGAAATATACTCTCCACCATTGTCGCTACGCAAGGCTTTTACTTTCTTCCTAGATTCTTTCTCTACCGAGGCTTTAAACTCACAAAACCTCAAGAAGGTTTGATCCTTCTTTTGCATAAAGTAGATCCAACATCCTTTGCATGTGTTTGTTTGCTCCAGTTTTCCCTTGGGTAATCCGGTAGAAATTTATTACATGATCTTCAAGGCCCCCTGATGCAAGTGGCCCAGTCTCCTATGCCATAGCTCGCAAACATCTTGGCATTGCACCACTTCTGCTTTGGAACTCGGTGCAACACAGTCATCTACCTCCAGCTTGTAGAGATTCTTTACTCGAATTCCTATTCGCTTGGTCTGTCCGGTGCCAATATGCCTCAGGAACACTTTTCCTTCACTAAAGACTACATCATAGCCTTTATCTTCTAGCATAACAACAGACACAAGATTCTTTTTCAAACTTGGTAGATATTTAACAACAGATAGGGTGAGAGGAGCACCATGCTCCCTCTGAAACATAAATGTACCTTCACCTGAGACACAGTACTTTTCATCATCGCCCATCTCGATCCGCATCTAGAGATCCTTCTCCTCCAATGTACTGAAAAGATTCTTGTCACCCGACATGTGGAAAGAAGCTCCACTATCAAGGTACCAAACACATCCCACCATGGATGAAACCATGCATGCGATGAGCGAGAAATCCAGCTCAAATTGTGAAGCTAGTGCATCACCATCAGATCCCTTTGAGGAACCCTTCTTGGATTTCTTATGTGGACAATTCATATCATAATGGCCCACTTCATGACAGTGAAAGCATTGCACCTTCAACTTGTCATCCTTCTTCCCACCATGAGAAGATTTTGATTGGGATGCCTTCCCTTTCCATTTCTTAGCTTTACTCGCTAAAGCTAGATTTTCTTCATCATCTTGTTTTGATGAAGATCCATCCCTGGTGCTCTGCCTTATCTCCTCTTGCATTAGGTCCGACCAAAGTCATTCCCAATTTGGCAGTTTCTCTCTTCCATTAACTGAGTCTTGGTAGCTATGCCAGCTCTTTAGAAGATCGAGGAGTGCTAGACTCACCATTTTGTCATCAACAATCACGACCCCTACACTTGCAAGCTCATCCTTGTAGGTGTTGACCTTGTTCAAGAACGTAGAGATTTTGTCTCCATTTTCGCACTTGATCTTGTGAAGTTTGTCCTTCAGTGCCAGCTTCCTTTGATCGCTGCTATTCTAATAAAGATCTTTCAATGTTTTCCACATCGAAAATAGAGTCTCCTTCCCATGGAGGCTAGAGACAATGTGATCTCGAACTCCCTCCAGGAGGATTCTCTTTGCTCTAGCCACACACTTTTTCCATTCCTCTAGTTGAGTAGCATTAGTCGGCTTCTGGACTTCTTGATCAATGAAGTCCTTAAGGCTATTATCTTCTAATACTACCTCCATGCAATCCTTCCAAGCTATATAATTTGAACTGCCATCAAGGGCATATTCGAGTCTTAAACCACTGAACGCCATCGGTGAAATAGATGTGATAAGAACTCAATTCAATATTCAGAACCAAACTTCGAACTTCTCCTGCTTGTATACTGTTCTTCCTTGATCACCTTTGCTCTGATACCATGTAGAAATTTCCCACTGTAGATCACCTGGTAATGCAATGTACTAAAGCAAAACACTTGATCTACTTCTACAACAATTGAGCGAAAGCTTAATCGAACATGAGCAACATCAAGCATGAACAGATATAACTGAGATAGAGAAGTAATCAACCATAACACAAAAGATATATCATTGGGGAAAGCACCAGCCTAAAACCCCAACTCTGTATTATCATACAAGTGGAAATCTTGTTCAAGTTACAAAAAGAATTAGCTCTCAAGCTATCCTGATCTCTCTGCACTCAAACAATACAACTCATAGACTTAATAGACATAGAATATCTTCCTCAAGCCCTCCAAGCCTCCTATTTCCTTGCGTAGTTTTGTTTGGGGTCCAATGATATCACATGTGTGAATTGGCCTCATCACACTCACTGTAACCTCAGGTCCAATTGTGTAATCCATAAGGAATAATATTCCTTCTGCATACAAGGAATATTCACCAAAGAATATCCTAGCAACTGATAGTACACTGTCCCTCCATCTGATCTCAACTGGGTCTCTGACTGAACTGACATGCATGAGTTATCCATGAGTGAATACTCAATTATTTGAAATACAGTAGTTACCTGCATGCAATCATTAACTAACTAAACTCTCATTAATTTAACAAACTGTTAAATTAATCTAACTGGACTTGACTAAGTTAAACTAAGTCAACTGATTACAACTCAATATTACAACTCATCCTTATCTCTTTAACTGAAGGTTAAATTCCTCAATTAATGGAGAAACTATTGCATGTGCTCACATAGACTTCAAGTTTGATTTTCCTTAGCTAATTAACTCAATGTGAATTAATTAATTAATTTTCAAATTGTTGTTGATATCAAATTCAAATTTTACTTCCAATGTGTAGTCCAGGGACTGACTAAACTAAGAAGGGATCCCGAAATTCTATTTTTAGAAAAACTATTTTTAGCACTTTCACTTTTCACCCATTATAGCTAAGACCTCCAATGGCTGAACTGCTATTTATAGCCCGACTATATATAGCAGTGCTATTTTTAGCATTTCTTGTTGCACAATTTTCAACATCCATAATGAGAACCAACCCATCGTTTTATCACCTAAACTAGACAAGAGACAACTACCACATAAACTGGACATAGAGGATTCCCATAACAACAAAAATAACCATCCAAAATCAACTACCAACAAAGAAGCCTCTGCCAATTGACTCGGGAGGTTATGCACAATCGAAACACAAGAAACTACAAACCTTGAAGAACTACCTTTCCAACATACATAATGAAAGTCCCAAATGTATTCAATTGACTAGATCTAATGCACAAAGAATACCATAGATCCACTGATAAGCATACAAGCATATATAGTTCCCCCTGAACCATAAGCATAACAAAGATTATAGACTCGATTCTAAAATAGAGAGTAATAAACACCAATGCCAACATGAATGTGAGTATACTAAAGAACTCACCCAATACCAAACCCTGAAGAGAAGAGAAGGTTCCACCAAAAGTCTCAGTCGTCACTTCCACAAGAGCCGCATACAAGAATTCACACCAAGAACCACTGAGAATAGAAGCAAGAGAAGACACACAACAACTGAGATATTCCCCCAACATCCAAACAATAGCATAAATATGTTGCACAAAAGAATCCACCCCGAACCACAACAAATGCAGACAATAGTGGAGAACGAGGATGTATCCTCGCCACTCCTCTCGAACAATACACAACCTCCCATTCACAAAACCTTGGAAATTAAATACACTTCATGTATCTCCTCTTGGCACACCAGCAGAGGTATGGGCATTAACTACTATTAGCCACCCACCCTTGAGAATGAACTAGGTGTTCATTAGGGACTCCCACCAATGCATCCATTGGGATCTTAATGCCAAGCCATCAGGGAATGTTGTATACAAAGATTACTCTACAGAAAGAAAGATCTAACCATAACTTCCTTCCTTGCCTTGATGTTATTCACCTTACTTGGTAAAAATAACATTGTTAAAATGTACACTATTATTTGTTTAAAAGATTTTAATGGTTGCAAATAAAATAATATGACAAAGTTGATAAAAAAGTGTACAAGTCATTTAAGATTAGATGTAGTCATGAGTTTGTACCTAGTAGATATTAGAAAGATGTGTTCCAAATGTAAAAGATTATGGTATTTATATAATATAATTAGAATAACATGTTAATTGACTTTATTTTATATGATTAAGAGAAATGATTATTATCATTTCTAAGTAGGTTCAATTCATACAATGATATCAATACCTTTGATGCAGTGGCTTCGACCTTTGTTGAGAATGAATAGTCTCTTACAAATCAAAACATGTATATTCCTCATATATAATGTAAAAATATTTCTCACATGGTAAACATATAATTAAAATATTAACATGATGTATAATTACAATTAAAAACTTTATTTCTATTTTTAATATGAGAAAAAAATTATAACATATCTTAATTCATATTTTTCCCTTTTATAAATAATTTGGAATAAATAATTTTATAGTTTCATTAGGGCTTGGAATATGCCCTAAAACCGATTCTGCTTGACTAAGAGCTCGTCTTCCTCCGACTTAAGGAAAAAGGTTAACGACTCAAGAGACATTGGTAGGATTGAAAGCCTACCCCTATTGACCACCAAGAGGTTATTTCAACTGGTGTGGTTTTCCTTAAATAATAGTGATGAGTTAGCCGATTAATAGCCAAAAATAATTGTACTCATTACTGATTTAACAACTAAATTATAATAACATTTCCAAAAAAACAAAAAATAAAAAAAATAAAATAAAAAAATTCTTCAAACTTTATAGTTTCATTATTACAAATTAATATAAGGAAAAGAGAATCAAATGATCAAGTTAGTTGGTCCGTGATACTTAGGGTGGTTGAATATTATCAATATCAACTTCTGGTTGCTTGAGATCATGCCAATTGGATATTGCGTGGACCCAATCAAACCTGATAACTCATATAGGGGATGTATGTATTGATTTATTCTAACGCAGAATTTTTGAATATTTATATATCAAAATATTCATTAATCTAATATATCTAAATTATATTATAATTAGTTTTATAATAAATTTATGATTATATAATAAACCATAAATCATATATGAATATATAATAAATTATAAATAATTTATGATTATAAATAATCATTTGTATAATAATTTATCAATAATTTAGGATTATATAATAAAACAAGTGTTATGTAATTTATGTTTATATAATAAAACAAGTGTTACGTAGTGGTGGTTAGTATTTGTCTTTTAGTTTGAATATGGTTAATTGGAGTATCAGTGGCTGTCAAAGTGTGAGATGACTAATTAAAACTTTTATTAAAAAATTGAAATGAAAGTGAAAATGTTGAGTTAAATATTGCTTTTTGGTGAGCACCTTACTTCATGGGTTGTAATGAAGCTTTATAGCTTTATTTATTTGGCAGTAGTCTAACAAGAGGAGTTGCCCGGAAAGTTATGGAAACTCGGGTCATATTTAGAGAAAATCCGGTAAGGATTTTTGTAAATCCAAGTTATAGTTGTTAAACTTCAAAATTTTAGGTGTCCTAGAGGTTTTTGATGGTGCTGAATCCATTTCCACCTTCAAAAACATGATTCAAACACTACCTCTACAAGATTTTTGAAATTTTTTTGCCCGGATTTTGGCCACTTTTGGCCTTCTGAGCAATTCCTCCGCCTCGTTAAATGCCTCCAAATTGATATAGAGAAACTTAGTTTCAATTCAATGAGATATCAATTCCAAGAAACTTGTTTTGCACAACTAGTTGTTTGCTACAAAGTCATGGGAATTGAACATGATTGATACAGAGTTAAATGCAATTGTGTTTGTGGTGAAGGCATGAGAATATGAAACAAAACTTTTATTGTTATCACTCAAATGGCGTCTCTTTCATTTCCAGGGCAAAATTGAGTTGAGATTATCTATAATTTGTGATTTAGTATTAAATTAATTTTTAAATTAAATTGTATAGGTATGTTAATTAATATTTATAACTAATTCATAATAACAATTATTTTATTATTAATTTAACAACTAAATTATAACTAGCACAATCATATAAATTTAGCACTAGTAACTATAGATGGATATCAAAACACTTAGTTTCTAATCAAAATACTTAGTTCCTAAAACATTTTGTATAGTGAAAATAAAAAAATCATTAAAAAAAAAATTAAATATTAAAATGAATAAAATATATCATTAGCCATTTTCAATTTTTTTCTGAATATTATATGTTTGTTTATGATTTGTGATTAGTAATAAATTGATTGAATTTTACAATCATTTTGAATAAAACCAGTAATAAAGTTGCAGTAGATTAAATCGCTTTAACACAATTCACACATTAACTTTTTGTATGGTAGGAAAGAATACGAGAAAATGAAGACTAGCCTCCCAATAAATTTTGAACAATCTTGAGGGGGTTAAACAAAATATGAGACTTCTAAGTGGGATCCTACAAAATATGGGACTTCAAAGTGAGATCCTAATAATATCCCAACTGAAGTTTCAAATCCCGACTTCAAAGTGAGATCCTAATAATATCTGAGCTGGAGTTTCAAATCCTTTGACTTTGAGAGAACAATAGACATTAATACAACCACGAAAAATAAAAATAAAAATAAAAAAGCTTCTTGAATTCAAGAAGATTAATTTTTTGAATTCATCTTGAATTTTTGATATATTTGGAGGAGAAATTATAAATTTATGGTTAAATAAAACAAATTCAAGGAAGTTAGGAAAACAATACTCACTAGACCCTAAAAATTAGTAACTATACATCAATAAAACTTTTTTAATAAAATTAGGAAAGAAATTTTTTGTTATGATTAATGTAATTGGAATTGAAAATGGAGAAAAAAAATAGAAAAAGACAAAAATAGGAAAACTTAAAAAAAAATGATTTGATTTTTTTTTTTTTTTTTGATTATTTTTTAAGTTTGTCAGCTTAAAAAAAACATAGAAAAAAGACAAATAAATAAAGTCAAATTAAAAAGTAATAAACTAAAAAAAATAAAAATTGCAAAGTTTTTTTTTTTTTTTTTTTGCTTTAAAATTTGTCATCTTAAATTGAAAAGATTGAAAAAAAAACTATAATTCATGAAAATGGAAATAACAGAAAAATGAAAAAAAAATCAGAAATAAAACTAAAAACAAAAAATTAGTAACTAATAAAAATGAAAATTATTGACCAACCCATAATAAGACCCTAACCAATCACCTTACAAATAAATAAATTTAAATAATAATAAAAAAACAAAAAATGAATTTCCAATATTACACTGTGGATAAGTGACATAAATTTTTGGTAAAAACAAGCAAATAAATAGTCAAAAACAAAACTAAATGTGTAATACCATACAAATATCATAATATAATATAATATAATAAAAATTATATAATTAATAATAATAATAATGTAATAACAAATTCTAAATAATATTTTATAATATATAAAAATGAAACCATAATTTTTTTTTAAATATGAATAATAAAAAGATATGATATATTATTCATTACATGTATTTATATATTTTTACAATATTAATGATAACATATATATATAAATTTGTTCACTTTAATTGGTATCACAGTGCTTGTTTCACTAAAATATTCTCTTTAATTGGTCTCAAGGTGGTTGTTTCACTAAAATATTTTAGGATTTAATTAAAATTATAAAATTAATCATTGGTATCCCAGTGGTTGTTTCACTAAAATATTTTAGGATTTAATTAAAATTATAAAATTAATCATTGGTATCACAGTGGTTGTTTCACTAAAATATTCTCTTTCATTGGTTTGAAACGTTTTGGAAAAATGGATTTTAGTATTATGTAATATATGTGGTAAATATGGAATTTGGATTATTACATTTATTCCATTTAAAAGAAGGATATTATTATTAATATTTGTCTAATCGAAGAGGAAAATTATATAGATGTCAATTTGAAAAATCAATTGTTATTTTTATAATTAAGTATAATTATAAAGGAAAACATTTATGATGATGAGAAAACTGAAATTCATGACTTGCTACTATCAATTAATGATAATAAATTTGTATCGCAATTCAACTTTGCAAATTTTATAAATTTTAATATTGGTAAATAATTTTAGGTTCTAATTGAATGGAAACATTAGGTATATGATTTCTAAATATAAAAGAGAAATATTTGTTTGTCTTCTATGATGAAAAGAGGATAACCTTACATAGTCTTCCACAGTCTTCTGCGTTTTATGTTCTCAAGTTTCACTGCGTCTTCTATATCACATAATTACTGCGTCACCTGTTCTCACGCGTCTTCTGTATCATCGCCCATGGCAGCCAAATTACTGCGAGAAATCTACTGAACAATCAGAAAGAAAAAGACAATCGAATCCAGAAATAGTATTGACATCCTCGAATGTCAGATCTCTACACAACCAGTAATCGTGGGTGCTTCTATCTAGAAAATGCATGTCGAGCTCTGAACCCTGTTGAAATCGTGCTATAACAAAAGTTCTGGCTTTGTAAGATCGTGAGATTACAATTTACTTCGTGCTATAATAAAAGTTCAGCCTTATTTTTTTGCAGTTGGGTTCTAGATCTAATTTTCTGCTGGGTTCTAGATCTAATCTTCTGCGGCTAGATCTAGATCTAATCTTCTGCCTTATTTCTCTACGGCTGGGTTCTAGATCTAATCTTCTGTTCAATCTTCTGCGGCTAGATCTAGATCTAATCTTTTGCTTTATTCCTTTGCGGTTGGGTTCTACGGGCAACTAAAATATGGCTCCCAGCTTCGCGAAAATAGCTGCTGGCTCAGTTCCGTCCGCTTCTGGAGGGAAAGCTCTTGCCCATATTGTCAGTGAAGCCCCAGCTCCCACTGTACAGGTGGTCTAGGCCTCATTCGATGAGGCTTTGAAGTTTTCTGAAAGTGCCCTAATTTGCCGATTTAATGGTTTTTGGCCACAGTTGACAGCTCTCCACAATTGGATCTTGGAGGTATGGAAGCCTGCCATTTCTGATGAAATTAATATCTACCCTTATGCTAGGGGTTTCTTTATAGTAGATTTTGAAAATCTTGAAAGAAGACAATGTATTCTAGATTCCGACCCTTGGTTTTGGGAAAACTCAGGCCTATTCATGAAGCCATGGAACCCATCATTCGATCCCTCAACAGCAGTCATAACCTCAGCCCCAGTTTGGGTGAGATTTCCAAGCCTACCCTTACATATCTGGAATCTCTCCTTGCTAAAAGCCATTGGAAATGCAATTGGGGAATTTTACTAAGATGCCTAGAAATAGAGGAATATGCTAGAACCACCTATGCACGCATCTGTGTGGAAATGGACTTCAGCGCCGGATTCCCTGTTGAAATAAACCTAACATGTAAAGACTATGTGTGGAACCAGAAACTCGATTATGAAAGTGTCCTCTTCCGATGTCGATCCTGCTTTGAGACAGGCCATCTAGCCAAAAATTGCCCAAAAGCCTCCTAGAAAAATTCTGCTAGAAAAAACCACCACAGGTATACATGGTGGGAAGTGTTATCACTCAGGTTGTCCTTCTGGTCAGCATCAAAAGGATACGACCGAGGCAACCACAGACCAATCTTTGGACTGCAGGGTTTAGCCCACCTGCAATCAGAGAGGGCTCTCTCTTTCGGATTTAGCTTTGTTGATAGTGTTTTTAGGCTAGTTATTGAGTTCAAGGCATTTTGTTTTGTTTTTGGTGGGAAGGATGATGATTTCAAGTAAAGAGGCAGGGACAGCATGAAAGTTCTAGAACCATTGGGCGTGGAGTCAAGGAGTAGGACTGCTGGTGCATTTTCTTGGTCACAGGAAGGAATATGGAGCAAGCTAGATGCGTATGAAACAATCATTCAAGGTAAAAGAGATGGATTAGAAGCTAAGGAATGAGGGGCAATTAAGAATCTCTCATTCAGATTAGCAGCAAGAAAACAAATGAGCCCTATCTAGGAGCAGTTAAGAATTCCTAGATAACAGTCATTCATATATGAAAATAGGTCAAACATGAGCCATAACCGAATTCATATTTATGCCTAATTCAAGAGGAAAACATTAAGAAGCCACAAAAACTGAGCATAGAGTGCAACCAAGCAAATTCTAAGCCAATCCTTTGTTATATGAAGTGAGCATATGTGAAATCGACATAACAGAGGTAAGGAAAACTTATTGGTTCATATAGCAGCACAAGAATTCCGCATTCAATTCTTCAAACCATTAGACACAAAGCATACAGTCATTCCTCCAAAGCTTTTTAGCAATCTTTGATTAAGTAAAACATCTCAGATATCCAGTGCGAGTCTCTAATGAGGATTATCAACCAACCAACCCTTTCAACAATACAGAGGGCCGGTATATATAGGGAAAATTATCCAAAAACTAATCTATTACAGGCGACCTAAAGAGGTCTGAAAGAAAATGATTACTTTAACCTAATCTTATCCAGAAATAAATGCATGAAAATATCTTTGGGCTGCGCTGAGGGCAGCTGTATCAAAACTGAGTTAATGTCTGTCCTGGGCAGCCTGGTGCAGTCCTCCTGTAATAACTGTGATTTGTCCTTTATCTCCACCTCTAACTTGGTTTTGCTGCTGTTTTGTTGGCATTAATGTGCACTAATCCCAACCAGATAGGCTTTTAAATGGCCTTAACTGCTTTGCTGACTTTGATGAAGGTTTTTAATTTTCACCTGATTTGATGTTGCTGAACTGATACTCTCTGCCGCTTCCTGATACTCTTTGGCGCTAATCCTGGAGTCTTTAGAATCTTATGAATGGTTTAAACTGTCCCATCGATCCTTCATGGCAGCTTCTCGGCCCTCTGTTGCTTTAAAAAGTGTGTTTGCCCCTTTCTGAATGCCTCGCGAAGAAAAATGGGCCATTCTGCGCCTTTTGGGCTTGCTGGGGGCTGCACGATGAGGGCTTTCCATTTTGGCCCATTTCCCGTAGCCATGCGCGATTAGCACCGTATGAAAAACTGCCTCAGAATCTGGATACGGGCTTCCTAAGCACTATTTTCGCCTTTCGCGTCTTTTTGAGCGATGACGTCAGCAGGTGGGACCCAGTATGACGAGTGATGTGGCGGGATGACGTTAGCTGATGATGTCAGCAATACGGCGGGTGACGTGGCGGTACACAGTGGCAGTGACGTGGCGGGAGGCCGACGCAGGCAAATGACGTAGTGGGATGACGTCACTGGGCGGAGGACGTGGCACTGACGTCACCCAAGGGAGGGCGGTTTGTCAGTTTCAGGCGCACCGCCTTTGCACTAGAGTGGTTTGGGAGGAGAGGGCTCCGCCACACCCGGGAGGGCGACGCGTGGCGGGAGTACGGCGCGAAAACCGCCGAACTCCCGGACGCTAAACATCAGCGGCTTCGGAGATGAAAAAGCCCGCCTGCCGTTGATCTCGAGCACGGGCGATCGGACGGTTGGCGGGACATGTAAGGCGGCGGAGGGATAAGGGACAGGGCCCGTGCACCTTTTGATTAATTTATTATGTGACGGGGGGGTTTAAAACATTAGGGAAGTGGGTTATGGGGTTAAAAACGAGCGGGGGTTAAATGTTTAACACTAAACTTTAAACAATCAAAGAGAGGGGGTGAGAATGATGAAATGTTTATGGGTAAAGGGGAAAGAAAAGGTTATTAACTTAACCAGATGCCAAGTTAATCCCAGGGTTTGAACGTGGAAGGCTAATGTCAAGTTCTTGGTGAACTCAACATTTCCCAAACTTGATATTATATGGCTATAGTGCCAGGGAGGGGGTATTTAATATTTTTGGGATTTTATATATTTCGCATAATAGGGGATAAGGGAATAGACTAGGGATTTAGATAATAGAGTTTTAGGAGTTAATATGAAAATGACCAGAAATCGCTAAGTATGGGACCTTAGGCTTTTTGGGGAAAAAGTGACTTATAGAGTGAAACAACAATACTCCTAAGCCAAGAGGACCTTCACTTAGGCAAATATAATGGAAAATGATGAAACTAAGAGGAATCAAGCAGACCTTGACCTCTTCAGGGAAGTTAGTAAGTGATTCAGGAAAGAAGAAGAAGGGGAAGTTAGTAATGTCCAGTTTGAGCTCCTCCAAATGGAAAACTGCCTCCAACTTGTGATCTAAATAAATATGACACTTGACAACAAAAAATGGATCACAAGTCATGATTTTGCAACTACACAGCTACCTACCCAGCCTACCTTCCTAACATTTTTTCTTCTTTTTGGTAGGTGCACTTAGACTTGCAGACCCAGCTTCACAATTTTTCTTTTGACTGCCCTCCTATCTAAATCTACACTTATTTCTGCCAAGGGCCCAGATTAAGCAGTTGGGCTCCTTTGATTCTCTACCTATCTATAAATCTGCCAAAACTAACCTGTTTGGACAAATATCATTCTCTATATTCTAAAACAGGAAATTGAAACCTAGGGAAGCCAAGATTAAGTTGTTTGGGCTTCCCTTAACAGAACATTCTTCAAAAATGGTTAAGTCATCAAAATTGGAATACAGCAGTGGCATTTGGACTGGCATACTTTCATGGCCTCTTCTTTGGCCTTTTTTCTGCAAATATGGAACCTGACAGCATGAAAGATGACATATTTGGCATGTAGAACTGTCAATCATGAAAGATGAACACCTGTTGCAACAGGAGGCTAACAGTGGCTCCACTTGGGGATGGCTTTTCCTTGTGAAAAGTTAAGAACAGCAGGTCAGACTGCCTTGATCTTCTATTGTTGCGGTGAACAACTCCCTCCTCAACTGAATTACTGTAAACTGCATAGCATCACCTGCTTTCTTTTGCGTGCTTAATGTTATGTACAGTTTTGCTTGAGCATTGTGCCTTTGAAAAATAGAGGCCAAAACTGATGTGTTTCCTTTAGCTTTGGTCTAGAAACAGTTGCTGATGTGAAATTTAAAAAATGCTCCTCTCTTATTGATACTGTTTGACTGAAGACTGCAAGTTGCCCACTGTTTGCTTTCACCATAAATTTCTGTGATATGACAGTGCTACTATTGCTGTTTTACCGAGTTTAATGTAGAGACAGAGCTTTAAAGAATGGAATATTGGCAATTGTTTGTGTATTCACAAGCATTACTGCTGCTCCTCTAACACTCAGATTGCTTACACATAAACTAAAAAACAGAGCGCTGATATATACAAATATCAATGTACAAAGAGATATGTACAGAGCTGGATTGTATCCCTTTAAAAGGGATCATGGTAATGTTTCAGCATTCGGCCATTCACAGGGCCTTCTTCAGCTGTGCTGCCCTATACAGATTTGAGAAAATATGTGTTATTTCCCTGAACATTAGAAATAACGAATGGCCCTTTCCATAAAAAATCAAATTTTGCATGTTTTCCCTTGTCTTCTCTTCATGAATCCCACCTTAGAACTTTGTCACCAATATAGAAATCCTCAGCCTTAGCTCTCTTATCAAACATCCTTTTGAGCTTTTCTTGCAAAATCTGAGCTCTGTCATAAACTTGCTCTCTGGTTTGCTGAAGATGAATGGTTTGGTTGATTCTTCGTTGAATGTCGTTTGGTTCAGCCTGAATCTCCTGTAACAGTCTGATAGTAGGGATGCCCAAAGATGAAGGAAACCTGGCTTCCATGCCATATACTAGCTCATAAGGGCTCATCCCAATGGATTTCTTTGCTGAAAGTCTGTCTGCCCATAGGGCATTTGTGAGCTTCCTATGCCAGTTCTTCTTGTTTTCTTCTAGCACTTTATTTATGATATTAATCAAGCTCTTATTAGATGAATCAACCAGGCCATTACCTTGGGGGTAATAGGCTGTGGAATGCCCCAAGGTGATGTGAAATTTGTGGCAAAAATTGATCATTTTTTTGGATTTAAAAGCAACGACGTTATCAGTAATGATCTTCTCAGGGCAGCCAAATCTAGAAAGGATGTTTCACTCAAGGAATTGGATAATGATGGTGTCATTGGCTTGTCTGCATGGGATGGCCTCAACCCACTAGGTGAAATAGTCGGTGGCTGTTAAAATCCATTTGTGCTGGCCTAAGGAAGAGGGATGGATTTCTCCAATGAAGTCAAGACCCCATTGTTGAAAAGGATTTTTAGTTGAGATGGGTTTAAGGGGCAAGGGCAACAACTTTCTTTTGCCTTCAAAGATTTGGCATTTGTGACATGACATGGCAAACTTCTTTACATCTGAAAAAAGAGAGGGCCAATAGAAACCAACCCTTAGAATTTTATCAGTAGTGGATTTCCAATATAGATGCCCTCCACAGTCACCTGCATGGAACTCTTTCATGACATTGTTAGTTTCAATCATGATTAAACAATTAAGCAATATACCTTCATGATTTTTCCAAAATAATGCACCATCTATGACAAAAAACTTTGAATCCTTCATTCTTAAAAATCTTTTCTTAGTTCTGGACAATCCTGGGGGAGCAAACAGGTTTAACAAAACAAAGCATATATCAACATACCATGGGGATTGCAAAAAGGTTTCACTGATCTGTGGAGTCGCCAGCTCCTGTTCATTGTCCAATTGGTTGATGTCTAAGGCTTGAAAGTTTGCTTCGGACATCAGTTTGGCTAAACCTTGTCCCTTTATGAGCTTGGTCGGTTTTATTTCTATGTCATACTCAAGGATGTTTGCAATCCATTTGCCTCTTTTGCCCTCTAATCCCTCTTGGGTTAATATGTCTTTTATAATAGCATTTGGGACATAGGCAATTACATGTGAATATAAAATGTACACTCGGAAATCCTTGATTGATTTGACTAGGGCATAGGCCTACTTCTCCATGATTGGGTATTTCAAAGGGGCATCTCTTAAGGCTCGGCTGAAAAATGAAATTGGGTTTTCAGCTCCCTGTTCATCCTTTTGCAGAAGAACAACAGCTATGGTGTGATCAGATGCAAAAGAAAATATGATAAAGTCCCTATCAAATTGTGGACTTGTAAGGACAGGGGCTTGGGTTAAGGCAGATTTTATGCCCTCAAAGGCTTGTTTGGTTTCAAGAGACCATCTTACCTTGGCATCCTTTTTAAACATGTTGCTTAACAATCTTATTAGCTCAGCTAGATTTGGAATAAATCTCCTTAGGAAATTGATCTTTCCCAAGAATGCTTGCAACTCTTTTATGTTTCTTGGGTATGGGATTTGGAGAATGGCTTGGATTCTTTCAGGATCAATTCTAATCCCGTCCTTTGATATGATATGGCCAAGGAGTTTGCCTTCTTCAAGGCCAAAGAGGGATTTTTTGGGGTTCAAGGAAATGCCATATTTCCTGCATGTCATGAATATTTGTCTTAAATGTTTCAGGTGCTCTTGATCAGATTTAGAGAAAGGGGTTAGATCATCAAGGTAGACAACTAAGAAATCATGTATTTCTTTGGAAAATGCAATATCCATTTCCCTTTGAAAGGTAGCACCGGCGTTTTTAAGTCCGAATGGCATCTTCACATACTTAAATGTTCCCCACGATGTGGTAAAGGCTGTCTTGTCTTGGTCATCCGGGTGAACCAGTATTTGATTGAAACCTGAAAAGCCATCTAGCAAAGAAATTCTAGATGATCCCATTACTCTTTGCAGAATATGATCCATTTTGGGCAATGGCTAGTGGTCTTTTAGGGAGACTTGGTTTAAATTTCTTAGGTCTACGCATAGCCTAATATCTCCTGTCTTTTTCTTGTAGGAACAAGATTGGATACCCATTCAGAAAATCTGATGGGTGCTATGATACCTGCTTCAAACATTCTTTTCACTTCCTTTTCAATCAAAGGGAGAAGGATGGGATTGATTCTCCTCAGTTTCTGTTTGACGGGCTTTTGGTTTGGTTTTAAGGGAATGGTGTGTTGGATTACTGAGGTGTCATAGGATTTCAAGTCCTCATAACTCCAAGCAAATACATCTTGGAATTCTTTGAATAAATCAATATATTTGGGCTTTTGATCAGATGGCAGATTTTTGGATAATTTGATCATTTTGGGATTCTCTGGTGTCCCAATGTTGTGTTCTTCTATAGCAGCATTCAGGGGTTGCATTTTTGGTTTCTTGGGAACATCATTAGTATCAAACATGTCTTCCAACGGAGTGAGGCCAGCAGGGAGTAAGTTGTCTTTCAGATCAACGATCTCGGCCTCTGATTCGGCTATTTCCTCCAAATGCATAATTTTTAGTTCTTCTATATTTGTTTTATCAAAAACAGTTGGGTTCAGCATTCGTTTGGCCATTATAGGCATTACAGCATGCTGATTTTCATTGGTGTGCTGTTGTTCATCTGTCATAGCATCCATGTCAATATTAATATTTGAAAACTCATGCTCAAGGGTGAGGAAATTATTAATCTGGGCATCATTCTCGAACACTTTCCAATCTCTAACATTATTTGGGACAACGGGCCTATGTTTTATTTTAGCAGTGAAATGATGATTTGGTTCAAAGGGAAGCTTGCATGTACTAGCAAAAGTGGCCAGGCTGTGTGCGTGAATGTTATGCTCTCTTGAAATCTTGGCAAGCTTGGATTCAGTGAATGTGTTGAGTATACTAGTGGCAGCAGTCCTATAGGCCCTCATTCTATTTTCATTGGTAACAAAATTACCTTTCATCTATTGTATGATTAAATCAGAGTCACCTAAAATAGATACTTTTGCAGCTCCTAGAGCTTTGAGCAGTTTAAGGCCTAAGAGGAGAGCCTCATACTCTGCCATGTTATTAGTGCATTTGAAGTTTAGTCTGTAGGCATGGCCTTTTGCATGGTTGTTATGTGTATTGTGAATCCAGACACCTGCCCCTGCTCCTAACTTGTTGACAGAGCCATCAAACTCTAAATACCATACGATTTCTTGCTTGTGGTTAGTGTCAAGAGTTTCAATCATTCTTGCAGTGGACAGATTTGAATTTTCTGTTTGGGGAGGTTATTCTTGTAAGCTGGTTCCGTTGATTGTTTTGACAGTTGTATCAGTATGGGCAACCGATTTCTCATTGATGTGTGTGTTCATTCCTAAAGCCAACAACTTGTCATCAATTGGAGGACTTATTTCATCATTAAATAAAATAAAAGAATCCATGTCAGAATGGATTGAGTAAATGGGAAAATTTTCAGGCTTTCTCTCACTAGTTACCACATATTTCATCAGTGTTTCTCTATACAGTCTCTTTGGTTGCCCAAAGATAGATATAGTGGCATAAGAGAGATCTAATTGGAGGGATCCTTGGAGTTTTGCTCCCCAAGATCTTGATAGTAACATGCCATACTTTGGTGGAATGTCAGCAACCACCACATCCATGAGGATTGTCTTGTTAGGAAATTGGACTAAGGAGACACACAGGTCTTTGATGAGGCCTAAACACTTTACTTGACTTGAGTCAAAGGAGAACAAATCTTTGTAGGGTCTTGTAACATCAAGGTTCAACTTTTCCATTACGGATTTGGGCATAAGGTTGTGTGAGGCACCTGAGTCAAACATGGCATTGTGCAGGACTTTGTCATGTATATGTAAACTGACATAAAAGGGAAAGACAGATCCATATGTTGATTTTCCATTAACTTCTGGACCAAACAACAACTCAGGTTGATCATCAAGAACATTCACATCATCCTTTACCTCCGGCATTTGAAGTGACCTTTGAATTTGTTGCCTATACACATCATGTTTGGCCAATTCGGATAAGGGGATGGATATCTTCAATTTACCTATTTCTGCCTCTAAGTCAAATGATTTTTCAGATTGGGTTTTAGTAATGTGAGAAGTAGGTTTCCCTTTTTCCATTGGAGTATCAGTAGCTTGGTCTTGTTTATCAGTGTTATGGGAAGTGTTTGATTGCGGTTTTTCTGTTTGATGAGGGCTTTTTGGAATGTTGTTCACATTTTCTTTCGAGGAGGAAGGTGGCCAAGGCTGGTGAATAGAAGGCTGCATTTGTGTTATGTCCTCTACAGTCACTTGATGCGGGTTTGGGACAGGTATATCAGTTGGTTCTGTTATAACAACCTTGCCTCTAGTCTTGTTGGGTTGTTTGCCATCCTTTGGTTTGTTAGGTTCAGGAATGTCAATGGTCCTAGTTCTCAGCTTATATTGTTTGTGGACCCCATACACAACACTATCATAGCCCTGTTTAAAATCAAAAGACTCATCAGACTTAGTCTGAAATTGATTAAAGTCATGCTCATCTTGGTCTTGTTGAGTTAGGAAAATCTGTTGCTCAGGCCTTGAATCCACCAGGTTCATGTGAGTGTCCTCTGGGGGTTCACTAGATGTAGATGCTTCCACATAATTTTCATGAAAAGGTGGTCTTATATCATGGTCTGGACTAGACATACTAGCATTTGTGTTCTGCGTTTTCCTGAAATTTGGGTTCCTTATTGTATTGGACTGTTGTCCTTCCCATGATGATTTCCTCTCAACACTTTCTACTTTGTCTCCCAGCCTTTGCATGCCATTGATAATAGCATCAAGTTTCTGATCTAAGGCTGTGGGTTCTTCTTTGAAAGTGGTTCTTCTCTCCATTCTAGCTCTATTTCTTTTGGCAATCAGGTTGGCCTCTACGCTAACAACAACATTTTGCATGTCTGCAAGGGTTTGAGGGGCTCTTTCTTTTAACTGGTAGGCCATATCTGGGTCGAATCCATTAGGGAATTTATACAAGGCAAGGTCAGGTGGAGGTCTCAGGTTCTGTGGTATTGCATTATAGACATTATTGAATCTAGCACAGTAATCTAGGACAGACTCTTGAGGGCCTCTTCTTATTGTATTGTACTCAACAAGTATGTGCAAGGGGTCTTTCTTTTTCTCCCATCTGTTGGTAAAGGATTGGTAAAGCTCATCCAGAGTAGTTATGGAATTTGCAGTAAGTGATCTGAACCAAGTTCTTACATCACCTGTTAGACTTTGAACAAAAATTTTCATTCTCACACTATCATCATCTATTTCGTAGTTCTCAAAGTAGTCTTGCATTTTCTTTGTATGCTGAAGGGCTATGCAAGTGCCAGTTCCATCAAAATATGTGATTTTAGTTTGATAATCCTAAGGCATAGCCCCAGGGTTTGCAGGTAATTGCAGGGGTGCATATCTATTGGCCATGTTTACAGGGACGACCGGAACAACAGGGATAAGTGGAACAACTGGGATAATTGGAACAACAGTAGTGGTCATGGGAGTATGTGTAGTGAATGGAGGTGTGGAAGGAGTGCTTTGGGAAGTAGATGATGAACAGGGGAAGTAGGGGTTGAACGGAATAAGACTTTGACAAGGGTTGGAATGATGCTTAGGCGAACTGCTTGAGGACTATTATCAGCAAAATCTTCTCTTTGTTCTTTCTTCCTAAGGATTTTTGGGATTAAGTTCAGAATTTCAAAAGCAACTGGTGGATTTGGGTCTAGATTTGACCTAGTATAACGAGAATTCTTTTTGGGAGCCAGATTCTGAATTTGTTTTGGTATTTTCTGCGAATGTTTTTTAGAATTGGCAAGGAACTGATTAAATTTCGGGGACATCTATCTGTAGTTTAAAACTAGCATGAAGATTGACTGAAGCAGCATTTATTTACTCCTATAACTGCAAAGCAAGAAAAGTTTCAAAGGCTTCCTGGCCGACATTCAGACTTCATCTGTAGTTTTAAGGAACAGACAACATTGATTTTTGTTCTTCCGGAGTTTTCCAACTTGATTTCTGAAAATAACTGAGGACGTCCCCAGTGGAGTCGCCATTATGTTGTCACTCAGGTTGTCCTTCTAGTCGGCATCAAAAGGATACGACCGAGGTAACCACAGACCAATCTTTGGACTGCAGGGTCTAGCCCATCTGCAATCAAAGAGGGCTCTCTCTTTCGGATTTAGCTTTGTTGATAGTGTTTTTAGGCTAGTTATTGAGTTCAAGGGGTTTTGTTTTGTGTTTGGTGGGAAGGATGATGCTTTCAAGTAAAGAGGCAGGGACAACATGAAAGTTATAGAACCATTGGGCGTGGAGTCAAGGAGTAGGATTGCTGGTGCGTTTTCTTGGTCACAGGAAGGAATATGGAGCAAGCTAGCTGCGTATGAAACAACCATTCAAGGTAAAAGAGATGGATTAGAGGCTAAGGAATGAGGGGCAATTAAGAATCTCTCATTCAGATTAGCAACAAGAAAACAAATGAGCCCTATCTAGGAGCAGTTAAGAATTCCTAGATAACAGTCATTCATATATGAAAATAGGTCAAACATGAGCCATAACCGAATTCATATTTATGCCTAATTCAAGAGGAAAACATTAAGAAGCCACAGAAACTGAGAATAGAGTGCAACCAAGAAAATTCTAAGCCAATCCTTTGTTTGGTGAAGTGAGCATATGTGAAATCGACATAACAGAGGTAAGGAAAACTTATTGGTTCATATAGCAGCACAAAAATTCCGCATTAAATTCTTCAAACCATTATACACAGAGCAGACAATCATTCCTCCAAAGCTTTTCAACAATCTTTGATTAAGTAAAACATCTCAGATATCCAGTGCGAGTCTCTAATGAGGATTATCAACCAACCAACCCTTTAAACAATACAGAGGGTTGGTATATATAGGGAAAATTATCCAAAAACTAATCTATTATAGCCGACCTAAAGAGGTCTGAAAGAAAATGATTACTTTAACCTAATCTTATCCAGAAATAAATGCATGAAAATATCTTTGGGCTGCGCTGAGGGCAGCTGTATCAAAACTGAGTTAATGTCTGTCCTGGGTAGCCCGGTGCAGTCCTCCTGTAATAACTGTGATTTGTCCTTTATCTCCACCTCTAACTTGGTTTTGCTGCTGTTTTGTTGGCATTAATGTGCACTAATCCTGACCAGATAGGCTTTAAATGGCCTTAACTGCTTTGCTGACTTTGATGAAGGTTTTTAATTTTCACCTGATTTGATGTTGCTGAACTGATACTCTCTGCCGCTTCCTGATACTCTTTGGCACTGATCCTGGAGTCTTTAAAATCTTCTGAATGGTTTAAACTGTCCCATCGATCCTTCATGGCAGCTGCTCGGCCCTCTGTTGCTTTAAAAAGTGTGTTTGCCCCTTTCTGAATGCTTCGCAGAGAAAAATGGGTCATTCTGCGCCTTTTGGGCTTGCTGGGGACTGCATGATGAGGGGCTTTCCATTTTGGCCCATTTCCTGTAGCCATGCGCGATTAGCGTTAGGCGCTAATCGCGCATGAAAAACTGCCTCAGAATCTGAATCCAGGCTTCCTAAGCACGATTTTCGCCTTTCGTGCCTTTTTGAGTGATGACATCAGCATGACGTCAGCAGGTGGGACCTAGTACGGCGGGTGATGTGGCGGGATGACATCAGCTGATGATGTCAGCAGTAAAGCGGGTGACGTGGTGGTACACAGTGGCAATGACGTGGCGGGAGGCCGACACAGGGAGATGACGCAGTGGGATGACGTCACTGGGCGGAGGACGTGGTGCTGACGTCACCCAGGGGAGGGCGGTTTGGCGGTTTCGGGCGCACCACCTTTGCAATGGAGTGGTTTGGGAGGAGGGGGCTCCGCCACACCTGGGAGGGCAACGCGTGGCGAGAGTACGGTGGGAAAACCGCCGAACTCCCGGACACTAAACATCGGCGGCTTTGGAGATGAAAAAGCCCGCCCGCCGTTGATCTTGGGCACGGGCGATCAGACGGTTGGCGGGACGGGTAAGGCGGCGGAGGGATAAGGGACGGGGCCCGCGCGCCTTTTGATTAATTTATTATGTGACGGGGGGGTTTAAAACAATAGGGAAGTGGGTTATGGGGTTAAAAACGAGCGGGGGTTAAATGTTTAACATTAAACTTTAAACAATCAGAGAGAGGGGGTGAGAATGATGAAATGTTTCTGGGTAAAGGGGAAAGAAAAGGTTATTAACTTAACCAGATGCCAAGTTAATCCCAGGGTTTGAACGTGGAAGGCTAATGTCAAGTTCTTGGTGAACTCAGCATTTCCCAAACTTGATATTATATGGCTATAGTGCCAGGGAGGGGGTATTTAATATTTTTGGGATTTTATATATTTTGCATAATAGGGGATAAGGGAATAGACTAGGGAGTTAGATAATAGAGTTTTAGGAGTTAATATGAAAATGATCAGAAAGCGCTAAGTATGGGACCTTAGGCTTTTTGGGGAAAGAGTGACTTATAGAGTGAAACAACAGTACTCCTAAGCCAAGAGGACCTTCACTTAGGCAAATATAATGGAAAATGATGAAACTAAGAGGAATCAAGCAGACCTTCACCCCTTCAGGGAGGTTAGTAAGTGATTCGGGAAAGAAGAAGAAGGGGAAGTTAGTAATGTCCAGTTTGAGCTCCTCCAAATGGAAAACTGCCTCCAACTTGTGATCTAAATAAATATGACACTTGACAACAAAAAATGGATCACAAGTCATGATTCTGCAACTACACAGCTATCTACCCAGCCTACCTTCCTAACATTTTTTCTTCTTTTTGGTAGGTGCACTTAGACTTGCAGACCCAGCTTCATAATTTTTCTTTTGACTGCCCTCCTATCTAAATCTACACTTATTTCTGCCAAGGGCCCAGATTAAGCAGTTGGGCTCCTTTGATTCTCTACCTATCTATAAATCTGCCAAAATTAACCTGTTTGGACAGATATCATTCTCTATATTCTAAAACAAGAAATTGAAAGCTAGGGAAGCCAAGATCAAGCTGTTTGGGCTTCCCTTAACAGAACATTCTTCAAAAATGGTTAAGTCATCAAAATTGGAATACAACAGTGGCATTTGGACTGGCATACTTTCATGGCCTCTTCTTTGGCCTTTTTTCTGCAAATATGGAACCTGACAACATGAAAGATGACATATTTGGCATGTAGAACTGTCAATCATGAAAGATGAACACCTGTTACAACAGGAGGCTAACAGGAAGGAGCACAAAAAGAAAACTACACTGTCGTCAAAGAAGAATACTTTAGAGAAAACTTTGAATCACAAGAAATCGGGCAAGAAAGAAACAAATCTCAAGACAAGCAGAGAGAAAGCCCCGCCCAACAACAAAAAAGTGAACTCGACAACCCCTCAAGCATCAACACATATGAGTGTTCGAATACTGCACAAAATAAATCTTCATTTAACAGCAAAGCAGATCTCCTAGACCAAACTTCTTCTCCGACTATCTTCAAAAGGACGAACACAATAGATCGCGAAGTTAAGACACCAATGTCCCAAGAACCAGAAGAGATGAAGGAGATGCAAGATAAAGGAAGGTGGAAGACCGTAGAGAAAAAAAAGAAAGCTACAACACCAATCTCACCAAGAAAGACGAGGAGCCAAACAATTAAAACCTAAGAAAATTATAGGTCTGATAGACCAATTTGGTCTCAGTGGACGTTAACCACTATCATCATCATCATCATCACAAGATATCATAATGGATTCACGTATAGAAGTTTTGTCATTAGAATATATCAAATATATACAAATTGTGACAATACATTATGACTAGAAATCACAACAAGAACCCTTACTAGCAAAGATGATGAAGTTGTGCACACTTGTAGGGAATTATAAAAAAAAGATACATAAATACACATATTTCAACAATAGATAAAAAATATATAATAGCCAATTAACAACATAAAAAATGCTCACAAAGGAGTGATTGAAGATGTAAATAAAAAAGGGTTTACCAAAGATGATAACAATTTTCATTTGAAAAATAATAAAATTTGGCGAAATCTGACAAAACAATTTAGAGAAAAAATGTGTTTTTGTTGTTGTTTAGAATGCAATTTTGAATGCATAAATGGATTCAACACCCTGAAAACCCTCTAGGGCACTTGAATTCTGCAAATTAAACATCTTAAAATCAAGTATTTAAAAATTCCTATTGGATTTCGATTAAAATTAACTAGAAAACATGTTGTGAAAAAAGTCACTTTGTCTATAAGTTAGACTATGCCATAAAATTATACTAATATAAATGAAGAAGTTGAAGAAAGAGAAGAAGGTGCAATCAAAATCCCAAATGAAGGGCAAGGGCATTGACACTGATGTAATCAATGTTGAAAAACATAATGTTGTTATCAACGTTGTACTAGGGAAGAGCCTCAAAAAGTTCAAATTGAAGATAAAGTGCCCTGAATATAAGGGATCAAAACTAAAAATCAAAATAGTATTGCTAATGAAGTCTTACTAGTGAAAGAGCTTCGAGAGGTTAAATTCAAGAAATAATTCATTAGTAAAACAAAATCCATAGAATTAGTAAAGGTCTATATACCATTAATTTCCATTGATGAAGTAATATATTAATTGAAGGATTTTTTCACACTAATAAATATAAAAATATCATATATTTTCATGATGACCCAAGTAAATCATGACAAAAATTAAAAACCATATTAAGAAGGATTATCTTACACCTAAATCACATATTTTGTAACATGCAAAAATCAAGATACTAATATAATGAGGTACCTAACCATAGTCAATGGTTTTATAACATGTAAAAGCACTCAAAGATCTATTCACCTCGAATTCAACAAAAAAAAGATCAATTTTTGAATCTTAGCATCAAAGAATTTTGAAAAGAATCCATCTTTGATAGATTGATCCTTTCTTCAATGCGACACTTCAAATGTCTCATCACCTTGTGTCCTCAACATTATTAGGTATGTCAAAGATACATGAATATGGCTTCTTTATTTGAAAGTTATTTTCCTTTCCCATGCTTTGAGGAAAAATAATTTTTTAGAGGGGAAGATCTACGATATACCTAAGGTATATTACATCTAGGGTTATCCAATAATGATTATTCTGTGATAAAAAATAATTATGTGATAATATTCATAAAAACAATTTGCGTAATCTTTAGTGTGTAATAATGATAAGTCGTGTTATCTTTCAAAAACATGACATATTATGCATAATTCATACTTATTAAAATCTATTATACTTAGTGAATCATGAATTAGATATATATTCTTATAAAAATATTATTATTTACTATGGATTACTTTATGTATTCATTATGTTCCCATGAAGTGAACTATGAGCTTCACTTCAACCAAGTTTAGGCCAGTTGGTTTGAGCATCAAACATAATAAATGCATGTTGAATATTAGATAATGGTGGTCATTTCTAGGATATTTCACATAACAAACAATAAGAACATGTTATATGACATGTTAATGTAGTAAGTTCTTGATGTCTACGAAGAAAATTCCCACAACACTAGGAGCTAAAATTTGATCATGTTTTTCTTTTGGTGTTTTTGTTATTTTCAATCACATTGACTGTGTCAATTGATAAATAGGTGAAATGGAAAATACCTTGTGCCTATGGTATTCACATGATAATCAAACAAGGTGTTGGAAAACCTAATCCTTATGGATTATGTAAATATGTATTATTCACTTGAGAGGAAGAAAAGTCACAAGTGAACTTGAACAATCACTAGGAGTCTAAGAAAATTCTTGGAAGATGAAACCAATTGTCATAAACTTGTTGGAAATAATACTGAGAGGGGGGGGGGGTGAATCAGTATTATCAAGTCAAATATTCCCTTTTCCAAATCCAGATAATATACGCTACTTCAGTTAATTAAAACCGCGTATATACGCAACTATGAAGAAGGAAACCTGCGTATACAATGTAAACTTATAATTTACTTTATCTTACAAATGTTGATTATTAATCTGTGTATCAGAATCAAATAACCAGTAACCAGAAATAGTAAAACAGAGCAGAAGACAATCACACACAAGAACACAAGATATAAGGTGGAAAACCAATGTGGGTATAAACCACCTGTTGCAATTCGTCTCTATCTTCTTTTAATTAGAAGCTTCCTTTTACAATGTACTGGTGCAGTCCTTTACTAGTACGCAGGCTGCAACCTGCAGAGAGCTACAACCCTCTCTCATTCTTCAGCTTCTCCTGGAAGGGAGCTACAACCCCCTTAGCTCTTGTACTAGCCAAGATACTAGTACATAGGTGCTGGCCTCCAGAAGGCTACAACCTTCTCTTTCTTCCAGGGACCACGTTTCATAAATTTTCAGACTGGATCCATGAACATCAATCAATCATAAAAAATTTCTGCATCAAACAATCTCCTTTTCATCAATTAGAACTGAATCAAGTAGATACTTCTCTGATAGCTGTACCCAAAACACAGTAACAGTAACCATACACCAAATTCTGAACCCAGAACACTGCAACAATAAACAGAAGCAACTAGAACCTAACTCAAGAGATGTACGCTACTCAATAACCTGAAACCAGCATGCATACGCTTCTGTGTTTGGAGAAACCTGCATATACGCTGTTTTTATTCACCGAACTAGCGTGTATACGCGCCTTCGCTTCACTGAACCTGCATACAGATCTATACAGGATAATTCACTCTTTCAAATATTCTGATACTAATTAACCCAGATTATCAGATTTATAGATCAAGCATGCGCCACATATAACGGATCAAAATCATACAAAGATACTATCATTCAAGCCTTAAGATTATGACCCATCTATAGAACTTATCCTTCTCTTTGCACTAACGTTCCTCCTTCATTCAGATCCAGATTTGCACCATAACCCCAATCACCAATATTTCAAATTTAGCACTTATTAGATATTCAATTAATTCAGATGATCCTTTGCCAAATGATCTCCTTCCCCTTTTATAGTCTTAGGCCTTTCACAATACCACGGTCCAAAACCATAACAAAACAATACCATGGACCCAATACTTGGGATCAACACTTTTGACGAGATACCATGGTCCAAAACCATAGGTTCAAATACCAAGGATTAAATACCATGGACCAAAAGTAAGTTCTCCAACATATACGCGCTTTTCCTTGCGTGAAAGTGCGTGTATACACATACTCGCCTTTGTAATGTCTAACCCGCGTGTATACGCACCTTAGTCTATATGAACCTGCGTATATGTCTTTTCCTTCATTCTGAAAGCCTGAACTGAGATCTGTCACCAGAGAGAGTTGCCATCAAGGACAACACCTGTGCCATAGCTCCAAACCTGTGCCATAATGCCAACAATCTTCCCCTTTGGACTTGATGGCAACCCCAAGATCCTCAAAGTAATTCTCCCCCTTTTTCATCAAGGGCAAAGGGTTGTGCTCCCCCTGAGTACATGCTGAAATCTCTGCCCTGCTGTGCTGACCATGCTCCCTTTGACTGTAGGCAAGATCTACAAAAAGATGTTCTTCAAGAAGAACCATGACTTATACATCATAAAAGACCTTCCTATCACCAAAAGACTCAATACATACATCATCCACCCAACCAAGTGGGGATACATCAAAAATTTACATATGACAACCAAGTACATTACATCTTCATCCCAGGCATAGTGGGGAAACCAAAATAGGCCGTTACATGACCTTGACACCATAAAAGAGATACATGACATAGAGACGAAATATCTAGAGCAAGACTTATGAAAGTCACTAATAACTAATATCAGCAGCATCTGTCAATCATCATTCAGATCAGCAACCATGATTTCCTTCTGTTCTCCCTCTGCATTTGTTTCACCTGAAACCAACAACAGCTGTGAACTAGAACCAAAAGCTTCTAAGATAATGCCAACAATGCATCATTAGAAGTTTATCTGCTCCCCCTGAACCTGTGCCAGATGGTCTCTGTCAGACCCATATCAAACTATCTTCAACCAGAGCCTGTCCCTATTGATATCCATCAAGCCTCCATATACGCGACTGTATCTGTATAAACCAGCGTATGTACGCGGATCCTCTTCATCCAACTCGCATACACCCATTTTTCTCTGAAACAGACAAGTTTCAACAGCAAGATGATGCATCAACTACTCCCAGCTTTTGTCTGAGGTATTCAAAAGTTTCCCTGGGCAGTGGTTTGGTGAGAATATCAGCAACTTGTTCCTTAGAGGGAACATACTCCAATTTGCCCTTTTGTTCCAACACTTGTTCCCGGAGAAAATGATACTTGATCGGTATGTGCTTAGTCTTTGAATGCATGACATGATTCTTTGAGATACTGATAGCACTTGTGTTATCACATAGGATGGAGATGGGTGGAGTACAAGTGATTTGAAAATCCTGCAAAGTTTGCATCATCCAAAGGAGTTGTGTGCAACAAGATGTGACAACCACATATTCTGCTTCAGCTGTAGATAGAGCAATCGAACTCTGTTTCTTGATGAACCAAGATACTAATCTGGAACCCATAAATAATGCACCACCACTTGTGCTTTTTTTGTCATCCACGCTTCCAGCCCAATCTGCATTTGTATAAGCATGAAGAGTGAGATCTGTATCTCTTGGATACCACAAGCCATAGTTTTGAGTTCCTTGAAGATACTTGAAAATTCTCTTTACTTCTTGAAGATGGGTTTCCTTAGGATTTGCCTGAAATCTTCCAACTATTCCAACTGCATGCATGATGTCTGGTCGGGTACTTGTCAAATAATGTAGGCTTCCAATCATGGATCTATAGGTTGGTTGATGCACTGCTGCTGATTCATCATTTGCACTGAGGCTGCATCCTGTAACCATAGGGGTACATACTGGTTTCGAATCTTCCATGCGATATTTCTTCAAGATCTTCTTGAGATACTTGGTTTGAGACAAAAAGATACCGCCTTCATTTTATTGGATTTGTAGACCAAGAAAATATGTCAGCTCTCCAAATAGTGACATTTCGAATTCTTTCTACATCACCAAGGCAAAGTTTTGACTCATAGTTTCTTAATTGCTGCCAAAGATAATATCATCTACATACACAACAAGTATTAGCAATTTGTCATTTTCAATTTTTATATAAAGATTGCTATCTGCTGATCCTTTTGAAAAGCCTTGTTGATGAAGGTATTTGTCCAAATGATAGTACCAATCCCTTGGAGCCTGTTTAAGACCATAGAGAGCCTTTTTTAGTCTGCATAGAAGATTTTGGATCATTCCCAAGAATGAAACCATATGGTTGCTCAATGTACACTTCTTCTTCTAAGTCTCCATTCAGAAAGGTTGATTTCACATCCATTTGAAATACTTTGAACTTCTGAAAGCTAGAGAGAGCAAGGAACATTCTGATGGCCTCAAGTCTAGCAACGGGAGCAAAAATTTCTTCAAAGTCTATTCCTTATTGTTGAGCATACCCTTTACAAACAAGTCTGGCCTTGTTTCTAATCACTTCCCATTTTCATTCAACTTGTTTTTGAAGATCCATTTTGTCCCTATGACATTCTTATCTTTTGGTCTAGGAACCAACTCCCAAGTGTCATTCTTTTCAATCTGCTCAAGTTCTTCATCCATTGCCTTGATCCAGCATTCATCTTTGCATGCCTCTTTTACATTTTGTGGTTCAGTGGAGGAGAGTAATGCCAAATAGCTTGAGGCTTCTGTAATTGTTCTTCTTGTTTGTATACCTGCCTCTTTTTGCCCCAATATTTGAGATTTTGGATGATTCTTCTGAACGCACCTGGATGGAGTCTTATCTTCTATTCTTATCTGTTCTTCTGGTGCCTCTTGAGCTTCTTCTTCATCATAAGTCTGATTTGATGTTGAAGGATATTCCTCATCATCTTCAAAATCTTCGGAATTCACTTGCCTAGGAATGTTTCCTTCTTCATCAACCACTACATCAATGCTGTCAACAATTCTTCCAAGTCTTTTGTTGTAACACTTATATGCTTTGCTGTGGGGAGAATAACCAAGGAGAATGCCTTCATCTACTCTAGGTTCAAACTTGCCAAGATTTTCATCATCATTTTTAATATAGCATTTTCTTCCAAAAATTTTGAAATATTTTACCGAAGGAGTCTCACCATACCAGAGCTCATGAGGAGTTTGAGTGCTGTTCACCCGAACATTTGTCTTGTTGAGAATAACAACTTCAGCAAATGCAGCTTCACCCCAGAAAGTTGCAGGAGTTCCAGACTCATCAAGCATTGCATGAGCCATTTGTTGAACCGTTCTGTTCATCCTTTCCACTACTCCATTTTGCTGAGGAGTCCTAGCTATAGAGAATTCCCTTCTTATTCCATGTTCTTCACAAAAATCAAAGAATTCATTCGAGGTAAACTCTCCTCCTCGATCAGACCTGAGGCATTTGATTCTGTGATCTGATTCGTTCTCCACCAAGGCTTTGAATGATTTGAACTTTTCAAAGGCTTCATCTTTGTGCTTCATAAGTCCTATCCAACACATCCTGGAATAGTCATCAATGAATAATATAAAGTATTCTTCCCCTCGAGGTGACCTTTTCCTAGTTGGACCACATACATCAGTATGGACAAGTTCAAGCGCCCTGCTGGCTGATCCTTCCTTCTCAAGGAAGTTAGTTCTGGTTTGATTACCAAACTGACATGATTTGCATATTGCATTGTCTGGGATTCTGATGTCTGGAAGATCATGAACTACCTGGTATTTGCATTCTTTCCTTATCTGTGAGAAACTAAGATGCCCCAATCTTCTGTGCCATAGCCAGTGTTCATCATTCTTGCTCAGATAGCATTGATGTTGTCCTTCTTTGAATATGTATAAATTATTTGGAGTCCTTACGCCTTTGATCATTGTTTTTCCTGTATCAAGATCACGAACACTACATCCATTTGATCAAAATATTACCTCAGTTCCTTGATCACACATCTGGCTGACACTTAATAGATTATGCTTTAAGCCATCAACATACATGACATTTCCAGCTTTGACCCTTTCTTTCAACTGAACAGAACCTTTACCTTTTATGAGAGCAGGGGTGTCATTTCCAAAAGAAACCTTCTTCTCCTTCTCTAAGGCACTATATGACTGAAGTTTTTCTTTATCACCTGTCATATGTTTCGAACATCCACTGTCGATGTACCATTGATTTTCCTGCCCTTCCACATATAAGGCTATACCACATCTTTCTGGTTGGGGTTCTTTTATTCTCCATGATTTGGCACTTGAGGCTTGCTCCTTCTGAGTTGTCTGCTGAAACCTGCTCCTGCATTCAGAATCTTCATGACTAAAATTGTTGCAAATAGAACATTCTATTTCATTTTCAAGAGCAGAGAAGTTGTTGTAGGTCCTTTTCATGATCCCAGTCATACTCCTCTATTAATGAGCTTCTCTAGTCATGATTGTCTTATAGGAAACACATTGAGCTGCTTTGTGACCAAAGTTATGACAAGAAAAACATTGGCCATTGAAGAAACTCCTGTGATTATCAAATCTACCAGCCAAATGATTGTAGTTCCTATTGACATCCATTCTTGAGGAAAATTGAGAAGGTTTTACCTGTGGCTAGTTGTGGCTTCTATTTGTCGTTAAAGTAGATTGCCCCTGATTTACTTGTTGATTTCCATTAGGTCTTTGTTCAATTCTCCTTGCAGCATCAAGATTACTCTTGGAGGTAGATGGTTTCTGCGCTTGAGTTGTTTCTTCATTATATCCCAGACCTGTCTTGATTATTGGAGAGCGCTGCACTTTGATAATCTCATCTAACGTGTCAGATCCTTTAACAAATCTAAGATTAAGAGCTTTTGTTTTCTCAATCTCTTTTCTCAGTCCCGCAATTTCACATTCTAATTTTTCATGATGTTTTTCCTTTTCAGCAAGTTGGAATTGTAGAGTATCTATGATCACATTCTTCTCTTCTAAACAAATTTTGAGTCTATAAATCTCTTCATAAAGACTTTCTTCATCTATAACATCCACAAAATCATCATCTTCAAAAGCCATTAAAAGTTTATATTTATTACATGGTTCATCTTCATCACTATTTGAAAGTCCATCACTATCTTCATGAGTGTAATAGATTTTCTTATTTACATTCTGTTTCTTGTTCCATCTAATAGGTTCCTTACCCTTGTCAATCTTATCCTTATGAGGACATTTGGCAGCATAGTGACTGACTCTTCCATAAGAAAATCATTTGAAAGGTAACTTACCTCTGAATCTTCCAACACCCCGTTGAAGGTTCTTGACAAAATTTGATTCTTCCTCTTCTTCTGACACGTGTCCTAACTCATAGTAATATCCTTTGCCTGAAGCCTTGAAAGCAGCTTCTCTCCTGTCTGATGGTCCTCCTTTCCTCATTTCATAAGCAGTCAGAATTCCATGCAGCTGTGACATGGTAAGGTTTCGTAGATTCTCCTTTTCTTCTATTGCAGAAACTTTTGATTCAAACTTAGGGGACAAAGATCTTAGAACTTTTTCAACCACAACAACCTCTTTTATTTCTTCACCCAAATTTTTCATACAATTAACAATCTCATCTACACGAAGGAAATAGTTAGCCACACTTTCATCATTGTGCATTCAGATATTTTCATACTAAATTTTGAGGGTTTGAAGTTTTGCTCGTTTTACCTGTTCATCTCCTTCATAGCTCAGAACAATCTTGTCCCATATTTCTTTTGCGGATTTATACTGCATAACCTTGACGAATTCTGATTGAGATAGACATCCTAATAGAGTATTGACAGCCTTTGCATTTGTTTCATATTGCTTCTTACCAGCCGGATCTGTAGGAGTTGTGGATGGAAAAGTATACCCTGTATCTATGATATCCCAGACTTCTGTACCAAGAGATTGTAGATAGGCTGTGACTCTTACCTTCCAATAGATGAAGTTGGTCCCATAAAAAATTGGTGGCCTGATAGATGCTTCTCTCTCGTAGTTGCTCATGATGATGGATCTTCCTTCAAGCGATCAAGCTTCTTCAGAAGGACCTGCTCTGATACTAATTGATGGAAGTAATACTGAGAGCTGGGGTGAATCAGTATTATCAAGTCAAATATTCCCTTTTTCAAATCCAGATAATATACGCTACTTCAGTTAATTAAAACCGCGTATATACGCAACTATGAAGAAGGAAACCCGCGTATACAATGTAAACTTATAATTTACTTTATCTTACAGATGTTGATTATTAATCTGTGTATCAGAATCAAATAACCAGTAACCAGAAATAGTAAAACAGAGCAGAAGACAATCACACACAAGAACACAAGATATAAGGTGGAAACCCAATGTGGGTGAAAACCACCTGCTGCAATTCGTCTCTATCTTCTTTTAATTAGAAGCTTCTTTTTACAATGTACTGGTGCAGTCCTTTACCAGTACGCAGGCTGCAACCTGCAGAGAGATACAACCCTCTCTCATTCTCTAGCTTCTCCTGGAAGGGAGCTACAACCCCCTTAGCTCTTGTACTAGCCAAGATACTAGTACGTAGGTGCTGGCCTACAGAAGGCTACAACCTTCTCTTTCTTCCAGGGACCATGTTTCATAAATTTTCAGACTGGATCCATGAACATCAATCAATCATCAAAAATTTCTGCATCAAACAATCTCCTTTTCACCAATTAGAACTGAATCAAGTAGATACTTCTCTGACAGCTGTACCCAAAACACAGTAACAGTAACCATACACCAAATTCTGAACCCAGAACACTGCAACAATAAACAGAAGTAGCTAGAACCCAACTCAAGAGATGTACGCTACTTCAATAACCTGAAACCAGCGTGCATACACTTCTGTGTTTGGAGAAACCTGCGTATACATTGTTTTTATTCACCGAACCAGCGTGTATACGCGCCTTCGCTTCACTGAACCTGTGTACAGATATATAAAGGATAATTCACTCTTTCAAATATTCTGATACTAATTAACCCAGATTATCGGATTTATAGATGAATCATGCGCCACATATAACATATCAAAATCATACAAAGATACTATCATTCAAGCCTTAAGATTATGACCCATCTATAAAACTTATCCTTCTCTTTGCGCTAAGGTTCCTCCTTCATTTAGATCCAGATCTGCACCATAACCCCAATCACTAATATTTCAGATTTAGCACTTACTAGATATTCAATTAATTTAGATGATCCTTTGCCAAATGATCTCCTTCCCCTTTTATAGTCTTAGGCCTTTCACAATACCACGGTACAAAACCATAACAAAACAATACCATGGACCCAATACTTGGGATCAACACTTTTGACGAGATACCATGGTCCAAAACCATAGGTTCAAATACCAAGGATTAAATACCACGGACCAAAAGTAAGTTCTCCAACATATACGCGCTTTTCCTTGCGTGAAAGTGCGTGTATACACATACGCGCCTTTGTAACGTCTAACCCATGTGTATACGCGCCTTAGTCTAGATGAACCTGCGTATATGTCTTTTCCTTCATTCTGAAAGCCTGAACTGAGATTTGTCACCAGAGAGAGTTGCCATCAAGGAAAACACCTGTGCCATAGCTCCAAACCTGTGCCATAATGCCAACAAAAATAATGTACCTATGTGTATCATTCTAATGAGAAATGCACCATGTCTCTTCAATCTATTTGGTCTAGTTTTTGTGTGTGTCCAACAAAAAAATCAAATCAAGGTTAATGTTTTTAGATAATTCCATGATTGATTTACTCAAGTAAGGAAGAGTTATGCCCAAACAATTGGATGATAATGTTTCAAAGAGTTTGTCTTGATAACACTCAGAAACCCTGAACTTGATCCACCTCTAATTCTATTGCATTGATTTTTGTTGTGTTTTCTTTGGTGTAGTCAAATTTAGATCCAGCCATGCTTGTTTCATAAAACCATTAGATCAAGCAATATATATTTGACAAAATAATTCAATTGAGTAGAATTATCGTTGGTATTTGCAATTGGTATGCCCTCTACCTTTCCCAACATTCATTATGAGAATTTTAAGGTCTCAAATAAGTTTTCCATAGAAAAAAATAAAATAATAGTTAAAATAATAAACTAAGAGTTATGAATTTTTAAAGGAAGAAAAAAAAACTACTTTTTTTTTTTTTTTAATTGTATTTTTAGCTTATCTCCTTATAGATTTATTGAAATTTTAAATGTAGGCACTTATTGAATGCATAATTGAATTATGAATCCAACAATTGCTCACTATGCATACATTTGACTAGAACCATACAAACAAAAAATGAAAATATATGTAAAAACACGTTTACTGAAATAAACATGTTCTTTTCATATATTTTAAAATTTTGCATACTTTGAGTAGATCCACATCAAAAAAATTGAAAATATATAGAAAAAACATGTATTGTAATAAACACATTTGTTTCATATATTTTCAATGTTTTCGGCGTGTGTCTGCTAAAAAAAGTATGCATAATGCATAGTCATTGGACACCTAATTTAATTTCGCATCCCATGGGCTCTTACACTAGGAATTTGAGTAAACCTATAAAGAGATACGTTAAAGAATAGTTTTGTTTTTTCTCCAAAAATATTTACCCCTAGGGATGACATCATCATCTTGAATATTATTGGTTGTTTTAAAATTGATTATTTTAGTGCTTTTTTAAGGTCCATTTGTAGCACCCCCACCCCCCATTTACTTGCCTTTACAAGCTCTCTAGGGTAAACATGAGCTGATATTTACTATGACATGACCGAAGATTCAAGTTCCAGTTATGGAAGTAGGGTCTACTAACCAAAAGCATACTGCAACCTCCCAGGGACACCACATCTCCTAGATATCAGACAACATTTTTTAATGATCTTGCCCTGGGCTAGAACGTTCTTTTTCCTGGCCCTACATTCTAGCTGCGTGTATGCCAAGTTGTTATGTTTTTGGAAAGCTCCAGTCGCATGCATAGGCCTTCCTCCATGAGTTTGTAGTCGAGATCTCTTAGTTCAGAGGGTGAGGCTAACAATAAAGTTTCAATTTTTCAGGGCTAGCTATAGGCCAGCTACCCAAAACAACCTACAACTTTACAGAATTCAATCTAAGATGATGATAAGTTTTTATGATAAATACTAAGGCTAGATATTTCTCATAAATTTCCAAACAAATGCTAAACATTTCATGAAACACATGGTAAAGATAGTAGGTACAGGTCATTAATGTATATCTATCTTTATCTCATTAATTTGTTTAAAGAGTTGTCAAGAAGGCTCATTGCCCTCTCAAGCTAGCTGCAACAACATTACTTAGCTCATATATTCATTTAACCATTCAATAAATTATTGAATCATGAAAAACAGTGCATCACTTAACCATTTCTATAACCAACATTTAACTAGAATGAAGCCATGAAAAAATCAGTCATAAATTCAATACAATAACTAATTCATGTGTTCATTGATCTAAATAAGAAATAACACAAAATAACATATGCATAAAGTCATGTTGGTTTGAGGGGGCTTGACCCAGTTTCAGAATGTGTTGCACACCAAAAAAATCCTCAACCATTAGCCCTTTCGGCAACGACCTGGAAGCAGATCACAGTCTCACTCGAAGTAGTTATGGGAGGTTGCAAAACCAGGTTCCTGCAGCCGAAGGGATATCCATGCAATGGCGCAGTGTATTTACTTCTACTTTATATTGATATTATAACTTTGCATGCATAAGAAATTCGTGCAGATTATTAATTTAATAGATTCACATTAAACCCATAAACTCCAACAAATAACAATATATCTTACAGAAGTTTTCATAATTCAGTGAAAAGCATGCATAATCAGATACATAAAAATAGACTATAAACACATAAAGAGATGCAACGCTTCGCCAAAAATTTCTTCTTTATTAAAAGGATAGTCAATTACACACACTTCTTTGACCTACACACATAGCTGCCAGTGGTTTGCGCACTTAGCTGCAGACTCTTTCAAGCCTTTGCACACTCAGCTGCGGAGCCTTCCCCAAAACTATAGACAAAACAAGGCTCAATTGCTGATGATCTTCTATTATGTTCTGCTTTTTATTTGCTAAGATATTACACATCCTTAAATACATTTCATCTTTACAAAAACCATGGTACACATACCATGGATCCATAAAACAAGGACTAATACTTAATACCCATTACAAAATAAGGGCTTTGTCCCATCCCCAAAGCCAAAAAATATCACGCAATTGAATATATCTTCTCCAACTCTGCGCGGTCCACTCCTTCTTCTGTGGGGTCTTTTACCCAAAACTTGGACCAAGTTGGGTCATGCCCAACAGGCCCCCAATACTCACCTGTGGCTCATCTCGAGTCACTTAGATTCGACACCCTTGATGTTTATTGCGATCCCATTGTACACTTCCTTTTAACGGTAATTTCCTTTTAACAGTGCCCTTTTTTCTTCTAGCGGTCATATTTTCGGCTAACTTCGTTAGATTTCCCCTTTGGCGCAGTCACCTCTTCTTCATTGTAGCCCCCTTAGGCTTCATCATACTCCTGAGTATCACGTAGTAATATTCCTTCAATGAAGTCCCTTCTTGCAACGTAGTTTATAGTGTCATGCCCACTTTCAGCTACGAGTGGCACTAAGACTTCCCCCCTTCATTTTTCAGTGCGAAGCTCCAGGGACACAGTCATCCCTATAAATATTCAATATATTACCATTCACTCATCCTGGAATCATCTGACCATTCAACTTCACAAGCTGAATAGCACCACCATTTGAAATGTTCATGATGATATATGGCCCCAACCAATGTTTTTTAATTTTCTTGAGAACTTCACAAACTTACTATCATATAATAATACAAGATCCCCTTCCTGAAATATCTTCTTCTTGATATGCCTGTCATGCCAGGCTTTCTCCCTTGCTTTATGCACCTGCTAATGGAATATTGCCATGAATCTGTCTTCTTCTAAAGATAGTATCTATGACATTCATTCCTTCATCATGGCAGGGTTTGCCATATCTGTGAGAACTGCAATTCTCAAGCTTGGCACAATGTATTCCATAGGTCTAACTGCTTCTTGTTTGTATACCAACCTGAAAGGTATCTGCCCAATTAATTTCTTGCATGTAGTCCTATATGCCCACAACATCACTCGAATCCTTACGTACCATTCATATATGTTCACATTGCATATCTTGGTCAATGCACTCTACATAATCTTATTGAAATATTCTGTTGTCCCATTTTCTTGAGGATGATAGGGAGTGCTCTTCTCATGGTAAACTTGAAATTCCTTAGTTAGTGCTTCAATTGTCTTATTCAAAAAGTGTGTCCCCTGGTCGCTCATCAAGATCTTTGGACAACCAAATATGGACAATATATATTCGAAAATGAACTTCGCAGTGGTTTCTGTGCTACAATCCTTCACCATTTTTGCCTCAACCCACCTTGTCAAATAATCAGTTGCAGTAATGATATATCTTGCACTAGTCCTTTTCCCTGGCGGAATGATAGGTCCAACAAAGTCAATTGCCCATTTATCAAAATCCTGCAAAGTCACCTATGGTACTAGTGGAATTTCATCTCTTTTGGATGGATTTCCTATCCTTTGACATACATCACATGCTTGACAATAGTCTTTTGCATCCTTATGCATTGTAGGCCACCATAACTCGACTCCCAAAATGCTTTGTGCAATGTCTTTTCCTCCATAATTCCCAACTAAAACTACTCCATGAGGTTCTATCATAATGCTCTGTTTCTCATGTTCATGGATGTATCTATTTAGTACTTCATACGGTCCCATTTTATACTAGTGTCCTGCAATCAACGAGAAATCTGGTGCTCTAACCACCAATTCCTTATTTTTCTTTGTAGTGTACACTGTGGGCATCATTCCTTTGGATAAAAACTGAATAATATCCACAAAGTGATCATCTATGAATTTAATTGTGAACAATTTTGCATCAGGCAAGTTATCTTCAATATTCCTAGGTTCTTCTCCTGTTTCTATCCTAGATAGATGATCATGCCTAGCATTCAATATTCCCAACTTCAATATAACTTTAAAGTCATATTCTTGGAATAATAACAACCATCAATAGATCTTTCCTCCTAAAATAGGCTTATTCACCAAGTATTTCAGCGCGGAATGATCTGTGAGCATTTTAAAGTGTATTCCCAATAAGTAATGTCTGAACTTCTACAGTACATATACCATAGCTAACCCCTCCCTTTCTGTCATGTTGTAATTCTCTTTTGTCTTAGATATTTTTAGTGGTTGCGTTATATCTAGCAACTCTATCTCAGGTCCATTCACTTCACGATGTTCCTTTGACTCTTTCATATCATTGTTGTGAGGATCTTCGTCCTCTTCTGTAGTGAGATTATAGCATTCTATTACATTGCGTACCTGCACAACCCAATTAGGTTGCTAGATAACTAGAACTTCATTTTCAAAAGTATTCTTCCTAACTACCTATAGGGTTACATCTATATGTGGACAATCATCTTCAAGTCTGAATGCCATCACAAATCCATCCACTATCTCCGCCCAGCTAGTAGTGCCATGTCTAAGTTCAGTTTCTAAATACCAATTCTGAGGAATCGTCTCTAGGGTATGGATGAAGCCCTGCACCCATTCTTCTCGCGACATTTCTCCCCAAGTTGTGATATAGAGTTGTATGTGGTCTCTAGGATCATTCTGGCCATCATACTTGTCCGTGAGCTCTGTTTCTACTTGTCCAAATCTTACCCACATCAATCTTCTACATTTTTTCTAATCTCCTATATTCTTCTTATGAGTACCCCACCATCTAGCAGGAGTAGCCCTTAATGCTTGATCCAAAGCTAATAGTCTCTGACATTCTGGTACTTGTCTTTCATAATCTCTAAAGAAAGTATTTACATCACCCAAACCATCATATAAAGGCAATTCACGTACCTTGAATATCATACAATGCACTGTCTTGGTGATTCTTGCACATCGCTTTGTTGACACTTCATGCAATTGGTTCTGCCAGTTCTCCACTTCCTCTTCTGAATCGGAAGTGCAGGGAATATCTTGCTCCCAAGTCAGCTTTCCATCTTCGGTGGGATTGATCCACTCTTCTTCCTTCATTGTGATCTGATAGATATTATCAACGTCATCCACGCTATATCCTTGATAGGTTCAGTATAACTCATTCCCTTCTCATCAGTCCATTGGAACAATAACCCTCACATTATTGCTTTCAAATATCATTTTCCTTTTCTTTAGATTAATTATAGCCATGTTAGAAAACGCCCAATCCAATCCAAGCAACGTGGGGTAAGGATTACTATCATCCACCATCTGAATCACTTCAAATTCAGTGGCAGTGCGCACTCTGCCGATGTCAACTATGATATTAGACAATCTTCCTAAAGATAAGATCTTCTGTTGATTTTCCACCTTCAGCTAAATAATAGACTATTGCAGCTTCATCTTACCCATCGATTCCCAATTCTACCTTGGAAAGACATTGGCATAATATCCTAGATCCAAGATTACCTAGTCCATGTCATACTCTCCAAACTGCATTGTAAGCCTCATTTGTTTTCTGGTTCTCTTCTTGAGTCTATGCAGATTATTCACTACGCGCATATTGCTCTATGGTACCTCCTTAAAAGCACAAGATTCTATCAGTTCTTGTAGTCCCTCCATAGCTTTCTGATTCCTCAACAACTTCATGCAGGTATGTAGAAAAGACTTCAAGATATTTGGATCCACCTCCTGTGTCACCACTAGTACTATCTTTCAGTTATCTTTCTGAGTCGGTTGCGCAGTAGAGGTCAAGGCCCCATCATCCATAAAACTTCACCTTGCCTCAATGAATACTTGCTTTTCCTTCATGATATCAAATGAAAGAGCTTTTTTATTAGTTTTCCTTACCCATGTAGATTCATCTTCATTTTTCCCATTAGCCTTATCATTCCCAGTTGTGGTTCCACTTCTTGTTACAATGTCGATGCATGGCTGATCTTCTCCTTGCTCAGCGGTCATCATTTGGAAATTTGATGCAGCCTGTTGGTTTCTTTCCTCCTTCATCTTCACAATAAGGATGGGACATTCTTCTATCACATGATCAAAAGACTTACAGTAATTGCAGGTTGTCATCAGGTTCTAACAATCTCTTATGAATTGTCTGGCCTGTCCACAGTTGTAATAGATAATCTGGCCACATCCTCGAACTCCTCCTCCTCCTCCTTGCCCTTGAAATCCTGCTTGACCAGTGTGCTGGCCTTTATCCTCGTGTGTATGTCCTTCAACTTGCAGTCTATAACTAGCAACAATTTGCTCTATCATTAAGTCATAAATTCGACAATTTTTCTCATTAGGGCCTACTGATCTACAAAAGTTACAAAACAACTGCTTCGGGGTTTGTATATATTTCTGTAATAGGTATCGATCTTCAGAGCGATGTTGACCTCTTGTTCTAGAAATATCACACCATAGTCCTAGATTTACTGGATTAGGTGCTCCACTTGCAATATTATCTCTGAACACAGGGCATTGATACTTATAATGACCCTCTGTTTTTCATTTCGTACACCATAATTTTGATCTTTCTAGTTTGGATTCTTTACCCTTCTTCAGATCTTGTAATTCCAAGGTAAAAGAGGCTAGTTGATTCTGTATCTGTTCTACTTCTACATGAGCATCTCCAACTGGTGAATATTCTAACTTCGTCGCAATCTTGAATGCTTCAACTTGTGTTGTGATCTTCTATTGTGTCAAAGGTAACCTAATATGTGGTAGTAGCATGACTATGAACCTTTCTTTATGTTTTTGTGGGTGTATTTCAAATCTCACTTGACCTATCAACACCTTGAATCGCTGATCCAACTCCCACACAGATTCAATCGTTGCCTGTTGATTTCTTTCAGCTCTATGATTCACTGCGATTATGATTTTGCCTTCTTGAATTCTGCTACCAATTCTTGCTTAATTTCATTAAACATAGGATTCCGCTTACTCGTGGAGTATTTCATATACAATGTTAGCACTCTCTCCTGCATCAACATAACGAGTTGTTCCTTCTTTACATCATCATTATTAATTTGTCTCGCTGTTCATACTACATCAACTATGAACCAAAAATGGTCAGGGTCCTTTGATCCCAGTCCTTTAAAGACATGTAGCTTAATTTCATCAATCATTCTTCTTCTTCTCGACGGGCTAGTTGGAGGTGGAGGTGGAGGTGGAGGGGAAGTATGGGGAGGGGGATGGGGTGTGAGGGGGGTAGATAGATGGGGAATCCCAAAGACACTCTGATTCTTCTCAACTCTTGACTTTGACCTGCCTTTAGGATGGGGAGGGGAATGTCGTAGGGTTGTAGGGTTACTTCTTTCTTCTTTGCTCTCAGAGACTAATAGAGGTCTATTGTCGGTCTCAATATAGTTCTTTGGCTCTATTCTATATCACTTCCCGATTTGTGTAGTTCTAGGTGCCAACTTATTTCTTCTTTTCCCAAACATTAATCTGACTGCATCCGTAGAATCCCCTTTTCACACAATAATATCTTAATCTAGAGCTTCTGAGAATCTAAGAACTTACCTCATGGTCCTTTGAAGAATATTCGTTCAGCTTCGCTATAGGACCCAATCTCGTCGATTGCAAACTCAGTGATAAATCCTCCCAAAATGTTATCGATGTAGAAATCAACAACCCCTGAGACACTGTTATCGATTCTCTTGAGCCGATGTATTAAATTAGGGTTCCACTCCTTAGGTTCGTCACCTTTGAAATAGATCTTATGCTCGGTCAACTTAAATACCCACTCATACAATTCAATGTGTAACGAACCAACAAATATTTCATATTGCTCTTTGTAAATGCATTTTTGCAGCCAATCTTCAGTTGATAATCTAGGGTTTTTGTTTTCATTTTCTGAAAATTCTCTTTCTTTTTGTTCAACCCACTCTTGAATATCTTTCTTTGATGGATGCCAAAACATATCTCTTAAGTAGATATAGGTCCCGACAACGGAACCATTTGTTGGTTTGAGAGGGCTTGACCCAGGTTCAAAGTGTGCTACGCACCAACAAAACCCTCAACTATTGGCCTTTTCGGCAACGAACTGCAAGTAGATCACAGTCTTACCCGAAGCAGCTATGGGAGGTTGTAGAACCAGTTATGGGAACCATGTATTTACTTCTACTTTATATTGATCTTATAACTTCGCATGCATAAGAACTTCACGCAGATGATTAATTTAACACATTCACAATAAACCCATAAACTCCAACAAATAAACAGTATATCTTACAAATCTTCACATAATTCAGTGAAAAGCATGCATAATCAGATAAATAACAATAGACGATAAACACATAAAGAGATGCAACACCTCACAAAAAAATTCTTCTTTATTAAAAGGATCTTCAATTACATGCACTTCTCTAACCTGCACACCTAGTTGCAGGTGGTATGTGCACTAAGTTGTAGACTCTTCCAGGCCTCCATGCACCCAGTTGTGGATCCTTCCCCAAAACTATAGACAAAACAAGGCTCAATCGCTTATGATATTCTAATATGTTCTACTTTTTCTTCACCAAGGTATTACACATCCTTAAATATATTTCATCTTTACAAAACCATGATCCACATACCATGGATCCATAAAACAAGGACTAATACCTGATACTCGTTACAAAATAAGGGCTTTGTCCCATCCCCAAAGCCCTAAAAGACCACTCAATGAATATATCTTCTCCAGCTCCGTGCGGTCTGCTCCTTCTTCTGTGGGGTCTTTTACCCAAAACTTGGACTAAGTTGGGCCATGCCCAACAAGCCGACCAAGTCACGGACTTCCACTTACCACTTGACCGTAGATTGGGCTGAACCAAATACCTCTTTTAGAAAATCACCCTCATTCCATATTCCAAGCATGAATGTGGGATCACATGGGTCAATCCAAAATAGAACCAACCAGGGATTCTAGAGGCGAAACCACCTCAACCACAGTAATTTCACCTAAATTGGTCCAGAAATAACTAACACCAAACAATCTTGGATTCCTCTAACTTTCTTCACCTGCAACGTTCTCTTGGTGTAGATGCTTTTTTGACCTTCTCTTTCACTGCCCATGAATTCCTTTTCTTACTTACTTTTGTCCAAGTACTCCCTCTCTCTCCAAATCCAAAATAGGAATTCCTCAATGTCCAAGTGAATGCTAGAATGCTCCAAGAGTGTAAGTGTGTAAGAGTGTATGAGTAACTAAGAATAACTAAGAGTAACCAAGAGAGGTATAGAATGTTCTTCCTCTCCTTTTGTTTTCCTTTTCCTTTTTTTTCCCTTAAATTTCATTCATTTCCCTTTTCATGCATATTATTGTCTCTTCATATTTCTTTCCTCCTATTTTCTTTTATTTTTTTAATTAATTTCCATTTATTACCTTTTCCAATGTCATTGCCAATTTCCATAGCCATTAATAAACCACAAGCGATGCCTACTATAATTTTTTCTCCTCCATTCAACTTGGAATACATGTACCATGACCTTGGTTTTTATTTATTTACATTGAAAATAATATTGAGGCTATTACAAATCCCTCTCACTTCGAGGATCATGGTCCTTGCTGTTCTATGACACTTATGACCAACGAAACATATTGGTTATGGAGGTTTATAATAAAACTAAATGTAGTGTTTACAATGGCCAACTACTGAAAACCATGACCATCATACTACTTATTGGATCTTTATAACACAATTCATTATCGTATTTACAACATATTGCTTACTGGATCTTATAACACAACTCATTAAAGTATTTACAATACACATATACATATATAAATATATACCAAACACATTTTCTAAACCAACAAATAAGGAAGGATACAATGCCCGCATCTGATCAACCATCTCCGATGTAGCTTCATCAGACCCAAAGTGCTTCCACTACACTTTAACTTTCTCTATTACTCGGTTCTAGAGCATGAGTTGTTTTCGCTACAATATGCATTATGGTTATGGTTGGAACTCTCTCTCTAGTTCCACCCATAATACAAACCAATCAATCACATGATCAACATCCTTTACATATCTCTTAAACAATGAAACATGGAAAATATCACGAACTTTCACAGATGATGACAACGCAAGTTTGTATGCCATTGGTCGAATCCTCTCAAAGATCTCAAAAGACCCGCTATACCGAGGTGCTAACTTGGAACATTACCCAATCCGCAAGGATCTCTTCTTGGGCTTGATACGCAAGTACACATGCTCCCTAACACAAAAATCCTTGAATTCCCTATGCTGATCCACATCACTATTTTTCATGTCCTATACTGCTTTTAAATTCCTTTTAATAACATGCATCACTTGCTCCATCGTTTCCAACATATCCAATCCAATCAACACCATGTTCACTGGATCACTCCAGCTAACAGGAGTATTATAACTCTACCCATAACAAGCCTCAAATGGACTCATCTTCAAGGATTCATGTTACCCATTATTATAAGAAAACTCCACCAAAGAAAGATACTCCTCCCATTTCCTCTGCTTATGCATGACATACTTCCTCACCATATCCTAAAGAATCTTGTTATCCCTTTTTGTCTGTCCATCTGTCTACAAATGATAAGTTGTGTTGAAGGCTAACTCTATCCCCAATCCTGGAAACAACTCCTTCCAAAACCTGGAAGTGAAATTGGAATCTTTGTATGATATAATCTTCTTGAGAACTCCATGCAAAATCACTATCTCCCTGATGAATATTTGAGCCACTTCACTAGCTGAATTAGTAGACTTCACCATAATGAATTGATCTACCTTGCTCAATCTGTCAACTGCAACCATGATGGAATCATGTTGTCTCGATGTCCTCGCTAACCTTGTAATGAATTCCATGGAAATGATCTCCCATTTCTATTTTGGAATCAGAATAAGTTGTAATACACCAATTAGATGATTGCATTCAACTTTCACTTGCTAACATTCCAAGCACTTTACAACAAACTCAACCACCCCTTTCTTCAAATTCGGCCAATAGTAGAACCTCTTGATAGTTGTCAAAGTCTTCCTAGGTTTCCTGAATATGGCTTGACATGAAATTCTGTCAAGATAAGCTTCTTTAACTCTCAAAATAAGCTTCTGTAACTCTCAAAATAAGCTTCTGTCCAACATCAGCGCAACAAACACATTGAACGACACATGCACTTCATCAGAAGCTCATTCATGACCATGTTCCTGAAGTGAAATATTGTTCAACAGATGATCAAGTTGCAAACATCTTTACAAAGGCTCTCACAGAGGTGAATTTTACTAAACTTCGATTTATGGTTGGAGTTCAAGAAGTTGTCACTAAGGGGGGATAGGCTCTAGTGCCTCCTTCCTTCTCCTATTGTGTCATATTTGTAAATCATTCAATCCTATCCCAAGTTTTTCTTAAGGGGGGATGTTAGGATATTCTGACACATAGGAAATAGTTAAGTATAACTTGGTCTAGTGTAGAGTTAGGTAAAGTGTGTTTCTTTACGATGTAATTTTGTAACTTACAATCTGACGGTCACTATATGTAGTGATCCAATGGTTCATTCTCTCATCGGTATCACCAACACTTGATTCGTGGCTTAACACTCGATTGGTCCATGATCTCTATTTAAAGAGCATGGAAGGTCATTTGAAGGGTAACCATTCATGAGAGAAGCTTATGTAAATTTTAATTCTTTTATTACTAAATTGCCTGAAGTTGCCGCATTGGCTCAGGTCGTGGATTGTTTCCCTCTTTGAGGGTTTTAACTACGTCAACAATACTGGTGTACTGATCTGTGATCTGTTTGTGAGCGGTGTCCTTTGGTGTTCTGTCTTAGGAACTTACCCTGTAAATTCCTACACAAATTTTAAGCCAAAAATCGAGTATCAAAAAGCAATGTAATAGACTTCATGAGGACATGCAATACCTTCAGTTTGGGGGTATATTAGGCCTAAGAATTATCCTTAAAATACATCCACTTTCACTCCATTCACACATTTTCTCACCTCTATTCCACCACCATGTCACCACATCAGCTTCACTTTCATCATTAAATTTGTTACCATTGTGTTTTCCAAAACATTATTAATTCTTAGTGTTTTTAAGTGAATTTATGGTTAAACTTTAGAAAATAACATCCATATACTTATACCTGACAATTAGAATGAATTTGTTGACATGCGTAGGTACAAAGGAAGCTTCTAAGGAACCCTTATGTGGCACTCTATGTTCAAATTCGAATTTGAGGAGATCATGGACCTCATGGAGAAAATCATGGAGGACAGGGTTATGTGTCACCATTGGTTGAGAGATATGTGGATTTGAAGAGGAAATAGTGGATCCACATTTATGAGCTTGTTATCATAACTTTTGTATAAATAGGAGTGTTATCTCCTTCATTTGTAACTTTGGAATTTAGAATTTAGAATTGAGAAGTTAAAATTTAGTACCTTAGGATCTTATAAGTTTGTAATGAGAAGTTAGAATTTGGAATCATTGTAATGGAGATTTTAGAAACTCTTGGAATGTAGAACTTGTAATTGCAAATTGCAATTGACGATAAATAAAATGGAGATTCTTTGATCTTCTACATTTGACTTCTCTTTTGATGTGCTTGTGAATCCTTGGAAGGGCCCCCATTGTCTAGCAAGTACTCTTTTGTTTTGGTAAGCTTTCATTTTATGTTTGTTTGTAAATTTCATTAGGTTCATATATTTGAAATAGTAATGAATGACCTTTCGTAAGAAAGTATTAATGTTCCTCTCAATTAATTTGATTTGTTATTTAATTTCATTAGTTTAAATATTTTGTTGATTAAGATGATTAGAAATATTAATGAGCAGTCTCTTGTAAGAGAGCTTTAATATTTCTTACACTTGTCACAATCTCTTTAGATTTCATTTTGTTAAATGACTAAATAGGTGTTGTAGATCCCAATGCAATACCTCTTGTAAGGGAGCTTTAGCATTTCTTCACCTAGCTTAGTTTAGTTTGTCTCTAAGTCCATATATATTGGATGTTCCTCGAAGTTTTACTTTCTCGGGTTGATAGTAAATGGAACTCTAATTTGCATCCGCATTTTAGACCTAACAGAATGTATGTTCAAATTTTGTCATTCTGTTTGTTTACAGTAGATAGATCATATGCTTTGATTGTTGTCATCTTTTTTTTATGTTGGTAGGTACCAATTGAGTGAATTCAGTTTGAGTGAGAATGGTAGGAGCAATTCAAAGGAGATTAAAGGAAGTGAAGGATCAAAAGTAGGTTCCTTTATCTTCTATGTCTATTGTAGGAAAATGTTAAACATATTTACTTCTATTGTTCTAAGTGTAACTACCCACTTAGGGAAGATGTACTTATCCGTATGTATAAATTCCATATAAAAACTGGTCAGAAGGAAATTAGAGGAATACACCTATGCAGATTTTGTGGATCAGTTTCTTCACACTTCTCTATGTTTGTTATGTAGTGACATCATACCAAGGATATCTCCAGAAATCAAGAAGGTATTACACCTTTCAGAATAGTCAAAGGTTGGAGATTGGTACTTATCCTAGAACTACAAAGAGATAAGGATCTATGAATGTTAACTCCATCCATCTCGCCTACCGATGTTTGTACGAGTAAGAGTATTTTCTTTAAAGTATGTTAAAAAGATGCTTAATATGGATGAGATGCATTTTGTACCTAACAAGAAAAAATCACAGCTCAAACTAAAAGCACAAGAGGGCCCTTACATTGTGAACACTAGGGTAGCAGCAAAGGAGGTGGAGACAATCCTTAAAGAAAAGAAATTCAAACTCAGTTTTACATGGTCCTATTATCCCTTGGTATTGATCTCTAAGCTGAGGGTCTAACAAAAAAGTACTCCTTATCCTCATACACCAAGGCCTTAGATGGAACAATATGCAAACCAAGAGGAATGGGCAAAAAATACTTTGCAAGAAGCTGAAGAAGTTAAGAACAGTTGGTTAGTCATTCATCACTACAAACTCCCATCCCTAAAGATAAAGAAAGAAAGAGGTCAAGGGAAAGTATGTCACCTACCAACTCAAAAACACAAGCTGCAGACTTTCTTTTTTTTAAGAGAAGGAAGAAGGATCGACCGATCACAACCAAGTTTGATAACATAACTAATCCTCAGGTAATCAACATTTAGGAAGAATCTTCAGAAGAAAGGGATACCCAGGAGCAAACAACTTTAGTGTTAACGGGCACTCCAACTACCTCACTTCCCTATATAGAAATAATAACTCAGTCTCCTGTTTCTTCTACTTCTTAGGCTCCACCATAGAAAAGTATTTTTTCTAGGTACATAGAGATAAAGCTAAAAAATGAAGCTTTCAAAGCTTCAACATACTCAGAGTTTTGGAAATAAACTGCTACAACTTAGAAATTTCTATTGTCTTATTTTGACTCAGAAAAGGGGCAATTTCAAATGGCCTTCTTGGAGCAAAAAGTTGCAACCCCCAAGGGTGCTGAAGATTATAAAGCCTCGGTATTTCAGTTGACACTAAGTAGGTTCATGCAATCAATAAAATTGATTTGAATAAGTAGGAAAGAGAAATGACTTATTCTACTCTCACCAGCTCTTGCATGTCTACTTCAAAATTACAGGCTTCATTGAACAATGCGCTCTCACAGCTCAAGATTGAGAGGATGTCATCTATGGCTAAAGATACCAGAATCAAAACATTAGACAAAAGTGAAAACTCCCAACTATAGAACATCCGTAGACTAAATAAGTCACAAGTTTGGAGATGGAGAAAGATAAGTTGTTTACTTTAGTGGTGGAGCAAAACGCTCAAATACAAAAAATGGAACAAGACATGGAGGCACTGCTAAAGGAAAATAAAAAATGGGAAGCAATAGGTACAACAACATATACATCAGAAGGTACAAAACCAGATATAGCAACAGAGATTATAATTTATCCCCAGTCGCAGATATCAGTTTTAGATCCCTCAGAAAGGTTGACTCAATCTTTGGGGGAATTGTCATTAACAAGTGCAGAGGTAGAGAAACTAGCTTTGACCAAGATGTAGGTGAAAAAAATAAAGGTAGATAATGCATACTTGGAAAAAGTGTAGAAGAACTTCAAGCTCATTCAACAAATTCAAAATTATGAGGGCTAGTCTTTTATCATTTAGTTGTTAGGGGAGGCAAAGAGAAAATTTTTGCATAACATCAATGCCAACATTACAGATTTATGGCCCTCCATTCAAATCATTTTTTAAGAGGAGGAATTGGTACGAAGAGTGAATATAGCAGTAGATCAAACAAGAGATGACATTGAGCATAGACAAAAAGAAGCTCACAAAATTATCAGGATGTTAAATTCTAAAACCAAGGAAGAATTGGAGGAGATTAATATCCAAGATAGAAAAGAAGTAGTGATGGAAGTCAAAAGAGTTTTAACTAAAAATAATATGATGGTACAATTGGAAAACAAATACAAAGAGCTGGAGCTACAAGTAAAGAGATTCAATATAACGTTTTCTACACTACAGGAAAAGGGACTTCTAGAACTGAGAAAATATAATGGAAAATTGATTCCATTAGAGATTTATTGAGAAATTTTGTGCAACATTTCTGCAGATGTATCAAAGTTAAAAAAAAAAAAAAAAGGGAATCATTAGTGAAGAATATTTTCTACAAGGCCTACAACATGATTTGAATATAAAACATGAAATTCATCGTTTGTTTGTAAATAGGCTAACTTTCCAAATTTACATTGAGGTGGATGAAAACTGTAGGAGCATGGTGAATTTTTCAATCCCACAAGAAGAAAGTTTGGACATACTAACCTATTGATTTAAAAAAAAAAAAAAAATTTTGCGGTTTAGCGTGGATGGAGTAGCTTATTCATGAAAAATGATGATGATTTTTTTTTTAAAGAAAAGTCTACGAGATCTCTTTTTCTTTTTCTAATCTATTCTACCTTAACTTGAAGGTTTTTTTTTTTCCTAGGTAAAAGAATGCTTCCAGTGAAGCCACCTACGGACTAAGAATTCCAAAATGCTCACATCAAGATTTAAAAATTCTACTGTATGATTTTCAAGCATGTGAGTAACCTGCCTTATTATTGGAGTTGGTGCAAGGTTATTCTGAAACCACTCTTTGATATTGTCCTTTTTCTCCAGGAAGTACCTATTTAACATCTTCAAATTTCTCATCCGTAGATGGATTAGTAATAAATGGGGGGCTTAAAAAGACTAAATTTGAAATTAAACTAAGTATGAAAATAAAAAATGCTCAAACTTGAACTCCGTTATGAAGATCTTGCTGTCACTAGGTTTCACAAGTTAGTCCATAAAAAGAAATTACAATAAAAATAACTTCCTAAGTCTATCTCCAAATCATCCTCCCCGTCTATGGCGTGAAAATGTTGGGTCTAAAATGTGGATGCAAATTAGAGTTCCATTTACTATCAACCCGAGAAAGTAAAACTTCGAGGAACATCCAATATATATGGACTTAGAGACAAACTATAATAAGCTAGGTGAAGAAATGCCAAATCTCCCTTACAGGAGGTCTTTCATTGGGATCTCCAACACCTATTTAGTCATTTAACAAAATGAAATCTAAAGACATTGTGACAAGTGTAAGAAATATTAAAGCTCCCTTATAGGAGACTGCTCATTAATATTTCTAATCATCTTAATCAACAAACTATTTAAACTAATGAAATTAAACATTAAATAACAAATCAGATTCATTGAAAGAAACATTAATAATTTCTTACAAAAGTTCATTCATTAATATTTCAAACATATGAACCTAATGATATTTACAAACAAACATAAAATGAAAGCTTACCAAAACAAAAGTGTACTTGCTAGACAATGGGGGTCCTTCCAAGGATTCACAAGCACATCAAAAGAGAAGTCAAATGTAGAAGATCAAAGAAGCTCCATTTTATTTGTCTTCAACTGCAATTTTCAATTACAAGTTCTACATTCCAAGACGTTCTAAAATCTCCATTACAATGATTCAAAATTCTAACTTCTCATTACAAACTTATAAGATCCTAAGGTACTAAATTCTAACTTCTCAATTCTAAATTCTAAATTCCAAAGTTACAAATGAAGGAGATACCACTCCTATTTATGCAAAAGTTATGATAACAAACTCATAAATGTGGATCCACTATTCCCTATTCAAATCTACATGTCTCTCAACCATTGGTGACACATAACCCTATCCTCCATGATCTTCTCCATGAGGTCCATGATCTTATCCATGAGGTCCATGATCTCCTCAAATTCGAATTTGAACATAGAGTGCCACATAAGGGTGCCTTAAAAGCTTCCTTTGTACCTATACATGTCAACAAAATCATTCTAATTGTTAGGTGTAAGTATATTGATATTATTGTCTAAAGTTTAACCATAAATTCACTTAAAAATACTAAGAATTAATAATGTTTTGGAAAACACAATGGTAGCCCATTTAATGATGAAAGTGAAGTTGATGTGGTGACATGGTGGTGGAATAGAGGTGAGAAAATGTGTGAATGGAGTGAAAGTGGATGTATTTTAAGGATAATTCTTAGGCCCAACACATTCATCACAGGTATAGACAAAAGTATTGGAAAAGGAACAAACAACTTTATTGATTGATAGAAGGAGAAGTTACACCCAATATGGGTCGATCCTGTGTCACTTATCCAGCTTAGTCCAAATCCTCATCACACCAATAGCACATCAATCCAACAACATAAAATTACTTGACAATGATTTCAAGTCTCAAACCAACAGTGTTTCACTACAATATCCAATTTCCAACCCTTGATCACTATGATGAGTGGTCAATTTATAGGGAAATGCAAGTGGTTTTGTCATAATTTGGGCATTGAATGGTATTCCATAATTGGATAGTTAGTTTCCATGGAGAAAGGTATGAGAGGATAGAGGGTTAATTGATCCATATCCTATCCAAAGTCAAGCTCATAGGATGGGATAAGAGTTGTGCATCCTTCTAGAATGCTCTAGAATCAAGGAATATTCCTAGAATCCTATGCCAATTTTGCTCATCCTCTCCCAGTGCAGGTATAAGTGGGTCTAAGTGCACTATAGCGCAGGTCTGAATGGGCCTACCTACTATGCAAAGCAGTCTCCCCTGACTAAGGCTGCGCTGGTGTCTCAAGGAGGAATTTCAGTAAGGTTTCAAGCTAGGAAACTTTCATGGATGAAAACATTGAATATGATGACTTGTCTAGGCCATGTAGCAACTGAATTAGGGTTTGATGAGCCCTATTTGTACTGATTTGATCGTTGGGAATGATGTGACCAAATAGACCTGTAACAGTTGCCCCCTAAATCATGAAGTTGAAAATGATAATGTTGAGTGATATGCTTTATGATGTGATGAGGAGGATCTAAAGCAGATGGTGACTTGCATTAATTACAATACATAATATCATGATATCTTTGAATTTTTCATGAATTATTGAGGGAAGGCATACCCATACTCAACATATAAAATTTTTAGTACATGGACATGAATCAGATAGTCATCTACAGATATAGACCCATGATAGGATGGCCATCTATGTAGAGACATCGTACATATGATTTAGTACTCTCCTGAAATCGCAGCCTGAAAGGATGAAACTCGATTCAGGGTCTTCTATCTTGTCCAATTTTTCACTCAAGTACGAGCCTAACCATGTGAAAATGTGATCTGAAGTCAAACATTGGAAGAGACCGTCTGATTACTAGCCAATGATGTATGTTGTTAAAAGACGTGAGAGAAATCACCGCTAATGATAATGATTCTCAAGGTACTGCAGTACATTTTGCATGGTGTGAAAAGATGTTTTGAGGTTGAACATCATACAAAGTCTTTCAGTCAAAGGCCTGTGATGTCAACTTGTCGCCAAAAGTGAGAAACTTACCATTAATGTATGCAAGCCTCAAGGTACTCTAAGGGTGTTTCTAAGTCAACTTCTTGGATAATGTGCTGATGTTGACAAGAAGCAACTCATCGCAGGAGGGCCTTGATTTATCCCCAATCAATGACATGAAACGAGTGTAATTATTTTGAAGACAGAATTTGACTGGAGACACAATGTTTAGGAATGGTGGTCATGAAAATGAAGGTACATGAGTATTGCAAAGGATGAAGTTTACTAAGTGACTTCTCTTGAACATGTCGGCGACACTGAATGAATTGGCAACATTGACCCAAAACCAAAGTGATGGATGGTGTGATAGACCATAGGTATGATAACCATCAAGCAGATAACCCAACCCAAATAGTCACACAGATGAAGTGAAAGTGTCATGTTCAAGAGAAACTTGCTAACATAAAGTGATTTATCACTTTCCCCGTTTTCCCTAGTCATTGCTGACCAACACCTCTTTATTTTTTTAAACAAGCTTGAGGAGGATAACACATGCTTGTAGTATAATTCCACCCTTCGGGTGAATCCATCACTATGTGATGTTTTAACGAGTCTAGTGAAGGTGAAACTTGGTCTTGTCATGATGGACAAGCTTGTTTCTATTTGATGTTTTAACGAGTTTAACGACAATGAGAACTCGGGCCTTTCATGTTTAGAGAGTTTGAAAAGGAACAAAAATAAAACTCCACAAGTTCTTTTTGGTAAATTTGTCTCTCAAGTCCGAAAAAGTTTAAAATAATACAAGAGAGAACCTATTGACCATGTTCGATCAACGTACTCCTTTTTTGTAAGTAATCTATCTCATTCTGGAAAAGGGTTAAACTTATACTAAGTAGATCTCATTTCCAATCTGTTTACGAGTTGAAAAGGATAAGCGCTCGACAAACTTTTCATATTTTGAGAGTCTGAAAAGATCTTAAAGAGGACTCTAGGGGGATTCCTTTTTCGATGTTTAACAGAGCTTGAAAAAGAGATAAAAGTATGCTCTGTGGTCAAAAGTACAATTTACGATCATGCACGTCAAATTCACTATATTAGTTGTAAACCTTCTCAAAGAACCACCAAACGGATTAAACATACCTATTTTATTGGTAAAAAAAGTAAAAACTATAGTTTATTCATTTAATGAACATGAAATAACCATAAAACAAGAATTTACCAAGTCATTTTTACCATTTGATATTTACCATTAAGTTTTGTGCTCTGAACCAGTTTTTACCTCGAACTTCAACAACTGATTGTGGGAGATTCTATGGATCATTCTTCATGCCATTAGGACTAGGTAGGAGATCTACCTCTTCTCTTTCATTTAAGGCCATCCTTTTTCAATTTTAGACAATTTTTTTAGGGTTTTGGGGTCCCTAGGGAAAATATACCACACCTTAGGATCAATGCACCCCAATGCATCAAAAACTGCGTTGCAGTATAGTCAAGCAGAATGGGAACTGGTCTGCAGCGCACTGTCTTAAGACCAGGGGTGCACTAGGCACAGTTTAGAAATTTGTTTCATCATCCTTACTCAAAATCTCTTCAATTTTTTGCATGAAATGGATCCTAACTAAGCCTATGGTGTGATTTCATACTTTGATCGGATCATAATGGCTATCACTTGGTGTGAAAGAGAACATGAAGAACAAGATATGGTTGCCTAAATTATCCTGGTACTGTTGAGGCCCTCAGAGATTGTGGGTTACTCAAATATTTCAAGTTATCTGGGATGAGGCAATAGTTATAACTATTATAGTTCTTGGTTCATTCATGGGATCCAGCAGAACATATTTTTCACATAGGGGACAAAGTGCTCCCTATATTGATCGATGATATTTACTTTCTCACAGGATTGTCGAGATGTGGTGCCCCCATTTTTCTTTCAGGTTCTACCCATGGGGGTGAATCAATGAGGGAATACATTTGACAATTCTGCCAACCAAGTACACAACCTAGCAAAGATGGGAAAATAAACATTAGCGATGTTCGTGATTTTCCCTTGCGAACAATCCTCTTTACTATCGCAAAGTTGGAGGGTAGTGTGACACTTCATCTAGTGAATAAATCATACATGCAGTATGTGCTCGAGTGTCTTGAGCCAACTATATTAAACTAGTGTGAGGTAGTACTCTCTTCGATGAAAGAACAATTGACTAAAGTAAAGAGTGATAAGAAGAAATTTTTTGGCTATGGTCTGATCTTGATTGATTTTACTTTGGAGAGAATTCCATTGATGCAACCTCAACATGTGTCACCAAGTTTAACTCGTCCTAGAGATTCATGGATGCAAAGATGGGTCGAGTTGATGGCTAAACATGTTGGTCAGTCATTAATTTCATTTTCTCCTGCATTCTTCAGTTGGCTTCGTCGACAACATATTGTCATTGAGGGGCATCTATATGTAGAGATGGATTTTCATGGAGATCCAGATTTGAGATTACCAGTGGGTGCTCAATGGGGTGCTATAGGTAAATTGCTTTTACCATGTGTTTTTTATTTGTTCAGTTTTTACATTTTTTTGTGTTTTTGATGTTTCTAAGGCTAGACTAGAAATGTTCTTATGTATACAGATTTGGCATTGTTCAACCAATGGGTCATCAACAAGATGTGGGTAAACCAGTGAGGAGAAATGTCGAAAGAGCAGTTCTCCAGGATTTGGATGTGACCGAGACACTGGCAGAGTTGCAGGATCATATAGAGGGGTTAACCCTCAGTATACCTGATGTTCGGATCGAGGAGTTACCAATGAGAATACAACGCCATACTATATGTGTACCTAGCCATTGAATGAGGCTATTGTGCATGATAGCTCAGGCAGTGATCTGTTATCATCAACATCATTAGATCTTCTTAGGATGATTTACTGTATGCATTTTGAGGTTTTGAGGTCAGATGACCAACATGTCTTGGACACAAATTTTAGTAAAAAATTTAAACATCTATCTATTTTAATTTCATTTTTTTGTATGGTTATGTATAATCATATTCAACTATTGATGTGCATTGAAAATTTACTCTTTACATATGTCGTAAATTTCTGTTTAACACATAATTTTCTAAAGAATCAGTCATTGTGTTAAAGTTTATGGAAATGTGTTGATATTGAATGTAATCAGAATGTATTTCCAAGAGACGAACTCTAAGGAACATATGATAAATAGTTGGATTTCAGAAGGTATAAACATTCGTAAGTTGTAGTATGACAAGTTGTGAGTCTAGCCTAATGATGATTCGGTGAATGCCAAGTGAAATGGAATCAGGGAGGAGTTCAATCAATGCACTATACTCAGTGATATTGTTCATAGAACGACCAATACAAATCCCTTGAAAACTCACTAACTCTCCACTTGGAGTGAATATGGCCCATGCTGAGAAGATAGGTTCTACGTACTGCGACTAGAACCATCAGCGTAACCAACAAATGGTTCCAAAGATTTCAACATCTGCAACAAATGAAAAGAGGATTAATAACCACATAAAAACTTTAAAAGTCTCACTGTGACACACACACATAATCAAAGCATATATACAATGTTTTTACTAGGCACAATCAAGCATAGTAACATTTAATATAAAACTCGTTTCGAGGCTGTGACAATGGAATTCCATCATAATCAACCAAATCGTAAGTCCCTTTTTCCAAGACACACTTGATAATATAGGGGCCCATCCATAGTGGTTCAAATTTTCCTACTCCTAAGTTATCAGCTTCCTGATCATAAATCAAGACCATGTCTCCTTTTGAGAATATACGAGGCTTGACATGACAGTCATATTGCGCCTTAATTCATTACTTATGTGCTTTGTTGGCCAATGCAGTTTCACGACGTGTTTCATCTAGATGGATGAGTTCCAAGAAATGTGCTTCCTCTTCAAAAGTTTCAGGTAACAAGTCAATTGCGAGTTTTAGTGATGAAATTTCACATTGTATTGACAATATTGCCTCCATACCATACACCAATTGGAAAGGTGTGAATCCAGTTGCATTTCTTACTGAGATTTGGTAAGCCTAAAAAGCTGAGTACAAGATCAAATGCCAGTTGCGTTTGTGAACTCCTATCATTCTTTGAAGTATTCTCTTGAGGATTTTGTTGATGGCTTCAACTTTTCCATTAGCCTGTGGATAATAAGGAGTAGAACTATCATGTGAAAGTCCTAACTTAGCATTTAATTCAGTCATCATGTGGTTGCGAAAATGCGAACCATGATCTATAACTATGTCTTGTGGTACACCAAACCATGCAACCACATGGTTGAAGAAAAAAGTGCAGCTATCTCACCACTATTGTTTAATGTAGGCATCATCTTGGCTTATTTCATAAAATAGTCAACAACGATGATAATATACCCATGCCCCCCTGCCGAGGGAGGGTTACATGTCATGAAATCAATGCCCCATTTTGCAAATGGTCCAACAATGATGACATGATGCAGTGGGTAGGTGGTAATCGAGTTTTATGGTCAAAAATCTAGCATGCATGACAAATTCCGATAGTAGTAATGAAATCGTTAAATATGGTTGGCCATAATTAACCAGCATGGAGAATATTCTGTGCGGTAGCATAACTAGATAAATGTCCACCAAAAGCAATAGAATGGCAATCATTTAGAACTTTCTCGGCTTCCTCATGTGTGAGGCACCTTTGTAAAATCATATCGATACCGCAACGGTAAAGGGTGTCGCCAACGATCAGATAATCTTTGGCTTGATATTGAATATGCCACTGTTGTGAGCGAGAGGTATCAAGTCGGAAAGTTTGGGTTTGGAGATAGATTAATATATGTCCATACCAAGGGTCAGATGATGAGATAAGAAACAGAGATTCATCCGGAATTGATGGTTCCGTTGTTGAGTTGATGGCGGTAGAGGGAAGGTCTCAAAGAAGTTTGGAACAAACTAGAGATTTCTTTGACTTGGATTTGATGAATTCCAAATCAAATTGCGGCAAAATGACGATCCATTTTGAATATTCCCCCCCCCAGCAATTGACGTGACAAGATGTATTTCATAGGGTTGCAATCTGAAATGACAATGGTCTTTCGGAGCAGGATATAATTGTGAAATCTATGTACAACTTGAACGGTATCCAATGCTAGCTTCTCAATGTAAGAATAATTAACTTCTATATCATTGAGATTACGACTCAAATAACAGATTGGATGTTCAATCCCATCTTCTTCTTGGAATAAAACCATAGCAATGGTTGTATCTACAGCGGTGAGATACAGGAAATAGTCATTTTGATAATTAGGGGCATACATTAATGATTCTCAAATCAAGGTATCTTTGAGAGCATCAAAGGAAGCTTGTGCAACCTGGTCCCAATGGAAGGGAATTCCATTTTTCAAAAGATGAGTAAATCCTTTAGCCATTTTGGCATAGTTGGGAATGAATCTCCTTAGAATGTTAGCCTTCCCTTGGAGTCTCTGTAGCTGAAGTAAATTGGAAGGTGGCGGCAGATCAAGAATTGCCTTAACCTTCAAGGGGTTGAGTCAAATTTCTTCTTTAGACACTACAAAACCAAGAAAATGACCAGAACCAACACAAAACACACATTTATGTGTATTGAGTAAAATTTTGTAGTGTCAGCACTGTAAAAAGATGGCTCTCAAATGTTGCGGGTGATCAACCTGTTTCCGTGAATGAGCAGGTAAATCATCTAGATAGGGTTGAACAATGTTGTTTTATGTCATGGAAGGCATAATTCATTGCCCTCTAAAAAGTTGCCCCAACTTTATTCAAACCAAAAGGGAGTTTCCTATATGCGAATGTGCCCTAGGGACAAATAAAGGTAGTTTTATATTGGTCTTCTGGGCGGATATTGATTTGATTATAGTTGGAAAAAGCATCCATAAATGAAAATATTTCACAATTGACACATTCAATAATTATTTGGTTGATAAAGGGAGTGGGATAGTTGTCTTTTGGACAAGCATGATTAACATCCCTATAATCAACACACATTTGTATTGTTCATTATTTCTTCATGACATGAACAATATTGGAAACCCAATTGGTAAGAGGAACGGAGTATATTAAACCAGCATGAATTTTTTTTTTCAACTTCTACTTTTATGGCAGCAGCCTTCTTTGGATGAGCAAGACAGAGGCACTGTCATACCAGCTTGACATCATGATACATTTTAATATCGTGTTCAACTATACTAGAATACATACCTAGCATTTCCTCTTATGACCAATCAAATATATCTTAGAATTCACAAAAAATAGCACAGTAAGTTTCAAGTTCCGATGGAGAACAAGATTTGCCAACATGGATGTTTTATACAATTCCAAGTTTGGTCGAAATATTGATAGAAATGGTTTCTTTGGTATTTGATAAGTTTCGTTTGGAATTGAATATGTCTATAACTACAGAATTTGAAAGGAAATCAACAATTGAAGGGTGATTTAGTTCATTTGGAATATCTTCTATGTGATCGGGAAGATGGGATCGATGTTGATAATCTTCCCATGGTTTTTCTTCTGTCATCATTGATTGGATGATTCCTTCATTAGTAGAAAATGTACGTGAAAAAGGATCAGAGGAAGTATCATATTCTAACGAACAATCAACCCATACAATTTGTGATGATGGATTTGGATTTGGATTTTCCGTGCAAGCCAAAAAGATTGATTGCTATGCAAGCTCAATTGGGCTTAGCCACATGGTTTCATTATGCATATCAACTTAAGAATTATTGGAAATCTTCCATGAGTCAGATGAAGTGGAGGATATCATGTTATAGGTCTCAACTTTTGAAGCTTTCGCCATTTTTGATGGTGACGGTAGCAAAAAGGTGCCCACTAGGGAAGAATATTTGAAGAGACCTACTCCAATGTTTTGAAGAGATAGCAGGGGTCCGTGAACTAATGGAAAACTTCCAGTTGCCTGTGAACTAGAGGCAAAGAAGGTGAGTTGGTCAAGTACTGTGATTTCACCTTTATGAGGGAAAGCAATCATATGAAAGCATGTCGAAACCACAACAGCCATAGCGTAAACCCATGGTCTTCCTAGTAAAATATTATAGTCAAGGGGTCTGTCAACAACCTCAACTTCAAGAGTTACAATTTTTCCCCCTAGTTCTATCTGCAAGTTACTTAAAATTCCACAAGGTGTATAAGTGAGATTGTCAAAAGATTTTATTGTCATAGGTGATCATGACAAAGGCGATGAGCCAAGTGTTTTCCAACAATTCATTGACATGATACAAGTAGATGCACCCTCGTCAACAATGGTTCGATGAATAAGTTTATTCAAATCATTTACTTGGATCAAGAATGCCAATTGTGCTGGTAATTGTGGTGTATAACCTACATGGTTAAAAACCACAATATTGGAATCCATTGGATCAATTCTACCAATTGTTGACAATAAAGAATGCTTTTGGGAGGGAAAATTTTGAAGCACCTTAAGCATCGACATAGCGGAAGGTGATTGAGCCAAATCTTCTACTATGTTATAATTTTGCGTTTCTCGAGCTCGAGGGTTGAATGTAGATTTATGAACAACTCCCTTAGGCGGTTTTATTGTTAACTCTGGTGCAATGGGTGGTGGAATGGAGTCAGACGAAGTTGAAGTTGAAATATTGGGTTGATCTATAGCCGGTTATTCGATGACGACGGTGGATTACTGTAATCTTTACTTCGTGTAGTCACCAAAACATTAGTATTAGGCTTAGTGGAAGATAGCATAAGCACTTGTGAAGTGGAAGCATGATCTGTTGCAACCAAATGAGTCTCTGGGTTTGGAAAATGGTCTATCAACACATCGCATGTACTAGAAGTCTTAAGAAGTTTTGAGACTTCAGAGTGGTGAGGACAGTCTCACGTAAAGTGCTAATCATTACAAATTAAACATCGGTAACGAGGTTTCCTAGCCAGAGAAGAGGATTCAGATGATTTCTCTTGCGTGGGTGGGGGGGGGGAATTTTGTTTCTTTTTGTTCTCCCCTTTTTCTTGCTTCCAAGTTGCTTTTCATTTTTACCTTTGTCAGATGACACAAGATTTATGTTGGAAGTAAGTGTATTATCAGGTGTATTAGAAGTTTTATTTAAAATAGACAGTGTTTGACTAGATGGTCTTGTTGTTTGAGTTCTTGAAGAACCTATCACATTGTCACTGGCATGAGAGTCCTTACTGGATGGAGGTGGTGGAATAGTAAAAGTTGGTCTAGCTGCATTTGGAATATTATCATAGAGCGTGCCAGAATGGGTGTAAATGAAGTCTAAGTATTGGTCACGAGCAATTACTTTCTCTTCAGTAAGAACTCCTCCTTTAGCCACATCCTCGGTGATAGATGGAAACAAGGATTTAATAAGCCATTCAGCTAAAACTTGATCACGAACAAAAGTTTTGACCATTTGACGACAACGATGCCACTCATGAATATGATCAGAAATGTGAGTACCAGTAGTCTGTTTAAAGTTGGTCAACACTTCCGTTTGAGTTTCATATCTGATGGGTAACTAGAAAAGGGTTAAAAATGTAGTGGTTAAGGATGTGAAGTTGTCAAATGAAGCTCATGGTAATTCAATATACCACTTTGCAGCTGGACCAGTGAATGTTCACTGAAAAAGATATAGTCTTACTGAATCATCATTTAGGGAGTTGGATGAACACCATAAATGAAAAGTCATAATGTGAGTGGACGGATCTTCTCTAGGGTTTCCATTGAACTTAGGAATATCAGAAGGCAATTTGTGTGGAATCAACAACCACCAAGGTGCATAAAGAATGGGATCATTGGTAAGCTGATTTAAATATGATAATTCAAGTGTTGCGACAAAAGGAAATTGTTGATTTAGGTTGGGTTGCGCGTAACCAAGGTAAGATGGAATTGCCTAGGCAATAGGCCTTTGCATACCAGCATAAGGAATCTACTGCTGGTAACCTTGATAGGGGTAGGTTTGTTGAGCATATCCAGTATAAGGTGTTTGTTGGGCACCAGGATAAATTTGTTCTTGTCCAAACCCAGCATAGGTTTGTTGACCAGGACTTGGGTAAGCTTGTTGTTAACCAAACCCAACATAGGCTTGTTGACCAAGTCCAGGATAAGTTTGGTACTGTTGGAATTGCTATTGTTGATATTGTGGCTGCCACAGTTGTTGATGTAACGGTTGTTGCCCACCAATGTAAGTTTGACCAAGTTGTGAATAAATTAGACCAGTATAAGTCTGAGTCATCCCAGTTAATGGTAAACTGGCCTGAGGTTGTTGGATTCCAGACACAAACGGTTGTTGTAAAATGGCCTGAGAAGACTAAGTCTGTGGACCTAAAACTTGAGGGTAAGAGGTTGAAGGACCAACTTGCAAAGGTTTAGATTCAATCAACTGATCTTGCGATTGTGGTAAAGTTGTAATGACAAGCGTAGTAGGTATGGATGAAACAGGTTGCATTGGTTGTGATGGATACACAAGCCTTGGTTGAATGGGCATTGTAGGCTGCCATTGACAAACAATCATTCCAAAATAAGTTGGACCTAAAGATGACGGTATACTGCTATATGATGACCCCCAAGAAAATGGAGGATATGAATATTGGGCATATTGTTCTCCATATGGAGGTAATCCAGTGTAAAGTGGATACATTGGATGGTGACCAGATGGACTAGCTTGATATTGACTTGATGGATCAAATTGTTTAGTATCCGTAAGTGAAGAACTAGGTAAAATTCCTATGGATGACATGGGTGAAGACCATCGACTAGAAGAAACACTAGAGTGAGTTATAGATAATGATTGGTAACTCGGTGGGATGGATGGACCATCATACAGATGTGACTCATGTGTTGTGGTAAACATCGAAGAAGTAGTGACATTAGACGCTGTCGCAGTTGTAATAGATGATATAGTCTGGGATGTTGTTTCAGCCATAGTCAAATGACCCAATAAATGTCCTAATGAATCTGTGGGAGTTTGAAAGTAAAAAGGATCAAAAGGAGCCATTAACTTAGGATAAGAAGGATAAAGATAAAGCCCTGGTACAAAATGAGTTGGAGATCTGGGTGAAGTTTCTTCTTCAGATTCCTCGTCAGTAGCAATCAAACTAGGTGGAAGGATTTTTCCGCCAGGTTCATAATAAATTTTCGGTGTTTGACTCTGCGATAAAGGAGAAGTCTCAATAGTTATAGATGTATGAGGATAAACTGGTCAATTGTCTTCCGGTATGGGAACAACTTCTGATTGTTCAACTTCGAGATCCAAGTTTTCTGGTAAAAGAGCAACGAGTTTAGGATGAACTTCTTGAACAACATCTAGTTCAGAAGTAACTTCTGGTTGAACTGTGATATGTTCAGGATCAATTTCTTTTTGAACAACTTTGGGTTGAGGATCAACTTCTTTTTGGAAAACTTTAGTTACTGTTTCACTAAGTTCACTTTTAGTGTCCCCAGGTAATTGTAAAGGTTCCACTTCAGTAGCAGATAAACCAATAATAGTAGGAGTAACTAGAATCACAGTACTTACCGGTATAGGTGACTTTGGTAAATCAGATGAAGAACCAGAAGTTTGTGATGTACTGGACTCAGTTAAACGAGACCTCTTTTTTCGACTAGGTGTAGCTTCAGGCGGTAAAGGCAGTTTACTCACTGTCCTCTGTGAACGACGGGGTAAAGGTTGATTTTCCTCCATGATTTCTGATTGATTTTATTACAAAAGGAAATAAACAAAAAGAGGGTAATCTAGGAAAAAGGATTACCAAGTAACTATGAACTGCAATATATTGCCTCAGTAAACCAAGGACTTAACATATGTGTAGGCAATCTCCCCGAATGTTGTTTTCGGTGTATCACAATATACAACGTGGCCAACTCAGTTACCTATGGATGGATAGCAACCTAATGTAGTCGTCCCATATATACCCGAAGGTACGTGGAGGCCCAATCCGTGGCGCTGTCTAATATGAAACCGTATAGTGAGAGCATTCCTTTATACTTTTCATACTATAACACTACCCTATATACCCAAAAGTACGTGGACGAGCTACAATATACTTACGTACATAGAATGAGTTATCACACTCAGAATGTATCACAGACCATTAGCGATAGCTACTATGTTTAATGATGTCGGAACACGTCTCTAGCCTAGACCTCTAAATGTTATGCATTAAGTTACAATGGTCCATTAGGTTAATTGAGATAGATTTTTGTTGATCTTGTTTAAAAGTTTTCCTTTCAGGTTCATTGCATGATGTTTCTGAAACTCTTAGAATGCAACTATGACGAGAAACATTCTTTTCGTTTGATTTAAACACTGAAAACCGTAACTAAAAGGGACATAGCAATCAGAATTTTTAAACAAAGAGCATAGAGCACATCTAATGCAACTTTCCCTATACCATTCCTACAAGCAGACACAAACTTCTAAATGCATTATGCATGTTTTTATTTTCATTCCTTTAATGTTTAGATGAACATAAAGAAACTAAATGAACAAATGATTAGTCAATGCTTTTCACAAGAAACAAAAGTTTTACAATAGTTTCTTTTCAAAGAAATGAAGACTTTACGACAAATCTTTTTCAAATAAATGACTAATTGATGTAAGCTAACTTTGACAATGAATTGATAATGATCAAGAAATCTCTTAAGAAACACTAAACAATTAAGGTCAAAGTAGGGCTAGGAGAAGAAATGCAAATTGATTTCAGAGCCATAGAAAACATTGATCTTTCAACAAACAACATCAGAAGCAAATTTGGAAAAAATCAAGCAAAAGATGGGTTTTTTGGCTTGACAGGGATCAGCACAACCTTGAGTGGGAGACAATGTGTTGCAAAGCATTGTCTCTAAGCCAAGGGTGCTCCGCAGCACACTGTGTCAAGACCAACACTACGCTGATGCCAGAGAGCACAATCAATAGACATTTAAGCACACTTTTTGACCAAAAAAGCTTCAAGATGACTGAAAAGAGATCAATGAAGTCAAGTAAAGTCTACTAGGATGTAATATGATAAGGGTAAACTACCAGGAACGATGATCGTTCCCCAGTATGGTCACCAATTTGTTATATGAAATTTATACTTACGGATAAGTACATATTCCCTAAGTGGGTAGTTACACTTAGAACAACAGAAGTAAAGATGTTTAACCTTCTCGTACAATAGACAGATAAGATAAAGGACCTACTTATGATCCTTCACTTCCTTTGATCTCCTTTGAATTGCTCCCATCGCTCCTGCTCAAACTAAATTCGCTTAATTGGTACCTACCAACATAAACAGAAGACGACAATAATCAAAGCATATGATCTCCCTATTGTAAACAAATGGAATCGACAACATTTGAACATACATTCATCATAGGTATAGACAAAAGTATTGGAAAATGAACAAACAACTTTATTGATTGATAGAAGGAGAAGTTACACCCAATATGGTTCGATCTCGTGTCACTCATCCAACTTACTCCAAACCCTCATCACACCAATAACACATAAATCCAACAACATAACATTACTTGACAATGATTTCAAGTCTCAAACCAACAATATTTCACTACAATATCCAAATTCCAGCCCCTTGATCACTATGATGAGTGGTCAATTTTAGGGAAATGCAAGTGGTTTTGTCATAAAATAGGCATTGAATGGTTTTCCATAATTGGATAGTTAGTTTCCATGGAGAAGGGGATGAGAGGATAGAGGGTAAATTGATCCATAGCCTATCCAAAGTCAAGCTCATAGGATGGGATAAGAGTTGGGCATCCTTCTAGAATGCTCTAGAATCAAGGAATATTCCCAAAATCCTATGCCAATTTCACTCATCCTCTCCCAGAGTAGGTATAAGTGGGCCTAAGTGCACTGCAGTGCAGGTATGAATGGGCCTACCTACTATGCAGAGCAGTTGCCCTTGACCAAGGTTTTGATGGTGTCTTAAGGAGGCATTTCAGCAGGGTTTCAAGCTAGGAAACTTTCATGGATGAGATAATTCAATATGATGACTTGTCTAGGGCATGTAGCAACTGAATTAGGGTTTGATGAGTCCTATTTGTATTGATCTGATCATCAGGAATGATGTGCCCAAATAGACATGTAACACTAGTGAAGTCCAATGGATTAGTGACAAAGGGTTTCCCTGCTCATCCATCTTCTGCAATTGGAATTTGAATCTGTTTTCCTGATAATATAACATGAGATACACTAATACTGATTAGTACTTGAATTCCCCTTAAACTTTGAATTTCATAAATTTCTCATGGATGGCATCAAATAGGAATTGACTGTAATTGAACAAAACTGAAGGCTTTTGTCCCACTAAGAAAATTGACAAGAATCCTAAAACTAATTCATCTACCCATTGGTATGAATTATAACCAAGCATTCAAGTGACCATTGAAATTACCTATTTGGACATTTATGGGAAAATGGAAACAAGGTATGGGGGGGTTGTCGTGGGTAACTCAACATTTTCAAGGAGGAGATGCTAAAAAATATGAGCTCTCTAGGGAAAGGTAAGCTATTTGTATAATTCCATCAATGAGTTTGAGGAAAAGGTAAGCATGGATTCTTAGGGGTTTATTTGTAAAGCTTTCCAAATACATTCAAGAGATATAGAGAAGATAATTTCGTTGTTTTGAGCAATGACTGCTTTTTTGCTAAGAAGGTACCGAATGTGACACTAGGTGGAGAACTCAGGGAAGAAATGGGTTTGGGGGAAATGAATTGGGGGAGAAAGGATTCCCACATGCTCAGATCATCACTATGGTCAAGATTTATTTTTGATTCACCCAATTTTGAAGTTCGTATAAATCGAAATCGCAATTAGTCTCAACAATCTTGAATTGGGTGTCAATTAAAGGTATTATGTCAAGGTCTGGGATTGAGGGAATCATTAGACTTTCTTCACCATTATTCCCTTTCCCTATAATGTAGCATAGTGAATTGAGGACGATAAGGAAACAGATCACCCAGTTTGCAATTTGAATGTATCTTGCTTGGATAACAACTAAAAACGACGCCTGCTCACTGTAATTTCACCCTGCAACTACTTGCACATAGAATAAGATCATGAAAGGGAATAAAGGTCAGCCCATGTCATGGTTTATAAAGGGAATGGTGAGAAATCATAACAGAAAATTAATCATTTCAGGTGTGGGGGAAAAACATTAATTCATAATGCATCCATGAAGCGGTAAGGATTAAATTCCCAATGTTCAATTGGCAGGTAAATTTGAACATTTGAACGGTCGAGTGGTATGGAGAGATGTTGACATGGAGAGGGATGAGGTGGCAGTGACCTAGAAGACAGAGGAAGGACAAATGGCATTAGGGAATAAGTGGAGGTGACGTGTGGAGGTGTTGTGTGGAGGTGCGAAGGAGTGGGTGGTTTTTCGGGGGGGGGGGGGGGGGGGTGGGTGTGAGCAGTAAACTATTTTGGGAGGGGACCCCCCAAAATAGACCAGTAGCTAACACGTCGGCTTTGATGGTTTTGGCGCAACCAATTTTCAAGACCTCCCCTACTGTTAACTGTCGAGGGTGTTGGGGGGTCTGAAAAGTCCCTCTCATTGTTGATCTTGGAGGAGGAGATCTCGACCATCGATACCATAGAAAATTTTTGGGGTGAATGTTCTCCCTTTGGCGAAATTAAGGGGTTTTAAATTTTTAGTGGGCGAATATTTTGTATCATAGTACATTTTTACAAATCACCTCAAATAGCCCACCTTATTTTAAGCGAGAGGGTAAAAAAGGTAAATTTAGCCCTTGAAATTAGGAGTTACAACCTTCCATTCACCCATTTTCAAGAATAGATTTTATTTAAGTGAATCCATTCGCCCATTTTCAAGAATAGGTTTTATTTAAGTGAATCCTATGGGCCAAATACCATATTTATAAAAGAGATATGGTAAATTAATAAAAATATAAATAAATGAGAGGTATGGTAAATAAATAAAACATTTTTTATATTTACTCCATAAGTCACCTTATATACATGCAAGGGTGTAAACAAATAAAAATATAAGTAAAGTGGAGGTACGGTAAATAAATAAAACGTCTTTTTATACTTACTCAAAAGGTATGGTAAATAAATAAAAATATAAATAAACTAGACGTATGGTAAATAAATAAAACCTCTTTTTATATTTAGTCCATAACCCTCATTCTATTTATGAAGGCTCAAGAAAGAGGTTTTATTTAAGTGAATCCTATGGGCCAAATATCATATTTGTAAAAGAGGTATGGTAAATTAATAAAAATATAAATAAATGAGAGGTATGGTAAACAAATAAAACATTTTTTTTATATTTACTCCATAAGTCACCTTATGTTTAGGAACACTAAAAAAATGCGTTATATTTAGGTGAAACCTATGGTTAAAATACTATGGGACAAATACCATGGACTAGATTGTTATTAATACCATGCAAAAAAAACATTATTAACGCTAATATTAGTATTAATAAAAATAAAAATGGCACATGGTATTCACCAAAATGGCACATGGTATTGACCCATGGTATTCACGTGGAATGTAGCCTATTTAAATGGGGGAATTAAACCAGCAGAGATCCATCTTTACTCTGGATCTACTAACCCCCGAGAGGTATCAAATATCGTGATATGCAAACTAGCATAGAGTGAAAAAATATTTGATCCCTCTCGGGGGTGGATCAAGAGTAAAAATGGATGTTGTAATTTAATGTATGTTAAACATTTTAGCTTGGTTAAAATAAAAAATAAAATAAAAATCAACTATTAATTTTATTAATTTTTATAAATTACTAATAGTAATTTTTAAGCTCCAGGTTTATGATAACCCATGGTATTGACCCATGGTAATACCAAGATCTTACAAGATTTTATAATTGAGTAAAATATTCGCCATGCCTGGTGAGAGATTCGCCAAAAAATTATATATACATATTATATTATTGATAAAATTGCCTTCCATTTTTCCTATATACCATGGAGATTCGCCCATTTATTATTTTATTATACATATAAATTTAGGGGGGTTATTAAAATTTTCCCTGATCGGTACATGCACCCATCTTATAACAAACCAACAAAAATGTCATATCATGCCAACAAAAACTTTTTAACCAAAGTTTTCTGAATAATTCTAACTTTCTGAACGCATTTTTAAAACATATTTTTAATTGGCTCACTATAGAGGCCTTTATTATATATATATATATATATATATATATATATATATATATATATATATATATATATATTTATTTATTTCTTAACCTTTTATTTTTTATTTTCATTTTATTTTATTCCCCTTTTTCTTTTCTTTTATATTTTTCATTTTTTTTTTCATTTTTCTTTTTCTTTTCAACATAACAGTCCTGAAATGATAAAATAAACATCTACAATATCCCAAAGGGATAAACATTTATTGAAAATACAGGACTCCTATATTTATAGGACCCTAAAGGGGGATATGTTGAAGGAGATAGTTGGGATGACTGATTAGTCGAATATGGAAAAGGTTAGTCAGCCCAACCAACTATTCTCAATGTAAACAAAATTGTACTATGACATGCATATAACTAATGATATATTAGATAGTGTGGTTAATCCAATAGTTATACTCCAATAAATTTCTTATCAATCTATATATACTTGTTGATATGAATGTAACAGTGGTTCTTAAGATAATATAGAATATATATGTGGGACTTGGTTATCTCTCCATTATTGTGTCTTGTCTCTTTACATGCTTTTTCGATGTTTACTCGTGTCTATATACTGGTAAAAATGCACACTATTTGCTACATTACAACAACAGTGTACTGCACAACACATGTTGACAGTTAGTGTGCACTCTCCATTTACAGTCTCCCTCACTTTTATTGCAATTGTACTTCTATTTCAGTGAGTTTTCTCAACTATTGCTTTAGCACACCATTGATTTTGCAAGTGTCACTTTCATGTTTGCAACTATTTTTTTTCTTTCTTTCACTTTAACAAGTGTTTTTTCCATGTTATCTTAACTCTAGCATGTGTCACTTTCATTTTATTTAAGTTTTTGCAAGTGTTGTTCGCACTTTTCTCTTACTTTTGGCATGAGAAGTGTTGTTGGCATGAGAACTATTGCACATTGTAAAAGAAGAGTTATGGTTCATTTCAAGAGAAAAATTGGGTACCAATGTGTCCTATCTATCATATAGACATGTATTAGACTCATTTCAAAAGTTTTATGCCCTCTCGTACTAGTGTCATCGCAAAGTGTATCCTAAGTGTCGCACTTGGAGGAGAGTATTGTTTTGTTGTCACATCAAGGGAATCATGTTGATTCTGATTGTTGAGTGTTTAATATTGTGTCATTAAATGTGCTAAGTGTGTGATCATGTTCAAGTCCAACCTTTGTTTCATCTATGCCTCACTAATCCGACACTTAGTCAAATTCTGGAAAGTATTATGCCCGACCAACCTATATTTTCTTTGCCCCTCTGAACTATGCATTATACAGTTCTAAGCCTCAAGCATGCATCCCTTTCTCCTAGAACTGCAAAATGCACAATTATTACCTCCAAGGACTACTCATTACGTAGTCACAGTGCCCAAGGAATTCCTTTTGAACTCCATAACTACACAATCATGCCCACATATAGTCTCCTTATGTGCACTACACAATTGCAAGCAATATTCTATCTCCATGGCTTCCTTAACTACAAAACCATGCAATCCTTTGGCCTTCTTCTAAACTATTCATTGTGCAGTTATAGCGGGAAAACCTTCCTCACTATGGCCTTCAACTACGTCATCTTGTCTCCTAGACCTTCAATGCTACGCATTTCACAATCCTAAGCATCAATAACTCACTCCTGGCCTCTAGAATTATGCACTATGCAATCCCTAAGACTTCTCCTAGTCTAGTACCCAGTTCCAAATCAATCGGTGACTTTCATGAAGCAATCTAGACTAGGATTTTTTTGGACTAATGTTGTCTTGTCATGAGTAATTTTTAGTTGCAGGTACTACATCTTGACATGATAGGGTGATGCTCGGAGAGGAAGAGAAAGAGACTATGCTAAAAGAAACTTGTGAAGATGGAACCATGAAGAGGTCATCGAGCGAGAAGATGAAGGGACACCGGTTACGATAAAAGAACAAAGATCAGGATCACATGAAGACTCCATACCATTCAACCCCTTGGAGGGTGAAGATGAAGAAAAGAGTATATCTTTCATGAAGATGAAGTACTAAACATACCTCTCTTGAAGATTGAAGGAAAAACAACAAGAGGAACAACTTGTCATTGCCATTTCATCATGGAGTCCATGTCATCATTGTCAAATTGTGACTTGTACTAGTGCCATCACAATTTCATGTGTGTCCATGTGTCTTGCAATATCATCTATGGATGTAATTACATAATTATCAAAATGAAAGGACAAAATGTCATGTGTGGAATTCCAAGAGTCATATGTGGAATATCAAAAGTCACATAGCCATATATGGACAAAAGAGTCTTTAAGAAATATCCAAAAGTCATATAGAAGTCCAAAGGCCACATTCGACATCTAAGAGTCACGATGGAAGCTAAGGAGTCATGAGCATATGAAAGGTCATTCCTCTTGTTATAAATACACCCTCATAACTCAAGCACATGTATTTTGGAGGCTCAACATTTGGAGAACTAGCCTTGGCCTCTCTAGCCTAGCATAGAATAGAAGATCACTCTTTGGAGAAGCAAGAAGTGACTTAATGTTTCCCTATTGGAACTGTAGGTTTTAACCTTGTACAACAATTACTTACAAACGAATTCTTAAAACAGAGAATATAAAATGGTGAGAACATAAAATAAATACATAGAGATTTCCCCTGGATCCCAAAACTGGAACTACCAGATTGATTTTTCATTATGTTCCTTCAATGTTACAATACATATATATACATATTGAATCATTCATAAACCCCAATCCATTAACCTTGGATTAGAACATAACCGTAGTTCCCTTGACCAGATCTACAAAATACCATGGGCAGAAAACTATCATGCCCAAAACCATAGGTAGGTCCGCCCACCTATTATAGGGTAAAAAAAAATATATTTCTCAGGGCGCTACCCCAGACACTATGTATGGGGGCTACTGCCCCCCTACAAACCCCCATCTTGTACCTAGTACAACAAACAGGGGGGGCTGTTGTACCCCCATGACCTCCCCATACGCATGACTAGTCGTGGAAAGAATATAACACACACCCAACATTCTCCCACTTGTTTTTTTCTTTTCCACATAGGGGTTTATAGGAGAGCTTAGTCATTGGTCCAACCCAAAAAACACCCATTGTTTCTCTACACCAAGAAAACTTCTCAATGCTCACTAAATTTGTCATTGCATCTGAAACATTCTTCAAAGTGTCTAGCTTTACCAACAATGCCTTTTTTTCCTCAACCTTATCCCTCACAAAGTGATACTGAACGTCAATGTGCTTTGTATATGAATGATAAGCAGGGTTATTTGCTAAGAAAATTGCACTTTGGTTGTCACACTCTATCCTTATAGCTCATTGTACCAACCCCATATTTGAACACAATCTCTACAAGCAGATTGCTTCCTTGCTTGCATGAGTGGCTGCCATGTATTCAACCTCTGTAGTTGGAAGAGCCACTACAGAATGTCTTTTACTCATCCAACTAATTTCTCCTCCAAATAGGTTAAACACATACCCACTTATAGAACTTCTTTGATCTAGATCTCCAGCCCAGTCTACATCAACAAAGCCATGAATGTCCAAAACTCTTTACAATTCTAGTCTTCCTTAGTAGCACGGACCATAATCACTAGTGCCATACAAATACCAGAAAGCCCAATTCTTTGTTGCCTAATGCTCCTTCCTTGGCTTTTACATAAACTTGCTCAATACTCCCACTGCATGTGTAATGTATGTTCTAGTACAAACCATTTCATACATCAGGCTACCAACTGCACTTCCATATGGAACACGAGAAATGTTCACTTCCTCTTCTTGTATCTTGGGACACTATTTAATAATAAATTTACACCTACAGGAATATGAACCTTCACATGTTTACTATCCTTCATATTAAACCTCTGTAGCATTGTCTCAACATAATTCCTTTGGTTTAACCAGATTCCTCTTTGCCTGATCTTGTTTAATTTCCATGACCAAAATATAGTTTGCAGCATCAAGATCCTTCATGTCGTATTTGGAGGACAACTAGGTATTCAAATCCTGAATAATTTCTTTTCATTTCAAATTAGCAACATATAATCCACATACAAGACCAAATAAATAACACGATCACCAATAATTTAAAATACACACATGGATTTGTTTTGTTTCTGGAGAAGCTAAGTCCCTGTATATATGTATCAAATTTCTGACACCACATCCTTGGTGACTCTTTTAACTCATACAAAGTCTTTTTTAACCTGTGTGCCAGTTCTTTCTTACCCTTCACCGCAAAGCCTTTATGTTGCTTCATGTAGATTTCTTCTTCCAGATCCCTATGAAGAAATGTTGTTTTCACATCCATCTGTTTTACCTCAAAATAAAAAGTAGCAACAACAGATAAAATTAATTAATAGAAGATAACATGGCAACAGGAGAAAAAATATCACAAAAATCAATTCCTGACACCTGGGAATAACCTTTTTCTACCAACCGAACTTTTTATTTATCCACCTTTCCTTTGCATTCATCTTCTTCTTAAACACCAATTTTCTTCCAATGGGTTTCCTTCCAGCTGACAACTCCACTAGATCCCAAGCCTCATTTTTGTTCAAATATTCCATTTCATCAACCATGGCCTCTTTCCATAGTTTTCCATCCTATGAATCTATTTCCTCCCTAATAGTTCTGGGATCATCATCAGTAATAGATAGAGAAAAATTTGAACAGAAAGTAGATGGACTATACCTTTTTGGTTGCCTTCTCTCTCGCATTGATCTTCTCAAAGCTGGAGTTTGTGGCTCTTCATATTCTGATTCCTATTCTGTTGTAGATTCTGATTCTTCCTCCTTTATCTCAAACTCTATCTTCTCAGGTTCCTTTGGAAGGACTTCATGTTTAATAACATATTTCACCTATCTAAACACCACATCTCAGTTGTACACAACCTTCCTTGTTTTTAGGTTCCAAAGATTATTTCATTTTAAATCATCCTTATACCCAATAAAGATGCACCTTTTAGATTTACTATCCAACTTGTTTCTTTTCTCCTTTGGAACATGTACATATGCATCAGAGCCAAATACCCTCAGACGTGAAAGAGAGGGTTTCTTACTAGTCCATACCTCATGTGGAGTCTTATCCTCCAACAATGATGAAGGTGATATGCTAACCAGGTTACATACAGTCTCCACTCCCTTTGCCCACAATTCTTGTCCTAACTCGACACACTTAGCATGCTTCTTGCCTTCTCCAACAACGTCCTATTCATTTTTTCTGGAATTCCGTTTTTCTAAGGTGTGTATGGAGTAGTCTTTTGTCATGATATACCATACTTGTTATATAAATCTTCAAATTCCTTCTTGTAAAACACTCCATCATTATCTATCCTCAACACCTTGATCTTCTTCTCTATTTGATTTTCCACCAGAGCCTTAAATTCTTTAAACCTGTCAAATACTTCAGATTTCTTCCTGAGGAAATATATCCATGTATTCCTTGAGAAGTCATCTAAAAAGGAAAAATAGTACAGACTTACCCAGTGATGGAACCAACACAGGTCCAAGCACATCAATGTGCATAAGCTCTAAATATCCCTTTTTCCCTCTTAGCACTAGAGGGGAAACTCACCCAATTCTGCTTCCCATATACACAATGTTCATTGAAATAAAAATCTACATATAAATTAGAAATACCTTCTACCATACCATTACCATGTAGTATTTAAAGGCCCTTCTCTCCAATATGTCCAAGAATTTGATGCCATAACATGATATTTTATACAAAGACCACTAGATTTTCTACTCCATTTTCAGGAACTACAGAACTGTTGCACCCATCAATAATAGTGCTACCTAGAAGCTTGTACAGAGTTTCAATCCAAACTCCCTGCATCAATACTATTTCTCCTCGAACCATATTGCAAGTATCTTTCTCAAGCATTGTTTTTACACCTCCATCATCCATCTTTCTTACAGAAATCAGATTTATGGCCAATGCAGGAATATGAAGAACACCAAGAAATGTTCTAATCATTCCACCTTGCAACTTCAGCTTGAATTTTCCGCGTTTGATGATTCTAGCCTTCCTATCATCCCCTAAAAATACATCACCACCAGCATATGTCTCATACTCACAGAACCACTCCCTATTAGGAGTAAAGTGAAAGGATGCACTTGAGTCAATCAACCATGCCTCATGATCTACATGTGTACTTGAAGAAGAAGCCAAGTACACATCCCAACCTTCATCTGAGATGATTTTTTCCTCTGCAGAAGGAGCATCATCATATCCATTTTCTTTCTCAGGAGCTTCAGATCTACAGTCTTTTTTGTAGTGACCTTTCTTTCCACATTTCCAACATACCTTTACAGGTTTTCCTAGAGATTTAGATCTCCCACTCGAGGACTTACTTTTTATTTATTTTCTAGAACCATCCTCATACTGACAAGGCATCTCCATTCTAGCTTTCCATATTTTTTTGTCTCATCTCCTCTAAGAATAAGGATGATACTATTTCATCAAACTTCAAGGTAGTTGTATTGCTACCTATTACAACAACCAGAATATCCCACGAATCTAGTAGAGAACTCAACAAATTGATGCACTTATCTTCATCTATTTTTTTTTTATATAAATAGATAAAAACTGGCTTACCACATTATTAAAGGCATTTAGATGCTCTATCGTCGAGTCTCCATCCTTCATCCTCAAGTTTTACAAATTTTTCCGCAAGAACAATTTGTTCACTAGAGACTTAGATTGGTACAAAGTCCCTAACTTGACCCACAAATACTTCGGCATAGCTTTCCCTGACACATTCAAGATTATTGAATCTAAGATACGCAACCATATTGTGCTCTTTGTCTTCCGATCCAACTTCGTCCAGTCTTTTGCTAACATTGTTGTTGGTTTAGTACCTAGATCTACCACAATCCACTGAGCTTTATCCACTAGCAGATCCTCCATCTCAATCTTCCACAACTCAAAACTATGCCCATTAAATTTCTCGATCTCTATCTTTCCACTACTCTCCATCTTCTTTCACTGCGAGAATCGATCCTGCAGATCTCCCACTGAATAATGCCTACCACAAGCTCGAGAAAAAACCCCTTGGTAGCAAAGGCATCCCTTTGAATCCAAAAAAACTATGATACCAAATGTAGGTTTTAACCATGTACAAAAATTGCCTGCAAACAAATTCTTAAAATAGAAAATATACAATGGCGAGAAGCTAAAACAAAAACATAGAGATTTTCCCTGGATCCCAAAACCAGGACTACCATATTGATTTTTCATTATGTTCCTTTAAATGTTACAATACATATATATACATGTCGAAGCATTCATAAACCCTAATCCATCAACCCTGGACTAGAACATAACCGTAGTTCCCTTGATCGGATCTACAAAATATCATGAGCAGAAAACCATCACACCAAAAACCATGTTCAAAACCCATACAAAAAACTACAACTAGGTTTGCCCACCTATTATAGGGTCAAAAAAAAAATCCCAAGGCACTATCCCAAACCCCGTGTATGGGGGGTACTTCCGCCCTACAAAACCCTAGACAAGGGAGGTTGCGCCCCCCCTGTGACCCCCTTGCATGTGCAACTAGTCATGGAAAGAATATAACACACACCCAACAGGAACCAATCGCTCGCCATTGTAACTGTATACTGAGATCTTTCACCTAATAATCAGTTGCTCGATGAGCCAAAATATTTTCATGCATGTATCATGAATGTAGTAACATTATTCTTTATATGATTGTGGTATGTGTTTTTTTCACATGTATTAAGGAAATTGAACTGTTTCAGTGGCTTTAGTACTTATCTTGTTGAATGTGTATTGTATTTCTTTAATGATCGCTGTGTCTATGTTAACTACTTTGCTAGATAACTAATGGATCTTTTCATGCTCTCATGTGTCTCTCTTAGGATAGTACTAGTACTTCATCCTATAGACTCACTCTTCTCTCTCCCCTTGTGAAAGTCTCTTTTTACACATTACAATTGGTGTTTCATAGTGTCAACTTACTTGTTGATTTCAAAGGTTAGGTGCATACCCTCTTATGTTACCCATTGCAGTTAAGGAAAAACTTTCAATTATGGTGGTCGAGCCTATACTCCGGATGGGGCTCTTACTCCAAATGGTGTGAGGTCTAATTGGTACTTCACATTGGGGAGACCCCCTAGGTTGATGGATTTCTAGCACCATAAGCATGATCTAATAAGGAAGTGTAAAGTAGAACTATGAATGTATATTTAGGTTATAAATAAAAGTATGTGATGATGACTTAGAAAAAACACAAAAAATATAGGCGACCAATATTTTGGAAAAATACAATAAATAATGATATAATACTAAATTTGTGCACATTACATTTTAAAAACATGGTTTTTAGTAAGTGAAGAATGTATGTGCGACTTATATATGTGCATGCAAATTTTAAAAAAATAACTTGAGAGACAAATCATACAAGACAAACCAAAACACCAAAGGTTTCTCACATGTATATATCAATGTTGGTATAGAAATGAACTATAAAATATACAACAATTATATTAGTATTGTGAGGATAATGTCTCTAGTCATGTAAGAGACTATTGCATGAGTTCAACCATACCAAAATTACAATCTAAGAGAAATAAAAATGAATGTCTATAAAATTCATGTAAATATGTGTGATTGGAACTCCCCAAGCATTATGATTTATAACATAACTCTTGTTTTTCTAGATGATCTTGAATGAGATTTTCACAATCCCAATTTTTACTAATTTATACAATGATAAGAGAGATTAAATGATCAAGGGGGATAGTGGCTAACAATTGACCTTGTTCACATATATCAATGATGATGATCATTTTTTTCCTTTAAATAAGGGCTTTGAGGATGCATATGGTCTTGATAAAACTTCAATGATCTAACTAAGTGCACATATGCTTGTGATATGGAACAGCAAGACATTGTTTTTGAGGTGGCATGTTGAATTATGTGTTGAAATGTTTTTTGAGCTAGTGCCATGAGGATCAATAACTTTTTCCAAACCATTATTTTTTTTTTAATATAAATTAGTGGTTATCATGTGTAAGTGATTTGCTATGGTAAGGAGAGAACCTTGGTTATGTGACAATGTAGCACAACTAGTCCTAGAATTTTATCCCACATTTGTTTTTTCATTCTAGGCTCTAAATAATGGCCATATTGTAATTTTTGTTCTTTGAATAATATACAAGTCTTGGGGTAGAATAAAATGAATTGATGTATAAATCAAGGTGATTACAATAGCCACATGTATAAGGTAATTAAGTGTTGATTTAGATATGATAGGTGATTTTATATTTATAGAAACATTTCCAAGCATATACTACTTGCATGTTTGAGTTATTATTATTCACATATAAGCACCCAATAATAGAGAAGATGAAAAAAAAGGAGAGGGGAGGGTCAACTAAGCAAACATATTCACCTCACAACCAATCTAAGTATTATACTAATAGGGACTTTGCTATAATCTGAGAATTTATTTTCTATTTAACAATAATTAAGCCACACAATCATTAGTGTTCATCGTTGTGAAGAAGGTGGATATGAAAAGGATACATAAGGAAAACATTTAAGCCACATGTCCCTAACAAGTTATACTTGCCCAAGCTAAAACATAGTCTAACCATTTCTATTAAATAACAATGGAAATGATTGGATTTACAACAAGGACTTAAAGTATAGAAAATGCAAAGGAATACATTTCATGGCACAACCACAAAATAGTACAAACTAAGAATTGATAAAATCATCATTCTTTTTGGTTCATTAGTTTCAAGAAGAGACTAAGTAGCATACACATGAAAATCAATGCGACATGATGTTGTTGTTGTTTAGAATATTTATACTAGTTTCCTTGCCAAAACAAAATACTGGCTTAAAATATGTATAACATGTAAGTTTAAACCTTTACAATAAGTAATACACATGCATATTCTTAAGAAAATGGAAAAGTAAAGAATAGCATTCACACACAATATTCAAAGATTTCCCTCGAAACCTTTAATTTGGAAACCAACAAATGTTTAGAAACACACCTCTAACTCTCATTGTGATTTGTAAACTTCCATGGATATTCCTCTAGAAAATTCATCACAACATATATGATAAATTATAAATAAAATATGAAATACACACTCTCACGGTTTATTTCTCTTTAGATTTCCAAAACTGTAAATTATTGTTTATTGCATATGCATAAAAAATATAATTATGTAGAACATAGAGAATAGTTAACTAAAAAACTCACAAACCATGATTCACACAAGATATAACCTAGGAAACCCTTTAGAGAGAAACCCAGCTAGAAGGTGAGGCCACTCTACTCTCTTTCTCTAAATATAAAATCATTATGAATATAACGACGTAAGGCTTGTGGATTGTGGGCTACTATAGTGCATAAATCCTCTCACTGTGCTCTCTAGTTATCCCTCTCATCTACTTTGCTTGTCTATGGAACAAAATTCCCTAAAAAAGAATGGAACCCCTTTTCCTCTTAGTGGCTTACTTATAACATAGCTCAATAGCCTACTAGTGGTTAGGTTTCACTCCTTCAACTCTTAACTAGAGTTACAATATGGACTCTTCTAGACTTCTTCATCATGATCACGTGGCTAGCATATTTCCCATGTGTAATGGGTGTTCATGTGACATCCTTTTGAATTATAGTGTCAAAATAGGAAGGTCAACTTCCGAGTGGCATAACTTTTGCATATGGACTCTGATTATGGTGGATTTTATGTCATTGGAAAGGTATTTATGTGTAGAATAGAGTAAAAAGGTGCAATGATAAAGCAAAAAAGTTTTACAAAAAGAAAAACCCATTTAATGCCTCAAAATTCTCCTAGAAGGATTTAGATCCAATTCGCCAAACTAGGTCCCACTGGTAAAAATGGTCATGTGAGTTGATAGCTCCACTTTTTCCACTCTAAAAGAATTGAGATGGATGAAAAATAATATAATGATCCAATCTAGATCACGCCTCCCCACTTTTGGAGGCTTTTAATCCCAAAAATATTCTACTAAATGAGATGAGGGAATTCTCCCTCCACCTTCTCTTAGGTGTACCATTTATCCTTCTTAAAATTTGTCCTTTCAACCCAATCTATCAAAGGTCATACTACCCCTTGTAGTTATGGACTTCTTCTGCAAAAAGAATCCTCTTTCAACTATGTTTGATCATCTGGTACCAAATCCTCTATAGAAGGTAGGACTTGTTTATTTTCCTAATCTAGCATAAAAGGATCATAGAGTTTCATATTCTCTACCTTCACAACTAAGTAAATGTGAATGTATTGGGCTAGAATGAGTTTATAGGAATTATCTCCCTCCTTTTCCAATATCTCAATGGGACCATACCACAAAGCCTTTATTTTCTTACCAGGACCTTCTAGCCTCTCTTTTTTCAACTGTAACAATACTCTGTCTCCCACACTGAATGACTTCTCTGTTTTGTTGATCATGTTGTTGGGCGGAATGATTTTTCTTTTAATTCAAAACAACAAATTCGACTCTCACAGTAATTATCACCCTGGGTAGCTTTTTTTATTTCAATGCTGTCTTAAAAAGTAATGCAAGGACAAATGATGAATACTGCCAATGAATCTCAAACTCAATCATTGTAATAACACTCTTAGCAATCCAACACTCTGGTTGTTACACCCTCAAATCTTGCTCTTTAGGAAATAAACACACAAGCCATAATAAAACAAATCTATCACACAATCACTCTTATTTAGAAAGAAACAACACTCTTATAAACCATTCACTCAAACAAATGTTGAAACACACATTCAAATGAAATAAACACACCATCAAAATGTAACAAGAATTAAATAGTTGTCACACTAACAAAAAGATCGGTCCAAGACTTATGTTGTTACACAATACAAAGGTTAGAATTCTGAAATCATTAAAGCATGAACAAGATTAACAATAATGATAACAACAATCATACATGAATCATAACTGAGAGGAAATAAATCAAATAGCTACATCACGTTCCTAACTAGTGATCCTTTCTAAGAAGGAGGGCCCTTCCTTCCTAGTAGGGGTTGGTACACTACATATCACACAAGCTAGTCAACAGAAAGGTATGGCACCATGAATGATTGAGATTTTTAATAATGGAACTTACATGATTAATATGTTGGTGCTCTCCCCCTCTCTATGACTATTTATGTATATCTATATGTGTATCTCCCTTATGCGAACACACACCTCTTTATAATTTCAGATTACAATGATAAGTTAAATCATGATAATCTCTTGATTATCACATGATCTAAATCGAGAATACATATTAATATTTTGATAACAATTTCCAAGGTTGGGAGAAAGTTGTAACCACTTTTCCAAATTACAATAATTTATCTATGGAAAATCCTAACTATTTTAGCTGCGATGTCCACAAACATCTCCTTTGGTGGTTGAACTAACTTTGACCAAATATTTATCCAGGTCAGTCTGATTAAAAGAGGTAAGTTCATCCAAGATAAGTCTTGCGTGTAACAACAACATTCAACGAGTTGTTATCCTATACTTAGTGAGGCAAAACTAAAAAGTGCAATCGTGCAACAACATCTTAACAAACCAAATACCATTTAAAAACATAGTTGTCAGTTTTATGATAAAAATAGGCTTAAGAAATAGTTCTCATGCCAGATTATAAGTAGAATTAGATTTAAGGATGCCATATAAAAAGAGGCATACTTAGGTTGATAGTGGTTATTACAATAATAAAATATGGTCTTGAGAGTTAAGAAAATGGATGCAAAAGGATGCCAATTCCACATCCCAACATCTCCTCCCAACTTAAGTATCTGCATGTACTCATCCAAACCCTTGTAACTAGTTTATGATGTGTTGAGAATGGAATTCTAAAAAATTGTAGGCTCCTGCAGTATCCATTACCCTTGTGAAAGTACCAATTTCATTTCCCATAATTTATCAATGAGATTATATGGATGTTGATATTGATAGGTAGGGATCCAAATAAGAGGAAATTTGAACCTAAGTCCAAGCCAACCAACCCACTTCTCCTAATGCATTCCACATATTGAGAAACCCTAGAAAGTGCTTGTATGAAATTTAGAAAAAAATAAGGGTCCTCATCTCTCAACTCCTTCCTGCAAGCATCCCATTTGAACCTACTCCCATCTAATGCATCCTATTTCATCCCTCTGATACTTCTGAGACATCGCTCTGAAACCTTGTTCCTGAATTCCATTAGCATCTTCTTAGTGTCTGGATATCACCATATCCTATCATACATTATAGATGCTTTTTTAGCAGTCCCAGGTTCATTTCAGATAAGAAATTTCACCTTTCCTTCATTATTTGTTATGATATCACAAGAATCCTTCCAACTAACTTGATTTTGCATAAAAGGCACAAAATCTCTCAACTGAACATCTCCAACATATGGTGTAACATTGAGAGTTTTTTCACCAAAACAAACGTAGTCATGCATATACAATTCACATAGTAGATGTTGTTATGGAAAAGCGGCCTTTTGGAAAGTGTCCAGAATGTCTTGAGCCTCCTTCACCTCATACGGTCATTTCTCCTTGAGGGTTGTTAATCGAAAAAGGAAGAACTTTTCTTGCAGAAATAGGAGACAAGGCAAAGAAGGAGGTCTGCAACTTAATATGTTGTGAACAATTTCATACATAGAATCTTTTTCGTATTGTAACAAATATACTTCCCCTTGAAATTCTACTTGTAATAGTGCTTGCTTCCTTTCCTTTTGAATCTTCACAAAGTCTTGCAATTTTAGATTTTCATCCCATGTCCTCTTTAGATCACCATTAATTTCCTTATGCTATTTCAGGGGAATAACTTTATCTTTTAGTTCGATTGCTAATTTCTTCCATTTCTCCAATTCCTCAAGAAAAATTGTGATTTCAATTCTAACTGAACTATTTTTGTTGTTGTTATAGTTAAAGATCCAACAGTTTCCTAGAAAATTCTTCATTCCCTTTCTCCACCTACTACACTATCTCAGTTGCTAATTCTTCTATAACAACAATATCATTGATAGGTTCTTGTGGAACAATGACCAATTTTATTTCAATTTGCTTTGTTTTAGCTACTAGTTCTTGTGTAACAATAACATTGTAAATAGGTACTTGTGGAATATCATATTGTTTTTATCCAACCCACTCTGCTTCAACTGTTGGTTCTTGTGTAAAAAAAACATCTTCAGTATGTTCTTATGGAATAATGGTTTGGAATTCTTCATGTTGCTCTCTAACATGGATTCTAACCAAAATAGTGGTTGACCTTTCACAATCTACATCCTTCAGCACTTGCTTGCACCCATCACACAATCTCACTATTGTATCATTAAGTGGCATTACTTGTGCCACTTCTACTAGGGTTTCTAGTCCATTTTTTTTTTCTAAACTAAAGTTCTTCCTCAACCATGGCAATTTTTTTTCTTAAATTTTCATTTTCCTCCAATTTATTAACTTGCATCCTAACTGATGGCTTAGATTTTCAATACTGTTTAGTACCAATAAGATATGTTGCTTCAACATCCTCGCTTGATTCCTTGTAAATTAGCTTAAGTGCAGGTAATGAGGGACACCTTTTTGTACAGTGGTCCCTCTCACAGATGTTACAGTTTTTTAGTCAACATTCCCTCAAGGGGTGTTCTTCTTACAAAGAGAGCAAAAAATAGCTAGAGCTTACTCTACCTCCATATGTTTTTTTCTTTTCGTGCAATACATTGAGCTGAGAGGATATCAAGCTCATGATATCAATTTTAACATTCTCTAACAATTTCCCAATCTCTCCTCTTATTGCTTCGTTGTTAGATGACTTTAGGATCTTGTTAGAGGCATCGTGTTTCAAAGTCTAATTTCTTGTTGATCCTTTGGAAATTCTTCTACAAAGTTGAACAATATCATCATAAGGTTCCTTAGATATATCCCCTTTCCCCATAAGGTTTAGCATGTCAATGTAGTCATCTCTCATTCCTTTAATCAGGATTGTTAACTATTTCCTTGTCTAGATTTCTGTGTTGAGATCTTTGTAAATTATATTGAAGACATTCAACATATTCTTCCAAGCTTTCATCCAGTTTCTAGTTGATCCTAATTAATTCATCCTTCTAATCCCTAGAATGAAAATAATCCTGATATTTTTCTAGAATTTTTTTTTTCATCTCATCCCATGAGTTAATGGATGCCTTATCGAGCCCCATAAACCATTTCATTGCTACTCCCTTTAATGTAGATGGGAGCAATTTTAGTTTTTTTCTCATTGATAATGTAGTCATAACTTCTATAGAGGACATAAAATTCAAAAGTAAATTTATCTAGCTTTCTGTAATCATGCCTTGAAAAGTAAGGAACACATAAAAAGGAATGTTTTTCACTAGGCCTTGTCCTTGAAAATTCCCAGTAGGGAAATCAGAAGTAGTGACTGAGCTTCCTTCAATTTGATTTTGTTGCAAATTTTGTGGATCTATTACATGTGGTTTTTTGGGTGAAGGATATCACTCTCTTTTTGGTGATGGGGGTTGCTCAGGTTGTTTTGGATCTTCAGGTTGCTCAAATGGTTAAGGTGGTCGTAATGAATTTTTAAAACCCTCTGTAATAATAGGCTATTTCACTGCACTGCCAACGTCTAAGGTGTGCTGATAAAAAATTCACTCTTCAAAGTTCAATTCCCAATCCAGTTCATTTTTGTCCCTATATCCTTCTTTCAAATCTTGATTCTCACCCTCTGTTGATACAGAGTGAATGGAAACTCTAGGACTAGTTTTTGAAATTGAAGGTTCACTAAATTCTATTTCCTTAATATGTGTACCCAACATAGATTTCTCAGAGGATCGTGACCTACATGAAACAATCTTTCGTAATTCCTTATTCTTAGTCTTTTTTCCATGAGCAGAATATTCTGCCTCAACTTTTGAAATGATCTCCTATATGAAAGTTACTCTTCCCAAGTCTCGATTCTTCTTCTTCCTAGCTCGTTCCACCTGCATGGTTATTTTTTTGTGGGGCATCGTATTTTTCTTGTTTACTACTCATGCAATGTAATCCTATGTGACCTGATTCCTACAAAGTTGAGCCCGCCTCGATATGTTGAAGGGATGCACGGGTTCTTACCTCTCGTCTTATTGTTTGGATACCTTAGAATTAGGAGCACATCTACCACACATCAATCAATGCATGCAAATAAACTAGTCACATACATGCACCTCTAATAGCCTTCCCTAGCAACGACACCAAAATGCTAGGTAGAACATTTTTTCTTTTAATTCAAATTAACAGATGCAACTCTCACATTAATTGTTAATCCAGGTAAGTTTTATTAGTTCAAGTCTAACACACAAATTATATACAAAGACAAATTATGACTAGTGCTAATGAATCTCAAACTCAATTATCGTAATAATACTCTCAACAATCCAACACTCTAGCTATTACACACTCAAACCTTGCTCACACCTTCATGAAATAAACACATAATGCATAATAAAACCACTATGTCACACAATCACTCTTATACACAAAGAAACAACACTCATAGAAATCATTCACTCAAAGAAATGTTGAAACACACATTCAAATGAAATAAATACACCAGCAAATTGTAACATGTATTAAATATTTGTCACACTGACAAAGGGACTGGTCAAGTACCTATGTTATTACACAATATAGAGGTTATAATTATGAAATCATTAAAGCATGAACAATATTAATAGTAATAGTAACAAAATCATACATGAATCATAAATGAGTGGAAAGAAATCAAATAGCTACAATACCTTCCTAACCAGTGATCCCTGTTAAGAAGGAGGCCTTTCCTTCTTAGCAAGGGCTAGTACACTACACAACATACAAGTCAATCAATAGAAAGGTATGGGGCACGAATGATTGAGATTTTAATTAATGAAACTTACAATATTACAATGTTGGTGCTCTCCCCCTCTCTATGACTATCTATGTGTATATATATGTCTAACTCCCACATGCAGGTAGATATCACACCTCTTTATAATTTCATATTACAATGATAATATCATCACAAGTACTTCTCGATTCTCATGTGATCTAAATTGAGAATGCATATTAACAGTTTTATAACAATTCCAAGGTTGGGCTAACTTTGTAACAACTTTTCCAAATTACAATAATTTATCTATGGAAAATCCTAGCTATGTCAGTGGTGTTGTCCACAAACATCTACTTTGGTAGTTGAATTGATTTGACCAAATAATTTTCCATATTTTTTGATTAAAGGAGGTCGACACATGCAAAATATGTCTCATATATAACAAAAAAATTCAACGAGTCCTTGTCCTACTCTTGGTGAGAAAAAACTGGAAAGTGTAATCCTGCAACAACATCTCTATAGACCACATACCTTGTAACAACCTAATTGTTAGTTTTATGATAAATATAACCTAAAGAAATAGTTCTCATGCCATATTACAAGTATAATTAGATCATAAGGATGAATATAAAAATAAACATACTTAGGTTGATAGTGGCTATTACAATATGGTCTTGAGAGTAAAAAAGGGTTAGCAAAAGATAGGAAAATGGATGCGAAAAGTTTCCAATTCCATGTCCCAACACATGCTTGGCCTATTTTTTCCAGTAACTTTTGTAGTGTGTCCTCTACCTATATATAGACTTGTTGGATATTCTCTACAAATATTTCTTCCCTTAAGGCATCTCCTATAATATCCTCCTTTCTTTCTCCTTACTGCCCATATGCAATATTATAAGGTGAAGGTGACAAATATCCAAAACAAGTTTCAAATGGGGAATTACCATTAGAAGTGTGGATTGCTTTGTTTTAAGAGTGTTGTATATATACTATATTTTCATCATAGGTCTTCGGATGCTTTTGATTATAACCCCTCAAAAGCTACACCAAAGTCATGTTGACTACTTCTGTCTACCAATTTGCCTAAAGATGGAATGTTGTAGACCTCATTAACTTCATGTGCATATTCTCCCACATTGTAGTCCAAAATGCATTGAAAAATCTTGTGTCCCCAAAGTGCACCCATATCTATCCAAAGAACAAGTTTTTTGCTTCTTTCACACTAATGGTCTTTTTATAGGGTGTTAGAACACACACTTTGCTGAACCTATCAACTATCATGAATAGGTACTCATGTCCCTTCCCAGTTGTTGGTAAACCTCCCACAAATTCAATGTAAATTCTTTACCAAGGATGAGTCAGTATTGGTAAGAGATGATATAGACCTTGTTTCATGTTACTAGGCTTACTGGTACAACAAAGCAAGCATCCTCGTATGAACCTAGCTACCTTCTCTTGCATATTGTGCCAATAAACATACCTCTACAAGTCGGTTATTATCTTCCCTACACCAAAGTGTCCTGCAACCTTGAAGGTGTGAGACTCTTTAATCAGTTGTAATCGTTCATCTTTAGGAACACATAATTTGTCCAGCTTGTAGAGTAACCTGTCTTGGAGATGGTATTCAATAGTGATACCACCATTGTGTACATGACTTTGGCTGTACCCCTGCTAAAATAACTCCTTGAAGTCCTCATCCTCTAAATATGCTTCTTTGTATTCATCCTGGGTGAATGGGCCCATGTGCATCAAAGTTCTCAAAACTATGATATTTGATGTGGGTGGCCTTGAAATCATGTAGGTTAACATGTTTGTGTTTCCATTCTCATACTTGACCACTAAATGAAACAATTGTAAAAATCTTATCCACTTCTAATTTTTTGTTTGTTGTAGCTTACTTTGGGATCGCAGGTACTATAGTGGTTGGTGATTTGTTTGGAGTACCATCACATTTCCCTTCAGATAGTGTTTCCACTTCTTCACTTCTTGCACCAGGGCATAAAGCTCCATGTCATAGGTAGAGTAGTTAAGAACCACCCTGTTGTATCTCATTCTGGCACAACTAAAATATTAAAGATATTTAAGGAAGTTCCAACAAAAAATTAAAAATTGCAAAATTTAAGGGAACATTTGGAAAATGCTAGACCCTGTTATTTCAGCTAGTGGCTTTGCTCATCCTTATGGTCTTGAGGCTTTTGCAGTTAATACATTGGAGAATGTTGAATTTTACTTCTGCTCGTTGTTTATAGAGCTAATAGATTTCCCAAGATAGAAGACCGAATTAAAAATTGATGAAATATTGCACACTATGCTGACTAATCGAGTTGCATGGAGTTGTGAAGAAAGCATGACTTGCTGTTGAAAATAAGAAAAAGAGAAAAGTTCCATAAACATAAATAGACATGTCTATGAAGGAAACTGCAATTGAGGGGTTGAAAGGGAGTCTTCAAACATATTATATTTTGAAGATCCTTGGTCTGGATATTTGTGCAGACATTGTAATTGGTAATGCCATGATAAAAGGAATTTCTGGTGGGCAGACAAAAAAAAAGTGACACTTGGGGAAATGATTGTGTTACCAATGAAAACTATTTTCATGGATGAGATATTTACTGGCTTGGACAGCTCCACTACTTTTCAGAGTGTTAAGTGTCTTCAACAGTTTGCGCACATTAGGCAAGCTACTATAGTCATCTCACTTCTTCATCCAACACCTGAGACATTCGATCTCTTTGATGATATCATTATAATGTCAGAAGGACAAATAGTTTACCATGGGCCCTGTGATCATGTTCTCAAGTTTTTGTGTTTTGTGGCTTCAAGTGTCCAAAGCGTAAGGGCATTGCAGACTTTTTGCAAGAGGTTACCTCTAGAAAGGATCAAGAACAGTATTGGAAGGACAAGGAAAAGTCGTATAGATACATTTCAACAGAGAAGTTTTCTCAGAAATTCAAGCAGTTTTATGTTGGCCAGAAGTTAGCAAAATAACTTTCTAAACATTTTGATAAGTCTGAAGGCCACAGAGCTTCCCTGTCTTTCAGCAAGTACTCACTTAGAAAATGGGATTTGTTCAAAGCATGTTTTGATCGAGAGTGGCTACTTATGAAGAGAAACTCATCTGTTTATGTCATCAAGGAAGCACAACTTTCTGTAGTTGCATTTATTGCAATGACACCCTTCTTCTGGTCACACATGTGCGTTGACCTTCAGCATGAACGTTATTATCTTGCCTCTCTATCCTTCTCCCTCATGATCATGATCTTCATTGGCATTCCAGAGCTAGTGATGACAGTTAGACTACTTCCAGTGTTCTTCAAACAAAGGGACCTTTACTTCTACCCAGCATGGGCATACACTCTTCCAGTATTTCTTCTGAAGATTCCACATTCGTTGTTTGATTCACTTATTTGGACCTCAATTACTTACTGTGGGATTGGGTACTCCCCTGAAACTGGAGGTTTCTTCATCAATTTCTTGTATTCTTTGCTATGATTCAAATGGAAACTGCATTATTATGTGCAATAGTTGGAGTTTGTCGAAGCATAGTTATTGCCAACGCTGGAGGTTCTTTGGAAACACTAATGGTTGTGGTATTAGGCGGATTCCTCATCCCACATTTTTTAATTCCAAAATGATGGCAATTGAAAAAATGAATGGAGCCAATGTTCCTTGCAGTGATAAAATTGACACTTTTACTCTAAATTGTCACACCATAGACAAGAATCTTATTGATGAATTCCGCAAAGATTTGGAGCAAAGATCACATATACAGAAAATGCAGTCATCTACAAAACATGAATTCCAGGCTCATGTTTTGGGAAAATGGTGTCAAATTTTAAAAATCCGTGATCTGGGTTTTCTGTAGAATGCCCCAACTTGACTTCTATGTGAACAATTTCCAAAAAGTGGGATTGGTTTAAGATATTTCATTCATTCTTTAAAAGCCAGTTTTTGTATAAACGTCCTCTAAATTGGGGATGACTCTTCCCTGTTGAAATTCGATTTGTAGCACTCCTTGATTATGTGTTAAGAAACTCTACTCTGAGCTCAAATAATTTACGATAAAGTATAATTTTTCATCTATTCAAGATTTTCGTGAGCTATTTCTACAATATTTCATGACCATATAGATTTGGTTTATCGACAACACCAAACTATTGAGCGGTGGGATTGCTTGGAAAGGAATAGAGCAGAGAATTGTGACTTGAATTTTACCCAACACCTGAAGGAATAGAAATCCTTGACATGATTACTCTGTTCAAATAATAAACATGGTGTTTCTTTCTGTAGGGAATCACCAAATCTTCTCAATGGTACAACGATCTTGTGAGAATCTTAGGTTATTCAGGAGTATGACCTTCAAAGGCAGTTAAATGACTGAGACTTTTTATTTCCAATCAATGGTTCAAAGATCTTGTACTCAGATTCAACATAAACCTGGAGGCACAAACTACACGAATTTTATCCCAAGGATTTCCCCCGCAAGCAGTTTAGTTGATTCCACTCATTTACTAATCAACGGATGATATTAATTACGGGAGCACCCTCTTAACCTTCATAAACTACTATGAGTGGTCCCATAGGCAGTAATTGGTTTCAAAAACCATATGCAGTTTTTCCAACGTGTACATAAGTACAATAGTGGGAGCCAAAATGAATTAAATTTTCTCCTCTGACTTGTAAAAAAGGCGGAGTTTGGGTTATATATATATATATATATATGTGTGTGTGTTAAAACTACCTTTTCTAATTTAAATTAATTCAAAATTTCCTAAAACTACCTCAGCAATTAGTTTTGACACTGATCATAACAGTTAGGTAGCAGAGATATAAGTTGAGAAATTAGCCTTTGAAGGGGTTGGGCAGGGCACAATCACTCATGCAATGTAGACAAAATTCATTTTAAAATCTGAACATGATATTGCAGTTTGATTCCAACATTGTACTCATTAAAATTGTGTTGTAATCATTAAAATTAATCTTGAAGCCCTTAATGAAGCGCTCACATCCGGAAATATCATTCATAGCTTTTCTTCTTCATTTATCATTCTTCCTACAAAGTTGAAGCATAGATTCTTAATTACCTGTGCCAAAACTCTGTGTCCTTCATTTCAGCTTCACATCTCCACCCTGTAGCTCTCATAGTCTTTGGTTATTTTGTTTTAGAAGGCTAAGTTTTCAGACATAGAAATTTTGCTTGCAAGCCTCATGGCTTGTCCTTCCTTCCATTGATTTCAAATTGTCTTTTTATCCAATCTGAAAATGTCTCAGGCACTGGTCCCCCCACAGCTAGGCACTATCCCCTGAGGTACAACACACCTCATAAAATACTTCAAAATGGTAACATATATACATTCCTCCTTGCATCAAGACCGCTCCCATAGCATGCCCACTCACATTTGTCTCCACTTCAAAAGGTTGCTACAGGTTTAATAATGAAAGAACTTGTTAGATATTATGATCCAAAAATATTTTGATTTAAAAAATATATTATCATATAGTTAGTCTTTTCTATATTATTAGTGTAGATATAAAAAAATATTTTTTTACTTAGTCTTAAAATTAGGAAAATTGTTAGTATTGCATTTAATGTAAATGGAAACTTGTCATTTGTGATAAGTTGTCCATAACCAATTTAGTTTAGGACATAATCTTATTTAAAGCTTATTTTTCTCCTCATGCAAGAGTATTGAGTGATTATTGTAAGCTCTTGCATCTATTATGTAAATTTATTTTCCTTTGATTAATAAAATTTGTGTGTTTGATGACACTCATGTTATCATTGTGGTATCAAAACTTTAGTGAGGTAGTTGGTCCCAATATGAGATTCCAACATTGCATGCTCTTGGAAAGCTCCATTGAATTGATCAATGAGTAGTTGAATTTTATGCAAATTATTGAGTTAAATTAAGAAAATAAAATTGAAAATTATGCTTTCTGTTGACACCTAATCATCAGGATTGGGTGAATAAATACAATTGATGTAAATAAATAATAAGAAATATGAACAACCATCGGGAGATGAAGTGAACAGTCTCTCTCATGTATATAATAAAGACCTACCTGAAGGAATAATATGAATTAAATTGTGGAGTTACTACTTGGTCTGACATGGTATCAGAACCAGCTCCCGAAATTAGTTATAACTCCTTGTATCAGTTTTCTCTGCCATAATTATTTCTTGCGCCCTTTGTGCTCCCGGAGCTATTCATAATTGTCCTCTTTGTGCTCTCTGCCATAATCATTGTTGGCACGGTTTTTCTGTATGGATGTAACGTTTCCTTTACCCACTTCCGTCTTTCGGTTTTCCAGAAGAGGAGCGTTGAATCTCTACATCTTTGTGCGTTGAAACTCCTGTTCGGTTTCTCTGTGCATTGATTTTTGAAGGTCGTGCACTAGAATATGTTAAATTCTGGTCCGTTGGTCGTTGCTGCATTTGTGATTTGAAGATTTGAAGGTTGAAGGATAACACTGGTTGTGAAAGCCGACTTGTGAAAGTTGTGGAAAATTGTTGAGAATTGTGTGAAGTTGAAGCCCAAGAAATGCGTTGAAGTATGAAGTCTATATGTGCGCAATCTCCATGCGTAATTCCTGGTATGAGCGTTGAGTTTTTTGAAGTCTGTGCTGTGTAGATTAAAGGTTGGTGTTGGCATATGCGTTGATGCCTGACATTGCCTCCCTTCACTGCACGTGCTATCATGCACAATAATCCCACCACTACATAAAACAGAACAATACTTTGTCCAGATGCCATATTCTGATAGAAATGGTACTTGTGCCTTTTTGAATCTGTGAGGAGTTCCTCTATTTGGTGTTCATCATCCCGCATACATTATTCATATGGTTGCTTACCTATACCGCCATCACCATACTCTGCATACTTTAATGTTGCCCAATTACATTAAAGTTGTCCAGTTTGAATACACAGTTCTTGTCTTCACCGGTTTCTTTGTTGTTTTCAGGAGTTTGGAGATTTGGTGTCAGAACGTTGTGGTATGAAGCATTGTGAACGCTATCTTGCATCAGAACATTGTATGGTATATACCTCTGTTGGAGCGTTGTATTACGTTGATACACATTTTGATACACAGTTTTTGTGTATTACCTTAATACAAAGTTACGCTGCCATATATTTACACTGCTGGCCCACCCATATATATTCTATACTTTAATGTTGTCCAGTTGAATTGAATTTGTTTTCCTGTCATATCAGAATTTTATTTTTTTCCCATTGGGAGTAAAATTTTGCAGAAAAAGTTTTTGTTACAGTATGCATTTAATCATATCCATTGTGGGAATAGTTATCATTGGAAAGAGAACTATCCTGAGTGGTCCCGGATGATAAAACACACCCTCATTTTCAATGCGTTGTGGAAAGGAGTGTGCATTGGAGATGGAGACAAAGAGCCAGAACAACGTAATTTAGACAAAGAGCTTGTCATTTGGGAAAATAAGAACAACAAAGCTTATGCATTAATCACAACATCTGTAAATGAAGAGGTGAGTTGCCATATTTCGCCATTTTCAACTAATTTCAAAGCCTTACAAAAGCTAAAAGAACTCTATGACTCACATTCTGCACTTGAAGTTGTTCAACTCATGATTAAACTCTTCACTCTTGAATTGCAAAATAATGATCCTCTTGCTCTTGCATCCGAAGTAAAATCTATAATGCATGATATCAAATCCACTAAGGTTGAATTGGATATTCCTCTTATCACTTTTATCAAGGAACTTTATCCTATTTACTCCAATTATCTTGAGTCATTGCAAGCAAATGGAAATCTCAAAGATATTACCTTTGACTCTCTTGTGAAAAAATTTGTTGAAAGAGAGAAAGCTTTTGGAAAGAAGACAACGCCTGAATCCTCTGAAGAGGCTGTGTGCCTTGCTCATAAAGAAAAGAATCATGCTCAAGATTCTTCTAGAGGAAAATATTTCAGAGGCAAGGGAGGCAGACAATATCAAGGAAAAAAGGCAGATTTGCACTGCATACACTACAAAAGAAATGGATCACATGATGCCTCTACATGCAAAATACCTTGGGACAAAATTGAGCAGCAAAAAAATCAACCCAAAGGTAAAACTAATGACACAGAAAGAGGTAAAGCACCTGAATCTGCTCATTATGTGGTGGCACAATGTAATATTGGAGTAAATGAAGATTTATTTAATGCTTTACTTGCTTCTTGGAAAATGATTGGTTGCTTGATTTAGGAGCAACTTGCCACATGAATCATAGAAAATATTTTTTTGAAGAATTTACTGACAATGTTGATGGAGCAGTATACTTTGCAGACCAATAAAAAATCAAGGGATCAGGGCTTGGCACAATCAAGCTTAAATTGCTCGGTCTTCTAGACTTTCTTCTACATCATGTTCTATATCTCCCACAACTGAAGAGAAACTTGTTGTTCTCGGTCCACATCTGCCAGCAAGGTCACTCCATTCATATGTTTGATGGAAAGCTTGAGGTGAGAAAAGCATCTGACCACTCACTTGTCATGAGGGGAATAGAAGCAGAAAGACTTCTCAAGCTGCAAGGTACTTCTGCTCGTGCACAACATTTCTCATACAATTCTCATTATGAAGAAGGTACACTTCCATCAAGTTTATTATGCCATGCTAGATTTGGACATTTGAACTATGAAAACCTCTGCTTGTTGAAGAAATATGGTGTTGATGGTTTGCCTACAATTCCTAGGAAATTTAAGCAATGTGATGCTTGCATTCTAGGAAAGCATAGTGTAGAGCCTCTACTTTGCACTTGATTATCCATCATTACCTACAGTTTTCCCTCACTCATCTCTCTCTTTTGCCTCATTTTCCTTGCAAACCAACCCAGATCATTACATTTAATGTCTTTAAGCATGATTAAGTGAACTTTGCTAATGTGTGACTGTTTTGTTTAGATTTTGACATATCTACAGAGATTCCGCAGTTGTCTGGCAATTCCGCAGCCATTCAGCGATTCCGCAGCCATCTGATGATTCCGCAGCCTTTTTGTTAATCTCAAGGTTCCACGTGTCATTTTGCAAAACGAGCCACATGGGCATGTAGGGATAAAGGTGCTCGAGGTTCCTGTGCTGTTAGTTCGGTCAGCCACATCATCTACACCTCCGGTCAACGAGGGTCAAGCCACGGTCAACAAAGGCAGCTTAACGGTGTTGCGTAAGCTGTTGGGTCACGTCAATGCAACTGGTGACTTGTTCGTGTTACGCAGGTTGTGGAAGACATAATCCAACTCTGGATTCAATTCCCATAACGACCAGAACCTCCAGCTCATCCACGAAACTCATGACGTGTTGCTGCACCTTTATTACGCATGACAGATTAGTTAATTTTCAGTTTCTAGCTTTACGCATTAGGCAATCGTTTAGATGCCTATAAAAACTAGCGTTTGCATACGCTTAATGTTACTTTTTAGTTGCTGTGTTTTATGAACCTGTTATAATTTTAGTGCATTTCCAGACTCTGTTTTGATAGTGCTGTTCTAGCACTCTTGACTGTAATTTTCTGCACATGGAGTAATAGAAGCAGTGCTGTTCTGACGTTTTCAATTCCTTGAGTCTTCTTTGGGTTATATGAATGGAGGGCCCCTGTTCATGTTAGCCCTTGTATAGTATTTTATGTTCAGCATTTCCTTATTTTCCATTCAGCATTTCTTTTCTTTGAAACATGTACAGCTTGATTCACTTTCATGTTATTTTATTTCCAGCCTTTATTTTAAGCTGATCAGTATTGTTCTTTTGCAGGTTTTTAACCCAGGATTGTTTTTGTGTTTATGTATTTGCTTTATCACTGATGGTATTTTCAGTTGACAGATTCAAAGTTGCTGCCTTTACTTTTATAGCTGATTTTTAGTTTAATTTCTCAAAGTTGTCTGCTAACATATGAATGGTCTCTTTATCACAAATTGTTTATCTTTTAGAGATCAGAATACTAATAACTTACAGCTGGCTTTGAGTACTTTTTAGACTAATCTTTAACTACTTTCTAATCGTGCTTTACATAGTACCATATGATAGAAGCAGAGAGTTAGAAAGAGCAAAACATTATAACTAGTCTTTAAAGTAGATTTTTCTCATTTTTGATCACTTTTCTAACTCATCTTTAGCTACTTCCTAATCATGTTTTACACAGTACTATGTGTTAGAAGCAGGGAGTTAGGAAGAGATAAACATTATCATTGGTTTTTAAAGTGATTTTCTTACCTTTTATTTGCAGCAGCATGAATGGTGTCTAGTGCCATTAGAAAGTGGTTCTTTGCTTTCAGTTTATTTCAAGTTATTTATTTCTTTCAAGCTTTTCCTTTTCAGCAAGTAGTTAGAAATCACCTTACACACACACTCACTCATCTGTTTATAAAAACTCCATTCCATCTTAGGAAGATAAATTGTCCATAAACAACACCCCCAAAACGACAAAAAGCTCTAAGAGGTTGCTTAAGTACATATAGTACACCTTCACTTCATCAGCTTACGAGCCCCGGGTTGACAATTAATGACATCAATTTAGGAACACTAAATTGACTAAACATTTTGGCGCCGTTGCCGGGGAAGTGAAATTAAGTAGCCATATTCTTAGAAAAAAAAAACATAAAAATTTCAAGGAAAGAAGTTGATAACCTATCAAAGTATGCTCTCCTCTTGCACTTCAAGGTGATCTGGAGGATCAGAAAAGAGAAAGTTATTGATTTAATAGTTTCTTGAGTATGCTCTCTTCTTGCACCTAGAGTGAACTGGAAGATCAGAAAAAGAACTATTGACTTGACTTGAAGAAAAATAATAAAAAAATGACATGCATAGAGCTAGAGATTCTAGAGGAAGGTTTTTAGCTAGAGCTCGAAGTTCAATTTTTACAAGTCCATCTGCTTCAAGGGATAGACAAGAGACACCCCCCTTATCTCCAACCGACACTCCTAGTCCTAGAATTCCTGGAATTCAAGAGCCAAGAGTTGACTCTCCTACACCTTCTATTGAGTTTGAACCAGGAAGAGACTCTTCTCTCTCTCCTACAGAAAGACCAATTGTAATTGAGGAACTGGAATCATTTGAAGAAGAAGGAGAAATCTCTTCTCATTCACCTTTTGTAGAGGAACCAGAAGATTTTGAAATCCCTAGGAGAATCATCATGGCAGAGGAAGAAGGAGGTGGTAGGGGTAGAGGAGGAGGAGGAAACAACAATAACAATAATGGAGGTAGAGGTCCCCTTGGAGGAGGAAATAGAGATGGGGATAATTCATTTGGGTTTCCCATTGTTAATGAGGATTCCTGAGCCACTATGAAAAACATATCACCATCTGTCCTCCCTAACTTCCATGGGTTAAGGACTGAGGACCCTGAAACATTCTTATTTGAGTTTGAAGTGGTGTGTCGAACTTATAACTACCTGGATGACTCCCAGAAACTCAAATTGTTCCCTTCAACATTGAAGGATCAAGCCTTGAAATGGTTCATGGGGTTACTCACTCAATCCATTAGGACTTGGGATGAAATGAAACAGACATTTTTGGATAGGTATTTGGACTATTGTATGCCTACTAATCACAAGGACGAGGTTTTTAAAATGATACAAAGAGAAGATGAGAGCTTAGAAGATTTACTTGAAAGATTTCAATATAACTTGAAAAGAGCAAAAATGAGTACCTTGGATGAAGAGACCTTAAAAGCCCTCTTATTAAAAGCCATTAGGGATGAATGGATAGATATCTTAAACATGATGGGGAAAGGGGATATTTCTCAACTTTCACTCAATGATATAGCAGAACTCTGTATCCATCTCTCAAGGGGCAAATCAAAAACTCAAAAAGGGCCTAGAGATCCTTCTCTCCTTAGGGCAAATAAATCTGCAACAGGATCAGTAAGTAGGGCTGAAATCGGCAATATGCTTGATGAATTTAAAACTGACATCTTAGGGAGTCTTAGTGAACAACTTGATACCCTTAAGATTCACAATAAACAAAAAGCAGAAGCTGAGGCTTTGGCTATCTTTTGCCCGAAATGTAGAAAGAAACATGCTTTAAGGGAATGTCCCTTAGATGCACACGTTGTAGAAACATGTGTAATTTGCTCAGAAACTCATGAGACCAAGGATTGTCCTTCAATTCCTGGCCTCAAAGCAGTCTTTCAAGAGGATCCAGATACACTTGAATCTCTCTGTTTTATTGCAAGGAGACCTTGGCAAGGACAACATAATCAAGGGTTTAACAACTCTATGAATTCTCAATCCCAACCAAATTGGAATCCTTGGCAACAACCTTGGCCTCAACCTCAAAATGCTTTTCAAGCATGGATGCAAAGCATGCAAAATCCTTATGGGAGATTTGCTCAATTCTATCAATATCCTCCATCATTTCAGAATCAGCAAGCTCCACAACTTCCAAATCAAGGTCAACAACTATCATTGCCATACCCTCAACAACAACAACCTCCTCCACAAAATCAAAATTCTCAACTATCACTTCAATCCCAGCAGAAATAAAATCAACTTCCCTCTCAGCCATTACCAAATCCAAATAATAGGAACCCTCAAAATGCTTACATGATGGAAGGTCAACCATTCCCTACCTATATGGTTGTTCCTCTCAATGAAGTACAACTCAGGTCAGGTAGAATCTTAGATCAACCTTCTACAAGTGTTCAACAACCAAGCATTTCTGAGGAAGAATCTCTCAAAGTCAATAAAGGTTCTGAAGTATCACTTCAAAACCAAAATATCCAAAAAGAAAAAGAAAAAGAATCAACCTCTACAACTCCCATAGTTGAGCAACCTACACCTTTAGCTACACCTCCTTTTCTTGAAAGATTGCAAATTGACAAAGGGGTGGAAAAGCAGATATGGGTGCCTGACTATAGTTTTCTAGATGAATTGAAGAATGTCTGTATCAAGATCCCCTTGTTACAAGCCATTAAAGAAATTCCCATTCTAGCGAAGACAATAAAGGAGTTGAGTTTGAAGAAAATAGGAAAAAGAACCAGAGATACTAAAAAGATGCATCTAGTTGGAAAAATTGCAGACATAATGATGGGTAAGATTACCATGCAAAAATATGTGGACCCCGGTAGCCCTATTGTCAAGACTCATATTAATGGGGTTGAAATCCCAAATACTTTGATTGACTTAGGAGCCGCGATCAACATCATGAGTAGACAGACCATGGATCAGTTAAAGCTTCCTAACCTTCTCTTTACACCTACTTTGCTGCAGCTTGCAGATAGATCAATCATTAAACCTGATGGTGTATTGGAAGATATTCCAGTCTCTCTAGATTCTTGGGAATATCCAGTTGATTTTATGATTTTAACTCCCAAGAACAATCTAGGAGGACATCCTCTTATTTTAGGAAGACCTTGGCTGGCCACAGCTGATGCTTTCATCAGTTGTAGGTCTGGGGACATGTATATATCAGATGGTAATTCCACCAAGAAATTCAACTTGTATCCTCCAGCAAAGGCAATAACAAAAATAGGAGAAGATGAGTGGGTTGATGATGAGGATACTATTCAACCTGTTCTAACCATCTCTGAAATCAGTGAGGATAGTCAAATTCTAAATACATTAGAAAATTTTGAAATACCTTTAGAATATGACTCTACACAGTTTCAGTTAGATGCAGACATTGAATATCTCTCCTCTAGACAGATGTCTCTCTTATCAATGTAAGAGTTTGGTAGTTCTACAGTTGAAATCCTTCCAGGAAAAACATTGAACATTAACAAAAACTTGGAAAGACCACAACAAGAAGAATTAACTAAACTGTTGCAAAAACATTCCACTGCCTTTGCATGGGAATACACTGACATGAAAGGAATCGATCCTAAGACTTGTATTCATCACATCTATATTGAAGAAAATAACAGACCTATTAGGCAACCGCAAAGAAGGATGAATCCAAACCTTAGGGAAATCGTGAAAGAAGAACTCCAGAAATTGCTCAAGGTAAACTTCATTTACCCCATTTCAGATAGCCAATGGGTTTCTCCCTTGGTTATAGTGCCCAAAAAGAATGGTAAGTGGAGAGTTTGCATTGATTATCGAGAATTGAACAAGGCAACCTTAAAGGATCATTTCCCTTTACCTTTTATTGATCAGGTACTAGACACTTTAGCAGGTAAAAAGTATTTCTCATTCTTGGACGGTTTTAGTGGGTATAATCAAATTCAGGTAGCACCTGAAGATCAAGACAAAACCACATTTACTTGTCCTTGGGGAAATTTTGCCTACCGAGTACTCCCTTTTGGATTGTGCAATGCACCCGCTACATTTCAAAGGGCTGTACTAGGAATCTTTTCAGATCTGATTCATGATTGTGTAGAGGTATACATGGACGATTTCACAGTTTATGGTAATACATTTGAAGAAGCTTTGGAAAATTTGGAAAAAGTACTGGTAAGATGTAAGGAAACAAATCTTTCTTTAAGTCATGAAAAGTGTTTTATGATGTTTACTGAAGGGATTGCTTTAGGACATCATATTTCAGGAGATGGGATTAAGGTTGATAGATCCAAAGTTGAAGTCATCTCTAAGTTACCTGTTCCAAATTGCCAGAAGGATGTTAGAAGTTTTCTTGGGTTTACTGGGTATTATAGAAGATTTATTGAAAACTTCACTAAGATAGCATCCCCTCTTTTCAAATTGCTTACCAAGGACTGTGAGTTCAAATGGGATCCTGAGTGTCAATCTGCCTTTGAAGCTTTAAAGACTAGAATATCTGAAGCACCCATCTTAAGGGGGCCAAATTGGAAACTCCCTTTCCACATTTCTACTGATGCTTCAGATACAGCTCTAGGAGCTGTTTTGGGACAAAAGGATTTGATCCCTTATGCCATTTATTACACAAGTAAGAATTTGACTCCCACTGAGTTAAATTATACTGTTACAGAAAAAGAGTTCTTAGCTGTGGTACATGCAATCAACAAGTTTAGACACTACATAACCGGCTATGAAACCTTTGTCCATACTGATCACTCTGCCATAAGATATTTAATGAACAAACCTGTCACTAATGGTAGAGTTACAAGATGGCTTTTACTTTTACAAGAATTCAACATTACTGTGTTAGATAGACCTGGAAAACAAAACACAGTAGCTGATTTCTTGTCTAGAATCCAAAACACTAATGAAGATTCTCCAGTAGAAGATAAGTTTCCAGATGAATACTTGTTTGCAGTGACTACCAAGACTCCTTGGTATGCAGATATGGCTAATTATCTTGTTACAGGGAAGCTTCCTCTACACTTATTTCCTAATGAGAAAAGGAAAATCATTCAGGAGAGTGCACATTATTCTTGGATTTCTAATGAATTGTTCAAAACAGGGCCAGATTGTATAATCAGAAGGTGTGTTCGGGAAGATGAAATGCCTGACATCCTTAAGGCATGTCATGATGAACCATGTGGCGGGCACTTTGCTAACAAGAGGACAGCCTATAAAATCCTTTCTCTAGGATATTATTGGCCTTCTCTCTTTAAAGATGCAAAGCAGTATGTTAGAAGGTGTGACAGCTGCCAAAGAGTTCGGAAACCAACTCCTTCAAATGAAATGCCTCTACAGCCTCAGGTATGCATCGAACCCTTTGAGAAATGGGCTCTAGATTTCGTTGGACCAATTAATCCACCATCAAAGCAAAAGAAGTATATATTGGTTTGTACTAATTATGTTACTAAGTGGGTAGAAGCCAAGGCATTGCCTTCTGCCACTGAAAATTCAGTTGTTCAATTTCTTTTTGAGGATATTTTCACTCGTTTTGGTGTCCCAAGGGAAATTGTAATAGATCAGGGCAGCCAGTTTACATATAAATTGATGGAGAAGCTGATGGAGGAATATAAGATCAAGCACAGAACATCTACTCCCTACCATTCGCAATCCAATGGCCAAGTGGAATCTACCAATAAAGTTCTTGAAGGCATTATCACCAAGACTGTTCATCTTCATAGAAGAGATTGGGCGGAAAGGCTCCCTAAAGCCTTATGGGCCTATAGAACTACATGGAAGAACACAACAGGACATTCTCCCTATGAACTTGTTTATGGGAAGGAAGTCCTGCTCCCCATTGAGTTCCAAATCAAGACCTTCAAGATGGCAGTCCAATTGGGAATGAGCCTCTCAGAAGCCCAAAGACACAGAATGGACCAGCTAAATGAGCTAGATGAAATAAGACAAGATGCAATTCTAAGGACCGATCTAGTTCAGCACCAAAGGTCTAAATGGCATGATCGTTATATCAAAGAAAGAAAGTTTCAGAAAGGAGATTGGGCTCTATTGTTTGATTCAAAGTTCAAAGACTTCAAAGGAAAGTTTCAAACTCATTGGCTTGGGCCATATGAGATTGATGAAGTCTTTAGCAATGGAGCAGTTCGAGTGAAAACTATTGATGAATTTCATACTCCTCTTATTGTGAATGGCCATCGCTTGAAAATCTACCAAAAGCCATTCTCAAAAGAAGAGTTTGTCAAGTTGTTTAAAGAAGATTCTGCAATCAGGTTGGTGGAGAAGGATTCTTCTCCTCCATCAGCCTAATCTTTGGTTTTTGAAAAAAAAAAAAAAAAAAAAAAAGAGAAAGAAAAAAAAAAAAAAAAAATAAATGTATGAGCCTGAAAACCAATCTCTGATTGGCAGTCTCATGCAGAAAACCTAAGGTGAAAATCAGGGTCACCTGACACCTCATGTTTTCCAAAAAAAAAAAATCTCTCTCTCTTCCATCTCATTTCGCCATTTCATCCATTTCATTCACCATCTCATTCATTTAATCATTCTCACTTCACCTCATTTCTTTCCATCCATCCATCCATTCATTACATTTCATTCCATCAATAAAGTCATTTTTTTAGATAACTGAAGTTGTTTTGTGCAGCCGGAGGGTACCACTGCAGTTTCCGCAGCTGTCTGGCAATTCTGCAGCCATTCCGCAGCTCTCTGCACCTGCATAAAAAAAAAACACAGTCTGTTTGAAAAGAAATTTACAGTTCAGAAGTCATCAACAATAAGTGGAAAAGAGTCATGCAACAGCAATAAAACAATGAAGGGTTAGTGGAAAATGATCAAAGGCAATCTAAGCGCGGATACGAGGTATGATCTAAATCCTAAACTTACGGTTATCTCATTTTGCAAAGTTTCTGGGGTTATGTTTCTTGCCATTTAATGTAATGATTACCAGTCTTTCCCATCATGCGACCAAAAATCCACGTATCCCCCACATTTATCGGTCATGTTCATCACGATTTTGAAACTCAATTGCGGCTGCTCCTCCATTAAGGTTTTTGTACCTAAGTGACGTAGACTACTTTACTACGTCTCTCTAAGTCATAATCCCGCAGCCAAGTATAAACCTATGACCGAAACCTAAGGACCTAACCGTTTCTACCCATCATTTCATAACCCTCCTACGCTCGTATCATTCTATTCACGCTGTTTCATTTCCACAGTTCCCTTATTCCGCTGTGCTCACTACACTGCTACCTTAGCCATACTCTGTTTTACTTCTTCCTCTCTGCTAATTCTGATTATCAGTGAACGTATGTTACGGCTGTTCTATTAGAGCCGTAAATTTACTGTGTTAAGGCCACTGTTGAAGCCGTGTAACCTTTTTTTTTTCCAAAAGTCTTAGAACAGAGCCGTAGAGCCAATGGGTAAACTCTTAAGAGTAGAACCAGAGGGTTCAAAATTTCTGGAGGGATATCCTCAAGTTAAGGAGGCTTTGCATAAAGCAAACTGGCTCCAATGCATCCAGAAATTCAGAGGTTACCACAAAGAGGTTACGAAGGCCTTTGCACGTTCCTTCAGAGACAAAGACAATCAAGTGGAGATAGGGGACCTAAAGTTTACAGTCACTGAGAGCAGTATAGCACAGGCCACTTCACTTCCGCAAACTGGAGAAAGATGGTTTAAAAACAGATTAGTACAAGACCAACAGTGGAAACAAATCTTAAAGAATCCAGGTATGGATACCAGCATTTTTACAAAAGGGATTCCTATTACTTATGTCAAGGAAGAATGGACAACTTTACTATTATTAGTGCAAAAATTCTTTACTTGTGAGGGAAGGTTTGGAGTTTTATATGTTTACCATGCCAAAGTCATGATGCATTTCTTAGGAGATGATATTAACCTTCCATATTTTCTACTCTCAAGTCTTAGAAAAATGTGTTCAATTGTCCAAAGGAACCCAAGAAACATTGAATCACATCTGTATCATCATGGTCTTGTTAAGATGCTAGTTGAGGAACAGTTGAAAGCAAAAAGAGATACCTGGGAGAGATTTCTTGTGAGAAACCATTTTGAAAAAGCAGGAGAAACCTCTGTGCCTAGAAAGAGTAGAAGAAAAAGAAAAGAGGCTACCCCTGAAACTGTTGTCCAAGAGGAAACTGTCCAAGAACAGATTGAAGAAGAAACTGATGTACATCATTCTGAACATGAAATTGATCTTGAACCTGCTGTGGACATTGATCAAACAGCCCAAAGAGTCATCACAGAAACCCTTTCAGAACTTGCCCAAGAAGTTGCTCAAAAGAGAAAAGAGGGTAGGAAGAAACAAAAGAAAGATAAAGGAAAATCCATAGCTCAAGAAACCTACCTCACTCCTGAGAATTCTAGTGAAGAAGACACTCAACCCTTAGCACAAAGGTTGGCCCAACTCCATGAAACTGCCCTTTCAAAGAAGGTGGAAAAACAAAAGCAAAAAGCACAAAAAGAAAAACAGAGCACCACCACCGTGAGAAGGAGCAGCAGGTTACAAAGAAAAGTGGGGGCCACAAAGGGTAAAAAGTCACTCATCATTGACTTGAGCACACCTGAAAAGGTTGCTACAAGTCCTGACTTTGAGAAAAGCCCTCCACACGCTGAGTATGTTGAGACCAGTCCTCCACGTGAGGAAAGTCCTTTTGAGCATGAACCTGAATATGAACATGGATCCGAATTTCAGTATGAGCCTAGTCCAAAGAAGTCACCTGAGGTTGATCCAGATCAGTAGAAAGTTTATAATTACCTGGAGACGTTAGAACAAGCAGCTGTTGGTCCAAGCACTGTTCAACCCTTGGAGCAGCAAGTTCAATCACTGAAGCAAGAAGTATTTGAGCTGGAGGTACTAAATCGCCACATCAAACAAGAAAATGAAAGACTGAAGGAACAGAGCAATGTGGACAAGATGGTCCAAGATAACACCATGCTTCATATGGGCCTTTGGCAAAAGGAAAACAAAAAGCTCAAGAAGAGATGCAGGAAGTTAAATAGAGCTTTGATCAATCTAAAATTCAGATGTTTGATGAAAAGACCAAGAGTCAATATAGCCACACAGAGAAAGAAGAGGAGATTAGATGTCTTAGCAGAGGCATCTCAGTGGGTGGACTGAACAATGTTTTCGATTGCATGAGGACATGCAATGCCCTCGTAGTGGGGGTATGTAGAGCCTCTACTTTGCACTTGATTATCCATCATTACCTACAGTTTTCCCTCACTCATCTCTCTCTTTTGCCTCATTTTCCTTGCAAACCAACCCAGATCATTACATTTAATGTCTTTAAGCATGATTAAGTGAACTTTGCTAATGTGTGACTGTTTTGTTTAGATTTTGACATATCTATAGAGATTCCGCAGCTGTCTGGCAATTCCGTAGCCATTCAGCGATTTCGCAGCCATCTGATGATTCCGCAGCCTTTTTGTTAATCTCAAGGTTCCACGTGTCATTTTGCAAAACGAGCCACATGGGCATGTAGGGATAAAGGTGCTCGAGGTTCCTGTGCTGTTAGTTCGGTCAGCCACATCATCTACACCTCCGGTCAACGAGGGTCAAGCCACGGTCAACAAAGGCAGCTTAACGGTGTTGCGTAAGCTGTTGGGTCACGTCAATGCAACTGGTGACTTGTCCGTGTTACGCAGGTTGTGGAAGACATAATCCAACTCTGGATTCAATTCCCACAACGACCAGAACCTCCAGCTCATCCACGAAACTCATGACGTGTTGCTGCACCTTTATTACGCATGACAGATTAGTTAATTTTCAGTTTCTAGCTTTACGCATTAGGCAATCGTTTAGATGCCTATAAAAACTAGCGTTTGCATACGCTTAATGTTACTTTTTAGTTGCTGTGTTTTATGAACCTGTTATAATTTTAGTGCATTTCCAAACTCTGTTTTGATAGTGCTGTTCTAGCACTCTTGACTGTAATTTTCTGCACATGGAGTAATAGAAGCAGTGCTGTTCTGACGTTTTCAATTCCTTGAGTCTTCTTTGGGTTATATGAATGGAGGGCCCCTGTTCATGTTAGCCCTTATATAGTATTTTATGTTTAGCATTTCCTTATTTTCCATTCAGCATTTCTTTTCTTTGAAACATGTACAGCTTGATTCACTTTCATGTTATTTTATTTCCAGCCTTTATTTTAAGCTGATCAGTATTGTTCTTTTGCAGGTTTTTAACCCGGGATTGTTTTTGTGTTTATGTATTTGCTTTATAACTGATGGTATTTTCAGTTGACAGATTCAAAGTTGCTGCCTTTACTTTCATAGCTGATTTTTAGTTTAATTTCTCAAAGTTGTCTGCTAACATATGAATGGTCTCTTTATCACAAATTGTTTATCTTTTAGAGATCAGAATACTAATAACTTACAGCTGGCTTTGAGTACTTTTTAGACTAATCTTTAACTACTTTCTAATCGTGCTTTACATAGTACCATATGATAGAAGCAGAGAGTTAGAAAGAGCAAAACATTATAACTAGTCTTTAAAGTAGATTTTTCTCATTTTTGATCACTTTTCTAACTCATCTTTAGCTACTTCCTAATCGTGTTTTACACAGTACTATGTGTTAGAAGCAGGGAGTTAGGAAGAGATAAACATTATCATTGGTTTTTAAAGTGATTTTCTTACCTTTTATTTGCAGCAGCATGAATGGTGTCTAGTGCCATTAGAAAGTGGTTCTTTGCTTTCAGTTTATTTCAAGTTATTTATTTCTTTCAAGCTTTTCCTTTTCAGCAAGTAGTTAGAAATCACCTTACACACACACACTCACTCATCTGTTTATAAAAACTCCATTCCATCTTAGGAATATAAACTGTCCATAAAACAACACCCCCAAAACGACAAAAAGCTCTAAGAGGTTGCTTAAGTACATATAGTACACCTTCACTTCATCAGCTTACGAGCCCCGGGTTGACAATTAATGACATCAATTTAGGAACACTAAATTGACTAAACACATAGCAAACAGTATTTTCATGATTCACATTCAAGAGCACATACAAAAATTGAACTCATTCATTCAAATTTATGTGGTCCAATGCTTGTTCCTTCTGCAAATGGAAATAAATATATGATGACATTTATTGATGACTACAGCAGAATGTGTTGGGTTTATTTATTGAAGAACAAATCTAATGCTTTTCAAACATTCAAGAACTTTCATAAATGGATTGAAAATGATGCACAATCGCATATTGGGTCTATTCGCACTGATAATGGAAAAGAATACACATCAAATGAATTTGAAAACTATCTTCACCAACATCGGATCAAACATCAAACAATTGTGCCTTATAATCTCCAACAGAATGGTGTAGCTGAAAGAATGAATAGGATAATCTTAAATATGGTACGCTCCATGCTCTTCTTCAAAAATGTAAAAATAATGTTTTGGGCTGATGCTGTTCTATGTGCTGCATATATAAAGAATAGATATCCATCTAATTTTATTAGAAACAAGACTCCATATGAAATGTGGTATTGGCACATTCCTTCGGTAAAGCATCTCAGGGTCTTTGGTTCCACTTGTTATGCCTTGATACCAAAGGTACATAGAAATAAACTTGGTGCAAGAAGTCGTAAGTGTATCTTCCTGGGGTATTCAAACACCTCAAAAGCACACAGTCTCTATGATGAAGTCAATAAAAAGTTTGTTGTATCTAGAGATGTAATTTTTCTTGAATCATCCAAAACTAGCAATGTTGTTGAGCGACAACTTGATCGCTTGGATAGGTTCACAAATTCAATCAAGAATTTAATAATCAGATTCCACATCTTGAAGGGGGATTCCTATACTAGATCAACATGTGGAATATTCTTCTGAAGAACCGTCTCCCCCGCATGAAACTCCAACAATGGATGATGCTTTAAGTGATGTGATTGATAGAATTGAGAGACTCAATCTTGATTCAGTCCCAACTCAATCAACAGAGCAGCCTGGACCATCTAAGAAAGGTCCCCCAAAGTGGCTGACAAAGACACTTTAAAGTGTTCATCCTGATGAGGTTGGAAAGACAGAAACTAGAAATTTAAACCGGCAAAATGGAGGTGATGTAGATGACTCTAATTCACCTGTTGATATGGATGTTTCTTATGATTGTGAATTGAATTTGTCTACAGATTTTGAACAAACTTCCTTCAAAGATGCTGCTTCTCATGATGAATGGAAAGAAGCAATGAAAAAGGAGTATTATGCCCTCATAAAGAATGGCACTTGGAAGCTGGTTGATCCTCCATTAGGAACCAAACCAATTGGCTGCAAGTGGGTCTACAAGAACAAGTATAAAGCTGATGGCTCACTTGACAAGCACAAAGTCAAACTTGTGGCAAAAGGTTTTGCACAGAAGGAAGGGGTTGATTATGAGGATACTTTCCCCCACAACAAAATGGGCTACCATCCGGACACTCTTTGCCCTAGCAGCTCAGAACGGTTGGAAAGTCCATCAAATGGATGTAAAAACCACTTTCTTGAATGGAGATCTAAAAGAGAATGTTTTTATGTCCCAGCTTGAATGATTTGTTGTGAAAGGACATGAACATAAAGTATGCAAACTTGTGAAGTCCTTGTATGGCCTCAAACAAGCACCGCGAGCCTGGTATGAAAAACTAACTGAGCATCTTCTGAAACTCAATTTCAAACATTATGATCTTGATGATGCAACTTTATTTGTCAAGAAAGTTGGCAAAACAATTGTATATCTTGTGGTATATGTAAATGATCTTTTGATGATAGGGAACGATGAAAGCTACATTGCATCCATAAAGAAGGAATTGGGGAAAAGTTTTGAAATGACTGATTTGGGCTATGTTCATTACTATCTTGGTATTGAAGTAATCCAACATCCAAAGTCCATATTTCTTTCTCAAAAGAAATACATTGGAGATCTGTTGAACGGGTTTGGCATGAAAGAATGCAATCCTCTTACTACTCCAATGGAACAAAACTTAACGCTCACATCTATTAAAGGAAAAGAATTTGAGGATGCAACAAAGTATAGACAGCTTGTAGGAAGTCTCAACTACCTAACTACTACCAAACTAGACATTTTGTTTGATGTTTGAATGCTCTCCAGGTTTATGCAAAAGCCTTGTGAAGGACATTGGTCTGCTACAAAAGGAGTTCTAAGGTACTTGAAGGGAACTCAAGACTTTGGAATCAAGTATACACAGGTGGACAACTTCAATTTGATTGGATACTCTGATTCAGACTTCGATGGAGACAAGGAAACTAGGGTATCTACTTCAAGATATTCTATGAGTCTTGGATCAAGAGCTGTCCCATGGAGATCATGCAAACAATCAGTTCCAGCAGATTCCACAACAGAAGCAGAATGCGTGGTAGTAGCTTAGGCAACAAAAGAAATCGTGTGGCTTAGGAAAATTCTTGAAGATTTGCAATTAAAACAAGTACAATCAACTCCACTCATGATTTAAAATACCTCTGCAATAAAGTTGGCCAAGAACCCAAAGTTCCATGATCGAACGAAGCACATCAATACTAAATATCATATGATTCAACATCATGTTGAGTCCAAGACAATCCATCTTTGTCCTTGTTCCACTAATGAGAAAATTGTAGACATCTTCACCAAAGCACTGGAAGAGAAAAGCTTGAATGATTCAGAATGATGCTTGGACTCACCAACATCCCTTTAGATTAAGGGGGGGAATGTTGACACCTAATCATCAAGATTGGGTGAATAAATACAATTGATGTAAATAAATAATAAGAAATATGAATAGTCATTGGGAGATGAAGTGAACAATCTCCCTCATGTATATAATAAATACCTACCTGAAGGAATAATATGAATTAAATTTGCGGAGTTACTACCTGGTCTGACACTTTCAATTACCATGTTTAATGAATTTCTAGATCTATAACTAGATTGCATTTCTAAATCTGCAAATTGGAAAAATTCTTGTAACTTTTTATTGTTAAAAAATGGGGACTCCACTATATGAACTTGCTCATTAAATCAACCTTAGTTATCATTGTACTTTTTGTGATGTGTATACAAAGTGTGTATCAATGGAATATTTTCAACACTTTCTGTGAATTCAGTGGATCTCTTCTTCATTATCAAGATCAATTATGAACACATTATTGCAACTGGAATAATTTGATACACTATTATATCTCCAAATTTATGTATCAAAGCACACATGGCGGAGTAACATCTCTTAGACGCAAAGAAACCCTTCATTAATATGATTTGTTACACAATTATAACTCCAAATTTATGTATCAAACCACACATGGCATAGTAACATCTCTTGGACAATAAGCATCCCTTCATTAATATGATAATTTCCTAGCTTGCAAGAAAAGATTTATTTTTTCGAAATTGAGAAAAACACATGGTAACCTTAACCATAATAGTCTTCTCCCCAATTTCTCATGATTTCATCCATTATTCGCTTGAAAGTTTGCTCATTTGCTAATAAGTCAAAGGATTTATGCATTGTAGATTTCGTTGTTTTCAAGTTTGAACGATTGTTTGTCGGAGGTAGTTGATGAGAGGAAAATTTTCTTGATTTATAGCAATACATTCCCCATTTAGTAAATCGTTCACAATGTCAAAACTTGTTAATTTATTTTCTGAGATTGAGAAGCTTGAAGGTTCGAAGAACTACAAAACATGGAAATGTCATATAGTAAGCACTCTCATTTACAATGACTTATAGAAAGACATATACAGTGGTGATGTAAAACTAGTAAACCCACTGATGTTGTTTCTCTATGTAAGGGGGAACTCAAAGAATAAAATTTATGGAATTAATAAAGTTATCTGTAAATGAAGAAATGTATGTTCAAAAGAAAAATGCATTAGAGTCTTGGACTGCTTGGAATACTCTTATAGATAAATTTAATACACAACCTGAAACAAAATGGATGGATCTTTAATTAAATTTTATTTAAAAACAAATTCCCATAAGAGGAGATTTCCTTGAATATATTTTATGGATTAAAAATATAAGACAAGAAAGCAGTGATTCAAGATTTACTTTTATCGAAGACAAGTTGATGGCAACAATCTTAACTATAGGATTTCCATCCTCTTATAAACATTTCTTGGATTCTTTACAGTTAATAGGAAAGTTGGAAAAACATCATTTGATCAATTATGTGACATGTTAGCTCAACATGATAAAACATTTGGAAAGAAAAAACAAGTAGGTGAAGATGTCTTCCTTACAAGTACAAGCTCAAGTAAGTCATCAACTAAAAGTTCAAGAGGAAGAGGAACTCAGGTGAATAACAGAGGATGAGGAAATCAAAACCAATGGTCTTATAGAGGACGAGGGTGAGGCCGAAGTCAAGGAAGAGTAAGTAATCATCAAAGAGAAAGAAATCGCAGAAGAGAAAATAATAAAGGAATAGGACATAACCAACAAAGAGAAAGAGGAAAAAGTAACTATCCATAGGGATCAAACAATTCCAAAAGAAGTCAATCAGAAAGGCCTCCTAATCATAATAAAAAATATGGAAAAGGTCAAGACTCAAGTCAAGTTGTATGCAGACGATGCAATAGAGTTGGTCATTATGCAGAAAAATGTCTAACTCCAACGGATAAGATATCAAACTTCAAGTGGCGTTCAACTTCGACACAATATGAAAATGATCAAGAGCATGATAATTCTGAATATGTGTTCACTTCTCTTCAAAAAATGAAATTAAGTTCCACGTTGGTATCCATTTTTTATTTTAGGAGTGATTATGAATATGTATGGATACTAGATACATGGGCCACTCAACACATGACATTTACAAAAGACTTATTTTGGACATTTCATGCATGTAAACTCAACTCAATATTCTTGGCTGATGATACAACACATACACCTTATGGAAAATGTACTAGGAAAATATTTCTTCCTAACGTCATAGAGAGGATGATTTCAATGTTTAGTATGTACCAACATTCGAAAATAATTTGTTGTATTTAGTGTTCATTTGCCAAGCAAGACATCAAATTATCATGGAAGAAGGACTCGTGAAAATCAACTCCATCAAACAAAATTTTGAAACAATCATGACATGTTATGAAGATGGAAAGATTTTAAGATTAAAGGAAAAGTCATTCCTAGGAAGAAAGAAATACTTTGCAGGAGAACTGAGTTCATATATTTCACCCATCAAATTATGGCATGTACATTATGGAAACTTGAACATTGGCATTTCTCTCAACTACAAAAACATGATATGGTTAAAGGATTATATACTTTTAAATTGGGTAATTCAAAGTGTGAAGCTTTCATTTATGGGAAACATAATAGAGATATGTCACCTATAGGATCATTGCAAGAAAATAGGCATTTGCAACTTGTTCGCGGTGATATTTATGCACCTCTATAAAATTCTCTTGGAGGATGTAATTTTTCTTTTACTTTTCGTTGATGATTTTGTTGGAAATATTGAGGGGGGGGGGGGGGGTGAATCAATATTTCTTTTCAATTATCATTTTTATTAGTTAAAAACATTTATATTTGGAACACATAAATAAATAACAGGAATAGATGCTTTTATTAATATGATCTCTACAATAAATCAAGTACAATATATATATATATATATATATATATATATATATATATATATATATATATATATATATATATATATATATATATATATATATATATATAGCTTCAATCAGTTGCCAAGCACCAACTTGGACTCTTTGTGAGGCTCCAACCTCCAGAGCACCAACTCTGTCTTTTCAAGGCACCAACCTTGAATTTAGGAGCACCAACTCCCAAGACACCAATCCTTTCAGTTCTGAGGCACCAACCTCAAGGGCTCCAACCCTCTGCTGTAAACTGTCTGGATCTGTTTGGTTGTAATTCTCTGCTCCCAACCCTGCTAGACCTATGACTTACTTCTGTCCTCTTGTTCCTTCCACTTCTACCAGAACTTTAGCTTCCTTTTTTTCTTATAGTTCACTAGCCACACTAAAATTTCCTTGTTCTTTGTTTTATATGCCTGATACGCTTGACCTTTGGCTTTCTCCTTGCTCGCTTGATCTTCGGCTTCCTCAACACTCACTCTTCGGCTTCCTTTGTCTCTTAAAATCCATCAATACTCACATGACACATTAATGTGGAAGAGAGGCCGAATTAAAATAATGTTGCATATTAAAGAAAATATCAGAGAGGCCCCCTTTTTTTTTAATATTCACACAATATACATTAATAATCCCTCAATCGCAATCGCAACCTAGCCAATGCCCCATTAACATAGTTATAAATATATAATGGGTCATCCCACCAGCCACGTCACTATCTTAATCGCAATCATAAGTTTCTGGAGGTCTTTTATACGTCGTGCCTATATGATCGTCGATGGCCGATTGCCGATTGCCCCTACTGGATGCAATAAGATTATAAACAGTTTTTAATAATTCCATCGGGTTCGTATATATATATATCACAATCATAGTATATAGTGTGCCATTCCTTTATAACTTGCGATGCATAACCTCTGATATGGCAGAGGCGATATAGCATTAGGTCGTATTACAATGGTGATGACGTAACCCACTCAGACATAGTTCCTTAGGTTTCACTTTATCGGGTTCATTATCCATTGTAGATTTCAACCCCCAAAATCTGATGGTCTACAACGATTTCGGGTGGACTACTTGCACGAGAGTTACCCGCCCGAAATGAGCGATTTTTCTCTCTCCTCTAGTTGCTACGTGTCAACCATTGAATGGAATCGGGCACTCTCCTCTAAATACCACTTACCATTTTGCTTCCGCCCGAAATCCAACTTATAGCTTTAAATCCATCCTTCGTCTTGGTTAATGCCCCGAATTGATTCGCTTCCGATGACAGTAGATATTCTACCATAGACGGCTCCACGACTCTCCTCCGGATTCCTTTTCCGCTAGAATGAAAAAACTCTCCTCCGGATTCCTTTTCCACTAGAACAAAAAACTCATCTCTGCCATTCATCTCTTAATGCCATCCAATACGACTCCATGACTGACAACTTCCAATATTCTATGCTTCGATATGTTCCTCTTTGCTTCTAATGACCTCTTCCTCTTACGCTTTGGCTTCATGATGGCTTCCGATAACCTGTTTCTAATGAACTCTTTCGATATGCTTCTCTTGATAGCTCTTGTTACTTTCGATATTCTCTACTCTAATATTCTGCAATACTCCTCTGATGTGTTCCTCTTCTTATGGCTTTGCTCCTTGGCTTCTTGCTCCTATTTCTTCATATATCCACTCTTCTTGGCTTCACATCAGTGTTTACTCATCCAGAATATTGCCATATTGACATCAATGAAAATCTAGGTCAACAATCTCCCCCTTTGTCATTCATGGCAATATTCTTCTTCTCTCCACCTTTGACATCAGTGGCAAAGGAGTACATAAGGACTCCCCTTTTCGAGCTGCTCCCCCTGTCCTACAACATCTTTATGAAACAACTTAGTGATGCTCAAGAGATAACTCCCATTTTTTGACGAAGATGTTCAAATGCTTCTCGAGGAAGAGGTTTTGTAAAAATATCAGCTATCTGTTCCTTAGTATTGATATATTCCAAGATGATGTTTTGTTCAGCTACTTGTTCATGAAGGAAATGATACTTGATTGGTATATGTTTGGTCTTTGAGTGCATCAATGGATTTTTAATGAGGCTGATTGCACTTGTGTTATCACAATAGATGGTAATTGGTTGATTTGTACCTATGTTGACATCTTTTAGAGCTTCCTTCATCCATAGTATTTGAGTACAACAATTTGCGGCAGCTATATACTCCACTTCAGCTGTAGATAGTGATATGGATGTCTATTTTTTTGCTGAGCCAAGATACTAAACAGTCTCCCAGGAAGAATGCATTTCCACTAGTACTTTTCTGATCATCGACACTTCCGGCCCAATCAACATTGATGTATGTAGTCAAAGTAAGAGTTGAGCTCTTAGGGTACCAGAGACCGAAATCAGGAGTTCCTTTCAGGTATCTGAGAATTATTTTTATAGCCAACAAATGGGATTGTTTAGGAGCTAATTTAAATCTTCTGTTAGGGTCCCACCCTAACCCCCTTATTTATGTCATGGGATCACGTCATAGTCAAGAGTCAATAAAGCCCATATTAATATTTGTAAGTGGTTAACCCGCAATTAATGACGGGACCACAATTAGTTGCAAATGGGTTGTAGTATTAGATAGATGGTATTAATAAAACCCACGGTATTGGCCCGTGGTATTGCATGTATGAGTCATATATAAAGGATAGAGACTCCTTGCGAGGAGCATCGTGTCTTATTTTTGTAATCGAGCTCTGCTCTATTGGAGGTTTCCCCCTCGAAGAGGCATGTGAACATTGCTCTCTGAATAATAAAATCATTGCTATTCTGTGTTCTGGGTATCTTTTTCTTCGCATATTCTGTATTTGGGTATTATTTTGCAGGTTAAGAGCATAACAAGTGGTATCATAGCACTTTCCAGGGCTCGGTGGGATCTCCAATTTTTAGCAAATTTTTTTTTGGCTAGAGACGTGTTTTGGCGTCTTTAAACCACGGGATCTGTCGTTGAGCGCATAAACCTGCGGATTTGGGGAGGCATGCACGCAGGAAATACAAGAGGTGGTCACATCTGTTGGACTCCCTTGTAACCCCTGTGGGTACCCCTTTGAGTAGTAGCGCATTATACAGAACCGCGCACAGACTGTCTTCCACGTACCCTCTGGGTATATAGGAAGCCCCCTAGGCTCCCTTGAAACCTCGCTATAAATAAACCTTCGGCCATCTTGTGGCTACAGTACACCGAGAACAGCACTCGGAGAGATTACTCGCCCGTGCGATAGGGTAGTCAGGTTGTACGGCTAAGGGTACGGTCGATCCTCCTTAGTTAGAGCCCTGAAACATTGGGCCGAGTACTACTGTCAGACCCTTATGTATATTGCGATCTGTAGCACCTGACACTCCTCTAGACCATAGTTCCCTTTTCTATCGGGGGATCACACATCATCTATTCCAGATCCACGTGTGCAAAGACGTGCCGCAGCAGCAGACATCAGTCCCGCAGCTCCATCAGATCTGCAGCAGCAGTTGTTCCACCATTCAGATCTCTCAGATCCACCAGATCGGAGTTGTTGTGAAGGGTTCCTATACCGGGGTATACTTTTCGTAGGAATTTTGGCAGCATTGACATTTTGAGGATTTGGCGACTGCATTATTGATCAAGAAGGAGTAAAACTCCGTTAGGAGTTTTCAAAAAAAAAAAAAAAAAAGTCTGAGATCTTCCGAGGCGCTTATTGGTGATCTAGCCCATCAGCATCAGGATGACGAGCTGAGCAAGGTGGTACCATTCAATTTATTAGTAAAAAAAATTTTAGGCAGTCCCAATTTTCATCAAGTTGGTGTATGGTAGAAACTAGAGCTCGAGCGATGGCCAATGAAAGGCTGGACAAACTGGAAGAAAATATGAACTCCCTCCAACGTAAGTTTCGCTGACTAAGTCTCCAGATACAGCAAGCACTCTCGAAGGGCAAGGAGCCAGCCCACGAGGAGGTGTATAATGGCCATGAATACCATGAGGGTGAGTCTAGCCACTCTCCTCACGTCTGGCACACCCATCCACCACCCAGTCAGCGACCTCCCAAATCGGATATGCATAAATTTGACGGTTCTCACACGTCCGCATGGCTAGCACAAATGGAGCAGTATTTCAAATTGAATCATATCCTAGATGATTGGACTAAGCTTATGGTGGGGACCATGTACTTGGACAATGAACGATGGCAATGGGGGAATGGCATCAGTGTTGCAATGGACCTTTTCAGAATTGGGCCCAATTTACCAAAGCTCTTCGAAATCACTTTGAACAGGAAGACTCTTTTTTGGGGCGTCTCACTAAGCTCCGACAGATGAGTACAGTGGATGAATATATTACCGCTTTTGAAGCCTTAGCCTTCCGCACTAAGGGTCTCACAGATGAGTTCTACACGGAATGTTTTATCAGCGGTCTTAAAGAAGCCATCAAAGCTCAAGTTCTACTCCACCACCCTCCCACGTGGACAGAGGCTTGCCAGGTAGCTCGTAAGGTGGAACGTGCATTAGCAGCCCAATACAGCCACCCCAATTTCCTCGCTAAAGGTCGTCCCCCACAGGCTCCCAACACGACTCAGACACTTAAGCTTCAAAAGGTGTCACTTGCGGAAATGGCCGAAAGAAGGAAGCAAGGATTATGTTACTACTGTGATGAAAAATATTCCTCGGGTCATAAATGCAAGGAGCCCAAGTTTTTTCAAATAGATGCCACTGACTACAACTCCACCGAGGAAGATCCACCACTTGAGGAACCGGAGGCGATCGAAGAAGACAACCAAAAGGAGATTGTATCTGACGAACCAGTTATTTTGCTAAATGCGTTGGCAGGAATTTCTTCCCCTCAAACTCTCAAAATTAGGGGTTTTCTTAAACATCGCCCAGTAGTAGTCTTGATTGATAGTGGAAGAACCCACAATTTCATCCATCAAAAAATTGCAGAAGCAGCACATTGTTTTGTACGGGCAGTTTCTAACTTCCAAGTCCAAATTGCAGATGGGGGCACAATGAAATGTGAAGGCCACTGTGAAAATGTCAAACTTCAAATGGGGGATTATCAATTGAAAACCCACATGTTTGCCATACACATGGGGGGTTGCGACATTGTCCTAGGCGCTGAATGGCTCCGCACTCTTGGGCCAATCACAATGGATTTCCAGGAGTTATATATGAGCTTTAAGCAGAACAACTCCACACATACCCTCCGTGGACTCCAGGCGGGAGCCCCCTCTATCATCAGCTCGCATAGGATGGAAAAATTGTTAAAAAAGGGCCATCATGGAGTGGTCGCTCAATTTAATGCCATCCAGGTAGTCGAAACCATGTCTCTGCCAATTCATCCTGAGATGCAACAGATTTTAAATAACCATCGGATGGTCTTTGACAAGCCTCATGAGCTTCCACCCTCGCGAGGGGAACATGATCATAGCATCACCTTGGTTCCAGGGGACCAACCCCCAAATGTGCGGCCATACAGATATCTGTTCACCCAAAAGAATGAAATAGAAAAAATCATCAAGAAATTGTTGGAAGCAGGTGTCATTCGTCCCAGCATTAGTCCTTATTCATCCCCAGTGGTCATGGTCCTCAAGAAAGATGGGGAGTGGCGGATGTGTCCCAACTTCAAGGCCCTCAATAAGTTGATAGTCAAAGATAAATTTCCCATCCCGGTGGTTTACGATTTGCTGGACGAACTCAATGGGGCTCAATTCTTCACTAAGTTGGATCTTCGCTCAGGCTACCACCAAATTCACATGAAGGAAGCCGACATTCCCAAGACGACTTTCAGAACTCATGAAGGCCATTATGAGTTCCTGGTCATGCAATTTGGTCTCTGTAATGCCCCCTCTACTTTTCAGAGCCTTATGAATCACATTCTCAAACCATATCTCAGAAAATTTGTCCTTGTCTTCTTCGATGACATCCTCATCTATAGTGGCACTTGGGTGGCACATCTTCAACATGTAGATCTACTCTTGCAACTGCTCCGCAAGCATAAATTATTTGTCAAGATGTCTAAGTGTTCGTTTGGCTTGGAAGAAGTTGAGTATTTGGGCCACATTGTGGGGCGTGAAGGTGTCAAGGTGGACCCCAAAAAGATCTAGGCAATGCAAGAATGGCCTCAACCTAAGACCTTGAAGAGCTTGAGAGGATTTTTGGGTCTCACAGGCTATTATCGTAAATTTGTCTGCAACTATGGCCGCATAGTGAAGCCCCTCACTCAACTCCTAAAGAAAAATTCCTTCTTCTGGAACGAGGAAGCACAACAGACATTTACCGCTCTCAAAAAACGCCATGTGTTCCACTCCAGTCTTAGCACTACCTGACTTCACCAAATCCTTTGTCATTGAATGTGATGCTTTGGGTACAGGTATTGGGGCGGTCTTAATGCAGGAAGGGCGACCATTGGCCTTCACAAGCCAACAACTCAGTGGGAGGAATCTGGGCCAATCTACCTACGAGAAGGAAATGATGGCCATCTTACATGCAGTCGAGACCTAGCGACCTTACTTATTGGGGCGACGTTTCCAAATCCGCAGAGATCATCACAGTCTTAAATATTTTTTGGAGCAATGCCTATCCTCCCCACAACAAAATAAATGGTTAGCCAAAATGCTGGGATATGATTATGAGATCATTTACAAGAAAGGGAAAGACAACAATGTAGCAGATGCATTATCTCGCCAATTTGAGGAGGAAAGTACTCTGCTCGCAATTTCCCTCCCCATTCCAGACTGGATTGAAGAGGCTCACAGGGAATGGTTTTCACACCCTGGGCTCTCCCAACTCATTTCTCAATTGCAGGTAGATCCTAATTCCAGCAAGGGCTACTCGTGGCAGAATGATATTCTTCGCTACCAGGACAGAGTCGTAATATCACCAACATCCACCCTCAAAAGTCGCATTTTGGTAGAATTGCACTCATCTCCCATTGCAGGACATTCGGGTTTTCAGAAGACGTATGCTCGCACCAGAAGATCATTTTTTTGGACAGGCATGAAAAAGGACATCCTTACTTTCGTAGAAGAATGTGATGTCTGCCAACGCCACAAAGGGGAAACCGTCAACACACCAGGCTCATTACAACCATTGCCCATTCCGGCATCAATTTGGATGGAGGTTTCTATGGATTTCATTACAGGTCTTCCAAAGTCAGGGAACAAGTCAGTCATCATGGTGGTTGTGGACCGACTGTCGAAGTATGCTCATTTCTGCGCCCTACCCCACCCGTTTACACCAAATTTGATTGCTCAATCTTTCATGGATTAGATCTTCAAATTGCATGGCATGCCCACTTCTATTGTGTCCGACCGCGACCCGATCTTCACCAGTAATTTTTGGCAGGAACTCTTCAGAATACAAGGCACTCAACTCAAACTCAGTACTTCATATCATCCGCAAACAGATGGTCAAACCGAAGCAGTCAACAAATGTCTAGAAACCTACCTTAGGTGTTTCACTTCAGAAAAGCAACACCTTTGGGTACAGTGGTTACCTCTGGCTGAATGGTGGTATAACACCAACTATCATGACACCACCAAAATGACTCCCTATGAAGCAGTCTATGGTCAACTTCCGCCTTCCCCTACTTCTTATCTCAAGGGGTGCTCCAAAGTACAATAAGTGGATCAACTCCTACAACACCGCGCAACCATGCTCGCCCATCTTAGAGAGAATCTTCATCAAGCTCAGAACCGCATGAAGCAACAGGCTGACCAACATCGCTCAGAGCGCCAATTTCAAGAAGGGGATCAGGTCTTTTTGAGGCTGCAACCATATAAGCAAACATCACTCAAAGACAAGGGTTGTCAAAAGCTCTCTCCAAAATTCTACGGACCATACCAAGTACTTCAGCGCATTGGAGAAGTGGCTTACAAGTTGGCTTTACCACCTACGGCAAAAATCCATCCAGTTTTCCATGTATCGTGCCTCAAGAAAGTGATTGGGAACAATTTTCGAGTTCAACCCAGTCTACCTGAATTGGACGAAGAAGGGTCAATCTGGCTTCAACCCGAACAGGTTCTAGATACACGAGACAAGCACCTGCGCGGCCACATGATTAAGGAAGTCGTCGTCAAATGGAAAGACACCTCTCCGGAAGATGCAACTTGGGAACCAGCCACTTTTCTTCAGCAGTTTCTGCAGCTTCAGCCTTGAGGACAAGGCTAGTCTTAAGGGGGAGGGCATGTTAGGGTCCCACCCTAACCCCCTTATTTATGTCATGGGATCACGTCATACTCAAGAGTCAATAAAGCTCATATTAATATTTGTAAGTGGTTAACCCGCAATTAATGACGGGACCACAGTTAGTTGCAAATGGGCCGTAGTATTAGTTAGATGGTATTAATAAAACCCACTGTATTGGCCCGTGGTATTGCATGTATGAGTCATATATAAAGGATAGAGACTCCCTGTGAGGAGCATCATGTCTTATTTTTGTAATCGAGCTCTGCTCTATTGGAGGTTGCCCCCTCGAAGAGGCATGTGAACATTTCTCTCTGAATAATAAAATCATTGTTATTCTGTGTTCTGGGTATCTTTTTCTTCGCATATTCTGTATTTGGGTATTATTTTGCAGGTTAAGAGCATAACATCTTCCCACCATTACTACTATTTGCATAATGTTGGGTCTCGTAGCAGTTAAGTACAGAAGGGCTCCAATTATTGACCTGTAATGAGTTGCATCTACCGGAGGGGAGCCATCATTTTTGCTCAATTTGCAACTTGTGGTCACAGGTTTGCTCATGGGTGCACAATCTTCCATTCCATATCTTTTAAGCATGTCTTTAACATATTTGGCTTGAGATATAAACATGCTTGACGTGGTTTGAGATACTTGTAGTCCAAGGAAGTGAGATAACTATCCTATCATTGACATCTCAAACTATTTTGACATATTTTGAGAAAACTCATGGCTCATCTCATCATTATTACTAGCAAAAATCAGATCATCAACATAAACAAGTGTGACTAGTAACTTATCCTCATCCATCTTTATGTAGAGATTACTTCCTATCACCCCCTTCTTGAAGCCTTGTTGTTGTAGATAGTGATCCAATCTTGCGTACCAAGCTCTAGGAGCTTGTTTCAACCCATATAATGCCTTTTTCAAATTAAAAACAATCTTTTTCTTCTATTAGATTAAACCCTTCTGGTTGCTCCATGTAGACTTCTTCCTTGAGTTCCCCATTCAGAAATGCTGATTTTACGTCCATTTGATAGATTTTGAATCCTTTTGATCAAGTAAATGCCAAGAACATCCTGATAGCTTCCACACGAGCTACTGGTGCAAATGTTTCTTCAAAGTCAATTCCTTCAATTTGTGAATAGCCTTTACAAACAAGCCTTGCCTTGTTTATGATGATTTGTTCATCTTCATTCATTTTGTTTTTAAACACCCACTTGGTTCCTGTTATGTTTTTTTCCTTTGGATGAGGTACTAGCTCCCATGTCTCATTCTTCTCAATTTGAGACATTTCTTCTTCCATGGCTTTTACCCAATGAGGATCCTTGCTTGAGTAAATGTTTTTGGTTCTATCATGGATAGAAGAGCAATATCATTTTTCTTTGGTGCATTTTTCATTCTTCTTTGGGTTTGCATCCCTTCATCTATATTGCCAATAATATGCTCTTCCGTGTGATATTTTTGGATAAGTTTCATCTTTGAAGGAGTTTGAGATGGTTCTTTTTCCTTGGGTATTTCTTGATTTTTTTCTTCTTCTTCAGGTTCTTCTTCTTCAATGAGAGGATCAACTTCATGTTCTTCAATTTCTTTCTCTGGAAGGTCTTCATCAATCTTCACATCAATGCTTTCCACTATTTTCTGTAGTTGATTATTGTAGCACTTGTAGGCTTTTCTCTGTGTAGAATATCCAAGGAAGATCCCTTCGTCAACCCAAGAATCAAACTTTCCTGGTGAGCCATCATTGATTTTTATGAGGCACTTTATTCCAAAAATCTTGAAGTATTTTACTGAAGTAGGTCTTCCTTTCCATAATTCATAAGGTGTCTTTTCATTATTTGGTCTTAATTGAGTTTGATTCAAGGTATAGACAGCTGTCCCGAATGCTTCTCTCCAGAATTTTGGTTGCAATTCAGCTGCTATTAACATTGTTCTTGCCATTTCTTGAACTGTTCGGTTTCTTCTTTCAACTACCCCATTTTTCTTAGGTGTTCTGGTAGCAGAGAGTTCTCTTTTAATTCCATGTTGTTTACAGAATTCAGTAAATTCTTCTGATGTGAATTCTCCCCCTCTATCTATTTTGAGGCACTTAATCTCTGAGTCCTTTTCATTTTATACAAGATCTTTAAGATTCTTAAAAAGATCAAATGCTTCAGATTTATATTTTATAAAATATATCCACATCATTCTAGTATAGTCATCAAAAAATAAAGAAAAGTACCTTTCTCCTTGGAGTGTTGGAGTTCTAGTTGGTCCACATAAATCAGCATGGATGATCTCCAAAGGCTTTGATGTAGAAAAATCCTTGGTCTTGTGGCTGGTTCTAGTTTGCTTTCCATATTGACATGGACCACATATTCCTTGATTTGATTTGAATAACTTTGGAATGTCTCGTACTGCTTTAATCTTGCTGATATTGATCAAGTTATCGAAGCTTGTATGTCCGAGTCACTTGTGCCACAACCAACTTTCATCTTTTTGAATTACGTAGCATTTATCTTCTTAAATCTTGTTTAGAATGTAGATGTTGTCTGGTGTTCTAACCCCTTTCGCCACAAGTTCCCCTAAGGAAGAGTTCCTTATAGTCTTTGGTGCTAAAGACAACATTATGTCCTTGATCACAGATTTGGCTAACACTTAGGAGGTTGTGTTTGAGCCCGTTTACTAGCAAATCATTTTGAGATTTTCCTTTTCCATTAATAAGAGTAATAGTTCCCTTTCCAACAATTTTGGTAGATCCACTTCCAAAGGATACATTCCCATCCTTCTTGTTCAATGAGACAAACTTCCTTTTGTCCCCTGTCATGTGTCTGGAACACCTACTATCCACAAACCAATGATTTTCAATATTTTGAGCACATAGAGCTAGGCCACATTTATTTGTGTTGGGATTCTCACTTATTGCTTTTCCTCTTTTGAGTGGGAAATTTTATTCATTGTGTCCATTATTATTACATAGTGAGAAAATCAGATCAAATTTGGCCAAGGGATCAAAAGAATTGTAGGTCTTTATTTTTCCTTGCCCTTTAGGGCCATATCGTTTGTTTATTTGATCCTTCAGTTTTGGTGTGTCATTCTTATGAGCCATGCAATGTCTAGCTTGATGACCAATTGTACCTGTTGTAATAGCCATGGTTTGAATCAAAATTCTTCCTTGGAGTTACTCCCACTTCATTCTTTGGATTTGAGATGGGCCTTGGATGAAATATTGTTTTGTATCTATTGTAACATCCATGATTCGAATCAACATTCTTCCTTGGAGTTACTCTCTCTTCATTCTTTGGATTTGGGATGAGCCTTTGATGAAATAATCTTTCTTCTTTTGGGTTGCTGGAAAGTACGTCGGCATAGCTTTTCGCATTATTCTTAGTACTTGATGATTCTCCTTTAAAACCTATTACAGATTTGTCATGTTGAGGTTTTTGATTATTTAGGATAGTGTCAAGTATTTGAGAGCTTTTCCAACCCTTTTTAACTTGCTCCAATTCCTTCCTCAAAGATACTATTTTGGCTTCACGTTCTTCGCAAGCTTCTTCTTTTTCTTTTAGCTTATTTTTCAAGAGATCTTCCCTTATTTTTGTTTCCTCGTTTTCTACCTTGAGAGAAATGATTTTATTCTGTAATTTCTAATTTTATTCAATGGAACTTATTAACAATTCATCTACATTTCCATCTGGCCCTGAGTCATCATTATTTGTGGATGCCATGAATAATACTCCTTGGCTTCCAACATGGTCATTTTCTTCATCTGATTCTTCATTACCTCCTTTGCGGTGAGGGAACTGGTTAGTTGATTTCTTTTGAATGACTACAAATTCATCTTCATCAAACTCATCTTTCTTAGAGAGGAAATTCTTCTTATTGAACCCTTTCTTTTTATATACCATCCTTTTAGAATTTTCTTCATCATCACTATCATGCTTATGAGGACATTTTGCAGCATAATGACCTATTTTTCCACATTTGAAACAAATAAGAGGGTATTTACCTTTTAGCTTAGATCCTTTCTTCAACCTTCATACAAATTACGCCAGTTCGGATTCAACATCGGAGTCATCACTACTGACATTCCTTTCTTTCCTCTTTTTCTGATTTTGAGGCCTTGAATGCTGCGTCTTTGAAACTTGGGAAACCTTTTCTCATCTCATAGGCAATGAGGATTCCATGGAGTTCATCCATCTTGAGAGTACCTAGATCCTTCATTTCTTCTATGTCACTTACTTTGGAGTCAAATATGTCTCGGAGAGATCTTAAGACCTTTTGAACAATGGTGCTTTCTTCAATGTTTTCTTCCAATCCTTTAAGAGAGTTGACCACTTCAGCTACTCAGAGAAAGTATGATGCAATATCTTCTTCATCATCCAGTTTCAGACTTTCAAATTTCCTTCTATGAGTTTGAAGTTTTGCCTTTTTGAATTTGGAGTCCCTGTCATATAAGCCAATTAGCTTATCCCATACTTCTTTGGTAGAGTTACAATTCATGACTTTTGTAAATTTAGAATCAGTGATTCCACTAGTGATGGAGTTTAAGGCTTTTGCATTTGCAATGTAGACTTTCCTCTCATCTTGATTTGTTGGAAGAGTGGAAGGAGCTATGTACTCATTTAAGATGGAATGCCAAACTTTAGGTCCAAGGGACATTAAGTAGTAGGACATTCTATTTTTCTAGAAACCAAAATTTGTGCCATTGAATAGAGGAGGTCTTCCTGACACTTCTTGATTTCTCATCATGACTAAGAATCCTTCTTCAAGCTGTTAGGCTGATATGAAGAAGTCCACTTTGATACCAATTGTTGGAAATACTGAGAGGGGGGTGAATCAGTATTTCTTTTCAATTATCATTTTTATCAGGTTAAAACATTTATATTTGGAACACATAAATAAATAACAGGAATAGATGCTTTTATTAATATGATCTTTGCAATAAATCAAGTACAATATATATATATATATATATATATATATATATATATATATATATATATATATATATATATATATATATATACATATATATACATATATATACATATATATATATATATACATATATATATATATATACATATATATATATATATATATATATATATATATAGATATGGTTTCAATCAGTTGACAAGCACCAAATTGGACTCTTTGTGAGGCTCCAACCTCCAGAGCACCAACTCTGTCTTGTCAAGGCACCAACCATGAATTTATGAGCACCAACTCCCAAGACACCAATCCTTTCAATTCGGATGCACCAACCTCAAGGGCTCCAATCCTCTACTGTAAACTATCTGGATCTGTTTGGTTGTAATTCTCTGCTCCCAACCGTGTTGGACCTATGACTTACTTCTGTCCTCTTGTTCCTTCCACTTCTGCCAGAACTTCGGCTTCCTTTTTTTTCTTACAGTTCACCAACCACATTAAACTTTCCTTGTTCTCTATTTTATATGCCTGATACACCTGACCTTTGGCTTCCTCCTTGCTCACTTGAACTTCGTCTTCCTCAACGCTCACTCTTCAACTTCCTTTGTCTCTTCGAATCCATCAATACTCATAGGACAAGTTAATGTGGAAGAGAGGCTGAATTACAATAATGTTGCATATTAAATAAAATATCAGAGAGGCCCCCTTTTTTTTAATATTCATACAATATACATTAATAATCCCACAATCGCAATCACAACCTAGCGAATGCCCCATCAACATAGTTAGAAATATATAATGGGTGTTCCCACTGGCGATGTCATTATCTCAATTGCAATTGCAAGTTTTTGGAGGTCTTTTATACGTCGTGCCTATATCATCGCCGATGGTCGATGGCTGATTGCCCCTACTGGATGTGATATGATTATAAACTGTTTTTAATAATTCCGTCGGGTCCGTATATATATATCGTAATCGTAGTTTATACTGTGCCATCCTTTATAACTTGCGATGCATAACCTCCAATACGGCGGACGCGATATAGCATTAGGGAATATTACAATGGTGATGACATAACCCGCTTGGACACAGTTCCCGAGGTTTAACTTTATCTGGTTCATTCTCCACCGTAGATTTCAACCACCAAAATCAGACGGTCTACAGGGATTTCGAGTGGACTACTTGCACGAGAGTTACCCACCCAAAATGAGTGGTTTTTCTCTCTCCTCTAGTTGCTACATGTCAACCATTGAATGGAATTGGGTGCTCCCCTCTAAATACCACTTACCATTTTGCATCCACTCGAAATCTCGCTTATAGCTTTAAATCTGTCCTTCATCTTGGTTAACGCCCCGAATTGATTAGCTTTCGATGACCGTAGATCTTCTACCATTGACGGCTCCACGGATCTCCTCCAGATTCCTTTTCCGCTAGAATGAAAAACCTCTCCTCCGGATTCCTTTTCCGCTAAAACGAAAAACTCATCTTCGTTGTTCATCTCTTAACGCCATCCAATACAACTCCATGGCTGACAACCTCCAATATTCTCTGCTCTAATATGTTCCTATTTACTTTTAGTGACCTCTTCCTCTTACGCTTTGGCTTCATGATGGCTTCCGATAACCTATTTCCGATGAACTCTTCCAATATGCTTCTCTTGATAGCTCCTGTGACTTCCGATATTCTCTGCTCTAATATTCTGCAATACTCCTTCGATGTGTTCCTCTTCTGATAGCTTTGCTCCTTGGCTTCTCGCTCCTATTTCTTCATGGATCCGCTCTACTTGGCTTCACATCATTGTTTACTCATCCAAAATATTGCCATATTGACATCAATGACAATCTAGATCAATAGATTTTAGTTGAATGACTTAGGTATATTTTTTGAAGAAAAAGCTAGAATTATTTGAAAAGTTCATGTCTTTCCGTCATCTAGTTGAAACAAAAAACAAAGAAAAAATATGACCATTAAGGACATATACTAGTGGAGAATTCACTTCAAATGAATTTTGAAAATATTGCAAATATAATGGGATTATAAGGAAATTCACAAATTCTTATACTCCACAACAGAATGGAGTAACAAAAAGAATGATCAAAACTTTGTTAAGAATGGCAAGATTAATGTTAACTTTCAAAGGTTTAAGTATCTCCTATCGATCTCCCACCGCTTCTTTGGATGGCATCACACCATATGAAATATGGAATAGTTTCAGACCAAAAGTTAAAAATCTTCGAGTTTTTGGTTTAGTTTGTTATGCTTTAGTTCCTAAGGAAAATGGAACTAAGATAGAATTGAGAAGTATGAAGTGTATGATGACTAGATATGCTAAGGAAAATAAGGGATATATTCTTTTGTCCAATGGTAAATTTATTATAAGTAGATATGATTTGACAAAATAGAAAGTGCTAAACAAATTGAAATCCTTCTTGCAAAATTGGAAAAACAAGTAAATAAGGAGAAAAACAAGATAAGAAAAAGTGATGTTTTGAAATAGATTTGAATTTACCAACAAAAAATAATGTGTTAGGTCCCTATACTAATAGTGTAAACCCTTATTTTTATTAGTGCAACCCCCTTATTGTATTATTGTGCCCATATAGTCCCCATGTTGTTATTATTGTACCCCATAGAAGTCCACTATTATTATTGTTGTGCCCCTACAATATTGTTGTTATGTAGGCTCTGATTGTATTGGGACCGCTTAGACTCCTATATATAGAAAGGAGGTATTTTCATTTGACTCATCCAAGAATTGTTCATTTGTGTAATGTATCTTTTCTATCTTTTTGTGAGTTGCTTCCATAACGTTTGCTATTAGAGCTATGGATTCTAGGGTTTCCCTGCTCCAAAATAGGTCATCATGGCATTTTCGCTATAACTTTTTTCTGCAATGTTTTAGAAGCTAAAAAAAACCATTTGATCCAAAATATTGATGATCCTCTTGTGCTAATTTTAGAACTTGTCTTGCTATATGTTCAAAGATATGTTTTTGCAAGCTCTAGAATTCCATCTCAAACAGGTCATTGTCAAATTTTCACTATATGTTTTTTTCTACGAATGTTTAGACACTGAAATTAAAACCCATTTGAGCTAAAATCTTAATTAAGCTCGAGCCTAAATGTTAGATGTTGTTTCGCTATATTTTCATAGATATGGTTCAAGACATTTAGGGTTTTTGCAGGCTCTCAAATTACATCCCAAATAGGTGATCTTGGGAAAATCATCATAAGTTTCTCTCTGAGTGTCAGATTGAAATTTCGTAAGACGTTACAGAAAGAGGACAAACCTTAGTGTTCTGAGAATTTTTTTAGGTCCGAAGGTTGAAACAGTGACACATGGCACTTCATACAAGTTATCTCTATTGAAAAAGTGTATAATCAGGTCATCTTGGGATATTATGCATAATGCTTTCTTGGAGAATCCAATTTCAATTAGTGTGGTGGTGTTGGAAATAAGACTTAGAGGGATATCATAGTTCACAATTTCAGACCTTGGAGATATGAAATTTCAGAGATAAATCAGATTCAATATCGAACTCCTACAAAGTGAAAAAAGGTGTGTAGTTATTTTTAAATTTTGCATAACTCTAGATTGAAAAATTAGTTTGAAGGAATTCAAAGGGCATAGTGAAGCATTATTATCATTAATCGATGCCCCAAATAAATAAAATGGAAACAACTAGTAAGAAACTTGAAAGCTCTAGCATGACTCATGAAGAAGAGGAAGAAATGCAACATGATATATCAAAATTACGAGACCAAGTGAAACAAATTTTACTCTCACAAAAAGTAACAGAAGCTAAGATGGATGGTTTAAAGAATGGCATGGAAGATAAGATGGATGGTTTAAAGAAAGGCATGGAAGCTAAGATGGATGGTATGAAAGATAACATTGAATATTGGAAGAAGGACATGGAAAGTTGGAAGGAAGGTTTGACAAAGTTGCTACAAGAAAAGTTTCCTAATGGAAACAATGTAGTGGGGAAAACTCAGAATGAGAACAAAATAACTGTTAATCATGATTCACAAAATGCCAACATTGAAGACTTGAATAAAGATGTGGAAGGTTTGGAGGAAGGTTTGACAAAGTTACTATAAGAAAGGCTTCCTAATGGAAAAAAGGTAGTAGAGAAAACTCATGATGAGGACAAAAGAAATGTTAATCACAATTTCATAGACTCTAACGTTGGAATAAAGACCCACCACATTCCAAAGATTGATATGAGGAAGTTTGATGGTAAGGATCCCGTAACATGGATAATAGATATGGAACAATATTTCAATCTCCATAATGTGAAAAACACACAAAAGCTACGCATTGCAACTTTATATTTGGAACCCAATTGGTTTGTATGGTATTGATGGCTTTGCTCCCGTAAACAAATTGTCGCTTTGTCAATTTTTATGGATGAAATGATAGCACATTATGAGGATACAAATAACAACACATTCTTTAGCCAATTGATAAATTTCAAACAAAAGGGTTCAATGGCAGAGAACATTGAGGACTTCCAAAAATTGAATATAAGGGTAAATGATATTCCATAGAAGCAGAGGTTTGATGTCTTCATAGGGACTTTAAAGGATAACATTCAACATGAGGTTTGCTTTAGGAACCTGATTCATTGGAGAAGGCATTCAAGTTGACAAGAAAAATGGAAAGAAAATTATGGCAACAAGGAAGCCTACCATTAACAATTATAAATATGGAAGTGTTGTTGCCCCCAACCTTCCACAACCTACAAGGTTGACACTACAACAATTGGGAGAAAAAAGAGCAAAAGGGCTTTGCTACAATTGTGATAAAAAATACACTAAAGCTCATAAGTGTGTTGAGAAGAAACTATTTTACATAGATTTTGAAAAGGTGGAAGAAAAGGAACAAGAAACGTCAAAAGAAGAGGATATGCACCAGGAACAAACCCTAGAGAAAGAATAAATGAATCCGACCATATCTTGTAATGCATTGGTTGGAATTACCACTCCTCAAACTATCAAGATAGAAGGACATATCAAGAAGAAAAAGGTAATAGTGTTGATTGATTCGGGAAATACCCATAATTTTACATTGTAAGATAGCCAAGGAATTGAATTACTTCCTATATCTAGCACCAGAGTGTCAAGTGACGGTTTCAAGTGGAGGAACCATAAATTTCTCTGGAAAGTTCCATAATATCAAGCTATCCATGGGAGAATATGTATTTAATAGCCCAATGCTTTCCATTTGAATGGGTGGTGCTGATGTTTTACTAGCAGTGCAATGGCTACAATCCTTGGGTACAATAGCTTTTAATTTTTAAGAAATTTTCATGCATTTTTTTCGAAAGGAAAGGAAGTTGAATTAAGGGGTATCACATGAAAACCGGGAAATATAATCAGCTCTAATAGAATGACAAAGATTCTAAAGAAAGAACAAAGAGGCGCAATTTCACAGTTATGTTCTCTAGAGGTTCCCACATCGAAATCATCTATTTCTCTAGATATCCAAAAAGTCTTAGACAATCATTCCAAGGTATTTGAGACTCCCAAAGGCCTCCCACCTATTCATGATCATGATCATGCTATTCATTTGATTCCAGGAAGTGTTCCTCCAACCATCAAACCTTACCTAATGGGAAGACATTTAAAGGTAAAAACAAATCATGATAGTCTTAAATACTTTTTAGAACAAAGATTATCTTCAGAAGAACAACAAAAATGGGTCACAAAGATGTTGGGTTATGACTTTGAAATCATCTACAAAAAGGGGGAGCAAAATGTTGTTGCAAATGCACTCTCAGGAAAGGATGAGGATGTGGAAGCGTTGTTTTGTGCCATTTCTATTATCCAACTAGGTTGGATAAACAAAGCAAAGGATGAATAGAACAATGATGAAGAAGTGTGGGAAATCATTCAAATTTTTTAGAAGATCCCAGTTCAAACAATATTACCAGAACTTGACGAAGAAGGAAAAATCATATTGGAACCCAAAGCAGTCACAAAAACAAGAAATCAACAGCTACGAAATCGATCAATTTCAGAGTATCTCATCAAGTGGAAGAACTTACCCACTGAATATTCCACATGGGAGGATGATAATTTTATACAGAAGCATCCATAACTACTCAAGCGTTGAGGACAACACTTTTTGAAGGAGAGGGGCATGTTAGGTCCCTATACTACTAGTGTAAACCCTTATTGTTATTAGTGCAACCCCCTTATTGTATTATTGTGCCCATATAGTCCCCATGTTGTTATTATTGTACCCCATAGAAGCCCACTATTGTTATTGTTGTGCCCCTACAATATTATTGTTATGTAGACTCTGATTGTATTGGGACCGCTTAGACTCCTATATATAGAAAGGAGGTCTTGTCATTTGTATCATCCAAGAATTGTTCATTTGTGTAATGTGAAGGAGGTTTCCCCCTCGAAGAGGTCGATTTCTAAGTCGTTGATTTATCTTTTCTATCTTTTTGTGAGTTGGTTCCATAACATAATGATTATTCATTAAAAAATCCTCTAAATCTTTGTCAAAAATATTTTTTGTTTCTTTAGGCAATGAAATTTCAAAAGATTCTAATGAAACAATTTAGAATTATTGAAAAATATAAAGTAAGACTCATAGTCTATGGTTTTGTATAGTAAGAAAGGATTGACTATGAAGAAACATTGTACCTACAACAAAATGCAACACAATCAGAATGGTAATTACTTTGACAACTCAAAAAGGATGGAAAAAACATCAAATGGATGTTAAAAGTTCCTTCCTCAGTGGAGATTTACAAGAAGAAGTCTATACGACTCAACCTTTTGGTTTTGAGCTTGAAGGAACATAAAGTCTATAAATTAATTAATGATTTATATGGGTTAAAACAAGCTTGCAGAGCATGGTATACTAAAATGGATGATAATTTCAAAAAGTGGGATTTCAATGAAGTGAATCAGATGCTACTTTATATGTGTATCAAAAAGGTGACAATTTGGTGATATTAGTAATGTATGTGGATGACTTGATCCTTACTGGGAATAATGATCATCATTTATAGGTGAAATATGAAGTTACAAGATGGATTCAATATGATATATTTTGGATTACTTCACTATTATCTTGGAGTTGAAGTATTCCAACATTCAAATAGCATTTTATTAGTCAATGCAAATATGCATTTGAACTAATGAAAATGTTTGATATGATAGATTACAAGTCCATTCTCACCCCAATGGAGCCAAAGTTAAAACTTTCAAAATTTGAAGCGGGGGATTGGTAAATAACACTTGTTACACATAGTTGATTGGGAGCTTGATCTATTTGAGAACCACTTGTCGAATTTATCATATGTAGTCAATATTCTCTCAAGATTTATGCAAGAACTACGGGAAAGCCACTGGAATGCAGCAAAAATGGTTCTTAGATATATCCAAGGTACAAAATATTATGGAATTCTATATAAAAGGAATAAGATTTTTGTACTTGTTAGATATTCAGATGCAAATTTTACTAGAAATGTTGATGATGGTGCATCAACATCAAGATATTTGATCAATGAATATGGGATAAACAATAATTTCTTTGAGTTGTAAAAAGAAGACTACAGTGAAAAGTTCTTCAGTAGAGGAAGAGTATATCTTATCATGGGATGCAACATGTGAGATTGTTTGGTTATGCAGAGTTTTATAGGATTTAGGAATTCATCAAGTAGAAGCCTCTTCACTGTTGATAGACAATTAACCAACCATTAAGATTTCCAAAAATCTGATTTTCCATTCCAAAACAAAGCATGTTGACACCAATTATCATTACATGAAGACTCTCATTGAAAAGGTCCTCATCAAATTGAAGTATAATCCTTCAAAAGATCAAATTGCAGATATCTTCACAAAACCGCTAGGCAAGATCAAATTTACTAATTTTGTAGAATATCTTGGTATTTATTTTAATGTACTTTTGGATCAAGGGTTGGGGGGGGGGGGGGGGGGGGGGGGTTAGATATTATGATCCAAGGATACTTTGATTTAAAAACTATATTCTCATATAATTAGGGTTTTTTATATTATTAGTGTAGATCTAAAAAAACATTCATTACATAGTATTAAAATTAGGAAAATGGTTAGTATCACATTTAATGTAAATGGATACTTGTCATTTGTGATTAGTTATCCATAACCAATTTATTTTAGGAAATAGTCTCATTTAAGATTATTTTCCTCCTCATGCAAGAGTATATGAGTCATTTTTTTTTTTTTTTTTTCTGAATAAAGACTAATTCTATTAAGAAAAGAAATATGGTACAATCAGAGCTTTTTGAGAAGCGAAGCTAAAGAGCAAGGGAGCCGGAAATGATATGATATCAACCTCAGTCCCAAAGAGCAACCACGACATAAGCAAAAGATGACAGAGAGGACAAGAGGAACAAGCTGGTCTAGGGAGTCTACCCAGCATGGGCAGAATCTTCCAATCTACATTTTTTACCTTTCTTTTTACTGACTTTGACCCAACCATTTTGATCTGGCTGGACCGAAACTACTTGCAGATTGTTCTGTGCTAAAGGAGGAGACTCCTTGTCTGAATCAGAAGGCGAAGACTCATGTGAACGTTTCTGCGAGAACAGAGGCACAGAATGATCCTCGGCGCGGGCTGAGGGTGCGTCCTTCGGTTGCTCCAAATTCTCCTCTTCCACTTCAATGTCCTCCTCATCAGAGCTAGAGGACTCTATGTCATCCATAGGAGGTATATCACACGGTTTCCAACTCTTGGATTTGGATTTACGAGTGATATTCTTCTTTTTGTCAAAGAACGATGCACATGAGTTCTGGAGATGCCCCGTCTGATGGCAATGGCGACACCTGAAGGCTGTGTTCTCATAGTCCAAAGTTTGCGTCCAATGGAAGTCCCCGACTTTGAGGATGATCTGATCTGGCAACCCTTTACTAATGTCTATTTCTGCACAAATTCTGCCAAAGGTATATATTCCTTTCTCCGCCCTTGAGGTATCTGTAGCCAGGAAGCGGCCTAGGGTGTCCCCGATTCCTTGAAAGACAGCAAAATGCCATAGATGCGCAGGGAGATTTGGAAGCCTGACCCAGATAGGAAGCTTGGTGATGACTGCAGTGGAGGGGTCAAAGTCTGGGAACCAGGGGGAGACGAAGAGTCCAGCTGAGCCCCAGAACCAGGGGCCTCCCGTTAAGGCTTTCTGGTAATCTTCGTTGAAGGCGAGGACTACAATAAAGAAGCCTTTTGAGCAGAGGAAGACTTTGCAGTTGTTGGTCCAATTGGAATGGATCCACTGGTAAAGATCAGCCGTGCGGGGCCATAGGCCATTAAATCTGCAGATGAGGGCTGTTTCTGCAAAAGTCTGGTATTGATCATCCAGAGATGGATGAGAGATTTCAATAGCAGGGGTTTCCTCCATTTTGTCCACCACGAAAGGCTTGGGAGCCTCGGCAGATTGCGCAGACTTCTTGGCAGGCTGTGCATGTACTGCATCTTTGTAGGAAAAACCTTTGGAGGCAGAGGATTGCCCAACTGCACCTCCCCTTAGTCGAAGTGATAGGATCACTGTGGCATTTCTTTCAATATTATAAAAAGAAAGAGGCAGATTGTTATCAAGCTGCTTACCTGCAAAGAGGAGCCGCAGAAGGGAGGAAGGGATCCCCAGCCTCTGTTCAAGTATCTTTAAGAGATGGCGCACTGTGAAAGACGGCTGGACCCCAAGGAGCAGGGTTTTGCCAGTCAAAAGAATTATTTGAATCTGAAAATTCACCTACTGGAGATGAATAGGATCTCGGTTGCCTGAATGAGGAGACGAGGTTGAAACAGTGAGAATGCGGGACTGTAGAGCCAGCTCCAGATCCTGGCAATACTACTGCTGCATGTGAAAGAGTGCGGTAGTTGCCAGAGGTATTTCGTCAAACACTTGTCGCGCATAGGGAGGGGATTTTTCCTCTGCAAGCAAAACTGGCGGGTTCAAGTGTTCCGATCCTTCGCTAATCCTACATTCGGTGCACTGGGTTCTGAGATCCGGCCCCCACCACTGATGAAGGTCGTGCACCCTCTTGAAATCCGGCGCCCGAACCAAAGTAACCGTAAGCCTCGCGGAGGGAAAATGCCGCACTGCAAGGCTCGCTTTTCTGTCGGCTTCGATTTTCGGCATGAGACTCACGGTTGTTAGATTTGCAAGGTTGTGCTTAGGCCATGCCTCCGCTGAGTCTTGGGAGTTAAGCCTGAGACTTAATACCTTTCCTGCGCATTCCGTTTGAGCTGAAACAGAGAACAGGCCCCTGTTTGGGATAAAATCTCGAAGGGGCGTTTTGTCAAACATATGCCCCGCATCCTCCTCAAGTTTGGCGACCTTTGCAACGGCAAGCTTAAATGCTTCCGCTCTGGTCGTCTCGTTCACCTTAGACCACCAATCGACACAGGCTTTCTTCCTCCAAAACATATTTGAAGCAAACCCTGCCAAATCTCTTCCATTTTTGTGCACTTCATGGCTATTCGCCGTAGAATTCATCCTGGAACTCCGTTTCTTGCCGTGAGAATGAAGCCACGAGAGCCTCAACGAGAGCTCCAGCTCGTTGGCCACGAAAGCAGCGAGGCAGTAATAACCCTTGGCCTTCAGCCATGGCAGCTCCTCCCACTTGCAAGCCGACGGAGGAGACTTCGAACTTTTCAGAAAATCACAGTTAGAAATCGCGTCCATGTCTGCGAGAAAACTGTCACACTTGGAATTCCTGTAACCAATGTTACTAGACAGCGCCTGGCCCAAGAGTATATGAGTCATTATTGTAAGCTCTTGCATCTATTATATAAAATTATTTTCCTTTATTTAATAAAATTTGTGTGTTTGAGGAAACTTTTGTTATCATAACTAAGGATTGATTGATCTTCTTCTTTAGCTCCTCAATGGCCCTTTGTTGACACTTTTCCCACCGTAAACTTTTGTTATTTGTTGTTATGGCATGGAGTGGTACTACTACTGTTGAAATTGTGGCTATGAATTTCCTTAGGTATTGTGCTTCCCCAAAGAAACTCTTGACCTAATAAAATTTACTAGGCATCAACCACTTCATGATGGTCTCCATCTTGGAAAGACCTATTTTTAGCTCTCCTCCACCTATCACATAACCTAGATACACCAAAGATTGTTAAGCAAACTCAAACTTCTTAAGATTTGCTGAAAGTTGGTGCTTCTTCTTCAACACTCGCGTCAGATTTGAATGTGCTCCTCCTAAGTAGCATTGTATACCAAAATATCATCCAAATAGATGATAACAAATGAATTTATAAAATGACACAATATATCATCCATTAACCTCAGAATGTAGTTGGTGCATTTCATAAGCCGAATGGCATGACTAACTACTCATTTGTATAACATCACCATTACAATATAATATATAGGATTCCATAGCATCCAAATCCATAATATATTAAATGAGATTATATCCTTTAACCAAAATTGCATTAAAATGGGCCAAGAACCGCCAAAAATAGACCAAGAACAAGCCATCATTTTTTTGGGGAACTTTTCCCATAAACCCATGGGAGTTGGGGGCCTATTGAAAATTCCTCTTTTCTCCCATTGCATGGGGATAATCATGCAAAAAGTATCACATACCTATTTAAAAAAGCAGTAAGAAAGTCTGAATTTGATCTTTCCCTGGTGAAATTGAGAAAATTCGAATTTCCACATCAACAGACAACTTGGATGCAATTAACTTGTGTGACATGGTTCTTGTCACTCAGTTAGCTTAGTAAATTCAAGTTAGAGGAGTTGAAGTTAAGTTAAGCATGTGTGATTGCTAATTTCTAGCAATCAAAGTCAGATATTTCAAGTTGTTTTCAGTTAAGCTAGTTCTAACTATTGGAGTAACTAGTGGAAGGTCAGTTATGCAATGAAACTTTAGTCTAACTTAGTGATCATCTAGTTAACTAATCAATCAACCCAAAATAGCTAATTCATGCAGAGAATTCAGGTTCCCCAATTGTGGTGGATATTCCAAGGTAGTGTAACATCAGTTGTAGACTAGTCTTGAGTCTACAGGTGTTGCATACATTCAAATGATCAACCTTGGGAATTGAGAAAGAATTTTTGAGGAAATTCCCAAATAATATGGGCCTAATTTCTTCAAGAACTTCGTAAGTAAATAGGGGCTCAAGCATAGGTAGAAATGGACTAAGTCTAGGTTAGAGCTTCTCAGTGAGTAGAGAGACAAGTTATTCATTTGCAGGTTGAGCTCAGATTGAGCAAGTAATTGTAATACATCTCTATTCATTAGATTAATGCAAGCAGGAAAAGGGTTTTGGCAGATTGCTTTTCCCTAGAAAAATATTGTGTGTGTGTGTGTTATTTTTCATTGCATGTTGTTGATTGATGTTCTAAATTGTGAATTGAATTCCATAAAGTAGTAGAGTAGGATTGTGTCTTGTGATTTAGATTAAAATTTCATGAGAAGTTGCAATTATACACCATAATTTCTACATGGAATCAAAGAAGGATTCACATTAGAATAGGAGTTTCGAAGTTGCTTCTTAGGAAGATTGAATTTGCAGTTCCATGTAGTAGGGTATCTTTAGAGTTGAGAAGGCGACCTTCAATGGGCTATTATTAGAGTATGTATTAGAAGGTAGCTCGAATTTCATTGCATTGAAGGATTGCAAGGAGGTGGTACTGGATGGCAATGAATTTCTAAAATATGTCAAGACATATATTGCAAAACCACAAGAATTTGATGCACAGAACCTAGCCCAATGGAAGAAAGATGTATCCAAGGCGAGGAGAATATTATTGAAGGTATTGTAAGACCACATTGTCTCAAATATCCATGGGAAAGAAACTCACTTTGCAATGTGGAAAGCACTCACATAATTGTTCAAGAATAATAGTGACCATAGGAAGTTGATGCTCAAGGATAAACTTCGAAATATCAAGATGCATAAGAATGAAACTATTTTGTAGTATATGAGCATATTTACAGAAGTTCATGATGAACTTGGTGGGGTTGATGTAAATGTTACAGAAGATGACTTGGTAAGTCTAACTCTTCTAGGCCTTCCCAAAATCTAGCATAGCTACCAAGACTTGGTGAACAAGATGGAGAAATTATCGAATTGGGAATGCTTATGGTTTGATTTGGTATAGGAGAATATAAGGAGGAATACCAAAGATGGGACTTGATCCAAGGGCGAGGATGAAGAAAAATTTTCATTGGTTGGAAATGGAAAGAAGGGAAAAGGAAATAAATCTCAAACCAAACCAAAATCCAGCCAAGGAGGCAAGAAGATATATTTTTCCAAAATTAAATGCTTCAATTGTCATGAATTTATGCACTATGCCATGAAGTGTCCACACACAAATTTGAGAAAGAAGACATTAGGAGGAGTATGAAGTGAGTCCTTCGCTTCAAAATTTGAGACTGAATTCAACCTTATTGCATGCATGACCAACACAGTGATGGGGAGCATGTGGTACGTAGAATTCGATGCATCGTTCCACATGATAGGGTGTATGAAGTTTTTCAGTGACCTGGAGGAGAAAGATCTCCATATGCACATTGGTACAGTCACCTTTTAGAGTGAGTTGAGATCCCCTCTTAGACTCAAGGATGTCATGTTTGTTCTAGGCCTAAAGAAAAATCTCATCTCTGTTGAAGTTTTGGAAGAATGTGGTTATGATATGATCTTTACCAAAGAGAAAGCATTCCTAAGACACATATCCATGAGACAAGTGACGCAGATCAGGGTTCGTGTGAAGAGTTTGTATAAGCTATATGTGAAAGACCGTGTTGCATTACGCAGTAAGGCGGAGAAAGTACAGAGTCACGATGTAGGAGAAATATGGCACAGAAGCCTTGGTCATTTGCATCATGGTGCCTTAAATAATATGCAGCAAATAACCACTGGCCTCCCTAAAGGAGCATTTGAGTAGTAAGATTTTTTCAAAGGATTGTTATGTGGACTAATCCCTCTTGTGGAAAAGAGTGATCTCCCTAGACTTCAAATAACCCTAGTAACAAACAAACATGAATTGTTACCTTTCTCTATAGATGAATTGGTAACATTTGGCTCAAAAATAAAACCCAAACCAACTGAATACTTTCAAAGAGGTATGGTCAACTGAGAGGTAAATGGATTTCCCGACCTGAACACAAAAAGTGGCGTAGTGTCATGTTCAAGAGCGACATACTGCCTTTTACTAAAAAAAACGTAGATTTTTTCTCACTTTTCCCCCACCATTACTAAAAAGTACCTCTTTATTTTTTACAAGATTGAGGAGCATAACATATGCTTGTCATATAAGCTCATCCTTCAGATGAGTCCTTCTAAGTATTTTTAATGAACCCTAGGAAGGAGTGGTTGAGTCTCGTCATGCTTAACGAGTCCTATACTGTTTACATTTTACGAGTCCAATAAAGGGGTAACTCAACGTCATTTTCATATTTAAAGAGTTTGAAAAGACACAAAAAGAAAACTCGTTCAACTTTTTTCAATGTAAATTTTAACGATCCCAGAGAAAGTAAAGCTCGATGTTTTTCAGTTTTAGGGAGTCAGGAGAAAAACATAAGTAAACTCCACAGTGTCATTTTTCGTAAATTGAGTCCCTCAAACCCAAAAAAGGGTAAAATAATGTAGGAGAGAATTATATTAACCATTATTAGTCAATGTATACCTTTTTTCGTAAATAGTTTGGTTCAGTCTATAAAAGGGGTAAACTTATACTGAATAGATGGTTGTTCATTTACTTTTACAAGTTCGAACAATCAAATACTCGACGATCTTTTTCGTTTATAAGGAGTCTGAAAAGGGTGTAAAGAGAACTCCATAGTTTCGCTTTTCCGTATGTTTTAATGAGTTCGAAAAAGTGATAAAAATATACTTAATACCAAAATGACTCATTTTCTATTAATGACCTGTGACCTTCACAATTAAACTTGAAATAATTATCTCTGCTTAAAAATACAGTGAAAAACATTATAAAATTGGACTTTAAAAGTTAGTAGGTAAAAAATAATATTTAAATAACCCTAAAAACTTATAAAAAAATCAAAAAGTTAAAAAAAAATTACCATTTGTGTTTTTAACCTTTTGAGAGTGATAGAGGTCATTTTCACCAGAAACTTCCGAAGTTGATTCCGGGCAAACTGTTGGACGAAATCGCGAATCATCTTCTCCCGATAGATCATCTCTCGGAGATATTCATTTTCATTTCATTTATTTATCTTTTCACCATAGATTTCGGTTTTTTGGGGGAGGGTTTCTAAAATGATTTTCGCCCTCGATGTGCCCAAGTACCCCTTATCGAGCCTACGCACATTGACTATCCACTATCCACTATCCACTATAGTTGGTTGTGCACAACATCGAGGGAAAGAAAAATAAGATATAAAATGGCCAATTTTTTTGCGAATCCTCTCCATAATTCATTTTAATGATATTTTATGTTTAATTGCAGGCTTTTGAACCGTAAACATGGAATGGAGAGAACATGAGCACGAAGAGCAAGACATAGTTTCTCTAAATGATCCAGCAACCATACAGGCCTTGGAAGATTGTCGCTTGTACAAGTTTTTCACCATTCTAGGCATGAAGGCCCAATTAGACTTTGCTAGAATGGATGGTGGGCAAGTGGAACATTCAAGAATAATGTTTCGTAGTCGGATACCATAGACTTGTCATTGATGTTGATGACATTTACTTCCTGAGTGGAATTCTACGCTGTGGGGTGGAAATCAACCTGTATGGGCATAGGCGAGGTGGCGAAACAAATGCCACCTATTTTCTACAACACTGTACTTAAGGGGAAAATCTCAAAGATGGCAGGATTGATATAAAGACCATAGCACAAATTCCTTTGAAAGCCATTAGGTTGACTATTGCACAATTGTGTGGTAGTGTAGATTTTTGTTTCCTCATGAAGGCTCAGATGCAAACCATTGTGGATTGTTTTCAATGTACCATATTCAACTAGAGTGAGGCTGTAGTTGCCAATCCAAAAGGGAAACTAAACAAGGTCAAAATAGGAAAACTCAAAAAATTTGGGTATGGTGCCTTTGTTATTTCATTTTCTTTGGAGCAGATTCCTATTCTAGCTCCACAAGTAGCTATTAAGAGAGGAGGACCTCGTGACCCTTAGATTCTGAAATGGGTTTCACTTATTTCATGACATGGAGGTGGTGATGGACCAACGATCAAATTTACTTGTGACTTCTTCGATTGGTTGGAAAACCAGATCATTATGATTGAAGATTTTCTATATGCAAGGATGGACTACACAGGAGATCCATACATGCCACTACCTCTTGGGATGTAGTGGGGTGCTATAGGTAAAACTTCACATTGTGGTTGATTTTTGATTTTATTTTTTGGCATCCAAAGCTAATTATCTGAAATGATCATGCAGATGTGGCCCCAGTAATACCAACCAAATTATGTAGATATGATCAACATGGTGAGCAACCAATAGCTCCCATAGTACCGAACCCGGCTACGATAGAGACACTAATAGAGATAAAGCACAACCTCGAGAGGTTGACTTTGGACATCCTAGATGTCGTAATAAATGATCTGCCTCTCCACTACCAGAGGCATACTCCAAGGTTTCTTGGATCTATTAGTCATTTTCTACGACGAGTAGCACATGCTATTGTATGCTACCATGATCGTCATCATTCGTAGTCACTAGTCTGAGGGCTATATTTTTTTATCTTTGATGACGTATCGACATGTTTGAAATATAAAGGCCATGGGGCCTCATGTCTTTGGATGACATTTTTTTGTCAAAGCCACACTATTTACATACTTTTATCTAATGAAAGTTACTACTTCTATTTATGTCTATCTTGTACAATATATGAACAAATATTGCATTGATTTCTTTTACAAATGTTTTACAAGTGCCAATTTAACACATAATTTTCTAATTCATCTGTTAATGTGTTTAAATTTCTCAGAATATGTTGATACTCAATATAATCAAATTCTCTTTCCAAGAGACGAACCCGCAAAAACATCCTTAACATGGAAGCACTTCTAATTGAATAAACACCATTCAAATGTAATACCACGAGTTGTGAATCTAACCTAATGATCAATCGACGAATGCCAAATGAAATGGCATTAGATAATAGCTCAATCACTGTGCTATATTCTACAATATTGTTTATTGTTCGACCGAGGCATATCCCATGAATAGAAACTAACTCATTTGTGGACGAATAAATGATCCAAGACGTAGAGGACAAATTCTGAGTACTACAACTAGTGCCATTAGTGAAGACAATGTAATTATGAGGGAATGTCAACATCTGCAAATCAAGTGTAATAGAAGATGAGCAAGAGAAGTAGTGGAAAAATCATAAAAAGATACTAAAACTGCCACACATAATCTATGATACAGTAATATAAAAAATTTTCATTGAACAATCTAAGCATAATATCTCTTTAGTAAAGACCATTTATGGGCTTCCCCAAAGGGATTCCATCATAATCAACCAGTTCATAGGCCCCTTTTGCCAGTGCATGTTGTACAACATAAGGGCCATTCCACATGGGCTTGAATTTACCAGTGCCTAACTTGTTGTGCTCTTGATCATAGACCAAGAATTAATCACCTTCTGCATAAAAACAAGGTCTGACATTTTGATCATACTATGCTTTAACTTGTTTCTTTTGGGCCTCGCTAGTTAATGCAGCATCACGAAAAGTCTCGTTGAGACATGCTAAGTACAAGAAATGTACTTCTTTAGAAGAAGTGGATCGTAAAAATTCAATTGCCAATTTCAAAGATGGCATCTCACATTCCATCGGTATAACTACTTTCATGCCGTAAATGAGATAGAAAGGAGTAACACCTGTCGAAGTTTTGGTTGTGTTACAATATGCCCACAAGGTTGGATAAAGCATTAAATTTCGATTTTGTTTATGAGTCTCGATAATCCGTTTAATCATGGTGTCTAAGACCTTGTGAACGGCTTCTACTTGGTCATTTTCCAGCAGGTAATATAGAGTAGAACTATCATGACGTAGGCCTAGTTTCGTGGAAATATTGGTCATCATATGGTTCCCAAAGTGGCTACCATGGTATGTGACAATAGATTGTGAAACTCTGAATTGATAAATCACTTGATTGAACACGAAAATTGATATTGTTTCACCATAATACTTATATGTGGGCATCACCTCAGCCCATTTTGTAAAATAATCTACTGCGAGGATAATGTACCCAGGTCCCATGCCCCCTGGTCGAGTGAGGATTACATGTAAGGAAATAAATGCCCCGTTTAGCGCAAGGACAAACGACAATGATTGAGTGAAGAGGCTAGATGTGCACACATTTTTTGATAATAAATGTGACAATGATGGCATTTCCGGACTACAGTGATACAATCCTTAAACATAGAACGCCAAAAATAGCTTGCGCATAGGATATTTTGAGTAGTGGAAAACCTTGACATATGACTGCCACAGGCTCCAGAATGGTAGTCATTTAATTCCTTTTCAGCTTCCTCGTGAGTTAAACATCGTCTGAATATGGAATTGACACCACGAAAATAAAGTGTATTGCCAAAAATATTATATTTCTGGGATTGATACCGAATAAAATAGAAATCAGTTCAACTCAGTTCAAGCTGAAATGTCTAGGTATGAAGATAAATGATGATATCTCCATACTAGGGATCTAAAGTACTGATTCGAAAGAGAGATTCATTTGGAATAGAGTCCTCTGCCACGTTTTCTATTTGAGTATGCGGAAAGTCAAATAATAATTCAGAAAATACCAATGATTTTGTTTGATTTGGATTTAATGAATTCCAAATCGAATTCCTATAGGATGAATATCCATTTGGAATAATTCCCTCCCAACAATTGTCAGGTAAGAATGTAAATCATGGGGTTGCAATCAGAAATCATAGTAGTTTTGTGCAATAAAATATAGTGATGGAAACATTTGACAACTTGAACAGCTGCCAAGGCCAATTTCTCCACACGTGCATATTTTCCTTTAGATTTGATCAAATTACGACTTAAGTAATATATCACATGCTCTTCTTTCGATTTTTCTTCCTAAACTAGAACCATGCCAATAGTGGCATCGGACGTCGCTAAGTATAAAAAGCAGTCTTGGTGATAATCAGGAGGATGTGAAAGTGGTGTATGGGTCAACGCATCTTTAAGTGCATCAAAGGCCTTTTAAGCCACTTCATCCCAAATAAATGAGAAGCCCTTTTTTAAAATTCGAGTAAAACCTTTATTCAACTCGGTGTAATTTTGGATAAATCGACGTAGAAATTTCTCCTTCCCTTGAAAACTTTGGAGTTGGTGTAGATTGGAAGGAGGAGGAAAATTCAGAATAGCCTCAACCTTCAAGGGATCGACATGAATGTCTTCCTTTGAAATGAAAAATCCTAGCAATCAACCAAATTGCACACAGAAAACACATTTGTGTGGATTCAAGCGAATATTGTAATGACGAAATCTTATAAAGATTGCTCTCAAACGCATTAGATGGTCTTCCTGTCTAAGTGAATGAGTTGGAAAGTCTTCCAAATATGGTTGCAAAATATGCTTGATATCATGAAATGCATAAGACATTTCCCGTTGGAAATTTGCAGCGACATTCTTCAAACCAAATGGGAGTTTTCGATAGGAAAAAGGCCCCCATGGGTAGATGAATGCAGTTTTGTGCTGATTAGTTGGGAATATGTTGATTTGATCGTAGTCAGAAAATACTTCCATAAATGAAAACATTTCATTTCCGGCACATTTGTCAATAATTTGATCGATATAGGGAGTGGCATAATTGTCTTTCGGACAAGCCTTGTTGATATCCCTATAATCGAAACATACTCTAATGGTTCCCTATTTCTTGTTAACATGTACGATATTGAATACCCAATCAGTTAAGGAAACTAGGTAAATGAAATTTTCTTTGAGCAGTTTCTCGACCTCAACTTTAATCATAGCAACTTTTCGTGGATGCACAAGACGTAATCATTGTCTGATAAGTTTGGCATATGGGTAAGTCTTGATCTGGTGCACAACAATGCTTGGATTGATTCTTGGCATTTCCTCATAGGACCAGGAAAAAATGTCTCGGAATTCTTGAAACATGGATTTATACATTTTAATCTCTTCAACTAAGCATGAAGCACCTACGTGAATATTTTCAACAATTCCTTTTTTGATTGAGATATCTATGGCAATCGTTGTAGATATATTACCCAAATTTCTTTCAGATTCAGCTTGAAAAACTGAAATGGGCCAATCTGGATTATATACAATCTCAAGCGAAAACATATTCGAAAAATCATTCTCACTTTTATTAGGGTTAGGTACAAAATATGAACGATCATGGTAATTGTTCCATGGAATTTCGTCTGAAGTCATGACCTCCATGATACTTTCGTGAGTTGAAAATGTATAATCGAAATGATTAGGAAGTGAAATTGGTTTTAACCAAGGTAAAGGAGAATAATCATCATTGATCTTATCCACTCGATCAATATCAGAATATGATGGGTCGGAAAATGATTGAACTACTTGGTAAGCCAATTCAAAAGCACTCAAAGGCATCTCATTTCCATATGAGGCTAGTTCAAACTCTAAAGGAACTATCCAGGGATCATATGATTCAATAGTGCTTGATGTAATCATGTTAACCTTGGAAAAATTAGAAGGAAATTTAGGTGGAGGAAGTGCAAAGGTTCCCATCAACAATTAGTCTTTGAGTAAATCAACATCAACATCCTCATAAAGAGCATTTGTTTTATCGACAAATGGTATGCTACCCATAGAATTAGGGTCCAAAGTATAGTAATACAATTGGTCTAATTTTGAAAATATTCCCTTTGTGAGGAAATTGTATCATTAGGGATGAGACCACTATTAACATAGCATAAGTCCAACTTCGACCAATCAAAAGGTTATAATCGAGCTAAGCATCAACAACTTCAACTTTAATTGCCATCTTTTTATCTTCTAGCTCTATGGGCATATCGTTAAGGATTCCATAAGGATGAAAACCTCTTCCCTCAAAGGCTTTCACAGTGGTAGGTGACTGATTTATGTCTGGAGAACCTAAATATTTCTAACATGAAATCAACATAATACATGTAGAAGCTCCTTCATCAACAATTGTGCGAAACATTCGTCTGATTTTAACAAAAACTAGAATCTGGAATGCTAGTTGATGAGTGAGTCTCGAGATATGACTCTCAAGATAAAAAATAATAATTATAATAGAGTCATGCAAATTAATAGCTCCTACAACTGAAAATAAAATCTTTCGTTGTGTCAGACATGTTTGTAACACTTCCAGAGCTGACATTGCAGAAGGAGACATAGCTAGATCTTGAACAATGTTATAATTTTGTGTAGCTCTAGAATGTGGGTTGCAAGCTGATTTCCGAAGCACACCTTTGGGAGGTGGTGGAATCATCAGGTCATGGTTTGGTTTCTCAATCTATAATGGTTCAGAAGGAGTAAAAATTGAATCGAAAGTTTGACCAGATGAACTAGCCTCATTTCCATTGTTAACAGGAACCTTTGATTTGTAATATTTCTGTCTTGTAGCAACCATAACTTGTTGTGAAGACATCATCATGATATCTTGCGATATGGAAGAGGAAGATGTGTTCTGAGAAACCATCTTGTTGTCTTGATAAGGAAATGGATCCTTCAAAACAAGGGGAGTTGGAGAACATTTGATGAATTTGGAAACCTATGCTCGATGTGAGCATTCCTTCATATAATGATCCTCATTGCAAATAAGGAAAGGATAGCGAGGCTTACGTTTTTCATCATTAGATTCAGTTTTAGTGGGTTTATCTTTTTAAGAAGCATTTTGTTTCAATTTACCTTTCCCCTTCTTTTTACCTCCGGTCGATTTGGATTTTCCAGTAGATTATTATACGACATTAATCTCAAAAATAGTTTCTAGAGAAAGGCTTTCATATGGTGAATCTTGTATGGCCAAAGTCTAAGTACTCTTAGAATTTTTCTTTTTCTCCTTAGAGCATTGGTTGGCATTAGATCCTATAGGATAAGTAACTATTGGATCACTTGTAGGGTGCAGTAAGTTTGGGATTTTCTCGTACAATGTTCTATATCGGGTGTAGACTAAGTTTAAATACTAGGCACAAGCAATTACGATGACACATCCCTTAGCAACATCTTTTGTGGTAACAATAATAAGTGACTTTGTAAACCACTCAACTAAAATCTGATTTGGAATAAAAACTTTAACTAATCGACGTCTATGTCTCCATTCATGGATGTGATCCAAAATGTGAGTCGATTTTTTATTGTTTTAAAGAAGTTAATAGTTCAGTGCCAGTATCATAATAGATCCTTAACTCAAAGTGGCTTAAAACTGTTGTCACAAGGGAGTTAAATTTATGGGAAGATGTGCAAGGTAGCTGAATGTACCATTTGGTTGCTGAACTGGTTAAAGTTCATTAGAAAAGGTGAAGACAGATAGAATCATCAATTATTGAATTCAATGCACACCAAAGATGATATGTCATCACATGGTTGGATGGATCTTCCCCATATTTTTCCTTCAAATTTGGGTATGTCACTCGGTAACTTGGTTGGAATCATCACCCAATAAGGGTAATAATAGATAGTATCATTCATTAACCGGGATAAATCGGGTAAATCTAAGGTTGCAATAAATGGTAATTGTCGGTTAGGGTCTTCCAGTAAAGTTTGATAACCTTGCAAGCTGAGACCAACCCCTTGGAGTGTTGAAAATGCAACAAGATGATGGATCTTAGTGGAAAGGAGTCGCCTTCACTAAGTTGGCCTGTGGGCTATTTTTGGCGCAAAGTCTATTTTTAGGCTATGTCTATTTTTAGACATATGGGTCATGGTCTATGAGTTGCAGGATGTTGTTTATGGATGATTGGTCATGTTGGGAAAAATAGATGGACTTCTATTTTTGGTTCACAGTTGAGTGATCAGAGTCTATTTTTAGACTGCCAGTCTAAAAATAGAATAGTCAAATATTATTAGCCCTTAGTAATATTTGGACTCTAAACATTATCTTATTCTCTTGGAGCACTTCAGTTCGAGCTATGGATGTGGCACATGTAGCTGAAAAAAGGAATCACGTGGTTTCTTATGTATTAGTTGAGCTATTGCATGGAGGACTTCAGTTAGAACTCATGCATGTGAGTTCTGTGGAGTTGGATGTGGAGTTGATGGAGTTGTGTTCAGTTTGACTTGGTTGAACTAGTTGTATTTAGTCTAACTAAAGAATACACTAGTGATGAGTTGTGTGAATTGATTTTTAATTAATTTACTAATTATTAACTCATAAATCAACTGAAGAATACATCAGTTAACTCAGTGCATGGACAGTTCAACAGAGACAGGTGTTAGAGGTAAGTGAAAGGGTGAGTTGTGACTATCAGTTGTGCATGAGATTTAGCACATGCATTGATTGAGTAATGCCAATGAAGACTGTGCAGTGTGGGCCAATACCAAGGAATTATAGCTTGTGCTCACGTGATTTTGGATCAGCCAAGGTAAATAGGAGTTTGGATCAGCCATTCTCATTCATTCTCTTGCAGATTGCACAGTGGAGGCAGGCAAAGCAGCGCAGGAGATTTGAACATGTGACTTGTTCGGATCTGAGCTAGTTTTGTGTGTAACATGTGGAGATAGTACTAAGTACTTGTGAGGAGTATTGTACTATGTATTGTTACATGTTCTCAATCATTATAATATACAGATAGTGTGGGGTTTTCAGCTGTATGCTTTCCCCGGGTTACATACTGTGTTAATGTGTGCATGCGATTGATGTTTCATTGTTTTTTATGCTTCTAAATTGATGATCAACGTATAGGAGGTTATGTATTGTGCATGTATTCCGCAATAGTGCATAATCGGGATAATCTCTGTGAATAAGTGTTTATTATTCAAAATTTCTACATGGAGGAGGATACCCAGGATATCCTGGAATAGCCTATGCAGTTGGAATTGGAATTCCACCAGGGTAACAGAGGTGAACCATTATAGGTTGAGTTTGAACAAGGACTTGATAAGTATGATCGAGGTACCGTTGACTCTATAAAGGTTGAGCTTGACCCATTTGTCCTAAGTAATATCGACCCTGTACAGGTTGAACTTACAAAGTTTGACCTTGAACAAATTGACTTTGAACAGGTTGACTTTGAATAAATTGACCTTGAAAAGGTGGGTTTTGGAAAGTTTGACCTTGGAAAGGTGGACTTTGAAAAACTTGTCCTTGAAAAGGTGGAGCCTGATAAGCTTGACCTTGAAAAGTTGTTTGTATTTTTCCTACAACAGGTTTCCTGATAAGAATCTGTGGTATAGATTGGCTACATAGGGCCGGTTTGATCAGCAGAAAATTGAGGATTGCCTAAGTAATCTGAGGAACAAATATTTGAGGGGTAACTGGAACGATCATTTTTTATACTCCTCGTATAGGTGTATGAGGAGAACTTGGAACCGGTTATGAAACAGGTGTTTGTGGTGAACTCTGAACAAGTTGTTGAATAGGTGTTTGTGGAATTCCTTGGACAATTTTTTGGACAAATGTTTGAGGAATCCCCTGAATGGGTTGCTGGATAGGTACGACAATACTTGGAATAGGTATTTGAGGAATAGTTTGTCCATTAGGCTGAACAGGTTGATAAAGTGGCACTTGTGGAGAAACTTGACCATATTTTGAGTAAATGCAGGGTTCCAAATAATATTCATCCTAGGATAAGGAGTACCAAGTAAAGGTTGATTTACAACAGGTTTATCTAGACTAGGCTGAGGTATCTAACCATAAGTTTGGGTAAAAGGTTGACCCCTAACAATACATTGTCCTTCAGGTGGAGGATAAGGTGGTTTCCCCCCAGACTGGTAATAAATACCAATTGGGGTTACTTGAGAGTTACTAGAGTTACTGATATCATATGAATTTGTTGGTCTAATGCTATAAGTGCTTTAGGCATGGAAGTTATGCTTTGAACAATAGACATAGATAAACCAGGTGACCAAGTAGAAAGATGAGGAGAAGAAGCAGGTCCTGAAAAAATCCCAGTAAGTGACTAGTATCCAGGAGGAATTAATGGACCACCATATAATAATTATTCTGGGGAGCTGGTAAACATAAATGAATCAATGGGTTGGCTCCCAATAGGAATTTCTGACATAGTTCTTTCTGGTGAATAAAAAGGAATGCGTGGCGGTGAAAAATTCTGGCTTAAAAAGTTCAAAGTGGTAGAATACCAAGGGCCAGGTTGGAAAGGAGAGAAAGGAACTCTTGGGTCAAAAGATCACTACCAGTAAATGGAGAATGAGGTGTTTATGCCTCTTCATTTCCAGTAATATCTTCAATTCTAATTAACGCAGGGGGTAACCTAGTCATAATTATGAGCTTTCTTCGAGGCGAAGGTGGCTGGGGCATAGGAACTAAAGCAGCCTAAGGTGATTCAGGTTGAGAAACTTCAAACTCAGGTTCTTCTATATCTGGTTCATTTAGTTCAATATCTGAAACTTCACCAGTATCAGATTCAATGTGAAATACTTTGGTAATCTCTAGGCCAAAGTGAACTAATCTTGATTCTATTTCTTACATTGGATTCACTTTGGTTTCTACTATCTTAGATTGTAAAAATATTGATGTTTCAATTTCTTCTGAGGTTTTAGATCCAGTTGAATTTGACCTTTTAGTTTTTGTATTTTATGATTTACTAGGCATGTATTCAGGTGGTTTACCTTGCATTCTACATGGCTGCCTTGGTGATTCATCTAGGATGAAAATTTATCATAAATCAAATAATATCTGCAATCCAATCTTAAAGTCTCTAAAAATAAAAAACAAACAATTTAACACACACTAAAAAATATAAGGGTTCAAACCATGCAAACAAGCTTTTCACGGCGAGATCACTAGTTGGGGATGAAATCCAATGTCACAAAGATCAAATATCAAAGTGGTTGTAGATAGAGCGAGTGGAACCAATTACACTGAAAACCTACTTACTGAAACAATATGGTGCAAGTAACTTCACTTATGCCATCTCGAGCAAAGATTACCCTTCAAAAAGTCCAAGTGAGTCTGGTCAACGTATGTTCTAGGTACAACAGGACCTTACCTCTTTCTTCATCTTGGGTAATAGATCTAGGATTATGGTCATTAAGGTTACCAACTACAACAATTCAACTTGGGGGAATAGTTGTAGATTAGATGTAAACACAAGGGAAGAGTAAAAAATCTCAATCCCCTTGAAAGCTCCTCAACATGGTTAATTGGAGGTTTACTTTCAAGTGACCCCAAGTACCTTTTGAAACTGTTGTAATACGTGTAAATCGTTATATCATAGCCAATGAAGTGGGTATGATCACTTCACCAAGTCTGATATGATCTCATGCTTGACTCCTTTGTAAGGGGATCTTCCCAAAGAAAAATTGAAACAACTAAATTTATATCCCTATTCCAAGATTCTAGTGTTTGTCTGCAACTTTGGAAACTTTATTCACTTCCCTATTCCAAAGCCCTAGAACCTAATCTACTGTAGGTGGAAAAGAGCTCTAAGAATAAAACTTCTAGATTGATTTTAATTAGCATTGATTTTACGATTTGTTATTTACTTAGAGTAATGGATGTGAAACTTGATGAAATTATGACTTGACACAATCCTAATGCAATCGAAGATGGAAATCTAATATTTTCGTTTCAATGAAAAAATCTATTTGAAGTAAGGAGAGAGTCTTTCACTTTTTCAGCTGAAATATAAACAAAAACTCTAATAGTGACTATTGCTTTTCGTAAAATGCAATTATCCAATTTCGAATTACCCAACATTGAATAATAAATTCAAATTTTCATTTTCCCAAATAAAATGAAAATTAAAAAAAAAACTTATATTTTCATACAATCACTCAGTAATTCAGAGAAATGCAACAAGAAACCAATAATCATTCAAAAATTAATTTTTCCTAATTGAATGGAATAAATTTTCTTGCAATAACAAATTCAGTTCATGAACACTTCAGCAAAAACAAAGAAAATTGACTTTTCATTTCGAAACAAGCATAAGAAGTATTTAAAAAAAAAACCTAATCTTGTAAATCATTCACTTTGATATTCAAAATAAACTTTTGCAAAAGAAAAAACTAGACTCAAAACCTTATCTAATTAGGAGATGAAAGATAGATAATCAACTCAACAAGACCAACAAATCTCTCTTTTGATAGGTCGACCATTCATGAGACAAGACTCAACCCTAATATGTAAAAACAAGACTAATCCCAAGAAAAACCAAAAATAACATTCAATCAGACTGAAAAACACTCACAGGAGGTTCAAACAAGCATAAAACAATAGGTAAAAACAAAAAGTTTGGATTTGAAGAGGAAATAACTAATTTTTTCAAACATTCCAGGTATGTTCACAGTCTCTGGAGTAAACCAGTGCATAGAAGTTGTGTTGCTGAAAGGTAAATGTGTAGAAGTGCGCATTGTTCCTAAAGTATAAGTGTGGATAGTGGGGAAATTAAGAAAAAATAAAAAATAAATCAAATCCAACCCAAAATCCAATTTTCTAAAATTTCTAGACACTCAAGGAAGGCTTGTGGAGCAAGTTGAAAAGATCAAACAAGGATAACTAAAGGAGATTGAGACGGATCCCCAACAAAGTTGCCAATTTGTTATGTGGACTAATCCCTCTTGCAGACAAGAGTGATCTCCCTAGACTTCAAAGAACCCTAATAACAAACAAACAGGAATTTCTACCTTTCTCTAGACTCGGATTGATTGAAAGCAAATACAATGATATAGGCCTCTTATCGATTAAACAAAATGATTGATGAAGTCCCTTTCAAATCTTATGTCCATTTTCTCCTTGATTCTTTAGAGTCCCTCTCGTCTCTCCCCACATATTCTCCATAACATCCTAATAGACATCTGCATAGACAAGGACATACAAGAGATCAAAACATCCAACATATAATCAAAGAGCTAAATGGACTAATTAACCAATTACACATCATAAACTGATCAATATGCAATCACAATCCATGTAGGTGATCAAGGAATCCTAAAAATTAGATCAACAAAGATATAATTGAGAAAGAACAATTTCTTTTATATTAATAAACTGGAGAAAATCCTTACAACCATATAGCCTTGATGTTGCAAGTCCCTTTGGTAATATTCAACCCTCTCCCTTGCAAGAAAATCCTTCCAACCTAATCTCAATACCATAAACCTACTTCCAATAGTCCTCCCTCAGTCCTCAGACCTGTAGTAGCTTTATAAGACAAGAATGGGAAGTTATGGATCCATTCTCCAAGGGATGAGATCCATTATTAGTGGGATAGTGGTTCCACAAAGGAAGTGGATTTGCTCCATGATGGGAGGGATCAAAGTTGAATAGGCATCCATTGGAAGCTTGTTGGTTGGGGTAGATTCTACCAACAATGCTTCTAGAATTTACTTTTTATTTTTACATTCGTTGAGTCATGTTCACAGGTCATAGTGTAAGACAATGCATACTTATGCACAACTCTTAATGGTCTTCTCTACGTATGCACAAAAATTAGCTAGGAAACTACGAAGGTATCCAAAACAGGGTTTTTGTACCATGGGATCCAAGAATTCCACTTTATTTGGGGTGATTTAGATTCTAACTTTGTAGGGGAATGTTCTTGGGACACATTTGTGGATAGCAAAAGATCCAAACCGATGGTCATTTTCCTAATGCGAGAAAATGACGTGTAACAAGGATGTACCTTGGGGAAATATGAAAAATCTAAATTCCATGATCAGGACAACAAAGCACATGTATTCTTGGAAAGGACCTTTCTCGACAACCTCCACTTCCATAGACAAATATTTTGTCATTTTAATTGATGACTTCTCAAGGAAGTGTTGGATCTTCTTCATGCAAAATAAAGATGAGACATTATCCAAGTTCGTAGAATTCAAGGCATTGGTTGAGAAAGAAACCAAGAAGAAGGTGAAGGATCTCAAGAGAAACAATGGAGCTGAATAGGTTTTGAATGAATTCAAAAATTTCTGTGAAAAATAAGGCATTTGAAACAAGTTGACAACACCCAAAAACACATAGCGGAATGGGGTAGCTGAAAGAAAGAACCGTAGAATTGTTGGAGCAGAAAGAGTTATGTTACATGACCAAGGCTTACCTCTACATATGTGGGTTGAGGCATGTAACAAAACAATATATTTGCAGAACAAGAGTTCTCATTGGATTCTTAGTATGATTACAATGGAGGAGACCTTATCAAGGAGAAAGTCGGATGTGGCACATTTCAAGATTTTTGGAGCCTCTGTTTACTGTCATGTCTCCAAAGAATCAAGGAGTAAGCTTAAGTCGACAATAGAGTTGTGGATATTTGTGGGTTACACATTAACTCCTAACAACTACTATGTGTAGTTACCTACCCTCTGAATGACGACTGTGCAAAGGGATATAAAGTTTGATTCAAAGGAGAAATCATTGCAGTGCTCTCTTGAGAGGGAGCTTCAAATCCCACCAAAAGAGGATATTTTAGCTCCAAAGGAGGAGCCTTAGGAAGTTGTGGAGCAGCCACAAGTTGAGGAGCAGAGAGTGGAGATCTCCACTCAAGCAAAACCATCCAAAGAAGGCAGAAAAATAACCAGGGAAGCTAATAGACTTATGAAGGATGTGAGGGAGAATGTGGGAGCTCCTTCAAATTTGTGCAGGAAAAGGAGGTCACCTGAGAGGTACAATTCTACATGGATCTAATGACTGAGATGGTAGAGAATAAGCCATCCTGTTTCAAAAAAGTAGTTGAGAAACCTGTATGGGTTGATGCAATGGTGGAATAGTACAAATCCATTGCAAAGAACAATGTTTGGGAAGTGGTCCCAAGACCGACAAATAAATTAGTTGTGGGTTTGAGATGGAACTTCAAGTTTAAGCATGCAACAAATGGAAGCATAGAGAAATATAAGGCTAGATTTGTGGCCAAAGGATTCTCTCAATTTGATGGAATTGACTATGACGATACCTTTTCTCCTATAGCAAGGTCTTCATCCATTAGAGCAATTATTGCTCTAGTTGCGTAGATGGGGTGGAAGATCCACCAGATGGATGTAAAAACAACAATTTTCAATGGTGTTATTGAGGAAGAGGCGTACATCGAGCAACCAGAAGGCTTTGAGACATTTGGTCGAGAGTCTCATGTGTGCAGACTCAAGCGGGCATTGTATGGTCTCAAGCAAGCACCTTGTGCTTGGTACACTAGGATCAACAAATATCTCACTAGTTAGGGCTTCACCAAAAGTGAAGCAGATGAAAACCTCTATCACATCTTGGTAGAAGGTAAATTTCTTATTATTGTCTTATATGTTGATGATTTTATTTTAACTGGTGTTAAGCAGCTGATCAGATATTTTAAGGAGGGCCTTGCAAGAGAATTTGAAATGAAGGACATGGGTCTCATGCACCACTTCCTTGGGTTGTAAGTATGGAAAGGAAATGGGGAATTGTTTGTGTCTCAAGGAAAGTATGCAAATGAGATAATGCATATATTCCACATGGAGAGTTGCAAACCCATGGAGACACCTCTAGCGACCAACTGGAGGAAGGAGGATGCCACTTCAAGTGAAGAAGTGGATGCTACCATTTATCGGAAACTAGTGGATTCACGAATGTATCTTGTGAACACATGACCAGATATGTGCTACGCAGTCAACTAGCTAAGCCAAGTTGTGGTTAAGCCAACGAAATTGTTTTGGAAGGCAGCTAAGCATGTTTAATGGTACCTTAGAGGCACTATACAGTTTGGACTTTGGTGCAGATGAACATAGGGAGTGAAGTTGTGAGTCTTCACATATGCAGATTAGGTAGGGTGTCCATCCAACTGAAAGAGTACATCGGGTGGAATTTTCAGTGTTGGGTCCACAACTATTTCCTGGTACAACAAGAAGAAAAGATCTATGGCACTCAACTCGGCAGAAGTAGAATACATGGTTGCAATTCAAGTAGAATGTGAGGTGATATGGGTGAGAAAGATACTTGTGGGATTGTTTGGTCAGATGTGTAGAAAATCTTGTCGATTCAAAAGCTCATGCAATGTACTAAAGCAAGAGACAAGAAAATACTTCTACTATCAACCTGCGGAAGCCAATAGATCGTTGAAAAAAATAATCGACAAGAGGAAGACAATCAAATACACATAACACAATAAGTATCTGGGGAAAGCCACAACTTAAAACCCCTCTATCTATATTGCATATATTAGAAATTCAAGATGATAATACAATGCTTGTTCTCTCAAGAACAATCACAACACTCAATGAAATAAATCTCCAACTCACAAGCAAACTCTTGGCCAACACTTAGCCAATGCTCCTGCTCTCCAAGTCCCTATTTCCTTGCACAATTCCTATGGTTGATCAACCCATATTAATGGGAGGCCATTGCATCCAAAACTGCACAATCCCTTCAAGGTTCGGTTCCAGATTGCATGCATTATCTATACAACTCAGTAAATCATACAACTGATAGTACATTGTCCCTTCACTCTAGTCTCAAATGGGTATTTCTCATAATTGACATGCATGAGCTTTTTATGAGGCAATCTTCAGTTAATTGGTGTAGCACTAGTTAATTCATTAGTGCACCAACTAATTGTTAACTCACTATTAGTTCCTCAAATAGTTTGGAACTAATTTAACTGGACTTAACTCAATAAAATGAGTTAACTAATTAGAACTCATACTTAACTCATCCTGGACCCCTATAAAATAGGGAGAACATATACATGACTTCAGAAAGACTTCCAACTCAAAATTCCTAAGCTAATTAAGTTAATTAAAATTATTAACTCTTTACAAGTTGCTATGAGAATAGAATTCAATTTTAATTCTCAGTTTAATTTAAGGACAAATTAAACTAGAATTTATTGTTTCCATTTCTCAACACTCCCTCTCAACAAGAAAGGGATTATCAACTACCTCGATCCTATCTCTATGAAACTTGAATTTATATCTTGGCAATGCCTTTGTCAAAATGTCAACATCTTTCTCCTCCATGGGAATGTACTCTAAAAACATAATCCACCTCAATACAAAATCTTGAGATGATGATGTCGGATATCAATATGCTTGGACCGATCATGAAAAATTGGATTTTCAGAGAGTTTGATACAACTTTGATTATCACAGTAAATCACAATTGGATCCATCTGTTGACCAAACAAACCAACCAGGATCTTCCTCATCTAAATGGCTTCACATGCTACCTGATTCGTAGCCATGTACTCTCCCTCTACTGAACTGAGTGCAACCGATAATTGTTTCTTGTTGTACCAAGAAACTATCGCTGACCCAATACTGAAGATCCCTCCTGATGTGTTCTTCTTGTTAGAAGGACTCCCTACCCAATCTGCATCTGTGAAGCATTGAAGCTTCACTCCATCTATTCCTCTGTACCATAATCCATACTGAGAAGTGCCCCTGAGGTATCTCAACACATGCTTTTCCGCCTCCCAATACAACTTGGTAGGCCTAACCATTGCTTGACTAAGCTGGTTAATTGCATAGAACATATCTAGTTGTGTGCTCACTAAGTACATGAGTGAACCCACAAGCTGCCTGTAAACAATAGCTTCCACTACTTCCCCTGAAGTAGCGTCCTCCTTCCTCCAGTTACCTGCAAGAGGAGTTCCCATGGGTTTGCTGCTCTCCATGGGGAATCTCGTGAGTATCGCATTGGCATACTTGCCCTGAGACAAAAACAACTCCTCATCTCCATGCCAAGAAATTAATGCATGAGCCCCATTTCCTTCATCTCAAACTCTCTTGCAAGGTTCTCCTTACAAGATTTTATCAGCTGATCATCACCTGTCAGTATGAGATCATCAACATAAAGTACAATGATCAATAACTTACCTTCCACCACTATGTGGTATAGGTTCGCATCTGCTTCACTCTTCGTGAATCCAAACCTAGTGAATTAGTTATCTATCCTGGTGTACCAAACACAAGGTGCTTGCTTCAACCCATACAATAGTCTCTTGAGCCGGCACACATGCGACTCACGTTCAAAGGTTTCAAAACATTTAGACTACTTTATGTACACCTCTTCCTAAATCATGCCATTAAGGAAGGTTGTCCTCACATCCATCTGATGGATCTTCTAACCCCTTTGTGTTGATAGTGCCAATATAGATCGGATTGACAAGTACCTTGCATTAGGGGAAAATGTCTCATCATAGTTAATCCCCTCTATTTGTGAAAAGCCACCAGCCACAAATCTAACCTTATGCTTCTCCACACTACCATCTACAACTTTCTTTACCTTGTAAGGCCAACGAGATCTAACCACTGATTTTTCCTTGGGTCTCAGGACCACATCCCAAACACTGTTACGAACTATGTAGTCATACTCCTCCACCATGGCATCAACCCAAACCGGTTGTTGCACTGCTTCCTTAAAGGAATATGGTTCTATCACAACATATTCGCCCATAAGAGACATGTTTCCAGTGTACCTCTCAGGTGACCTCCTCTGTTCACTTTGAGAAGTGGGTGCTCCCACATTCTCCTGTGCATCATACAACAATCTGTCAGCCTCTCTAGTGCACTTTCTTCCCTCTTTGGAAGACTCTACTTGAGTGGATGTCTCAACACCCAGATCCTCTACATGTGGCTGCTCCACATCAATATGAGGCTCCTCAACCTTAGGAACTAAAATCTCCTCATCTACATGTAGCTCAAGCTCCCTCTCAAGGGAAACTCGCAAGGCCTTCTCCTCATCGAATCTGACATCCCTGCAAACCATTGTCATCTGACTGGTCGACATGTACACTCAATAGTTGTGAGGTGTCTTAATTTACCCCAAAAATATCCCCAAATCTGTTGTTGGCTCAAGATTCTTCTGTGCAACTTTGGTCACATGGAAATATACCGATGACCCAAAAATCCTAAAGTGACCAACATCTGGCCTCTTACCAGAATAAGCTTCCTTTGGTGTCTTCATCTCAAGTATCCAATGTGGGCAATGGTTCTGAACATAAACCGTTGTCTTGCATGCCTCAGCCCACAAGTTTAGTGGTAGTGGTAGGCCCTGATCATGCAACATTTCCGTCGTTGCCCCTACTATGCTTTTGTTCTTCCTCTTGTCCACCCCATTTTGCTGAGGGTTATGGGGTGTCGTCAACTCCCGTTTAACCCCTTTCGCTGCACAGAATTTCTTAAACTCATTTGAGACATACTCACCACCGTTGTCACTCCATCGAGATTTAACCTTCTTGGCCGACCCTTTCTCAACCAATGCTTTAAACTCACAAAACTTTGTGAAAGTTTGATCCTTTTTCTGCATGAAAAATATCTAGCATTTACAGGAATAGTCATCAACAAATATAACATAATACTTGTGTTTGGTGGTGGATGCTGTCGAGAATGGTCCACACACATCTAAATGGATTCTCTCTAGAATAGACTCTACTCGACTATCTTTGTCTCCAAAGGAAGACTTGATGTGATTTCCCAAATTACACACCTTGCAAGTATCAACTTTCTCAAGCATACCTTTGGGAAGACTGGTAGGGATCTGCTGTAATATCTTTAAAGCCCCATGATGCAAGTGGCCCAATCGCCTGTGCCACAACTCGCCAACGACTCGGCTCTGCTCCCTTTCTGCTTTTGAGATCAAAGTAGCACACTCCTCTACCTCCAACTTATAGAGGTTCTTCACATGAATCCTTATCTTCTTTACTTTACTCATGGCTATGTGTCAAAGGAATGCCTTTCCTTTCAAGAAGATCACATCATAGCCTCTATCTTTAAGCATGGCAATGGATACCAAGTTCTTCTTCAGCCCAGGCACATACATAAAATTCTTCAAGGTGAGTAGAGCACCATGCTCCCTCTGAAAAGTAACTGTGCCCAATCCAGTAACACTATACTTCTCATTGTCACCCATCTCGATATGCATCTAGAGATCTTTCTCCTCCAGGTCACTGAATAACCCTTTGTTGCCAATCATGTGGAATGAAGCTCCACTGTCTAAGTACCATACACTTCCCATCATTGATGACACCATGAATGCAATGAGGGAAAAGTCCAATTCGAATTGAGAGGCCAAAACCTCACCCGCCACTCCTCTTGAATACTTCTTCTTGGACTTCTTAAGTGGACAATTTGTAGCAAAATTTCCCAACTCATGACAATGAAAGCATTTAACGTTTTTCATGTCTTTCTTGTTACCTCCATGATAAGAATATGATTTGGAATGGGAATATTTCCCTTTCCCCTTATTCGCCTTAATCTCTAAGGCATATTTCTCTTCATCATCAGTCTTTGATGAAGAGCCATCCCTGGTGTTTCTCCTGATCTCCTCCTGCATCAAATCCTACCACAGTCGTTCCCATTCTGGCAGCTTCTCCCAACCACTGATAGAGTCCTGATAACTATGCCAACTCTTTGGGAGTCTAAGAAGAGCAAGACTCACCATATCTTCTTCAGCGACCGTGATTCCAACACTTCCAAGTTCATCACGACATTGAGTGAACTTGGTCAAGTATTTTGAAATAGTCTCGCCTTTCTCCATTTTGATTTTTCGAAGTTTGTCCTTCAGTGCTAAATTCCTTTGGTCACTGTTGTTCTAATACAAATCCATCAATGATTTCCACATAGCATGCAAAGTTTCCATGCCATGGAGACTCGAGACAATGTGGTCTCGAACTCCCTCAAGGATTATCTACCTTGCCTTCACCACACACTTCTTCCATTTAACCAAATTCTGTGCATCCGATGGTATTGGCTTGGGGACTTATTGATCAATGAATTCCTTCAAGCCATTATCTTCTAGCATAGCCTCCATCATGTCCCTCCAGGCTATAAAATTTGAGTTGCCTTCCAAGGCATACTCGAGCCACAAACCATAGAACGCCCTCTGTTGATCCTAAAGTATGAAATGCAAATTCAAATTTCACCCCTAAGCTTGAACTCAAAAATTTGAAATCTCCTCTAGTATACTGTTCTCAGTTCCGATGCCATGTAGAAAAGCTTGTAGATTCACAAGCTCATGCAATGTACTAAAGCAAGAGACAAGAAACTACTTCTACTATCAACCAGCAGAAGCCAATAGATTGATGAAAAGAATAATCGAAAAGAGGAAGACAATCAAATACACATAACACAATAAGTATCTAGGGAAATCCACAACTCAAAACCCCACTATCTGTATTACATATATCAAAAATCCAAGATGATAATACAATGCTTGTTCTCTCAAGAAAAATCCCAGCACTCAATAAAATCAATCTCCAATTCATAAGCAAATTCTTGGCCAACACTTAGCCAATTCTCCTCCTCTCCAAATCCCTATTTCCTTGCATAATTCCTATGGATGAAGAGCCCATATTAATGGGAGGCCAGTGTATCCAAAACTATGCAATCCCTTCAAGGTTCAGTTCCTGATTGCATGCATGATCTATACAACTCAGTAAATCGTACAATTGATAGTACATTATCCCTGCACTCTAGTCTCAACTGGGTCTTTCTCGACATGAATGAGTTTCTGATGAGGGAATCTTCAGTTAACTGGAGTAACACTAGTTAATTCATTAGTGCACCAACTAACTGTTAACTCACTATTAGTTCCTCAAATAGTTTGGAACTAATTTAACTGGACTTAACTCAGTAAATTGAGTTAACTAATTACAACTCATACTTAACTCATCCTAGACCGCTATAAAATAGGGAGAACATATACATGAATTCAAAAAGACTTCCAACCTGAAATGCCTAAGCTAATTAAGTTAATTAAAATTAATTAACTATTTACAAGTTGCTATGAGAATATAATTCGATTTTAATTCTCAATTTAATTCAAGGACAAATTAAACTAGAATTTCTTGTTGCCATTTCTCAAGATGGATCCAACTATGATCTATTGTGATAATCAAAGGTGTGTCAAGCTCTTTGAGAATCATGTATTTCATGATCGATCCAAGCATATAGATATTCGGTATCACCATTTACGAGACTGTGAGCAGAGGAAGATAATGTTCCTACAATACATTCCGATAGAGGAACAAAATGTTGACATTTTGACAAAGTCTTTGTCAAGAGGGAAGTTCAAGTTCCATAAGTGTAGGATAGGGGTGGTTGATAATCCCTTTCTTAATGAGAAGGAGTGTTGAAAAATGCAGCAAGAAAGACTCAATTTGATTTTTCCTTGGTCCAATTGAGAAAAATTGAATTTCCACATCATCAGACAACTTGGACGTAGTTAACTTGTGTGACATGGCTCTTGTCACTCAGTTAGCTCAGTAAATCTGAGTTAGAGGAGTTGGAGTTTAGTTAAGCATGTGTGATTGTTAATTTGTAGCAATCAAGGTCAATTATTTCAAGTTATTTTCAGTTAAACTAGTTCTAACTGTTGGAGGAACTTGTGGAAGGCCAGTTGTGTAGTGAGACTTCAATCTAACTTAGTGATCATCTAGTTAATTGATCAATCAACCCAAAATATCTAGTGCGTGCAAGGAATTCGAGTTCCCCAGCTATGATTGAGATTCCAAGGCAATGTAACATCAATTGTACACTAGTCTTGAGTGTATATGTGTTGCATGTAGTTAGATGATTAACCGTGGGAATTGTGCAAGAATTTTGGAGGAAATTCCTAAATAATAGGGACCTAATTTCCTCAGGATTTGTGCAAGGAAATAGGGTCTCAAGCAGAGGCAAAAATTGACTAAGTATGGTTCAAAGCTTCTCAATGAGCAGAGAGATAGGTTATTCACTTTCAGGTTGAGCTCGGAATGAGCAAGCAATTATAATACATCTCTATTCATCAGATTAATGCAAGCAGGCGAAGGGGTTTCTAGCATATTACTTTCCCCTCGAAAAATATTATGTGCATGTGTGTTATTTCTCATTACATGTTTGTGATTAATGTTCTAAATTGTGAATTGAATTCCATAGAGCAATAGAGTAGGATTATGTCTTGTGATTTAGATTAAAAATTCGTGAGCGGTTGCAATTCTATACCATAATTTCTATGATACCCAACATACCATTTTTCATAAAAGATCAAGAGTAAGAATTTTAGCCAAAATGAACTTTGAACCATCAATTCATTTAATAAACATAATAAAAAACAACATCACTTGAAGGCCATTTTTTTAAGATAAATTAATATATTTATTTATTAACATCTTAATTAAGATTGAGTTTATTTATTCATATATAAAGAAAGAAAATTAATATCAACAGGCCAACAAGGGAAAATCAGTTGAATTACAGGCACATCATAATAGTTTAATTAGGTTCATAAAATTGTCGTACATAATCATGTAATAGTTCTACAAATCAGGAAAAGATATCAACAACTATAAGGATCCGCATGTCCCTCGCACCATGATAATAATTATACAACCATCTCAATGCAAATACACAAGAATATATATTCCTTCATTAAATGTGCATACGAGATTAGATGAAGCATATTGGACAACCATGCATCTTTATGGAAATAACTTTGTATCTCATGTAACCAATAACAAAAACAGAGGTCCATGAGCCCCACATAACCATGAAAACATAGCAAGTGGGCACTCATCATGGACATACAAGAATATCAACATTCCTTGCAATTGTGGACTAAGTCCAGTCACACCACCGATAAGATAAGCTACTCAAGAGACAACCCTAAAAATTGTTATAACATAGAACTATCCCAAATTCATAAACATAAAAGATCACTGAAACATTGGAACTAACAAGTTAATTTTGATTGCTTCCATACCATCAGTCATGGAAACAGAAGCTAACTTGCAACTGAGTAAATAAGGTGGTAACCACATAACTTAGGCAACTCATATTCACCATAAATACATTGATATCTAGTCCACCATGGCTATATAATAAATTAGACATTTCTACTAGGATATTACAAGAATATTCATTAGTCAGCCATGATAAAAACACATACAAGAAAAATCTTATATGATTAAATTTGAAATGGTTGGAAACTAGAGTAGGGACTTCAACTCTCCACCCAGCTATAAGCCAGCTACACTGCTACCTTTCTTGCAACTAACCACCCCTAAGCCAGATTCAGAATATGAGGAGTTAAGCGCTCAAGGGTATTCATATTAATAATTAAGCCAAACAACTAGCCAAGAGGATAGATTTTCAACTACTCCCAAGAATAAAGCACCACAGTGACTCACTCTATCTCTCAAAAAACAATCACAAGAAACTTAACCAAGATTCAGGGGAACTTCTCTCAGTCTAGGAACTTGATCTCACTCCAAAGGGTATTTTCTCAACCCCCAAGGTAGTAACTGAGTGAATCAACATTTCCCTAAGATTTCTTGGTCAGATTTCTGCCAATATATAGACAAGGCCTCACCAGAATGCAGGAAACTATGTCCCAATCTCACATCAAAAGTATTATACAAAGGCCCTCTTTGCACACTCCCACTCCTACACATATGTTTTTCTTTGCACCACTTTTCTTTTCTCACATTGATGGCCTGACTTCTCTTACTTATGTTGTGTGGGGAACTGATAATCATGGGCACTCCTTTTCCCAGTCGCTCCTTGCCATGAATTATTCAACACCTCTTGTTTGTTATGCCAACAACTATCTTCCTTTTCCCACCTTCCTACACCCACTTCTTCATGTCCCTTCTCGTTTTTTCCTCTCTTGTGTGTTGTCTCTCTTAGTATGTTCTACAAGAATAGGGACAACATGAGCATGCCTATTATTGCAAGATGCCCATAAACAAATCAATGTCTACACCAACATACCATTTAATTTTCCTAGGGGCTAGGTGGGGAATAAATGAAGTGGCCTAGGTTTTTTACTCATTACAAGCAACTCCTCCTTCCGAGTCTTTGAATCCATGTCCACTCCTCTAGCTCAAACTTATTTTACATTTTCCATATTATTATTTGAATTACAATTCATAGTGACATTTACAAGAGAGGTAGCAAACAGGTTGTGACAAATTGGTTTGTGTTGGGTTTAGTCGCCACCAGGTTACAAGTTCAAATCTCATGGGGAGGGATTAAGGATGGGAGCCACCTTTGGGGAAATTAAACTATCCCAAGGGGCTTCTAAACTCGACCAAGCTTCACACAATCGTAGTGATAACATCCCACCGGTGGCCAGACAAAATGGTCTTTTTCACTGGAATCAGATGATGCAATTTTGAGCAAGATTGTGATTTTTTGTTGTTTAAAATACATTTTTGAATGCATAAATGGACTCACTCCCCTAATGATACAATTTCGAGCAAGATTTTGATTTATTGTTGTTTAAAATACATTTTTGAATGCATAAATGGACTCACTCCCCTTAAAAACTTTTGGACGCTCAAACTCTAGATTAAACAATTTAAACTCAAATTTTGAAAAATATCTATCCTACTTTAATTAAAATTAATGAGAAAAATCACTAAAATATTATTTCATCTATAAGTAAGACTACATTTTTACTAACGGTAAACGCTTTCAAATACTACCTATTTTCCATACTTCCTGCCGTAAAAATTTGGCCAATATTCCCAAAGGCTCGCTAAAGCACTAGACGACATCACTTTATAATATTTAAACGTCGTGAAAGCGGTATGTATATTCCCCCGAAAAAACGCCGAGAAGTACCAAAGGGGACATCATCGTTTTATGATATTATTAATTACACAAATAAATGCACGTGGAACCTGGTTATATTGGTTAAGTCTTAAATAATTATAAAAACAAACCATATGATAATTAAAATTAATAATTTAATATAAAAAATATTTGTAGAATTTAAGTTTCTGTGATTTATATCAAGTTTTTAAAGATTTTTTTTGTTGAAATCACATATAATATTTTTATCAACGCATTTAAAACCAACGAATACGGTTTAACGTAAGACAAGTTGATTTATATTATTTTAAGATAAATATTATTTTTTATTATTTATTTATTTTAATTTTTTTTCAAAAAAAATATTTTTTTCAACCAAAATTTTATATGGCTCGAAGGCAATACAATAATATATAAATATAAAACCATTATAATAGTTATAAAATATTATAATTATGAAAATTAAATATACCTAAAAAATAAACCATTATAATAATAATAAAATATTATAATTCTGAAAATTAAATATATCTAAAAAATAATACCATTTTTAATAATCAATAGTAAAAATGAATAATTTAATAAAAAAATTCCAAAAAAAAATTAAAAACAAATATTAAATAAAAATGAATATATAACAAAAACTTCAAAATTATATATAAAATATGAAGGCTAAATATATTTATAAACATAACAAATAATAATAAAATTATATATATATATATATATATATATATATATACTTTCTGTTGCCATGTGTGAAGTAAACCATACACTAAAAAATATAGATTATTCAAATGTACATATTACTGTGAAACAAAATTTGTAAGGAACGGGTACTCAGAGAACAGGGTGACTTTCGTCATGTGAAAAGTGACCATTGTATTATAATAAACAATACAAAAATGGAGAGTTTAACATATGTATAAATTTGTGTCTTTTTTTTTTTACTATATATTGATTTAATTCATGTATGTTTAGATGATTTTGAATTAAAGATTTTATAGTTATCATCCTTATGTATATAAGGAAATGAGGTATTAAATGATCTTGGGAGTTGATTTTTTATGTTAATTTTAAACCTATTGATTTAAGATAATTATGATCATTGTTTTTAGGTATAAATGGACATGGTGAAACTTAAATATTCATTTAATTTGATGTGTTAGTTATTTAGCTATGACTTGTTGTGGACTTATAATACCAAGTTGTTGTTAAGGTGGTGATTTGGATTATGTGTTGAATTATCCATGGGGTTTTTGCCTGGTGTATTGAGCAAGGGAGTTAGATTAATTATATGTTGAGACACCTTAGGAGGAAAATGGTAAGATCAATCTCATGCACAACAAACAATATGATATTTCCTCCTACAATTACATATTCATTGAACAACATTTTATATGGAAAGATAAAACATATATAAGATGAATTTAGATTACCATTGGGGTGAAGAACTTCTCCACTGAAGTAATGTGCACCCTTTGATGTGAGGAAATTATATGATAGAATTTCTTCATCCATTTGTCTAGCTTTGCACACTCACATCTATTATCTAAAATATTTGAAAGCTCTCTTGCTAATCACAATGGTTGGCCTTAAAAGAATTTAGATTAGAACTAGTGCAACACCTGCATTATCCATAAATAATACTAATATAATTAGTTCATAGTAAAAAATGAAATGTCTTTGAACACAAAATTCTCTTCCCGTTAGAGTTGAATGTGTGCATTTAATCCATGAGATCAAAAGTGACTTGTAGAGTTTCAATAAGCAAAAAAGCGGCAGAAGTGAATATTGACCACAATCTACTGACCATAAGTTTATATAGGCAATGGACTACAAATTGAGAACCAATTACACTCAAGGATTAGTGAGTCATTTTATATTAGGAAGGGAGGAGGTTATGAGATAAGATGAGTGTATGAAGAAGGTTTTTCAAGGATTAGTGAGTCATTTATATTAGGAAGGGAGGAGGTTATGAGATAAGAGGAGTGTATGAAGAAGGTTTACACACACCATTTGATAACCCTCTTGGTTAAATATATGCACACTCAAATTTGGTGGCATGATATTCAAATACTCACTATAATTGTTGGCTTTCTTAGTAGATAAGGCCCCATAGTCCACTCAAGAAACTAAACAAGAGTGTCATTTCAATCTTACAACAAGGAAGCTTGAATTCCTAAAGAATGCCTCAAGCACACATGAAATTTTAAGTGGGATAAAAGTACTCATACACTACTCGTCAATAGGAGACAACTAGATTGCGAAGAACATCATAGTGTCAATGTTAGCTCCACTTGGCTTGAGATAATTATAACCTCGTAAACTTGCATCACTTATTATTGGGGGTTCTTTTTCCTTACAAAGGAATGGAGATAAATAAAGAATCAACAAACAAACAATGAATGATTCTTTAATCAGTTGCTTCTTGGCATCTTTTACTAGTAAATTATTGAATAGTTTATATCAAGGGAAAGGTAGTGTCAACTAGTCAATTCAACTACCTAAAATTACAAAAAAGAACAAAAAAGAAGGAGATATTTGGGGAGATTCACACCAACAACTGCTTAGTCATGGAGTACACCAATGGATATGAGGCATTGACCCTTGTCATTGAGTTTTTACACAAGAGTAGAAATTCTAGTTAGACCCTTTGTAATTTGTATTTTTTTATTAAAAATAATATAGATTCAAGCGAGCCCGGTCAAATTTTTCCTATATCAAAGTTTAAATCTAATTGTGGTTTTCTTACATGGAATTCTTTACTTTCAAATGCATAATCAATGTCTTTTGCACATAAAAAATAAAACAGTAGTACAAACAGAACACATTAACTGCCTTAATGAATCAAATCAACCATAAATTAATTGATATAAACCATATCACAATAAATTTTGTATAAAATATATATTTATACATAGACAATTTTTATTTTTATTTTTTATTTTTTTATCATTAATAAACTAAAAATGTGACTTACATTAATAAAATAAAATGTCAAACTACATTAATTAAAAAAAAAACAATCAAAATAACTCAATTTTACATAAAATTGAATAATACTATCACATCTCCATGTACTTTAACATAAATCATAGTAAAAAACAAATTGTTACATGCTACCATAGTTCTTTATGACGAATGTAAATGCACTTACCCTTTGAACATAATAGCAATCATGCATTAATTACAAGGTAAATTGTTGTTATATAGTACGTTTTCATAAATTTCAATGCATTTACAATTAAGTCCCAGTACTATTGATTTATTATACACATAGATTTTATACGCTTAATGAGGATTTAATAATGTCATTCTACCCTGCCACGAGTTGTGGCGGGAGCAGGCCTCGACGCCTTTTTCGTTTTCCCTCGAGCTATCCCTCCTGCCTCGTTCTGCTCATTGCATCAACGGTGATCAGATCATAGCACTATGTTGAAAATAGCAACAAGAAATGCTAAAAATAGAAGTGCTAAAAATAACACTGCTATAAATAGCAGTTCGAGTACTAGTGTTGGACATAGCAACAAGGAATGAAAAATGGAAGTGCTAAAAATAGCATTGCTATAAATAGAATTTTGGGTTATATTCATATTTTAGTTAGTCCTTGAACTAAAATAGTGAACTAAAATTCGAATTTGATCTTAGCAGCTGTTGGTAAAATAATTAATTAATTCATCTTGAGTTAATTAGTTAAGGAAAATCAAACATGAAGTCTATGTGGGGACATGCAATAGTTTCTCCATTAATTGAAGAATTTATCCATCAGTTAAAGAGATAAGGATGAGTTGTAATTAGTTAGCTCATTTAACTGAGTCAAGTCCAGTTAGATTAATACAAACAGTTTGTTGAATTAATTGTGAGTTCAGTTAGTTAATGCTTGCATGCATGTAACTGTTGCTCTCTAGATAACTGAATATTCTCTCATAAATAACTCATGCATGTCAGTTTAGACAGAGACCCAGTTGAGATCAGAGGAAGGGACAATGTACTATTAGTTGGAGGATTTTTCCTATAAAGGAAACTCATCCATGCAGAAGGAATTATCTCCTTTAGGATTGTGCAATTAGATCAGAGGTTAGTGAGTGTGTGAAGAGGTCAATTCACACATGTGGCTTCACTAGACCACAAGAAAAATTGTGCAAGGAAATAGGAGGCTTGGAGGGTAGAGGAGAAGGTTGTGAGAGCCTTTGACTGTCTATGAGAAGCATTGTTTGATTGTAGAGAGAGAAGATAGCTTGAGAGTTGATTCTTTTTGTAACTTGAACTAGATTTCCACTTGTATGATAATACACAGATTGGGGTTTTAGGCTGAGGCTTTCCCCGGGTTATTTCTTCTCTGTTATGTGTGATTGATTTCTCATTCTCAGTTATATGTGTTCTCTTGATCTTGCTCAATCCGATTAAGCTTCTGCAAAGTGTTGTAGAAGTAGATCTTGTATTGTGTTTTAGTATATTGCATAATCTGTTGATCTACAGTGGGAATTTCTACATGGTATTGGAGCAAAGGTGAACAAGGCAAAGAAAAGTATACAAGAAGGAGAAGTTCGAAGATTTTGGTTCCTAAATATAGAAATCGAGTTCTTATCACATCTCAATTTCACCAATGGTGTTCAGTGGTTTAAGACTCGAGTATGCCCTTGATGGCAGCTCGAATTATATAGCCTGGAAGGATCACATGGAAGTAGTATTAGAGGATAACAGTCTAAAGGACTTCATTGATCAAGAAGTCCTCAAGCCGACTAATGCTACTCAACTGGCGAAATGGAAGAAATGTGTGGCTAGAGTAAGGAGAATCCTCTTGGAGGGAGTTCGAGACTACATTGTCTCGAGCCTCCATGGGAAGGAGACATCATTTTTGTTGTGGAAAAAATTGAAAGGTCTATATCAAAACAACAACGATCAGAGGAAGCTGGCGCTAAAAGACAAGCTTCGTAAGATCAAGTGTGAAAAGGGTGACACGATCTCTACATATTTGAACAAGCTCACCACTTGTAGGGACGAGCTTGGAAGTGTAGGGATCACGACTGCTGATGATGACATGGTGAGTCTTGCATTCCCCGGTCTTCTTAAGAGCTGACATAGCTACCAAGGCTCGGTTAATGGAAGAGAAAAACTGCCAAATTGGGAACGACTTTGGTCAGATCTGATGCAAGAGGAAAAGAAGCACCAGAGATGGATCCTCATCGAAGCAAGATGATGAGGAAAATCTAGCCTTAGTGAGTAAGGCGAGGAAAGGGAAAGGGAAGGCGTCCCATCCCAAATCTGGTTCTTCCCATGGTGGGAAGAAGATTGACAAATCGAAAGTGTGATGCTTTCATTGTCATGAAGTGGGCCATTATGCTACGAATTGTCCACAAACAAAATTCAAGAAGGGTTCCTCGAAGGGATCTAATGGTGAGGCACTGGCCTCACAGTTTGAGCTAGATTTCGCTTATCGCATGCATGGTTTCATCCATGGTGGGATGTGTGTGGTACCTGGATAGTGGAGCTTCATTCCACATGTCAAGTGACAAGAATATTTTCAGTACCTTGGAGGAGAAAGATCTCCAGATACTCATAGCGATGGGTAAGGATGAAAAGTATAGTGTCTCAGGTGTAGGCATGGTTGTTTTTCAGAGGGAGCATGGAGCTCGCATTACTTTGACCAATGTCAAGTATGTACCAAGACTGAGGAAAAATTTGGTGTCAATTACAATGCTGGAAGACAAAGGCTACGATGTAGTCTTCATTAAGGGAAAGGTTTTCCTTTGACACATCACCACTAGATAGGTGAAGCAGATCAAGTCAAGAACCTGTATGCTCTTGAGGTTTAAGATGCATGAAAATCCTTGAGGAGCAAGGAAACTGATGGAGACTTGGTGGTTGAGAGGGAGAGTACATTACCTCTCAACATGTAGCCATAGGAGAAGTCTCAGACGATTGTGGAGGAGCCACGATTGGTGAAGTAGCTTCAGGAGGTTGTGGAGTAGCCACAATTGGGGAAGTCGAGAGGAGATAGAGTGGAGGCATCCACTCATGCAGAGACCTTCATTAGGGGGAAATTTCCAGCCAAGTGGGCAGAGGGATCACATGCATCCATACCTCCAGGTTGGAGGTGGGGCGATGTGGAGTGATAGTCCCAAGAAGGCTAGAATAGGGGTAGGATCATTAAGGTACCCAACCTCTTCGATTAGACCTTGGTACGGGAGCCCCGATGAGGAGTAGCAAGATTGGCTGAGTGGGTAGAGGTAGATACGTATGGGGTGACAGAGAGAGCTACAATGCAAGAATCCCAAGACAGTGCAGAGCTAGCAGGCTGCAACAATGCGAGAGGCACAAGAGTGTTGCACCGGTGCAGGATGGCAAAGAGAGGTGTGCAATGGTGTGAGATGCATAGAGTGTTGCAGCAGCTCATAGGTCAGAGAGGGATCACTTGTCAGTGGCAGATGGAGCTTCAGCATCAAAGGATGTTTCTAGCCCAATATGAAGGTCAGTTGGGAGTTTTTTTGTTTCTAGAGTTGTTGGAGTAACAACACTTGGGAGAAGTGTTGCATGTAGAACATTCCAAAGGTTCAGGATCGGGTTCGAGTTGAATGCCTTTCTTGTTGATAGGGAGTGTTGAAAATAGCAACAAGAAATTCTAAAAAATAGAAGTACTAAAAATAGCACTACTGTAAATAGCATTTCGGGTACCAGTGTTGGATATAGCAACAAGGAATGAAAAATGGAAGTGCTAAAAATAGCATTTTGGGTTAGATTCCTATTTTAGTTAGTCCCTGAACTAAAATAGTGAAGTAAAATTTTAATTTGATCTTAGTAGCTGTTTGTAAAATAATTAATTAATTCATCTTGAGTTAATTAGTTAAGGAAAATCAAACATGAAGTCTATGTGGGGACATGCAACAATTTCTCCATTAATTGAGGAATTTATCCATCAGTTAAAGAGATAAGGATGAGTTGTAATTAGTTGGCTTAGTTAACTGAGTCAAGTCCAGTTATATTAATTCAAACAATTTGTTGAATTAATTGTGAGTTCAGTTAGTTAATGCTTGCATGCATATAACTACTGCTCTCCAGATAACTGAATATTCTCTCATAAATAACTCATGCATGTCAGTTCAGACAAAGACCCAGTTGAGATTAGAGGAAGGGACAATGTACTATTAGTTGGAGGATTTTTCCTATAAAGGAAACTCATCCATGCAGAAGGAATTATCTCCTTCAGGATTGCAGAGTTAGATCAGAGTTTAGTGAGTGTGTGAAGAGGCCAATTCAGACATGTGGCTTCACTGGACCCCAAGAAAAATTGCGCAAGGAAATAGGAGGCTTGGAGGGCAGAGGAGAAGGTTGTGAAAGCCTTTGACTGTCTATGAGCAGCATTGTTTGATTGTAGAGAGAGAAAGATAGCTTGAGAGCTGATTATTTTTGTAACTTGAACTAGATTTCCACTTATATGATAATACGCAGATTGGAGTTTTAGGCTGAGGCTTTCCCCAGGTTATTTCTTCTGTGTTATGTGTGATTGATTTCTCATTCTCAGTTATCTGTGATCTCTTGATCTTGCTCAATCCGATTAAGCTTCCGCAATGTGTTGTAGAAGTAGATCTTGTATTGTGTTTTAGTATATTGCATAATCTATTGATCTACAGTGGGAATTTCTACACACTAATCCAATGGATGATGGCTCTTTTGAATACTTCATTTGGAATTTATGGATGTCTTGTTTCATTTTCATTGTTTCAGTCTTCGACTCTCTAGTTTTTTGGTTATGATATCAGGACTTTATCCTTGAGTGGTTTGAGCTATGAAGACTGTGGTTTGGCTTCTGCGAAGGCCTCTGAACAGGTGGAGCCACCACCCATACACAACCCTTTCAAATAATCTCTTATTATTCCTTGTGTTTCTCTTGAGCTACCCTAATCACGGTTGTAATGATACCTCCTGACGAATTTCTTGGTATTGGAGTTTACAAGTTTTTCAAGTGAGGTCTCGACGTTCCAAGGGATTTCTGTGGTGATTTTCTCCGATTTTCTGAGACCTACACACTCAGGTCTTCAATGGGTTCATGGGTATGTTCAATGTTTTCTTATGGCATCTATTGGCCGAGTAGAGAGGCATACAGTCTTGCCCTTAGATGAATTCCCTCATATGGGTTTCTATATTTCTACTGTGTTAATTTTTGGTACTTCGGATGTACATTTATTATCTGAGAAAAAGGGCTTTGCTCCTGAATACTTGTTGTTGTAATCTTGTATTTATGTTGAATGTATTATTTTTTGTTTAAAGGAAACCCTTGTCGACCCTTCGGGTGACAGTTCTGGACTTCGGGGTTTATCCAGCAAACCCCTTGGGGATCAAACTGGAAGGTCCCTAGTATTATTGACAGTGCTCAAATTATTTGTCTTATTTACTCTGGAATTTTCATCCAGCGCTTGTTTAATTATTTCATTTACTTTGGAACTTCTTCCATTAATATTGAATGCTTTCAATGATGTCTCTTATGGCTAGCTCGACTCGTTATAAAATACTAATGAATTATTAGTTTAGAACTGGTTAATAATCGTGTTTGACAAGAAATTCCTATAGCTCTCGCATCTCTCTGTTTCTAGGTACTCTTTTATTATTTATGCAATATTCGGGCTCTGATTTGTATGTATAGTCTCTGAGCGACTTATTCCTTTTTGGTTATGTCATTTCCAGTCTTTTCGAATTGCTTGTCTGGGTTTGAAATCTTTCAATTCACAATTTCTCTGTTTTAACACTTTATGCGTAATTAGGCTTATTACTTGTAGGAATGAAGACTTAGAACTGGAAGCCTTATACTAGCCTATGGACGTTTCAGGTCCTATGGGTCTCGGTTTTACTTTCTGGATTATTTGTTGGCCCTCTCTGTAATACGATACTTCTTGAGTTTTCTTGATGTTATACTGTACCACATTGCTATATGTTTTCAGGCTTCCTAATAGTAGTATAACATATATATATAGCTCTCAAAGATGGCAAGGTTTTCCTCTATATTTAATATGTGGTTTTAGTTATATCAAGGAAAATAATACGTACTGCTTTCTTGTCAAAAAGATATGCCCAGATTCTCAATAATTCTGGTTTTTACTCAGTGAATTTCTTTCCTTTCTAAGTAAGTTTTTCTATGTTTGTACTACATTCTTAATTTATATCTGAACTAGAAAAATTCTCTTTCTATGATTTATGGAAATAGCTACTCTCCTATTTCAGGATATGACTGTACAACATTTTAAATTTCCAAGTTTTTCTTTAGCAACAGTATTTTTCCAGAATTGAGCATTTACTCTATCATTTCATATTTAATAAAGTTTCTCCAAGTTATTTTACTTACCTGAGATCAGTAAATAAAGGAAAAATCCAACTGTAGAAATCACCTCTATAATTTAACAGATTCCAATCCTCCCAACCTTGAGACTTGCCTTCAGGTCCAAGTCTCCCCCCGAGCTTGCTTACAAGATCGATATCTTCTTGCAAGGTTTCACATAGTGCCACAACTTAACAGATTCTAATCCTCCCAACCTTGAGACTTGCCTTCAGGTCCAAGTCTCCCCCCAAGCTTGCTTACAAGATCGATATCTTCTTGCAAGGCTTCACACAGTGCCACAACTATCTGGTCACCACGAGACTTAGCCTCTCCCCCCCCCACCTTTCAGCACGAATCCTCTCCCTTTCTCCTCTATTACTCTCAGGTTTCTTGTCTACCATCTTGAGTCATTTCCTTGAGAATTCATAATCAAGGAGATAGTTAGGGTTAGGCAACTGCCTACCCTAACTTTCTTGATATGAAAAGTTACAAGATTTGTTAACACTCCAAAAATAGTTTTCTTTATAATTATCAAATTAAATACTTAATTCAAACAGTAACATAATATCCAATTTTATTTTTACTGCGGTAAAGATAAAAATAATAACAGTTTTCTAGATACATCACAAATACCATTAATTAAAAAACTATTTTAATTTTGCCTAAAATTAAATAATATTGTTTATTAAAAAACCAATAACATCAATAAGACCTATGCTTGGTTTTTGGAGTTCTTCTTGCATTATAATAAAAAAACTATAGTCAATAAGTGAGCAAAATATATAATATGAAATTTTATAAGTAAATAAATAAGTGAGCAAAATATAGAGTATGGAATACCCCACTTTTATGCTTTTAATTAAACTTTATTTTAGAGTTATAACTACTTATTACCACTTTTATGCCCTTAATAAACTTGACTTAGACTTTAGTGTTATGATTAGTTATTATTAAATTAAGTCAATTGCGTTTAAGGTTAATGGCCCTTGTCAAAGGATATGAAATCTTGACTAGGGTCTGTTAATATTGTCTTGGGATTTCCTTATGTTGTTATCCATTAATTCTTCTTTTCAAAGTTTACTGTAGTGCTTGTCGTTTGTTTTGATTTGATTAATCATGGAATCATGGCTTGTGCAACTAGTGTAAATACGTTAAGATATTACATAAAACTATTTTTTTAATTTGTGTTTTAATTGAGAAATTATAAAATTTCTTAAGAAAATTAGTTTTTACTTGAAAAAATATTAAATATATTTATATTGGTTTGTTTATATTTATAGATATTTAATTATTTTTATAAAATAATGACATTTAAAAATAAATAAATTGATGTGGTTAATGTCCACTGAGACCAAATTGGTTTATCGGGCCTATAATTTTCTTAGTTTCTAATTATCTGGCTCCTCGTCTTTCTTGGCGAGGTTGGTGCTGTAGCTTTCTTTTTTTTCTCTACGGTCTTCCAACTTTCTTTATCTTGCATCTCCTTCATCCCTTCTAGTTCTTGGGACATTGGTGTCTTAGCTTCGCCATCTATTGTGTTCGTCCTTTTGAAGATAGCCAGAGAAGAAGTTTGGTGTAGGAGATCTTCTTTGCTATTAAATGAAGATTTATTTTGTGCGGTATTCGAATCCTCATAACTGTTGATGCTTGAGGGGTTGTCGAGTTCAATCCTTTGTCGTTGGGCGGAGCTTTCCCCCTGCTTGTCTTGAGAGTTGTTTCTTTCTTGCCCGATTTCTTATGATTCAGAGTTTTCTTGAGAGTATTCTTCTTTGATGACAGTGTAGTGTTCTTTTTGTGCTCCTTCCCACTAGGTAGATCTGTGGTGATTTTTTCTAGCAGAATTTTTCTGGGAGGCTTTTGGGCAGTTTTTAGCTAGGTGGCTTGTCTCAAAGCAAGATCGACATCTGAAGAGGACACTTTCATAATTGAGTTTGTGGTTCCACACATAGTCTTTACTTGTTAGGTGTATTTCAACTGGGAATCCGACGTTGAAGTCCATTTCCACATAGATGCGTGCATAGGTGGTTCTGCCATATTCCTCTATTTCCGGGCACCTGCAATGAATTTTCCCGATTGCATTTCCAATGGCTTTTAGCGAAGAGAAATTCCAGAGATGCAAGGTTAGGTTTGGAAATCTCACCCAAACTGGTGCTGAGGTTATGACTGTTGTTGAGGGATCAAATGATGGGTTCCATGGCCTCATGAATAGGCCAATTTTTCCCAAAACCAATGGCTGGAATCTAGAATACATTGTTTTCTTTCAAGGTTTTCAAAATCTACTATAAAAAAACCCCTAGCACAGGAGTAGATATTAATTGCATCAGGAATTAGAGGCTTCCATACCTCCGAGATCCAATTGTGGAGAGCTGTCAACCATGGCCAAAAACCATTGAATTGACATATTAGGGCACTTCCAGAGAACTTCAAAGCCTCATTGAGTGTGGCTTGGACCACCTGGACAGTGGGAGCTGGGGCTTAACTAACGATATGGGCAGGAGCTTGGCCCCCAGAGGCGGACAAAACTAAACCAGCAGCTATTTACGCGAAGCTGGGAGCCATCTGGGGAATGCTCTCTTGGGCAACCACAAGATCGACAGATGTAACACCAGTGCCAAGGGCCACAGAAGGCCACAAAAAGATTGCCGCAGGGTGAAGATCTGAAGAGCCATAGCATGAAGATCTAAAGAGCTACATGGAAATCCTGGAATACGGTCACGAGAGCCACAACGTGAAGATCTGAGGTGAAGATCTGTAGATTTGAAGCATGAAGAGCCACAGAGTGAAGATCTGAAGAGCCGCAGAGTGAAGATCTGAAGAGAAGCAGTGTGAAGATCTGAAGAGCTGTGTGGAAATCCTGGAAGTCGTAGGTTCGAAGCCCTCCACTTGACCCATGGCAAAAGGTGCAAATTATAAGTTATAAGTTAAATGTAAATGTATAAATTATTATTTAAAATTGAATGTTTTTAATAATATGAGTATATTAAAATAATATAATGCTATGAATATTTATATAATAATATTTAGTTTTTCACATTAAAAATATATTAATAAGATATTAATCAAGAGTAATGCATAATAAGCATAGTCTAACGATTAAATGAAATGTTTTTTTTTTTCTTTTGGGCCATGCTACATTTTTTTAATAAGTGTTTTTTTTGTCATAATATTTTTTTTTTAATAAGTGTTGCAGAACAACTTAATCTCTGCCATAATTATGTTTTCACAAAAATTGAAACTTGATTTATGAAGTGGAAAAATAATTGGCCACTAAGGTACAAGGATTTGCATAAATATTGGTGGGTTTTAGATCTAATCTTCTGCCTTATTTCTCTGCGGCTGGGTCTCGGCTCCCATGATGTGTTTCGGCAGTCTCCGTTGTCTCACGTTGTGGGGTTATCAAAGGCAACAACCAATTTCATAGACGAACCACCTGTTCAATCTTCTGCGGCTAGATCTAGATCTAATCTTCTGCCTTATTTTTCTGCGACTAGGTTCTACGAGCAAGTAAAATATGGCTCCCAGCTTCGTGAAAATAGATACTGGCTCAGTTTCGTCCGCTTCTGGAGGGAAATCTCCTGCCCGTATCGTCAGTGAAGCCCCAACTTCCACTGTCCAGGTGGTCCAGGCCTCACTCGATGAGGCTTTGATGTTTTCCGAAGTGCCCTAATCTACCGGTTCAATGGTTTTTGGCCACGACTGACAGCTCTCCACAATTGGATCTCAGAGGTATGGAAGCCTGTCATTTCTGATGAAATTAATATCTACCCCTATGCTAGGGGTTTCTTTATAGTAGATTTTGAAAATCCTAAAAGCAGACAATGTATTCTAGATTTCGGCCCTTGGTTTTGGGAAAACTCAGGCCTATTCATGAACCCTGGAACCCATCATTCTATCCCTCAATAGCAGTCATAACCTCAGCACCAGTTTGGGTGAGATTGCCAAGCCTACCCTTGCATCTCTGGAATCACTCCTCGCTAAAGCCATTGGAAATGCAATTGGGAAATTTTACTGCAGGTGCCCAGAAACAGAGGAATATGCCAAAACCACCTATGCATGCATCTGTGTGGAAATGGACTTCAGCGTTGGATTCCTAGCTAAAATATATCTAACAAGTAAATACTATGTGTGGAACCAGAAACTCGATTATGAAAGTGTCCTCTTCAGATGTCGATCCTGCTCTGAGACATGCCATCTAGCCAAAAATTTCCCAAAAGCCTCCTAGAAAAATTCTGCTAGAAAAAACCACCACTAATCTACATGGTGGGAAGGAGCACAAAAAGAACACTACACTGTCATCAAAGAAGAATACTCTAGAGAAAACTCTAAATCACAAGAAATCGGGCAAGAAAGAAAAAACTCTCAAGACAAGCAGGGAGAAAGCCCTGCCCAACAACAAAAAAGTGAACTCGACAACCCCTCAAGCATCAACAATTATGAGGATTCGAATACTGCACAAAACAAATTTTCATTTAACAGCAAAGCAGATCTCCTAGACCAAACTTCTTCTCCGACTATCTTCAAAAGGACGAACACAATAGATCGCGAAGCTAAGACACCAATGTCCCAAGAACCAGAAGAGATGAAGGAGATGCAAGATAAAGGAAGTTGGAAGATTGTAGAGAAAAAAAAAAGAAAGCTACAACACCAGTCTCGCCAAGAAAGACGAGGAGACAGACAATCAAAAACTAAGAAAATTATAGGTCTGATAGACCAATTTGGTCTTAGTGGATGTTAACCACTATCATCATCATCATCATCATCATCATGAACATTTACATTTTTACTCCTACTTGTTAAATCATTTAAGAACATATAAATAATAAATAATGTTGAGTAGTAACTGATGGTAAATATGCTATTTATGTGAGTATGAGCTATTTTCAAGGATTTTAATTTCAAGTTGTTTAATAATGAAAAATCATTGCACAAATATCTAAAAGTTATGGTATAAATATTGCAACAACATAAAAAAATATTGATACTTCTCAGAGTTAGCAGAATTTATGGGTGAGACTGAAACATATGAAATTAAGGTTGAAATAAGACATCAATTTTTTTGTTCAATAAGTGTTTACATTTTTTTTTTTAATTATAATAAAAATTACATTATTTTATTCTAAAGTTTAACATTAGGTTTTGCATAAGTCAAAACTAAACTAGTAGTAGTGAAATTGCAATGGATTGCTAGAATCATACTTGTGTAAGGACTAATAAGATTGTGATTTGTTATTGTTTAAAATGTACTTTTGAATGTATAAATGGATTCAACACCCTAAAAAATCTCTAAGGCACTCAATCTTTGCAAATTAAACAACTTAAGCTTATTATTTTTACAAATATGCACTAAACTTTGGACAAAATTGACTAGAGAAGGTGTTTGGAAAATGATCATTTTATCTATTACTTAGGCTACACAATACATAATATAGCACATGTATGATTTAGTTGCAATAAATTTGATTATATTAATATGTGTTTGATCATTAATAAATATTCAATTTTTTGGATAATGTGATATATATGTTATTAATGTTAGTTACGTTGAATATATGCCATTTATGCAAATCATGTGTGTGTGTGTGTGTGAGAGAGAGAGAGAGAGAGAGAGAGAGAGAGAGAGAGAGATGGTTCGATATAAATGATTAGTCATTTAATACATGTGTTGACTTCATGTTTTGATGTTATGACATGAGTGTGATCTTGAAAGAATATTTATGGACTTAGTGTCAGGTATGTGTCACAGGAGGGTGGAAGCACCCCCCATGCAGTGGGGCAGTAGCCCTCTTGCATGGGGTCTGTGGAACTACCCCAAGATTTTTTTTTTATGTGGACACAATGATCTGTTAATGAAAAATTGAGGGTGATATACAAATTGCAAGTGAAAATTTTATGTATTTTAGGTAATAGATCAAGTTAAAAAACACATAAAGTAATCATTTTTTAAACTTAGTTAACAACCCAAAACAGAGACAAAATACCATATCAAAAACACATAACAAGAAACATGGAAAAGGAGTTCACCCCTCTCTTGGGCTACATCTCCTGGTCCAGCTTCCAATGCAGGGTCTCTTTCATTAAGAGTTCAAATTTGAGTATACATGGTTTTACAATGCTCAAAATGAAAAACTGATGTCTCCAATGGAACTAGTACTATAAAAAACCCCCATATGGGTTCTTTTTGCACCTCATTTGACCAAAAATTGAGAAAGTTATGCATGTTACAAGTTTTCCCAATTTCCATAGCTAGCCATCCTCCAATTTGACCCAAACTTGGCTTGAGCACCCCAAACTCGAAACCAACGTGCAAACCTAGCGTATAATCTTGCCTGATGGGCAAAATTGTCAGACAATTAAATTGTCCATTAGCCCCCACTTTCTGAAAAACTGGGTCATATGGGGGTCACGTGCCTAGGGGCTGGGGCTAACTGCCCACCCTCGCTGGTCAGGCCCCCAACACCTGGCTTATGGTCTCATTAACATGAATATGACTGCATTGGGTGCCGAATATTGTGGGTGCACGCCAACTATCGGAGGACTGGTCATATTGCGGGCCATAAGCCCTGGGGTTGGCCCACACTACAAGCACCAAGGGGTTGGCCTCCCCCCTGACTCTTTCTGTGGTTATGTGAGGGGTCTGTGTGAGCCAGGTTTGGCCCCCTAGGGGTTGGCTCCCACTAAAATTTACTCCCTGCTCCATTCGCTCTGGTTGCGGTCCCATTGTGTTGGGGTATGTGGGCAATTCCCATGATTTAGGACTAGGGCTAAGCCCTAACCCACTATCTCGCCCCTTGGTTCTAAGAGCGTAGGGACTAGGGATGGGGTTTTCCCCAACCCCTAACTCCAATTTAAAATGTGCTCCATTTAAATGTATACCGAGTCCATAGTTTATTAAGTCACATATGTGATGACATGTTGGTGGATGGTCTTGTTGCTCGATGGAAGGTCACTGGTTCGAATCCCATTAGGCCCCATCTAGTCCATAACAAATTTGTCACCAACACCAGGGGGCAACATGGCGGCCACCCATTGGCCCACATGGCCTCTTCTGATTTGACCACTTCAAGCAACCATAAACCAATAGAATTGCACCATCCACAAACCAATAAAAAGTAGACATTTGTCAACAAACCATTGGCCAAAAAAATGAAATGACCCTACCCAGTCACATGCCTTGTCATCGTACAGACTGCTAACTAGGCATACCTACAACCCAACTTTAAAATTTTCTCTGTTTGGGAATTCGATCAGAACGCGATATCAGGATCATACGATATCGGTTTCGAACAATTCAAGTTGCGTTGGATTTAGATCCCCGAGATATACGCAATGGTACAAGTTTCAAGCACTTTTGAATACTTTGAATTTTGAGCACTAAATTGATCCCTTGGATCACTCCTCCTCAATAGAAGCTTTTGGACCACCAAAAGTTCATTTTCAGTCAAAAAACAGATGAGGGTGCATTTCCCACACCCTTCTAATTTCAACCCATTTTTCTTTGTTTGTTTTTGTCATTATGATCTCCTCTTGAAGCTACTTCACTTTTGAAGTCTTTGTCTTTCTGTCAAAGATAATATCTTGCTGCAATTTTTCAAGATATTCAGAAAATAAAACTTCCCTTGAAGGAATTTGAACATTCCCTCCTCGATCTTCAATCAAAGAAGACTTATTCAATTTCAAGTTCACTTCACCTTGAACATTGTAGTCATAATGATGCTTAGAATGTCTAACCTTGCACTTGGCTTGACTCTTTACCCAATGTGATCGCCATCGCCATGCACCATCCCTCTTCAAGGCCGAAACATTATGAAACTCACAACAAGATATTTTAGAACCAATGTCATATTTTTCAAATAGATTTTACATCTGCTTCTTGATTCATGCTTTCTCTAATACTGGCATCTTGTTCAAACCAATGTTCAAAGTGAATCATCCTATTGCAAATGAAATTCATGTTGTTTTCCTCTTTTAAGAGGCAACACATTAGATTCCTGAAACATCTTATCATATGTATTAGCAACTTTCAAACAAATTAGATTTTAAACTTGCATCACATCCTTGTAAGGCTTCAGATTCATCAACATCTTTATGTTTAATCATCAACAATATAAAATTCTGACTAGCATTTACAAACCTATTCATTTGTCCAACTTTCACAAGAGGTAAATTCAACTTCTTGCTATGTGCTCTAACAATGTACTCAATCCCATATTTAAACAAGTGATACTCATTCTCATGGCGATGAACAATGGCTTTCTTGTCATATAAGTATGAGCTTCCTAAAACAATACCACAAATCTCAAGTGGTACCACATCAAGTTCTACCTCATCAATAAACTTTGCAGTGATGGCAATTCTCAGTATGCATTTTCTTGTCACTTGCAACTTTGCATTGTCACATACCCAACCCAAAGGATAAGGTTTAGGATGAGGGATGGTTTCCAAATTTAGTTTCTTGACAATGTCTTATGAAATGAAGTTTGCTTGTGAGCCATTATCAAATCTACCTTATTATATTTTGTGATGATTCTAATATGGAACATCTCTATTCTTTCTCTTTCGTTTTGAGTTTCAATGGGTGTGTTAGAAGAACTAGTACTTGCAATTGAATCCTTACCTTTCAATCCCATGACTATGATTTTTGTTTCATCTTCAAAATCAGATCCTAGATCTTGTTGTGTAGTTGCAACAATCTTTTCTTTCTCCTTGTTATTAAACATTTTGACACTCATGTCAGGATGAAGCTTCCAACAGTGGTCTTCATCATGGCCTTCTTTAGAATGATGGTTACATGTGATTTTTTTCTCCTTCTTTCTTGACTGAAGAATTATTTTTATCCTTGCCTTTAAACTTCCCTTTTCCTTTTTCTCCATACTTGAATGAATTCTCACTAGTTTCTTCATAAACATTTTCCCCTCTTGCTTCTAAATGAGTTGCTTGTACACAAACTTCGTCTAGTTTTGTAGGGTTAAACATGGGAATGGTGTGTCTCAGGTAACTATTTAATCATCCAATATATTTGAGAGAAGTGTCTTGAGAATACAAATCTATACCTAAATCCAAAGCCCTTTTCCTAAATTCTTGAGTATAGCCTTGCACATTTTTCCCCTTAGCTTGCCTAAAGTTTTGCCAATCCATGATAGATTTTTGCATGTATGTTAATGGATAAAACTGCCTTCTTATTGCAACAACAAAATCATTCCAAGAGGATTAAACTTTACCATGTTTCTTCATGTCCTCTTGAGTTTTGGCTTCCCACCAAATAAGTGTTTCACTTTCCAATATAAGAGAAGCAAGTTGAATTTTGGTCTCATCATTATTGATTCTTTGTATCTTTTAATACACTTCAATTTGACGAATCCAATTATGTATTTTCTCAGCATCTACCTCTCCATCATACATAGGCAATTCAAACTTAATATCAAGCTTAAGCAAAGGAGTTTTACCATGACCCTTTGGAGAATTTGGAGGTGGTTGTGAAAGTGTAGAAGAAGTAGGAGAAGATGAGAATGAGGATGGTAGTGAAGGTGGTGGTTTGTCACCTTTTCCTCCATTCCCTCTTGGAGGCTTGTCTCCTTTTCCTCCATCTCCTTTTGAAGGTTTTGAGCTCTCTCCATACAACCTTGAATTCCCCTCTTTATAAAGAACCTTTACCATTTCAGACATCTCAAAGAAAAAATTTCTGAAATTTATTTCATCTTCAGACATCCCTTCAGGACCTTCTTCAGGTGCCATAGCTATTGAAGCTTGAGGTGTGTTTTTTCTCCTTGGAAAAAATTGATATTTTGGCTCTGCAAGTTCTCATTATCCTCTTTTAAGCTTCAACCTTGTAATCATCAAAAAAACACTTGCAAACAAAATAAAACCTTCACAATAACCTGATGGTCTCATACCAAAATGATCTATTAATGAAAACTTGAAGGTGATATACAAATCACAAGTGAATATTTTATGTGTTTTAGGTAATGGATCAAGTTACAAAACACATAAGGTAATGATCTTTTAAACTTAGTTAGCAACGCAAAATAGAGACAAAATACCATATCATAAACACATGACACCAAACATGATAAAGGAGTTCACCCCTCTCCTAGTCCAGCTTCCAATGCATGGCCTCTTTCATTAAGTGCTCAACTTTGTGCTTACATGCCTTTAAAATATTCGAAATGAAAAATGATGTCTCTAATGGATCCGAAGCTGTCAAAACCCCCCATCTAAGTTCTTTTTAGACCTCATTTGGCCAAAAACTAAGAAGGTTATGCATGTCACAAGTTTTTCCCAATTTCCATAGCTAACCATCATCCAATTTGATCCAAACCTAACTTGAATGCCCCAAACCTAGAACCGGTGTGCAACCCTGGCCTACAGTCCCGCTTGAAGAGAGAAATTTTTGAATAGTTAAATTGTCCATTATCCCCCACTTTCCGAAAAACTGGGTCATGTGGGTGCCAAGTTCTCAGGGGCTGGGGCTAACCGCCCGCAGTCGTCGGCAGAGCCCCCAACACCTAGCGTATGGTCTCATTAATGTGCATATGATCGCAATGGGTGCCAAATATTGTGGGTGCGCACCAACTGTCAAAGGACTAGTCATATTGCGGGCCATAGGTCCTAGGGCTGGCATCCGCTGCAAGTGCCTAGGCACTGGCCTCCCTCCCGACTCCTCATATGGTTATTTGAAGAGTTTATTTGACCTGGGGCTAGACCCCACTCAAAATTCTGCCCAGTTCCATTCGGTTTAGCTGCAGTGCCATTGTGTTGGGGTATGTGGGCAGTGACCATGGCTAAGGGCTAGGGCTAAGTCATAGCCTAGGGTCCCACCGCTTAGTTCTCGGGGTGTGGGGACTAGGGCTGGGGTTTAACCCTGACCCTTAACTCCAATTTAAAATGCGCTCCATTCAAATGTATGTCGAGTCCATATTTTATTAAGTCACATATGCGATGGTGCATTGGTGGATGGTCTTACTACTCGGTTGAAGGTGGCTAGTTCGAATCCCGTTAGGCCCCGTCTAGCCTATAACAAATTTTGCACCAACGTTGAGAGGTGACATGGTGGCCACCCATTGGCCCATGTGGCCTCTTCTGATTTAACCACTTCAACAAGCCATAAACCAATAGAATTGCACCATCCACGAACCAATAAAAAGGAGACACTTGTCAACAAACCATTGGCCAATAAAAATACAATCACCTTGGCCAGTCACATGCCTAGTTAGCATATAGACTGCTAACTAGGCATACCTACAACCCAACTTTAAAATTTTTCATGATTAGGAATTCGATTAGAACTCGATATCACGAGCAAATGATATCGGTTTTGAATGATTCAAGTTGCATTGGATTCAAATTTCCGAGATCTACGCAATGGTATAGGTTTCGAGCACTTTTGAACATTCTGAATTTTGAGAACTACACTGATCCCTTGTATCTCCCAATAATGGTTGAGCAAACCCAATGATGGTGGCCAAACCTACCTATGGTTTTACACATGGTTTTGGGCATGATGGTTTTTGCCCATGGTATTTTGTAGATCAGGTTGAGAGAGCTATGGTTATGTTCTAATCCAGGGTTAATGGAATGAAGTTTATGAATGTTTCAACATGTATATAATGTACTGTAACATTGAAATATATATAATGAAAAAACAATATATTTTTCTCGGTTCGCGTTTGACGAGAAAATATCTGTGTATATTAATTTATGTTCTTTCCATTGTATATTTTTATGTTTTAAGAATCTTTTTGCAAATAATTTTTGTACAAGGTTAAAACCTACACTTAGTGGGTTAGTTTAATAATAGAAATTGTGAAATATTCACAAATTCCATATCCACAAATAATCTAAATAAGAATACCATAATATGGGTTAGGAATAGGATATCATGTGATCTTTAATGATATAGAAATACTTTCTATAAAAGCATGTAGTATTAGAGGTATTGATTTATTTTTTAGTATTATTATATATATGGGTTGTCATATATATTTGCACATTATTACTATTATATTAGTGTTTTTTTTTGTGTTTAATTCATTTTTCAAATAGTGATTAAACATTTAATAAATTATATATGTGTCAAGTAAGTAAATATTTAATAAACATATTTAAGTGAACTATGAAAGTTTGTTAATGGAATGAATCAAATGCATGTGCATATATTTACTCATTTGGATAATTTTATGAAAAATCACATTATTTTAAATATTTGTATACAAGAGTTATTATAAGAGTGATATACATCACTGTAGGTTATATTGTTATGCTCTTGACCTACAAGAAGATACCAGAATACCAAATATGTGAAGAAATATATCCAGAACACATAACAATAAGAAATAACAGCATGTGTTTTATTACTTAGAAAGGAAAGCAATGTTCACTTGCCTCTTCGAGGGGGCAACCTCCAATAGAGCTGACTCAATTACAAAATAAGACATGATGCTCCTCAAGGGGAGTCTCTATCCTTTATATAGGATTCATACATGCAATACCATGGGTCAGTGCCATGGTTCTTATTAATACCATGGCCCACTTGCAACTAACTGTGGTCCCTTCTTTAAATGCGGGTCAATCACTTACAATTATTAATATGGGCTTTATTGACTCTTTAACTAACTATAACTATGACTCGACCCTATTACATAAATAAGGGGGTTATGGTTGGACCCTAACATGCCCTCCCCCATAAAAATAGCCTTGTCCTCAAGGTTGAAGCTGCAGAAACTGCTGAAGAACAGTGGCTGGTTCCCAGGTCGCATCTTCTGGAGAGGTGTCTTTCCACTTGACGAGGACTTCCTTGATCATGCGGCTGTGTAGGTGCCGTTCTCGCATGTCAAGAACCTATTCAGGTTGGATCTAGATTGAACCTTCTTCATCTAATTCTGTAGACTGGTTTGAATTCTGCAATGGTTCCCAACCACTTTCTTGAGGCATGAGACATGGAAGACGGGATGGATTTTTGCAGTTGGTGGCAAGGCTAGCTTGTAGGCTACTTCTCTGATGCGTTGAAGTATTTGATACGGTCCGTAGAATTTTGGAGATAATTTCTGACAACCCTTGTCTTTGAGTGATGTTTGCAGCCTTAAGAATACCTGATCCCATTCTTGAAATTTGCGCTCTGAACAATGTTTGTCTGCCTGTTGATTCATGCGATTTTGAGCTTGATGGAGATTCTCTTTGAGGTGGGCTAGCATGGTTGCATGGTTATGTAGGAGTTGATCCATTGCTTGTACCTTCGAGCATCCCTAGATATAATAAGTAGGTGAAGGAGGGAGTTGACCATAAACTGCTTCATATGGAGTCATTTTGGTGGAGGCATGATAGTTAGTATTATACCACCATTCAGCTAGAGGTAACCACTGTACCCATAGATGTTGCTTTTCTGAAGTGAAACACCTAAGGTAGGTCTTCAGACATTTGTTGACTACTTCAGTTTGACCATCGGTTTGGGGATGATAGGAATTACTGAGTTGTAGTTGGGTACCTTGTATCCTGAAGAGTTCCTACCAAAGTTATTGGTGAAGATCGGGTCACGATCAAATATAATGGAAGCGGGCATGCCATGCAATTTGAAGATCTGGTCCATGAAAGATTGAGCCACCAAAGTTGGTGTAAAAGGGTGGGGTAGGGCACAAAAATGAGCATACTTAGAAAGTTTGTTCACAACCACCATGATGATTGACTTGTTGCCTGACTTCAGAATACCCATCATGAAATCCATAGAAACCTCCGTCCATATTGAGGCAGGGATGGGAAATGGCTATAATGTGCATGAGGATTTGACTGTTTCTCCTTTGTGGTGCTAACACACATCAAACTCAGCTACAAAAGTAAGAATGTCCTTTTTCATTCCTGTCCAAAAGAATGAACGTCGAGTGCGAGCATAAGTCTTCTAAAAGCCTGAATGGCCTGCAGTGGGAGATGAGTGCAGCTCTGCCAAAATGCAACTTTTAAGGGTGGATGTTGGTGATATCACTACTTTGTCCTTGTAGCGAAGAATCTCATCCTATCAAGAGTAGCTCGCTGTGGAATTTGGATCTGCTTGCAATTTATTAATGAGTTGGGGGAGCAAAGGATGTGAAAACCAGTCCTTGTGAGCCTCTTCAATCCACTCTGGAATGGGAAGAGAGATTGCTAGCAGGGTGCTTTCCTCCTCAAATTGGCGTGAGAGAGCATCCGCTATGACATTTTATTGACCTTTCTTGTAAATTATCTCATAATCATATCCCAACATTTTGGCTAGCCATTTATTTTGTTGTGGCGAGGATAGGCGTTGCTCCAAAAAATATTTAAGGCTTTGATGGTTTGTGCGGATTTGGAAACACTACCCCAATAAGTATGGTTGCCAGGTATGGGTTATGGCCCACAAAGCCTATTGGAAGCGTTCTTTAGGCTCTAAGCCTTTTAAATCATGGACCACAACACTTATCGGAGGGTTTTTACACTATCAGGAGCATTCAAATATGATTTTAGCATTAAAACCTTGTGGCCATACAACCATCGGAAATACACAGGAACGAGGGAATTAAAAAGAAAAACCCTGTTGGAACCCTTGGCCGGATCTCAAATACTATAAGCTCGCCTCTATAAATATCATCGAGTTTAGGTCCTTCAATACTTCTAACAGCGCTTCGATCTTTGAAACCTCCAATCTCCGATCAGCGATCGCTCCTATCGCTAATCGGCGTATTGCCATATCGCTTAATTGGCTATCAGAGTATCGGCCCATCGCAATTGGCATACCACTATCTGCTATCACTTGTCCCTTGACTACTCTGATATGCAATTAGCGATTAGATCTGGACCATCGATCCTAATCTCAATCCGACGGTCCACACTTAATCATGAGATAACGATCACGCCGTTTCGAAGGTCCATTCCTTTGTAAAAAATATGCTAATGCGATATTTCGCTTTGCTCCTCTACAATTCCATCTGGGCCATTTATCTTCCAGATCTAACAGTTCCTATGCATTCTCGCCGCTTCCTCCTTAACTTAATTTTAATAGCCATTGAAGGATTCTATGTTAAAACACAGTCTACCAAAAACACGCATAACTTCCATTTAGTATCTCTGGATTGCCATCGATCCATTTAGTGATCGATGGTCGATCAACCTGCAACATTTGAGCACACTTATAAACGTTGGATTTCAAGCCATTAACACATATATATGTATGAAATACATGCAGGCACACAATCAACACTAAAACACATAATTTACTATTATATATAGAATGGTTATAAGCTAAGGCATTTCAGCCTTAGGACAAACTCTCCTCTCCACTACATTGTATCTATCTCACGATATATCTTGAGCATGCAAGTTCATCAACATATATATAAGGAAACACTAGATTGGATCACTAAAAGGATCCGATCAGACCTCTCCATGATTTCCTCCAATAAAAGCCCTTAAAGCTTGCTACATGCATACATATGTGGTAGATAAAGTCTGCTAGAGACTTATTGCTTCCATCAATTAAAATCTGTTTTAAAACAGATTTTTCCCTATTTTTCTCCCCGGTCCACGTACTCCTCTTCACTCCGCTTTAGATTCCTCCTTTTGACTAAGGGTGTTGGATGCTCTTGCATCACTTAGACTCTAGTGCTTCATTTCATATGGAAGGAAATAAGGGGTTCTTCAATAGCTTAGAGGAGAAGGATCTATAATTACACATAGAGATTGGAGATGATGAAAGGTATAGTACCAAAGGGATTGGCACTGTCACTTTTAAGAGGGATGCAAGCTCCCATCTTCTTGTATGTGCCCGGTCTGAAGAAAAATATAGTTTTGGTGGTTGTACTTGAAGACAAAGGATATGATGTGGTGTGCACTAAAGGGAAGGCTTATCTAAAGCATGTTGCTACTAGTCAAGTAAAAAAAATTGGTGTTAGGATTAAAAATCTATAATGGTTGGAGGTTTATGCATGCATTACATTGAGTGGCAAGGAAAAACACGTTTAGGGTTGAGATGTTGGAGATCTTTGGCATATGCGCATGGGTCACCTACACCATGAAGCTTTGAAAATAATGCAACAAATTACCACTAGACTTCCAAAATGCACCCTTGATCAACCTGATGTTTGCAAGGGATGCACTCTTAGAAAATATGTGAAATCCTCCTTCCAGGGCCAATATAGTAGTGTTGCAACCATCTTGGAGCGAGTTCACTCAGCTATGTGTGGACTATTTTCAACAGTCTCAACTGCAAAGCACATGTATTATGTGATATTCATTGATGATTTTTCCCTCAAATGTTGGATCTATTTCACGAAGAAGAAAGATGAGTTTTATTCAAAGTTTGTTGAATTTAAAGCCTTACTTGAAAAAGATATTAGAAAGAAAATTAAATCCCTGAGAAGTGGTAATGGAGGAGAGTATGTATCTAATGCCTTCAAATAATTATGTGCCAAGGAGGGTATTATAAGGGAGTTCATTGAACCCCACAACCCACAACAAAATGGGGTTGCGGAGAGGAAAAGTAGAATTATTTTAGGAGCTTCTAGAGTAATGTTGTATGACTAGGGATTGGCACTATCCCTATGGGAAGAAGGTTGCAATACAACTGTTTACTTGCAAAATAGGATTCCTCACAAAATTCTTGGAATGATTACACCTGAAGAGGATTTCACTGGGAGAAATCTAGATGCTCCCGACTTTCACATTTTTGGATCCATAGTCTATTGTCATGTCTCCAAAGATAGCAAGAAAAAGTTGGAGCCCACTACATAGAGGAGGATCTTTGTAGGAAACACAAAGGCACAACATATTCACTGGGTGTACATTCCCTCACTCAGGATGCTTGTGATGAGGAGGGATGTGAGACTTGATGAGGAGAAATCCATGAGGAGTTCTCTAGAGTGAGAGTTGACCATACCACCAAAGGAGAAGCTTCTAGCTCTAAAGGAGGAGCCCTAGTCAGATACATAGAGTCATAAATTATCAAAGGCAAGAGGACATTCTTGGAGGATGATGTGGAGAAGCCAAATGTGGAGGAGCAGAGAGTAGACCGAGTGGAGGCACATACTCACATAGATCCTTCTAGAGAACGAAGGAAGAGGACCATGATGGTTGAAAAATTGGTGCAGGAAGATTAACATCAGGTTGGAGCTCTTAGCTGCTTACACAAATAAAGGAGATTATTAGAAAAATATACTAGATATATGACACTCATGTCAGAGTTGATTGATTCTGAGCCATATTCTTTTGAATAGGTTGTTTCCCAGTAGGTGTGACTAGATGCCATGATGGAGGAGTATGACTCCATCATAAAGAGTGATTCTTGGGAGGTTGTGCCTAAACCTGAGGGGAATATGTTATTGGCTATAGGCGGGTGTATAAGGTGAAACATGCAGCTGGTCGTAGTGCTGAGAAGTACAAGGCCAGATTTGTGGCCAAAGGCTTCTCATAGGTGGATAGGATTGATTGTCAGGAGATATTTTCCCTTGTGGAAAAATACTCATCTATCAAGACCATACTTGCATTGGCAACATAGTTTGGGTGGAGGATCCACCAAATGGATGTTAAGACTTCCTTCATCAATGGAGTGGTTAAGGAAGAGATCTACATTAAGAAACTTGATGGCTTTGAGACCTTTAGCAAGAAGACACATGTGTGTAGGCTCAAGAGAGCCCTTTATGGCCTCAAGCAGGCACCTCGTGCTTGTACACTCATATAGGTTCTTATCTCAGTGGATTTGGCTTCACTAAGAGTGAAGCAGATGTCAATCTCTACTACATTATGGTAGATGGAAGTCTTCTCATCTTAATCCTTTATGTGGATGATTTGATATTGACAGGAGATGACAAGTTGATCCAGTATTACAAGGAGGACCTTGCAAGAGAGTTCAAGATGAGATATTTGTTGGAAAGGGGAAATACACCTTTGAAATCATTCAGAGATTCCATATGCAAGATTGAAAATCCATGGACATTCCTCTAGGTACTAACTGGAGGAAAGATGATGCTTCTACAGGGGAGGTAGTAGATGGAACTATCTACAGACAGTTGGTGGGTTCCTTGATGTACTTGGTGAACACAAGGCCCAATATTTGTTTTGTAGTTAATCAGATTTGTGAGTTCATGGTGGAGCCTACCAAGCTTCACTGGAAAGTAGCAAAACATGTTCTTAGATACCTTAGAGGCACAACAAAATTTGGTTTATAGTATAGACAAACTAATGGGGTGAAGATCCAGGGCCTCATAGATGTAGATTGGGTGGTGAGTCCCTCAGATAGGAAGAGCACATCGGGAGAAGTTCAGTGTTGGGTTAACAATAGTTTCTTGGTACAACAGGAAACATAGATCTATAGCACACAACTCAACAGAGGTCGAGTAAATGACTGCTAGTCAAGTAGATTGCGAGGTTATTTGGATGAGGAATATCTTGGTTAGTCTCTTCAGTCAGGGGATGGAGCCTACATTTATCCAATGTGACAATTAGAGTTGTATAAAACTATCTGAAAATCCAAAGTTTCATGATAGGTCCAAGCATATAGACATCAGGGACCATCACTCGGGTTATTGTGTGCAGATGAGGCTTGTCATGCTACAATACATTCCTACAGAGGAGCAGGATGCAAAAATTTAACAAAGGCTTTGTCAAGATACAGATTCAAGTTCCATGGGAGTAGGATTGGGATTGTTTAGAACCCTCTTCTTTCTAAGAGGGAGAGTTAAAATGTAGTAAGAAAAGGCTTCATTTGACTTGTGCCTTAGTGAAATGGAGAAATAAGAATTTCCACTTGAGCAGAATGAGTTGGCAAGAAGTTAGCAGGAATGACATGGACAAATCACTCAATTAAGTCAATCGATTCGAGTTTATGGGCTAGAAGTAGAGTTGTGTGCAAGTTGGTGACTAAGATCTAGCTATCTAGAGGTGTTATCTTTAGTGAAAGTCAGTTATCTTAGCTCTAGTCTAGAATAGAGTAAGTATGAGTTCAGTTGAGTAGTTGTAGCTGTTGTAAACTCAACTAACTCTTAGTTAACTAGTCAATTTACTAAAAGTATCCCTAGTCATGCATGCAATTTGAATTTCCTAGTGAAGAGGAGGAAAAAGGCATAATTGTAATCATTATTGTTTATTAGTGAGTGTACAGAGTTTGCATGTAGCATGTGAGCCATTTCTCTTGGGATTTGTGTAAGGAAATAAGAGCTTCCCCATTCTTTAGGAGCATGAATTGCACAAGGAAATAGGACGAAGTAGGAGGCCTATTTTGGAAAGTATTGGCCATAGAAGACACAAGAGGCGATCAATATTGCAATGCAGGTTGAGATTTAAGAATTGACATTATCATTGTAATAGATCATTGTTCTCATATGATATAGTACAAACAGATGAGTGTTTTCTCCCAGTTGGGTTCCCCAGTAAAAAAAAACTATGTTCATTGTGATTGAATGATTACATGTGATTCAATTGTATGTTTTTCTTCCGTATAATTTATTAGAATAAATTTGTTTCTATTGATTTCATTTTGAATTCATTAGCAACCACAAATTTCGAGTTATTTCTATAGTATGACTCAAAATTTTAGCGAAAAATCAATATACAATATTAATAATTATAAACTTCCAATTCAAAATATGTATTATTTAAATGGTTCATGAAAATAGTTTTCATTATTATTATTGTTGGTGGCAATTAAGCCATATCTGTATTTGAAGCAGTTGATGAGCCCCATAAATGGGTAATTATATTGGCTCATTTTGCCTCCTAACTTAGTTTAATCAACCATTCTCTTAGCTTATTGCATGTTTTTTGATTATATTTATGCTTATGGAGTGAGTTGGGTTGGTTATGATTCCATGGAGTCTAATATGTGTTTAATGCAGATTTTTGTTGAATTTTGAAGACAAAGTAAAAGATTTAATGGACAATTGGCAGCAATAATTCGAAATGGACAAAGGAGAGGGTTTATAGGAGGGTATCCCCCTCATTATGACTCCCCACTTTGAATTCTCCTTCATGCAGCTCAGAGCACAAACAATGAAATCAATGTACTAGGAGGCAGCCGAGCAAGTGGAGGATAACTTCTGTTTATCTCAAGTTTTGGGAGCCAAGCTTCCCTGATTTTAAGGAAGCTGTTGGGAGCTTCAGTTGTATAAGTAGAGAGGCCTAGAGCCTCATTAGGAAGTTGGTCAAATTTTCGAATTTCTGTTGCAACTTTGCTCTGCTCAACTTCGAGCTTACTTTTGTTGATAGTTTCATGTAATCCTATTATTATTTTGATAATAAAGATGAGATCCTTTTTGAGCTAGCACTGAGTTTTCTCAGAGGGCTGAAGCTTTTGGGTTAGGGCCCGATCCAAGCATCCACGCTCCTCTTTTCCTGTACTTTTATGTTTCATTTCAGTTTATGAATTAGTTGTTGTTAGATAAATTTCTTTCTTGGTTAAGAATAGGTTTCTTTTGGTGATTTATGAGGTTGTTTCGATTTCAGTTTTCTGTAGTAGGTTGAACAGTGATAAAAAGAAGATAAAAAAAGGCCATCAACAGAGCCTTGGCCTCCTTTCCTCCCCTTGGGACCATGAACTGAGGCCAAGACCCTCTTGCTGCCACAAAAACACAAATTTTCCTTCTCCATAGGATTTCTACTGTTGTAGTTTGTTAAAAGGTTAATGCTTTGCTTTAGATCTATTTCACCATGCTCATTTTTATATTTGCAATAAATTTCCTTCCACACTTTCTTTCCTTGTAGCATTTCTCAACATTTACTTTCATAGATCAGAGTTTAGACTAGCTTGATGCAAAATTCTTTTTTTTGATGCACTTAGTTTTCTTGCTTGGTTAATCTCATTATTTGATTTTCAGTTCTCTTGCAGCAAAAATCTTCTCACAACAAGTCAGCAAATCAGCCATCACCATCTCTCTTTGATCTATGCCTCACAGGTCGCCCAAGGTTCCTCACAAATCTGCCTTAATTTTATGCTCTTTTCCCATATACTTTCCTCCCTTTCCTTGAACAACTCCAACCATCTTTCCCTCTCCTAATAATTCTTGGTGAACCTTGGACACCTTAACACGTCATCCTAACCTTCAGCCACCCTTTCCAACCACTTTCCCACCTTCAAAACCTCCAAAACTGCTCTCGCCATCCTCCTTTATACCTCCTGTAGACCTCTGGTAGATCCCTTATAACCTCCTGTAGATTTTCCTGTAGGCTTATTTTTGAAGTCCGATTGCAAGAGAAGCCTCCATAAGGCTACCAGAGGCCTCCTAAGACCCATCCACACCTCCCTACACCTATGCAAATCCCAAAGTCGCCCTCCATCACCACCCAATCCCTGCCACATCCACAAACAAATAAATTACATGCATGAAAATTTCACCTAAAAATACATAAAAATCCAAAAAGATGTTTTTTGCTCATTTGATTTTAGAAATATCTTGAGTAGATGTTGTTTACTTCCTGAGTAGGTAATGGCACTCATTTCATGGTTTTTTATCTCTCTTTCTGCAAAAGTAGGATTAGTTGGTTAAGTAGGGTTTTCTAGATTTACTTTACATTTCAGTCCTTTTCCTTTCTGCAAATAGAGTAGCCTCTGTAGAGTAATGTTTCCTTTCTTTCATCACATATAAAGCTTCTTCTGGAATCCATAGAAGTTGGCTTGAGCTCCTAGTGATCTTGCGCCAGCTGACCAAGTGACAGCCTGCAGTAAGAACTAGTACTTGTGCATACAACACAATCGCTTACAAGTTTGTTATGAACTACCAGGTTGATAAAAGTAAAGTAAGAAGCCCCAAGAGTTGTAGCATTATTGTTGCAATACTGGTGCTCACCACTTTTTGGCGTCGTTGCCGAGGAAGCGTCAAATTCTTTTGTGATTACTGCTTTCTTCTATTTTCTATCACAACCTTCTGCTTAGTAGTTTATTTCAACAAAAGTAGAGTAGTTGTTTCTTTCAGTTTTTGCATTTCCTTGCTTTCCTTTTCAATTCTAAAAATTTCATTTCAGCAAGTTCATTTCAGTTAGTTGCATTTTGTTTTGTTCAATACATTTCAGTTTTGCAGGTACAATCAGTGTGAAAAGAAACAAAAACCAACCAAAAAATATTTCCTTTCATGCCTTGTAGGAATAGAGATAATTCAGGAAAATTCTTGCCCAACCCCCCACTGCCTCACACAGCTAACCTTCTCTCTTCTTCAGTGGCTGTGATCAAGAAGAACCCTTAGGTGAAGAACAAGACATATTTGAAGAACGTATAGGGGAGAAGAAGAAGAAAACATTCCTTTGGAGCCAATGGTCGAAAACAGAAATGCTGAGGGCAGTACCTCTTCTTCCAATTCATCCATTAAAGGTGAAATTGGAAACATGCTAGAAGACCTCAAGAGTGAGATGTTGCAGATTCTTGCCATGCAAATGGATGATTTATATATCAAAAGGAAACAAGAGGAAGCAGAGAGGGCTTTGGCTATTTTTTGCCCTAGATGCACCAAGAGGCATCCTAGGAATGAATTCCCATTGATCTCTATAGAGGTTTGTTCAATCTGTGAAGAAAGTCATTCTACAGATAAGTGCCCTTCCTTGCCCAGACTTAAAGCTGTATACCAAGGGGCCGAAGGAGCCACTGAACAAATCTATTACATAAACCAAAGGAGGCCGCATGGACTGAGACCATATCAACAGGGGATGTAAGGGACATCTTAGGCATACTGCAACCCCAACCAAGTCACTTCCATACCTTCTTGGGCCCCCCCTACTCATCCTTCCTGGTCCACACCTCCTCCTTGGTCCTTCACATCTCCATATCATGCCCAACCAGCCACCCATTCATTTCAACCCTATGTTCAACCGCAACCTCCGTGGAATGCATATCATTAGGGGTGGATGCCCCAATACATATCTCTTCCCACTCTTCTACCTCCACCACTTGCCCAACCACAACCCCATCCACATCCATCTCAAATATACCCTCCCACTCGACTACCTGTACCACTATTTCCAAACCCACACATTGAAGTATCTGAACCCATTTACAATGCTGAGGTACAACACTTCCAAAGAACTCCTCTCGAGCTCAATGGTATTCACCATAGCTCAAGAAGTGTATTGCAAGAAAGAGATTACATTGATATCATTGAAGGACCACATCCAGCAGAAGAATATGCAAAAGAGAAGATCAAAGAACCATGGGCTGCACTTGATGAAGAGAAGACATCAAAATCAGAGATCGAGAGAGCTCCCTCATGATTACCATCAAATCCTCTATGTATTCAAGAGAAAAATCAGCAAAAAGAGGAAGATATGAAGGTCATGGTAGAAGAAGACGTGAAGAATGATCTAGATTAGTAGAAGGGCCAAAGACATCACAACTATATTGAGATATGGTTCCAGACAGTCACTAAGTTGCAGCATCACTCTCTTCCTCAACTATGCTTGATCCCTTCAAAGTCAAATCATTTGGTCTCTGAAATTCGGATATATGTCAAAGCATACATTTCCAACCTCCACATCATTTTTTCTATCATCTTGATGTGAACATGGTTCCATTGGAAGTATTCTTATACTTGAAAATGATTTTGTTTTTCAAGTTGGGTAGGGTAGAGAGAAAAAAATGAAAAATAAGAGAAAAAAAAAAAAATCTAAGGTGAAAACCTCCTTGGAGGTGCCTCAGATCAACCCATTGACTGAAAACCTCCTTGAGGCGGTCAATGGGTTGGAAAGAAGAAAAAAGAGGAAAAAGAATAAGATCCTTGGGTGAAAACCTCCCTTGGAGGTGCCCAGGGCAGGCAATTAGGGCGAAAACCTCTCTGAGGCACCCTAGTTGTTTTCAAAAAAAAAAAAAGGAAAAAGAAAAATGAATTTCTAGTTGTATTGCAGGTGCACGAGGACTATAGGAAGCAACAACAGGTGCCAAGGAAGCTCTGAAACCAATATCAGCACCTATCCCACCTTCCCTCACCTTTGTCCATCATTCTTGACATTCTTTCCACCTCACTGTACTTCTTTTCCGAAAATTGTGTTTTCTACAGGAGGCCCTGTGTTTTCTACAGGAAGCTCTTACAGAAATTACAGAGAGCCAAAAATGGATTTTAAAAGCAATTTGAGAAACGGGGAAGCTTCATAAAGGGTTTATAAATCCTCCTGTGGTCTTCAAACCTCTCTTCCATCATTTCCAAGCTTGCATCACACCCCAAGCTCATTTTCCTTGCTGTCCAAAAAACTATAGGATGCAAAAATACATAGAGCAGAAATTTGTTTTTTTCATAACTTGAAAACCATGCATCCATTTGCCAATTTGTTTCAGGGGGAGATGGATATGGATGATGGTAACATGCTCAAGTAATTTCAGCAAATTCTAGTGCACGGTTACCAAGAAATCGACCTCCATCACCTTCAGCCATTTTTGAATTTTCTCAATATCCGTGCATCCATTTAAAAAATTATTACATGGGGAGATGCATATGGATGATGCTAACATGCCCAAGCAATTTCAGCCAATTCTAGTGCACGGTTTCCAAGAAATTGGACTCCATCACCTTCAACCATTTTCAATTTTTCTCGAAATTCGCATCCATTGACCAATTTTTTATTTTTATGGGAGGTGCATTATGATGATGGAAACATGCTCAGAAAATTTTAGGTCAATCCAGTCTACCGTTTGAGAGATATAGACAAAACAAGTCACTGTCCCATTAAAATCTAGCATCAACAGCATGAGGGTGTAAATCTGAAGGTTGAAGCAGACACTTGAAGATCAGATCTAGCCAGAAAGGAACCTGCACACAATACAACCATATCTTAGAAAGCAGAGAACATGCAACAACAACGAGATGGTTGAGGCTTATTGGGGTTGAGGTGGCCAGTTAACTGGGCCACTTTCATCCAGTTGACTTTACTCATCCGAAGATGTCACCACACGTGCGCTTAGTCAAACTCAAGAGAGATGTCAAGGACAGGTAGTGGAGGGTATGCAAACTCCAATGCAATGATGAGAGGTGATTACAAGGAAAGAAACCATGATGACAAGGCAGGTGGGGACCAACGGTCCAAATAATGCCAATGCACATTTTTTCTAGCTCACCCCATCACCGGAAAAATCTAAAAGAAAAAATAAGTATTCCTCCTTGAAACACTCTCATCACCTTTTCTTTCATTCCATCCTCGTCCACTTAGCTGCAGCAAGCTCCTTGTCACCCCACAACCTCGAAACCATCGTTCTCCATCGCTCTCACCCATCCTCCTGCTATCGGCATTCTACAGGAGCACTTATAGGTCCTACAGGAGGGCTGGCAGTGTTCTACAGGAGGGCCAGTAAGCTATTTTGGAGGGGAAAAACACGGTTTTTAGCACAATTCTCGGGCTACAGAGGTAGGTTCTTGGCATACCTCCATTGAATATCAAAATATGATAACAATGGTTTAGTTTTTGAGGAGAAAATAGAACTGTTGGGTGGAGGAAATTCATAAAAAAATTGCTGCTTATTGTTTAAAAAAAAAAAAAAAACAGTCTCTGTCTCTCTATTTTTCTTCAAAAAAATTGTTCTCTCCATTTCCATAGTTGGTTTTCCAAGGAAGCATAAACAAAATGACAGGAGGTTTTATGAGAAGGTGAAGAAACTAGTGATTTAGAAGAACAAGAAGGGAAGAAGGAAGAAACCAAGATAGAGGAGGAGAAATATGAAGAAACAGAGCAGGGAGAAACAGAAATAGAGAAAGAGACAGAAGGAGGAGAAAAAGGGGCAGAAAAGACAGAAGTGTCCCCTGAGACTCTAGAAAGAGAGGCAGCAGCTGCTCTCACTACCCTCAGCACACCAATTAAGCCAAAACAAAAGAGGAAGAGGAGACCACATCAGAAGCATGGGATGTCAGGGAGGCCATCAGGGCCATCAAAGATGAGGAGATGGACTAAGTTGCTCAGAGGATGAGCAACACCTTCAGTAGGCGGGTGATGATGAGCCCCATAAATGGGTAATTATAAGGGCTCATTTTGCCTCCTAACTTATTTTAATCAACCATTCTCTTAGATTATTGCATGTTTTTTGATTATATTTATGCTTATGGAGTGAGTTGGGTTGGTTATGATGCCATGGAATCTAATATGTGTTTAATGCAGTTTTTTATTGAATTTTGAAGAAAAAGTCAAAGATTTAATGGACAATTGGCAGCGATATTTCAAAGTGGACAAAGGAGAGGATTTATAGGAGGGTATCACCCTCATTTATGACTCCCCACTTCAAATTCTCCTTCATACAGCTTGGAGTGCAAACAACCAAATCAATGCACTAGGAGGCAGCCGAGCAAGTGGAGGATAACTTCTGTTTATCTCAAGTTTTGGGAGCCAAGCCTCCTTGATTTTAAGGAAGCTATTGGGAGTTTCAGTTGTATAAGTAGAGAGGCTTAGGGCTTCATTAGGAAGTTGGTCAAGTTTTCGAATTTCTACTGCAACTTTGCTCTACTCAACTTCGAGCTTACTTTTGTTGACAGTTTCATGTAATCATATTATTATTTTGATAATAAAGATGAGATCCTTTTTGAGCTAGCACGGAGTCTTCTTAGAGGGTTTAAGCTCTTGGGTTAGGGCCAAATCCAAGTAGCCGAGCTCCTCGTTTCCTGTACTTTTATGTTTCATTTCAGTTTATGAATTAATTGTTGTTAGATAAATTTATTTCTTGGTTAAGAATAGGTTGCTTTTGGTGATTTATGAGGTTGTTTCCATTTTAGTTTTCTATAGCAAGTTGAATAGTGATAGAAAGAAGATACAAAAAGGCCATCAACAGAGCCTTGGCCTCCTTTCTTCCCCTTGGGACCATGAACTGAGGCCAAGACCCTCTTGCTGCCACAAAAACACATAATTTCCTTCTCCATAGGATTTCTAGTGTTGTAGTTTGTTAAAAGGTTAATGATTTGCTTTAGATCTATTTCACCATGCTCATTTCTGTCTTTGCAATAAATTTCCTTCCATGCTTTCTTTACTTGTAGCATTTCTCAACATTTACTTTCATAGATCAGAGTTTAGACTAGCTTGATGCAAAATTATGTTTTTTGATGCACTTAGTTTTCTTGCTTGGTTAATCTCATTGTTTTATTTTCAGTGCTCTTGCAGCAAAAATATTCTCACAACAAGTCAGCCAATCAGCCATCACCATCTCTCTTTGATCTATGCCAACAGGTCGCCCAAGGTTCCTCACAAATCTGCCTTAATTTTCTACACTTTTCCCATATACTTTCCTCCCTTTCCTTGAACAACTGCAACCATCTTTCCCTCTCCTAATAATTCTTGGTGAACATTGGACACCTTAACACATCATCCTAGCCTTCAACTACCCTTTCCACCCACTTTCCCACCTTCAAAACCTCCAAAACTGCTCTCGGCATCCTCCTGTAGATCCCCTGTAGCCTCCTGTAGATTTTCCTGTAGGCTTCTTTTTGAAGTCCGATTGTAGGAAAAGCCTCCAGAGGCTACCAGAGGCCTCCTAGGACCCATCCACACCTCCCTACACCTCTGCAAATCCCAAAGTCACCCTCCATCGCCACCTAATCACTGCCACATCCACAAACAAATAAATTACATGCATGACAATTTCACCAAAAAATACATAAAAATCCAAAAAGTTGTTTTTTCTCATTTACTTCTAGAAATAGCTTGAGTAGATGTTGTTTACTTCTTGAGTAGGTAATGGCAATCATTTCATGTTTTTTTTTATCTCTCTTTCTGCAAAATTAGGATTAGTTGGTTATGTAGGGTTTGCTAGGTTTACTTTACATTTCAGTCCTTTTCCTTTCTGCAAATAGAGTAGCCATTGTAGAGTATGATTTCCTTTATTTCATCACATATAAAGCTTCTTCTAGAATCCATAGAAGTTGACTTGAGCTCCTAGTGATCTTGCGCCAGCTGACCAAGTGACAGCCTGCAGTAAGAACTAGTACTTGTGCATACAACACTGTCGCTTCCAAGTTTGTTACAAACTACCGGATTGATAAAACTAAAGTAGGAAGCCTCAGGAGTTGCAGCATTATTGTTGCAATACTGGTGCTCACCAGCAATGACCTTTTAGCAAGCAGTGCCTTAATAGTATACCCATTCACCATCAATTCAAATCCCTATTACATATGATACATACATATATATATATATATATATATATATATATATATATATCCCATGGAAAATAAATCTTATTTTATTGTATGAGGAACAAAATTATGTTTTGCAGATGCTTAAATAATTCAATAAAGAAAGACCATAGTCATTGTAAAAAGGGTAATATGCTTTTTAGCCCAAAAAGATATAATAAAACTCAACAACTAAGTATTATAAAAATTTCTTAACTTCTCCTTCTTTCCCTCCTTTCTTTGTACTTTCTGCAAAATCCCTGATGATGTGTTTACATGTATTACAACCAATTTGGTCACATTCACCATAGGGGGTTTTCTTTATCGGAGTCAGAACTTTCCAACACATGTGCTCCTTTTGTTCCCACTATCCCATCATCTTTAAGTGTCAGTGTGCCTTCTACACCAATATCTCGAGTTGTGTCTGTATCTTGTGATTTTTGCATATGTTGTGAATTTGACACTTGATTCTTGGTGACCATATCATCTTTAGAGAGGGGGCCTTCCTTGATCTCCTCTTCCTCATCCTCCAAGAAAATAGGTTCATATGACTGCTAACTTTTAGAATTATGAACCTGCCACTTTTTCTTTTTTGGACGTTTTTTTACCTCTGGGCATGAATCTTATAAATGCCCTCTTCGAAAACATGAACTACATCTAAAGGCTGTGTTTTCATAATCTAAAATATGGATCCATCTGAAAGAACTATGATTTAACAAAATACAATTTGGTAGACCTTTAGTCAGATCTATTTCCACACATAGACGAACAAAGGTAAACAAACCTTGTTGTAATCATTCATTATCCATCTTTATAAACTTTCCTAGAGTATTCCCTATATCCTCAATGACATTATATATATATATATATATATATATATATATATATATATATATATATATATATATATCTATATCTATAGAGAGAGAGAGAGAGAGAGAGAGAGAGAGAGAGGAATACCCATAAAGTTTGCATGAAGCACCTTAACATCACACTTATTATTCTAGGCTTTATGGGCTTCTCAATTAATACATTTAATATGCTTCATCTAAGAAAAACGTATCATAGAGCAATCTAAAATAAGGACTTAAAGTCCAAATCTACAATATCTAAGTCAAAGTCGCATACTAAGATATGGCTATATAAAGTAAAATATACAAAAATTACAGGGATGCATTTAGACTTTGTAATTAGGATTGGAAACTATTAAATTGGTATTCTTATTGATTATAATAATCTTTTCGATATATGTAACAATTTTTTTATTGTTTTCTCATTTTTCCTCATTTCATATTAGAAATTACAATTGTTGTCTAAATAATATGTAAATTGAATATAGATCTCACCACATATATAATTAAAAGCATAATAGGAAATAAAGAAATAGTTCTTGAAGATAGAGCATGCATCAAACACGTAGTGGTGTGCTTGTTGAAGGATAAACAATAACAATTGGCTCAAGGAAGATTGTTTTTGCTTTAAATATGTTAATCTCTAAAAATTCTTAATAGAATAATTCATTTAAACAAAATATAGTACGACTATAAAGTTCAAGTGACATATCAATTGAAACAAATTCTAAGATCACAATTGGAAAACACTACCAACATGATTCCATGGTGCAAATTCATTGGCATGTCATATAACGAATTTGCATTAATCTAGATGATTAATTAACCTTGTTATTGACTTTTGTAGCAAGTTTAGAAGGGACTTATTCTTCAAACAATGGTAGGTAATAAATGTTGAAGCTATAAATGTTAAGGCACTCTTTCCCCTAAGATAATGTATCCTATTAAGATCACTTAATAATTTAACACCTTCCATGAAAGACAAAAGATTATGCACATGTCAAAACTATTTGCATGACATGGCCCTATGCCCACTATTCTTTGCAGGCAAAAATCTTTACCAACCAAGTCACATTCAATTGTGTGTTACACTCATAAAATGTGATTTAAAACACTAAATACTTCTCATGTAATAACATTAGTTAAATGTGAAAGTGTTTCACCTCTCTTGAATTAACATTTAGAGACCTTTTAATTTTGTATTTCATCTCTCATGAATTCCCATTTAGAAGCCTATACAAATGGGGTGATTTAGTATAAATAACAATTCCATATAACATATAAAAAAACACTTAATATTAAGAATTTTTAAATTCAAAAATCCTATGGATCTTTGGAAAAAAATTCGAAACCATGCAAATGAGGAAAAAACCCAAACAAACATGCCATGATATAGTGTGTTTGGATGTAATCCAAATACAAAGTAATAACATTTTTTTTGGTGTTTATATGGATTTTTTTTTTTTTAATTAGACATTATTTACTATACAATTTTTATGCCCCATATAAGACTTGTGGTGCATATGAAGATTTACATGGGATATTTATAAGATTTTACTTTAATTCATTTTTATATTTATATTAAAATATTAATTAAATAAAAAATAAAATAAAATATAAATTAAAAGTTGTATATAATAATGTGTATATTTTCTTTAGATATAATATTAAATTATAATAAAGTGGTGCTTGATTTTATGTATAAAATTAAGGTTATATGTGATTAAAAAGTGTATGATATCATTTGAAATAGTTTTAACCATGATAAGAAATGATCACTAAATACTATTGTGCTTTCAATTATATAAACTTAATTTATAATTAAATTTTAAAATAATTTAAAAAAATTACATATTTTCAAATAATAAAATTATAATAAATTTAAAAATTTAAAAAAATTACACATTCGAATTGAAGCTTCTGTAATCTATAATTTGTTAATGAAAAAATTTCGGAAAAAATCGCATTGATAATATTTGGTCAACGCCTTCGAAGGAGCCAATGTGGTTCATCTTCACGACAAGATGAAGAAGTAGATCTCACAGGACAGTTAAATAAGGCTAAAAGTCAACCTAACGACTAGAGTGTGTTCATCTTCAGGACAAGATGAAGAAGCAAATAAATAAGGCGAAAAGTCAACCTAACTGCTCTAAAAAAAGCGAAAAGTCAACCTAACGGCTAGAGTGTGGTTCATCTTCAAGACAAGATGAAGACGCGATTTATCTTCAGGACAAGATGAAGATGCAGATCTAAGAGGACGGTTAAATAAGGCGAAAAGTCAACATAACTGCTCGAGTGTGGTTCATCTTCATGACAAGATCAGAGGAGGGTTAAATAAGACTAAAAGTCAACTTAACCGCTATATAAATTTCCCTCCCTAATCAAATTTAGCCGTTCCTCTAACCATTAGGTTAACTTTTCGCCTTATTTAACTGTCCTCTCATATTCTGAATATATTTTTTTCCTAAAATTTTTCATTAACAAACTATACATTTTTCAAATAATTAAATCATAATACATTTTAATTATATTTTTGAATATTTTAAAAAATAATAACCACCACCCTGTTTATCTCACACTACACCTAATAGACCGGTCCACCTAAGTAAGCTAACGGGCATACATAATAGGGCAGAACGGGTATCAGTAACAGCTAATAACAGGCACAGACACATGCTAACACAAAAATAAACAATTACCTAATCATATTATTTGATTCAACGCCATATTCAACTTAGAAAGTCAAGATAGGAAATTCATAAATTGCAACATCAACACGCAACTCTTTCTGACCATGGCCATCACTCCCATTCATAGTATCTTATCTGGACATGAAAGGCTTATTTGATTCAAGGAGACTTGAATACCTCCCTATCGGTTGGTCTCATCACAAGGGGATCTATCCTCCACTACTGTCTTGTCTCTGGTCTTTGGTCTTTGTATCGGTCTTAATGTTAGATGGAAAAGATCTATCCATCGCTATTATTTGGTTGTTTTCAGATCAGTCATAATGGTGAATGGAAAAATATTTATTTAACGCAATTATAAGTTTTGAAATAAATTTATTATTTGGTTTTCAGATCAGTCATAATGTTTTATGGAAAAAGATTTATTTAGTCATAATGTTTTATGGAAAAAGATTTATTTAGTGTAATTATTAGTTTGAAATAAATTTTAATGTTGAATGAAAAACTAATCTATATTATTCAAAAAAAAATGAAATAAATTTTAATATTGAATTAAAAAATAATCAATTTTATGCTTAAGAAACAAAAAAAAAACTTATACAACTTTAACTATCCTGTGCGATTTAACTTAAATTATTCCAAAAAAAATTACAGTACAACTATTCATCTCTATCCAAATAAGGAAAACCAGCAGAAATTGTGCGGTTTAAATTAAATTATTGGAAAAATTACATTACAACTATTCATCTCTATCTAAATAAGGAAAACCAGCAGAAATTGTAGAATACATGGAAAAATTCATCACCCTTCCATCCATTCCAGCCATGGCATCCGCCCATCTCCTTCATCTAATCTTTGAGGACAAAATTTAATGCACATCTCTAAAATAAAACCTTTGAAATTAAAATCCAAAACATAACCAAAGTCAACTATCTTTTATGTTTATCTCCAATCTCCTCCCTCATAGATTGGAACAATTATTATGTTCGTTTTATTAAATCAAGTCTGGTTTTAAATTACAAAACTGGTACAAATATTTCTAATGAGGAGCCCATGAACTCATTATCATGGAAGTAATATTGTGGTATTTACTTAAGTTGAGCATATACATATATCTTGATGTATTGTTATGGCTGGGTTTTGACTGGTAACTTTCAATTAGTTGAAACCTCTTACCATCATGAAATTTATCCAACTTGCCTGAAACCTCACCCAGGCCAGATTTCAACTTTTGAATCCATCATAACACACCACTTTTGGTTGACTAGGAATATGACCCAGCAATCTAGCAACAGTGATTACAATCAGAACAAGTGATTACATTCTTTATGCTTCCATGGCTATAAAGAGCCAGAAAGCCCCATTCTACTGCATCAGTATCACCAAAACAAGGAGAGGAGGAGACTCTTGATGGCTACAATGGAAAATGGCGGCCATAACCATCAATATGGCAAGTTCCATTTTGTGCTGATACATGGTCTAGGCCATGGAGCTTGGTGCTGGTACAAGCTCATCCATCTTCTGCAAAACTCTGGGCATAAGGTCACTGCCATGGATCTCACAGGGTCAGGCCTGAACACTGTGGATCCTGATTCAATCACTTCCTTTGAGGATTATGACAGGCCTCTGATGAACATACTGTCAGAAATACCTCAAACTCAGAAGGTCTGTGATCAGCCTGGATTCAATTGCCTCTGACAGTGAGGCTAGCTCAGTTGCCATGCAAATTTTGAAGTTATTTGGCATATTTATCTGTTGTTTGTTTGATGTAGGTTGTGCTGGTTGGCCACAGTGCTGGAGGACTGAGCTTGACACATGCAATCCATGAGTTTGGCCATAAGATTGCTGTTGCAGTTTATGTTTCTGCCACCATGCTGTCTCATGGGTTTTGTACAGACCAAGATGTCCAGCAGGTTGTTGACCTTATGAATTCAAAGCAATTACTGTTATCTAATGTTGTGATCTGAGCTTCAGAGATGACTTTAAAGACCCACGTTGGTTTTGTATGAAACTGGGTCTAAGCATAAGAAACATTTATTCAGATTTTTAATACTATATAAGCAGTTTTTGCTCTGTGCAAATTGAATTGAATGCTAAAAAATTCTCCAAACATGTTTCATATTTTATATGTATACATGTGTGTGTATTTCTTTGTTTAGATACAGGAAATGAAAATTTTTCAATTCAATCTGTGCAGGGAACTCCAGATCTGTTAAACGAATATGAATTCTACCATGGCCTTGGACCAGAACACCCACCAACAAGCGCAATGGTACTCAGAGAATTGCAACAAGAAATTCTATATCAACTCAGCCCACCTGAGGTATAAAATCTATCAGAATAGCACAACAAATAACTCCCTAATTTCACTGGTAATTAAGGCCTGTGGCTTTTTTGAAAATGGATAACCCATCTCTATTTATGCAGTTTTCAATCATTGCTCTGTGATTTCCACCAAAACCCAACTGGATATGTATTTATGGAGGCCACTTAAAACCCAATATCTAGTTTTTTCATTAAATGTTGATGTGGGTATATTCAAATTACAGGATGCTGCTCTGGCCTCACTGCTGTTAAGACCAACATCATTGCTGGCAATCCAGACAGCCACTTTTACTGCAATCTCAGAAGAATTTATGAAGGTTCCAAGAGTTTATATAAAGACCTTGCAGGACAGAGTTTTACAGTTGGATAAACAGGAAGCCATGATCAAAATGTGGCCTCCTGATAAGGTCATTATCATGGATACCGACCACAGCCCCTTCTTTTCATCCCCTCTGGAGCTCCATGGACACCTGATTCAAATTGCCCAGCTGTTTGCAGGTTGAAAATGTTCCAACAATTGTTGTAGTTCATCTTTGGTGATATACTAAATATATATACCATCTGGTTCAGATGTACATATTCCTATTGATCCCATTTATCATTTCAGCTCGTTAATGCACCTGCAAATTTAGACTTTGACTCGGAAGCTTTGCTTTATATTGAAAGCAAAAGGATAAGAACTGAACAAAAGTGGAAGCTATATTTGATAAATGCTTTGATGCCATTCCCTTGGCTGAGACTCAATTTGTGTGTGTCTCTTTCTACACAAGTTGGTCAAGCTTGTTTACGTTCCACGGGAGCTTATACTTCCATGGTTTCTAGGCATGGTTATGGTTATGAATTAATATTTCTGAGATTGCACAGGGAAGGTGTTATGTTTTTTTTTCTTCATTCTACGAGCAGAGATAGGTTGATTTTAACATTTAATTTCATTTATTTGAGTAAGTTTTAGATTAGATTTTGTTATTATTATTTGGTTCGTTTTTATGGTTAAAATTTGATGATATACAGAGCCCTATTCGATGATTTAAAATTTAAATTTTAATTAATGTTTTGATAATTTAATTGATTTAGAATGGGAAAATTTTTATTATGAATTTTAATATAATAAAATTTTTATAGAATTGAGACCTCTGTGATCCATAATTTTTATTTATATTTATATTTTTTAATTTATACATAAATATAAATTTTATTATATTCAATTTTTTTATACATAATTTTTTTCTTAAATAAAAATGTTTGATTAATTAATTTATTATTTCTTATAAATTTAATTTACTTTTTTATTAATACTTAATTAAAAAATTGCTCAAATATTAATTTAAGAGACTTAAATTGTCATAGATAAAAATAATGGGATAAACTTAATAATAAAGTGTAAAAGCTAATTAACAATAGGTATAGTTGTGTCTAATAGATATTTAAAAGATATATATTTAAAATATAAAAGTTAAGTATATTTATATAATATTAGTTTAAATATATATTAATTTCATGTGTATAAGTTATGGGAAGATTAAATTTATTAAGGTGTAATTTTTTTTAAATATAAAACTTGAGTAAAATATTTCATTTAGAAATATTTGATTTTTCTTAACTTTTAATTGATTTAGAATTAAGATGAATTTAGATTGATTTAAACTTTATTAAAAATAAATAAATAAAACTCAAAAAAATATGATTACAAAAGTTTTGTTTTCATTATTAATATCAAGAAAAAATATTTATTAATTATAAATAATAAACCAATACAAATTACAAAAATTACATATGATCATCCATATAAAAATGACCGAACACGATTTTCCAAGATTAAAGCATTGCAAGAAGATTGTGGGTTTAAAATGATTTTGAATGAATAATTTTATAATTTTCATTATTATAAATTGATATAAGAAAAAGATTGATCATGTGATCATCTTAGTTGGTGCTTAATACTCATTCACGTTCTATATATAGGGTTTGTTAAATAGTGGGGTGAATCAATATTTATAATTCTTTATATTATTTAAGATCTCTATTTCTACACTTACGAATTTTCACTATTTTACCATTTTAAAATTATAGACAATTGTAAATGACATAGAATCAATTGAACACATATAACAAAAGAGATTTAATTTGGAAACTTAAATGGGAGAAAATTACAAGAGAATTTCCTTTTTAAATGATGATTGTAAGCACCAACCTATAGAAACAAGATTTGCAAGCACCCACTTGTAGAAGACACTCATCCCCTTTCAAAATTGTAGCCTTCAACCTATTTGAGACACTAATCCCCAAAGTTTTGTAGGCACTCACCTACAGGGAACACCAATCCCCTATTTACTCATACTAGCTACTACTGTCAAGTTCAGCAAATGTATTTGTTGTATCTCTCACCCTTACTGTTTCTCTTACACATTCACACAAATTTCATTATACTCATACTCGCTTCTCACTCTCCTTTTATAGTGCCTTGATATCTCGATTACACTTCTTTTACATATGCATAGTATCAACAACTTCACCAATTGTTTAACCATGTATTTATACAACATGAACTCTTTCATGAATCGTACCTTTACCACTGGTATCAACCCACGGTATTTACCCACAATATTATTCTTTGATTGAGTCTTATCCTGCAAAACTTGCAAACACAATGAGGAATCTCCTTTCACACACAAAATCTTACTCCTATACTTCATTTCTATATCTTCCCCTTCATCCAATGTTGTAGCCTTCACTCCACATTCACTCGTGTACACAACCATAGTTCTACATATTAGGACCTCAGATCTATTCTCTTCTGACATGGTGATATGCATGTATGACAATAAGATGATGTCCCTTAGGGCTGGGTTTATTGGTACCTGTAACCACACACTCTAAATGATGGCTTACAATTCTCGGGATATCAAGAGACCTGAGTTTAGTTCTTTTCTCAATTTTCTAATATGCCAAGGCCCGAAGCCCTTAAGTGCTACACCTTTACCTCCACATGTCTTGGCGCCATGACCGGTAGCTATTCTTTATCGGATATTAGTCTTGCTTGTAAAATGTCGATATAGTGATGTATCGAGATTTGAAGCTCTTAGGTGTTGTCTCTTAGCACCTCATGACTGAGGGATGTGACAATGACTTGGACCCTATCGAATATTAGTGGAACCCACAAACTGAAGACATAATTGTTCAAGAACTCCCATAGATTGTAGCTGGATATGACCCACCTCACCACATCACCTGCCACTGTACTTGCCACATCATCTATTGGAGCCAATCAATAATTTCCATGTGTTACTTTCCATTGGTCTAGTCATCCTTCAAAATCTATCAAAAACACCTACCATGTGTCATTTACCATTTCTACCATGTCACGGTCTTCGCCACATGGCACATCTCGGTGCCCTACATCATTGTTGCCACCTAGCATACTACATCATTTATCGAATGTTGGATTACCAAAGGGTCTTAGAGTTTTAGCATTAAGAAATGGTAATGGGCCAAGGGATGATGTGGTCGATAGGCCGAAATGACCTGTGTTTGATAGAGCATGAACACAATTTGCACTAGAGTTAATAGGTTGAGGATCGATATGGTCGATAGGCCGAGGCTCAACAACTTGAGTGATCCGAATCAGATCTATAGAAGACTGTCAAGAAACCATGACTGTATCAGGACGAGACAAATCTCTAAAGAAGACAAAACAACGATCAAAAACACCCCTGAAGCAGTGGCAATGGCAGCCAGCATGGAATGATGAGGGCCTCGGTCAAAGCGTGCTGACTGAGGCCCATGGAGACTGCGTGGGAGGCCGAATTAGCCCTTGGGAGCCCCGGATCGTGAAACGAAGGTGGATTTTGATGTGCAATTAGCGCCTAGCCTAGCCCTAATCATGCATTGCTGGGTGAACAAGGCCATAATGGAAAAAGCTCGAGCACTCGGTCGCGTGGGGGAACCGAAGAACCGTGGGCAGAAAAAGGAAAAAGCGCAGAAAGTACAAGGCGGGACCCGTGCTCTGGAAGACCAACGGTTTTGCTCGGGGCACCCTTAAACGGTAAGAGGTTTTGGATGAGAGCGGAGTAATTCCATACATCGGTCAACATGTGGCAAGCGGAGGTAAGAGAAAACCACCGTTGATCGCACGCTATCAGGCGAGCAAGTCAACCGTGTGAAGTGTGCATATGGTGTCAAATCTAGAGGCCTCAGATCAGACGATTGTGATTGTGCTCGATGGAGGAAATGGAACCGACGAAGGATTACGCCGCATTTTAGAAGGATTTGGAATCTGTTTGACCGCCACATTGGAGGAAAGACCCATCCACGACGTAACTGAAGAAACAAATTGACGAAGCATGCTGATGCTGTTTAGAGGAGGACATATGGCCACTCCCTGAGCGTTCATGATGATGCCGAGCCAAGGAAATACAAGCGCAGCTGTAGAAGGTGAATCGACAGAGGGGGAAGAGGAACCGAACATGCATAGGGAACGAAAGGCTTCAAAGCCATGAATAGGGACTGGATACACAGTTAATCAGTCAGTTTTTCGAAGTCGAGAGATGGAGAAGTGGAACAGTAGACCCTGAGAGGAGGACTGTACACAGAGAGACAGAAACAGAGAAAAAGGCAGTAAAGCAAAGCAGAAGAGACAAAGGGCCAAGCTGACCAAAGGCAACATCGAGCACCAGAGAGCTTAAAGTTTCAAGCCATCCCATAGAGGAATTTGTCTGGATTGAGCATCACATTTGGCTCTTTCCATTGTAGACCAGAAGGTCACAGAGCTGGTAGGCAAGTCGAGTCTGTGCACTGAAGTGGCTTGGGGAATCCAAGAACCACCCTGCCAAGTAAACCTGCTTCAGGAGAACTCACATTGAGTCCTTGTATTGTAATTCTCTGCTTAAAGACACAATAAAACAAGGCCACCACTGAAAGCTGGACTGAAGATGTAGCCCTCGAGAATATGGTGAGCTCCTTATTAAATTTCTTGTGTCTTTGTGTTTGCTTACTGTATTTCTCTGTTGTCCTTCCATTTAAATGTCTGTGTATTGGCAATCTGATCGATCCGTTGCTTAAATAACATAGAACACACACCAGCACATGAGTCTGTAATACCTATGTTCATTAAATCTTTAACTGATGTCACTCATAGGTTGAATATCAGATCAAGTGGTATCAGAGCTCTAGGCTGTAAGGTTAGACAAGCTTGTGTTGGTTTAGCTATGAATGCTCACAAGATCAAAGCTCAAATTAGGAGAAGGAGAGTTGGTGGAAACTAATCCTGAAATTGGGAGAGTCTATTCTTAGAAGACAATGTTAGAGGAAGGTTCTGTTGGGCTAGACCCTCAATTCATAGAGAGTTTCCTAGCTATAAAGTCTATGGTAGAAGAAATGTATAGAGACTTTAGAAAGCATAAGGTTGAAGATTCATCAGGTTCTAAGCAAGATAAAGAAGAAGATGAGTCTCACTGCCATGACCACTCCAAAGGAAAGGGGAAAGAGGAAATCTTTCTCACACCTCCTAATAGCCCTGTGCATAATAAGAAAGCATCTTTGATTAAACTAGATGTTAAATTTGATTTGCCTATATATGATGGAGAGCTAAATGCTAAAAAGTTGGACAATTGGATTAGACAAATTGATGTGTATTATAGGGTACAAAACATAAACTCAGACAAGAGTAAGATTCAGCTGGCAAGCCTACGCCTAGGTGGCACTGCCTTGTTTTGGTGGGAAGGCAGAACCCACGGTGATATGAAAAGACATGGTAAGACCATCTCTGTTTGGAGTGACTTCATTTCTATAATCAAAAAGCAGTTCTATCCATTGGCCTACATGCAACAAGCCATGATGAGTTGGCGAACTCTTTGATAGTTGTAAGGGCAAAGTGTGCAAGGGTATACTCAAGAATTCAAAAAGAGAGCATTGATGTTGGGTATCTCACTAGAATTGCCAGAGACTCTTTTGAAGTACATTGGTGGTCTACACAGCTACGTGAGGCATACCATCCTCATGTTTAATCCCACTAGTATAGAAGAGGTATCTGTACAAGCTACTCCTCTAGAAGCTAGAGGAAAGAATGGAAATCCAGAAGTTGGGGGACCATCCCAACCCACTGTAAGCAAGAGAAAGGAGAAAAGAAAGTAGAAGTGGAAAGCAAGGAAGGCTAACACTGCACAAAAATCCAAAGCTTCATGCACTCACTATAAAAAGGATGGGCATGATGATGAGCATTGTTGGATTCTGCATCTAGAGCTAAGACCTAAGAAGTCCGAGGGCAAGAAGAAGGTTGCTGTAGCTATTCAAAATGATTTTGGATCAGACTCAAGAGATGAAACAACTATAGCAGCCACATGTATAAAAGGTAAGAATTCTAAAGCGTCTACTAGCAATTCTGCTCAATCTGTTATTGATGAAGAAAATAAGAGAAAAAGTCATGAGCTTTTCCATATTCGAGTTATTTCCAAAAATCAAAATATTGATACTTTGTTTGATAGTGGCTCACAAGTAAATCTAATTTCTGAAGCAATTGTAAAGAAACTAGGATTAGCAACTACACCTCACAAGAAACCACACCCATTAGGATGGTTGAATGATAAAGAACAACTACAAGTGACTAGACAGTGCAAACTCAAGTTTTATTTTGGGTCAACATTTGTGGATGAGGTGGAGTTAGACATAATTCCCTTAGATATATGTGGAATTGTTTTAGGAAGTCCTTACTTGTATGATAGAAAGGCTATTTTCTATAGAGTTGATAACAAGTATCTACTTGTTAGAGATGGAATCGAATACTTTGTAAGAGCTCATAAGCTCAAGAATAATTATACTCTCATAAACTCAGGACAAATGAAAAGAATGATAAATTCATGCAAACAATTCTTACTGATGGTTGTAAAGGAAAAGAAACCTGATAAAACCAATGTATTTGAGGGTTGTAGTGCTAAACAGCAAGCTGACATAGAAAAGGTTGTTTCAAAGTATGATGTTTTGTAAGATAACAATAAAAAATCATTATCCCCTTCCCTGCATAGATGATATTTTAGATCAATTAAAGGAAGATGTTTATTTCACCAAGATGGATTTGCACAGTGGATACGATCAGGTCAGAGTTGCAGAGCAAGATGCATGGAAGACTGCTTTCAAAACAAAGCAGGGATTGTGTGAATGGTTGGTTATGCCTTTTGGCTTGATCAATGCTCCTGCTACTTTCATGAGATTAATGAATGATGTACTCAGACCTTTTCTTGATGATTTTGTTATTGTGTATCTGGATGACATTATGATTTTTAGTAAAATGTGGGAAGAACATTTAAAGCATGTTAAGTAGGCATTAGATGTTTTGGAAAGGGAAAAACTTTATGTTAAACTCTCAAAATGTGAATTTGGCAAAACATATCTAAACTACTTGGGTCATATAGTAGGGGGAGGTGAATTGAAAATAGATCCCTCTAAAGTGGCAGTCATTGTGAACTGGCCTAAACCCAGGTCTGCTACAGAAGTGAGAAGCTTCTTAGGAGCAGCACAATATTGGAGGAAGCTCATTTCTAACTTCTCCTCGATTGCAGCTCCCTTACATGCTTTAACCGGATTGAATAAGGTGTTTCAATGGGGAGGCAAACATCATAAATCCTTCGACATCTTGAAATAAAAAATTAGTACAACACTTGTACTAGCACTACCAGATCTACAAAGACCATTTGAGATCCAAATTGATGCCAGTGACTATGCCATGGGAGCAGTGTTGACATAGCACGGTAAACCCATATGTTATCATTTTGAGACTTTTAATCCTGCAGTAGCTAACTATCCTACATATGATAAAGAATTGTATGCATTAGTTCAGAGTGTGAAAAAGTGGAAACATTATTTAATGGGCAAGGAGACAGTAATACATACTGATCATCAACCACTTCAATATCTACACTCCCAAACTAAGTTGCAACAATCAAGACATTATAGATGGATGGGTTTTTTGCAATAGTTTCATCTAGTCATCAGATATAAAAAGGGCATACATAACAAGGTTGCGGACATGTTATCTAGACCTATTATAAATGAATCTACCATACTTAAGCATAATTTTGTGCTACCTGAAAGCTACCTAGAACAATATGCTTAGGATATGGACTTTAAAGATGTATATGCAACTTTGAGTCAATGCAAAAGAGTATAAGAATTGGACTATCATATGAAGGACCGACTCTTATACCATTGTGGGAAACTCTACATTCCACAAATTGAGAGGATAAAGATAATTAGGGAAGCACACGCTTCTTTGATATCAAGTCACTTTAGGGTAAGTAAAACAGTTGCATAGCTGCAAAGGTTCTGCTATTGGTCGAAAATGAACAAGACATTTTCTAGATATCTAAGAGGGTGTGCCATGTGCGCGAAAAGCAAGCCCAACATCAGAAAACTAGGCTTGTACACTCCATATCCAGTTCCTTCTCACCATTGGGAAAGTGTTTCCATGGATTTTGTTGGAGGACTGCCTAAATCTAGGAAGGGTCATGATTATTTATATGTTTTTGTGGATAGGTTCAACAAAATGTGTATTTCGATACCTTGTAGTAAACAGATTACAGTTGAATAGACTGCAAAATTTTTCTTTGAACATGTATGGGTTCATTTTCGATTACCCACTTCCATTGTATCTGATCGAGACACCCGATTTGTGGGGAAGTTTTGGTCGAGTCTGTGGGAACTGATAGACACCAAGTTGAAGAAAAGCACAGCTTTTCATCCATGAATAGATGGTCAGACAGAAGTAGTAAACAGAACAGTGATCCAGTTATTGAGAGGTTACTACAACAAACATCCTAAGCTTTGGGATGAACACTTGTGTTATGTGCAGCATGCTTACAACAGAGCCAAACACTCTTCTACATAGAGATCTCCTTTGAGACCTGTTTTGGTTTCACACCAAGGTCTCCTTTGAATTTTATCTTTTGTAAAGATACCATGGTTGATGGACATAGTGATGTGGACAAGGAAACTAGGTTCATTGAATAGATCCAGGAGATCCACCAGGCAGTACAGGAATAGCTTGAAAAGAGCCAAGCCAAATACAAGGCTAACACAATAAGCATTAGATGGAGCATAGTTTTCAAGTTGGAGACCAAGTCTGGCTGTATATCAGCAAGGATAAGATGCAAGGTGATGGTAAAAACTAAAGCCTATCAGGTATGGACCTTTTAGGATACTTGAGAAGATTGGGGAAAATACTTTTCGCCTTGATTTACCACCTTACATGCACATCTACTCAGTCATAAATAAAGATTGCTTGAGATTGTTTAAACCTTCAATGATTGAGGACCCTGAAGAGCAAAGTCAATTGCCTTCCATTGATGACCTGCAACCTGAGTATCTTAATGAATTGCAGGAAGACATAGTGCTAGACAGGAAGGTGAGGACAACGTGCAGGGGAAATGTTGAGTACCTTAGGATTGGGCTCAAAGGTTCGAAGCCAAGCAGTGCAAAGTGGATTGAGATTGGATAGGTGAGAAAACAATACCCTCACTTAGTCGATGCTTGAAAACCAACTTTTGGTGGTCCAAAAGCTTTTTTAGTGGGAAGGTCGTGATCCGAATTGGATCCATAGAAGACTATCAAGAAACCATAACTATATCAGGATGGGAAAAATCTCTAAATAATCCAAAACAACGATCAAAAACACCCCTAAACCAGTGGCAATGGCAGCCATTGTGGGATGATGAGGACCTCGGTCAAAGCGCGCTGACTGAGGCCCATGGAGACTGTGCGAGTGGCCGAATTAGCCCTTGGGAGACTCGGATCAAGAAATGGAGGTGGATTTTGATGCGCGATTAGCACCTAGCTGGGTGAATAGGGCCATAATGGAAAAAGCCCGAGCACTCGGTCGCGTGGGGGAACTGGAGAACCACAGACAAAAAAAGGAAAAAGCGCTGAAAGTATAAGGTGAGACTTGTGCTCTTGAAAACTGACGGTTTTGATCAGGATGCCCTTAGACGATAAGAGGTTTTGGATGAGAGCAGAGTGATTCCATACATTAGTCAACGCATGGAAAGCGGAGGTGAGAGAAAACCCCCATTAATCGCGCGCTATCAATCGAGCAAGTCAACCCCGTGAAGCATGCGTATGGTGTCGGATCTGGAGGCCTGAGATCGGAGGGCTGGCATTGCGCCCGATGGAGGAAATGGAACGATGAAGGATTATGTCGCATTTTAGAAGGATTTGGAATTCGTTTGACCGCCACAGTGGAGGAAAGACCCATCCACGACGTAACTGAAGAAACGAAATGATGAAGCATGCTGGCACCGTTTAGAGGAGGACATGTGGCCACTCCTTGAGCGTTCATGATGACGCCGAGCTAGGGAACTACAAGTGCAGCTACAGAAGGTAAATCAATAGAGGCGGAGGAGGAACTGAACATGCATAGGGAATGAAAGGCTTCAAAGCCATGAATAGAGATAGGATACATAGTTAATCAGTTAGTTTTTCGAAGTTGAGAGACAGAGAAATGTAACTGTAGACCCTGAGAGGGGGACTGTACACAGAGAGACAGAAACAAAGAAGAAGGTAGTAAAGCAAAGCAGAAGAGACAGAGGGTCGAGCTGACCAAAGGTAGCATCGAGCACTAGAGAGCTTGAAGTTTCAAGCCATCCCATAGAGGAATTTTTCCGGACTGAGCATCACATTTGGCTCTTTCCACTGTAGACCAGAAGGTCATAGAGCTAGTAGGAAAGTCAAGTCTGTGCACTCAAGTGGCTTGGAGAATCCAAGAACCACCCTGCCAAGTAAACCTGCTTTAGGGGAACTCACATTAAGTCCCTATATTGTAATTCTTTTCTTAAAGAAACAATAAAACAAGGCCACCACTGAGAGCTGGACCAGAGATGTAGCCCTGGAGAATAGGGTGAACTCCTTATTAAATTTCTTGTGTCTTTGTGTTTTCTTACTATATTTCTCTGTTTTCTTTCCATTTAAATGTCTATGTATTGGTAATCTGATCGATATGTTGCTTAAATAACACAAAACACACACCAGCACATGAGTCTGTAATACCTTTGTTCATTAAATCTTTAACTGATGTCACTCATAGGGTGAATATCAGATCATTGAGGCCTGATGTGTAGAAACCCATATGCTTGATGTGATGGGCCGTTAATTGACAATGTTGGTTGTAGACTTTTGCGTTGCCTAACAAATATAAAATGTTAGGCAATTATATGCAAGTACAAATTAGACGATCCCAATATGTTGAGGGCTGAGACATTTGATGCAATGAGAATTAACAACCCGAGGCTCGATATGATTGACCATTAAATGACAGTAAGGATTTTCTTCGATTATAGTCTATTGCCTTTTCTCTATTGTCTTTAGTATGTTTCCTTATGGTCTTTTCTTTGCTACCTTGGCTATTGCCCTCTATTGTTTGATCTTAGCGTGACTTCTCCTAAGCTTACCCTTTACTTCATGATCTTAGAGTGAATCCCCTTGAGTTTTCATTTGTAAGTTTTAACCATGTACAATTAATCACTACAAAAATATTCTTAATAAAAGGAAAAAAAGATACAATGGAAAATACACACATTTACATAGAGATTTTATCTTGGAAACCCAAAACAAGGAAAACCTGATTTTTTTTCTTTTTGTAGAATATTACAATACAATATATATCCCATGGCATACATGAATCACTATTCCAATCATAGTTCTTTAACCTAAACTACAAAACCATTACAAAACCACCATGCACTAGAAAACTTCTTTTACCAAAACCATGGGCCAAAAACCATCAAAAATTGGATGCAAAAAAACGCCCCCAAAATATTCTGAGGTTGTTTCCCCTAAACCCATGTAAGGAGGCTCTCGCCCCCCCTACATAACCCCTAACCAAGGAGGTTTGAACAATCCCCCTTGCAACCCCCCTTTATTTGTAGTGCATATAATTCATGCTAAAAATATAACGAATACCCAACATTCTCCCACTTGTTATTTTATTTGCATATATGGGGCCACATGAGTACATAGTCAACAATTCAAGGTAGTGATGCCCATTATTTATCTACACCAAGAGAAATTTTTAGTGCTCACAAATGTTTTTAATGCATTTGCGACACATCCCATCTCACTCTCTCTGTTAAACTCTACTCTTGCTCTTGTGCTTCCTCAATATTCTTATTGGGATAGTGAATCAGTCCTAAATCATCACACACATCATTGTCCTTTTATTTGCATATTTACAAAAGTTTAAAAAATCTACAACACTACATGTGCATAAATCCCAATTTTCAAGATTCTTTGCTCTTGGCTTACTAACACTTAAACATATGACCAGGGCTTTAGAACTAAAGTCTTAAGCTAAGGTGCTTAGCCTTTAACCCCTTTTGGTTGGTCCTTTTATGTTAAAGTGTTAAACCATTAAAACCATGCGTAATCGATTCCTACCTCATTCTTATGATCTAGTCATCCAAGTTCTGGATTAGTTCGGATGTACTACACTTCTTTACAGTCGGATGTTGTATGGCCCATATATCTTTTCAAACTGTTGTATCTAGGTTTTGCAACCCAAATATCACCTTTTTCTTTCAATCTAGGGCTCTAGGCTTTGATTCAACTTATCTGCATAACTCTGTTTATGGGGTCTGTAATGGCTAAAGGATCTGAAATGCTAATCCTAGATATCTTCTCAAATCATGATCTGTTGTGGCCCGGATTACTTTTGATTACTGATGAACCTTGGTATTGCATTAAGGATGTTGCAACTCCCAAGGCTATCAACTTAAATGATCAACTTGGGGTTCATACAAACTTAGAGGCGACAATGCTATATGCACAACAGGTTATGTTTTACTCATGTCACCCTTAGTCATTAGATCAGATCAAGTTATTCAAGGATCACTCCTTAAACTAACTACAAATATATTTTCTTATGGAAGCATATCATGATTGCAAGGCAATGAACATGATTCTAACTACAGAAATGAAAATGATATTCATTAAATGTAAAGGATAATTGTAATTAAATGAAAGGAATATACTAGTCTAGTTTCAAAATTAAACCATGCCACCCTACTTGCATGCTAATAAAATCAATATTACACTTGCGTGAATAATTTATCTACTTGCAACTTGCTTGAAAAGGAGGAATTCAATCTTCAACACAACTATGGAATTAAAAAATACTAAGACTAATTCTACTTGTTGTCTCGTGGTTGCAGTGAGGAAAAAATGGGGTTGGGGTGGTCTTGGAATTTTCCTTAATCATGAAATTAAATCCTGGGGGCAAATGTTCAACTTCAAAGTGCAAGAGTCAAGGTTTAGAGAAAATTTGGTGGGATTTTAGCAATGCTACAGGAATACTATAGGAAGTGCTATAGGAGGCCTTGTTTTGATATAGGAGTGGGTCTGAGAACCTTCTGAGGGAAAGGTTGGTGTCTTGAAGGTGGAGGAAGGTAGATGGAAGTGAATGAAGGGTGTGGGTGATCCAGATGGCTGCAGAGGTGCTTAGAAGTCAAAGAGGGCTGAAAAATAAAAGTTCTTGGATTCCACCCAAGCCAAGACCATATCGTAGTGCTCATCATCTTAATTCCAACATCATGAACGACACTCAAATTAGAGTTTGTATGCTCAAGATATTCGCGGTCAAAGTTTTGGTAAAACTAGGCCAAGTGGTAGCTACTAACGAGGTAACAATTTGGCATCTACTAGTGCACAAATTTGGTGAATGGAAAGGGAAAATTTGTTGCCTCCTTAAGTTGTCCAGTAACCTGAAAAATCCAGCATAAATTTTTCATCTAATTTGTGTTAAAAAAATAAAAATAAAATATAAAAAAGTGGTGTGGTGGGCCACCACACCTGCCACCCCTCCCATCCGTCACATATATAACATATATGTTATAAATGGCCAACAACCATATAAAAACCTGACCACATATTTTAGGCCAATAGGGTTTGAACCTGCATTGGCCAAGAGGACTAACCTACCTAATGTGGTGGCCCAACAAACAACATAAACGTGGCGCCAAATATAACCAACGATAAACACATAAAACACACATTAAATGCCAACCTTAATTTAAAATAATGCATCAAGTAAAACAAGGTTTAATCCATATTTGAACTTTTGACCTGCCAACCATTTATGCCTAAACTCAGAATGGCCAACCAATAGGCCAACGACCTATGTATTGTAAAGTCTGCCTCCTCCACAACATTTAAACTAAGATTATTCATTTGCTTGGGGATAGAGAGAGAGTGGAGGTCAAGAATGAGGGCTAAGGCTGAACCTTGACACAGTGATTAAGGTAGAACCACACTTGGTACATTTTTCGAGATAAAATCTTGCAGGAATATTCTTTGATACTTGAGGAATCTAAAAGATTCCTTGGAGAGAAATTTTTCATAGTGACAGAATCATGTCAACTTTATACTCAAATGAACGAGAATTTCACAGGAAACATGATAGTGTGGTCTATTTCCCCATATGAGCAGTGAGGAATCTTTGCAAAATCTCAGGGAATCTAAAAGATTACCTTGGACGCTGATCTTTGATAGAGGAGGAGTGATGCCAACTTTATAGTCATTTTTCATAGAATTTCACAAGGAGTGTAGTGTCATGCTCATAATTTTCATCCGAGTAGTAGATTGTTTGCCCATCTCAAGGAAGGAATCTTCGAGATTCCCGAGGGATTAGATTTCGACGGTGTTAGAACAGGGTCATGTTTACATTCATTCGACACGATTTTTTGCCACCAATTTAATGGTGCAGTCCATTTCGTCAACAAAGCTTTGCATTTTCAGGCCATCCACAAAATTGGAGGTATATGATGTAGTTATGCCATGTCTTTCTTTTGATTTGTTGCGATTTTGATTTTGTTGTTGAGATCCTTGTTACCATTATGTTGAAGGATACTTGTATGCCACGTCATGTGAGAATTTATTATCTTTTCATGCTGAAGGAGGTCCTGAGTGATATTTCCTATAGGAAAATGTCTTGTGGAGAGACGTGCCACTCTTGTTGATGGAATTTTATCTTTTAATTACAAAGAATATACCATGTACATCATCATCATTTTGTAACATTTACTGAAGTGACCTCCCCACTCTTAACACCGGGCCCAGAGACATAACCCACACTAGGTGAACTCTATTATCAATGTGTGTGTGTTTATTCTTTGATTTGATGGCTATTGTTATGTTTCATCTTCTTTAAAGTATGCACATGTGGCTTTTCATACTCTTTCATATGTAATTCTGATAACATCACAAAAGTAAAATATCTCGGTTAATTCCAGTAGCTAAAGAGGTCCGGATCAAGTTTGGTATCAAAGCGGTCTTCTTGCTGATATGTATTGCGAGTGTGAATGATAACCAGAGATTAAACGTGAAACAAGAAGTAAAATGGAGGACAAAAAAAATCTCGACGAGGACCTCCTTGGGATGGCACACATGGTAGATTTAATGTATGCATATTATGAGGAGAAGATGGCAAGAGAGGAATGAGAGAAATAAAGAGCAGAGGACAATACTCCATCTACCCCCTTGAGTAAACATTCTTCTTCTTCATCATATTCTCATCATTCAAATGAGGAGATCAATCAGATCCTTGAAGCAGAGAGCGCTGAATTGAGGAGATTTCTACGAGAATAAAAATAGGAGAAGCAAAGATTATAACTTTAGTTACAAGCCACAGAAGAGTCCTTGGAAAAGTTGATGTGCAATGAAGGCTTAGCGAAGTTGCCATCACTTGCTTCAGAATTGACAGTTGAGGTAAAAAATGTTGACCATTCTTCAGTTTCATTTTCGCATGATGTTATTTCTGTTGGAAGCCTTGAGGTACCCATTTTAGGAATTGGCATGAGACTCCTTACCAAGATGGGGTATAAAGGAGGAGGACTTGGTGTTAATGGCTAAGGAATGACTTAGCCATTGGAGGTTGTACAAAGACCTCGATTTGTAGGTTTGGGATACATTGAAGGAGAGTGCTTAAAGGTATTAGAAACTTCCAAGAAATTGTCGAAGCCATAAAAGAAAGAGGATGATTGGGATACATCACAATCCTCCCATGACAGGGCTCATTGCAGAGGAATAGATAAGGCAAGCTCTCATCACTAGGGTTCCACCAGAGATAGCCAAGAGAGGTATAAAAAGTCTTAGTATTCTAGAGTTCATTTTGATTACAAGCATGCTAATGATGTGAAAAAATCATGGCATAGAAAACCATGTAGTTTTTGTGGCTTGCATAACCATGTGATTGTCGAGTGCTGTAAGAGAATTGCAGTAGGAAAGAGGATGAGATGTGAAAGGCCTTCTCCACATCAAGGAAGGAAGAATGTTAAGCAGGTTTGGAGGAAGAAGACTTTTTGTAGTCATTGCAACATGGGTTGACATCAAAGAGCCACATGTTGGAGGCTCCATCCAAAGCAGCGTCTCAAGGACAAAGCACCCGTGCAAAAAACAGATGGCGAAGATGTCGAGCAAGTGAATTTGCCACATTCTTGGTGGTTCACCTTGTTGATTAAGAGATGGGTTTTGTAGGTAAAACAACTTGTCATGCCCACATTTTGTAAATCACATGTTGAAATATAATTGTAAAAGTGATGATGTGTTTTCCATCACTTATTAAAGTAACGATGATGTTATGGCCTTTTATTGATAGCTGGGGTATCAATTTCTATTATGATATATACTTGACCAAAGAGTGTGTGATATAAAATCTTGGAAAGTATGGGGATGATTGGGTCATGGTTGGTCATGTAATTGAGCATGTAGTTTGCAAAGATGGCTTCGAAGAACAAGGGTGAAGGAGAAGGAAGTGTGACCTGTTAGGACACTTGTTGTGTAGAAAATGTAACACAATAGTTGTAGATTATGTTCATTCTTTTGGAGGACCAAAAGATCCTCAATGGGGAGGAATGATCTAGGTGGCTCTAGAGATGCTTAGACGTTAAAGAGGGCTCAAAAATAAAATTTCTCAGATTCGACCCAAACTAGGACTAGATCACAGTGCTTGTCCTCCTGATCCTAAGGACGCAAATGATACTCAAATCTGAGTTTGTATGCTCAAGATATTCAAGGTCAAAGTTTTGGTCAAACCAAGCCCAGTGGCAGCCAATGATGAGGAAAAAAATTTGAAATTTACCGGCGCATGGATTTTGTCAGGCAGAAAGAGTCGATAGTGCGGACACAACCAACCTCCCTAGGAGCCTAAGACTCTCTAGTGACAAACAAGACAAACAAGAGCAATCCTTCTCTAAACATGCATTTACTATATAAGAAATCAAGTGTTTAGATCCTACCTGTAATCCAACGCTGTTGTAGCAGTCTAGCCTCACTGATCCAGATGAGCTCCTCCTTCACTTTGAAACCTGCATCCACTAACAATCAAACGATTAAATAGCACTTGATAATCTCATAGAATAAAACATATTTAACACATAGACCAAGGAGTACATGAAACAACTCATAAATAACAAGTTATTGAGAAGAATGGACTCATTTGCATTAATAGGAAACAAAAGGAACAATTACAACCTGAGCCTTGGTGTTGTGCAAGTCCCTCCCAGGGTCCATCAAGAGTTCTCCTTTACTTTGACAAAGCTCACCCACTTCCAAATAGAACAAGTAAAGATGACAATCTCTCCTCACAAGCTTCTAAATGGGAGTCCTAATTCCTGCAGCATCTACCCTTAGAAATGTTTAGCTTTCAACCTCCCCTCCTTCTGGCCCAATGCCTGTATTTATAGTGTTCAAGAGGAAGTTAATCAGGTCCACCATCAATGGGATAATCCCCTCTTTGGATGGGATAGCTCCCTTATTGATGGGATAAGTTCCTCTTTGGTAGGGGTACATGAACCATCTGGAGGCGCTCAATACACGTCGAACAACCTTCTAGAATGCTCTAGAAATGACCACAAGTAACTTTTTAAAGATGAAACTTGCGCATTTTGACCTTTACAGGGGGACGCACCTGCCCCTTTACATACAGAGCGTACAAGTACGCAGCTTTTGTGAACATTGGGTGCGTACCCGCAGGTAAGGTTGAGAGAACCTGCGTACCCAGAGATAAATACATTTATAAAGACTTTCTCTCTTTTTGGAGTTTGACATGAAGAGCAGAGGCTTAAGACTTGCCCAGGAGGATAGCATGACTGTTGATAGAGCCATACTAACGGTACATAGCCATGGTGACATTTTTTAGTGTAACAGATTGCCCCCTAAAGTGCGAAGCCTGTAGTAGATTAGGGTTTTGTGTTATCTAGGAAGGGTGAAGCGCTTTATCATTTCAAGGATTATCTCGTGGAGAGCCTGGTCAGAACCTGCAATTTTCAACACAAAATACATGTATAAGATTATATCATCACTGAGGTAGGCATTCCCATACTCAGATCAAAATTTTAACTAACAGACTAACTACTCTGATACAGGAATGATCTTGCAGTACATCATAATCATAGACTTTTTGTAGACACAGTATGGATGCAGCCATCTGTTTATGATTAGTCTACTTAGATAATGAATACAAAACTCCTCGCAGCCTGGATGGTGGAAACTCGATCCAGGGTCTTCTTTTCTACTTCTCGAATTGGTACGATTCTAGCCATGCGAATAAATGAGTTGATGTCGAACATGGTAGAAACCACTTGATTACCAGTCGATGATGTAAACTGTTAACAAGTGTGAGAGAGGCCACCAGTAATGTCAATGGTTCTCAAAGTACCCAGTACAATCCATGAGATGTGAATGAATGAGTTGATGTCGAACATTTCACGGAATCCTTCGATCGAAAGTCAATGATGTAAACTGACGTCAAAGGCGAGAAACCTGCCATTGATGCATGCAGACTTCAAGGTACTGATGATTTCTAAGTCATCTCTCTAGATAATGTGCTGATGTCGATAAAAAGCGACCCGTTGCAGGCAAGCCCACAACACGAAATCATTGTTCAAGTTGAAGAAATGTTGCTGTAAGGACTGACTCAGGGATGGTCAAATGGATGACAAGTATTTTGCAGATGAAAGTTTTGCTTGCAGACCTCTTGAACACATAACGACACAACAGATGGCTTGGTGATAAATGACTCAAAGTTAATCCCCGGAACCCGGCTGAAGACTTTCAATGTGGTTTGATCAACTGTGAGGCAAAGGATTTCCCAACCCAGGTGAATGAAAAGTGTCGTGTCCAAGAGTGGTAATAAAGTTTCTTCTGAGACAAAGGATAACAAATAGGCTCATTCTTCTCTCTTTTCCCCCACCATTTCTGGCAAGTACCTCTTTATTTTTAACAAGCTTGAGGAGGATAACATATGCTTGATTATAAGCTCATCCTTCGTACGAGTCCAACCTAGTTTTGATTCGAACCCTAGGAAGGAGTGGTTCGTTCCTGTTTGTAATTGAATAGGTCCTTTACTGTGAAATTTTAACAAGCCCAGTATAGGAGAAACTCGGCGTTTTTCAATTTTAGAGAGTCTGAAAAACTTAAGAAGACTCCAGGTTGAACTTTTTCGTAAATTTGTGTCCCCCAAGCCCGAAAAAGTATAAAATAATACCTGGGAGAACCGCTTGATCTTGCAACCAAGGAGTACTTTCATAATTAGTGCCACTGACCCGAAAAGTAAAAAGCGATCAAGGACACGTCATTTTATTTCCAGTATCGAGTTTGAAACGACAAAAACCCGGCAACCTTTTCCTGTTTTTACGGTCAGAAAAGGGCTATAAGGGGCCCGTCTTTTAATTCCGTTTTAACGAGTGTAAAAGAAATGCTCGGCAATCTTTTCATTTTTTAGGAGTCAGAAAAGGGCTTAAAAGATGACTCTGATATTTTGGTTCGTGAAAAATGACAATTTTCCCTCTAAATCCCTTTGTCCTGCACAAAAACGACACATTACTCATACCTGTTTAAGATAGGCAAAAATACATTGAAAAATATCCTTCCATGGTGAAAAATAAACAAACCTAGCATTCATTCATCCAAAAAACCTATAAAAAGACTTTTTACCATGTCATTTTTACCATTTTACTGTTGAGGTTGAGAAAAGGGTTTTTGGCAAGAAACTTCCCGTGGTCATTACGGAGAATCCGACCGTCAGAATCGAACGCCGTCTCTTCCAGGTATTTCGCAACATCCTCCTCTTCAATTTCATCCGATTAAAATTTTGTTTTAGGTTTTAGTTTTGGTTTTTGGGGGGTTTTAGGTTTTAAAAACCGCTCTGCGGGGTACGCAGGTGCCCTAAGGGTGACCTGCATCCCCAGACCTTTTCCTACACAGGAAAAAGGTCGGGGTACGTAGCCCACCTTCAGGCCAGCTGCGTACCGGCGCTCTGTGTCCTAAACGCGGGGTGCGTACCCCGCGAAGGGCGGAATTTGAAACCCCAAACCCCAAAAATAACCATTTAAATTTTCCCAAATTAATTCTAACCTTTATTTCTTGGTGTGTAGGGCACTCACCATGTTGTATTGGAGAGAAAGAGAGCACGAGGACGTTGATTTAGCCGCAATTGGTCACCAACCTTCCATTGATGCCCTAAAAGCATGCAGACTATATAAATACTGGGCCATACCTGGCATGAGGGCTCAGGTGAGATTCTTGGAGTGGCTGGTTGAGAGATGGAACATTCATGAGCAATGCTTTTACATCGGAGGGCACCAGCTCGAGATAGAGCCCTCTGACATATACTTTCTCACTGGCTTGCCAAATAGGGGCGAGCAACTCAATCTAGCTGGGACTAGGCCGGGTGGCCAATCCCTTGCTAGTCTCCGGGCAGATTGGTGCATACCCAATCAAAACCATGCGAAAGGCATAGAAATCAAATACATCTCTCGGTGTGAACTCATGGTTATAGCTTTCACGGTTACCAGAATTTGTGGTGCAGCCGCTTTACATATTGCCACCGGGTCCCAAATGCGGATGGCGATTGACTGTTTTCGAGGCACCATCTTCAACTGGTGCGATGCTGTGTCGGCCAATATGAAGGCCCAACTGACTAGGGCAAAGAATGGACAACTGAAGACCTTTGGATATGGGCCTCTAGTTGTGAGATTTGCCTTAGAGAGAGTTCCGATGCTGATCCCTCAGCATCTCACTGTTGATATCTTGGGTCCTCGGGAGCCAAAGCTGATACGATGGGTTACGGTGATGGCCCGGCATCCTGACGAGGGCGCGGCAGTTGTTCGATTCCCTGCTGGTTATTTTCACTGGTTAGAGGACCAGGTTTTTGCGATCCAGGACTTTCCGTATGCCGGAGTAGATTTTCGAGGTGATCCGGACATGGTTCTTCCACAGGGAGAACAATGGGACGACAGAGGTACTTCATTTTCCACGAGTTTTTAAATTATGTATTTTTTTTGTTTTTTATATCGCCTCAAAACTGACAGCACAAATTTTCAAAATGCAGATGTAGGTCCACGGCGTCCAGCCAACCTCCGGGCTTTTGAGAGGAGAGTACCAGCTGTACCAGCGCCAGCCCCACAGGATGCGGCCGCAGAGACCTTAGCCAAGCTGGAATAGGATCTAGAGCGTCTGACGACGGATATACCAGAGACCACCATAGATGACATTCCCATTCGACTTCAGCGCTATGTGGTCGCAGTCCCAGGACCTTTTAGGAGGTTCTTGTGTAGGGTAGCGCGGGCAGTGGTCTCGTATAGAGAGCACCACCAGTGATTGGCTAGTCACTTTTGTAGACACATATGACATTTTTGGTTTTTTGTACTTATCATTTTTGGCGATCATAAGGTGTTTTTCAACCTATGATCGAAGACGATGTATATTTTTTGACACACTCCTATCTATATATATATCATTATTACCGGCTCATTTTGTTTAACATATGTGATGAAATGTTTTTAAATTTACTTGCATGATTATCGTAAATGTCTGTCCAACATTCGAGAAGCAATTGCATCTGCTAATGTATTTAAAGACCTTGGAATATGCTGATATTCAATGTAATCAAATTCACGTTCCAAGAGACGCACTCTCAAAAACAACCTTAATAACACAGGATTTCTAATGGCATATACTCTATTAAGCTGTAATACAACGAGTTCAGAATCTAACCTCACTATCAAACGTCGAATTCCAAATGAAATAGATTCAGACAATAATTCAACCACTGCACTGTATTCTGCAATGTTGTTCGTCGTTTGACCGAGGCTTACCCCATGCATAGAAACTAACTCGTCAGAGGGCGAATAGATAACCCAAGCTGCGGAAGAGATATTCCGTGTACTACGACAAGCACCATCAGCAAATCCAATGTATGTTTGGAGAGGCGTCGACATCTGCAATATCAAGAGTAAAACCAAGATAAGCCAGAATAACGACTAAAAACACACTCTCTAAACTAGGCACACTATCTAAACTAACAAACATACTAGCTAGAAAGAAAACCTAACCTAACTAAAAATTCTCCATACCCATCATTTAAGCATAATACCTCTTGAGGTAAAGTCCATTTCTGGGTTTACCCAAAGAGTCCCCATCAAAATCTACCAACTCATAGGCCCCTTTTGCTAGCTTTCGCTTTACAATGTAGGGTCCATGCCACATAGGAACGAATTTTCCAGCACCTAGTTTATCGTTAGCTTGATCATATAATAGCACTAGGTCTCCCTCCGAAAAACTTCGAGGGGTCACATTTCTATCATACTGAGCTTTCATTCGCTTCGCGTGAGTCTCGATTGCCAATGCAGCGTCACGTCGAGTCTCATCTAATTGAGCTAAGTATAATAAACGTTTCTCCTCTTCGGAAGTAGCTCGGAGTAATTCGACAGCCATTTGAAGTGATGGGATTTCGCATTCAATGGGTAACACAGCTTCCAAGCCATAAACTAGCTGGAAAGGAGTGAACCCTGTTGAGGTTTTCACTGAGGTTCGGTATGCCCATAGCGCTGAAAATAACATGTTGTGCCAATTCGACCGATGAATACCAATGATTCGTCGGATCATGATAACCAGAACTTTGTTGATAGACTCAACCAAACCGTTGGCTTGCGGATAATAAGGAGTAGAGCTATCGTGGCGCAAACCAAGCTGGCTTGTAAGCTCAGTCATCATGATGTTTCGAAAATGGCTCCCATGGTCAGTGATGATTGCTTGTGGGACACCAAACCTAGTTATAATATGATTGAATACGAAAACTGCAGCTGTTTTTCCGCTTGCGTCGAATGTAGGCATCGCCTCGGCCCATTTAGTAAAATAATCAACCGCGAGGATGATATACGCATGCCCCCCGGCCGAGTGAGGGTTACAAGTAATAAAATCGATACCCCATTTGGCGAATGGACCAATGGCAATTATAGGATGGAGAGGAGCAGGTGGTGCGTGCATCTTGCGATCAAACACTTGACAGTTGTGGCACTTCCGGACCGCAATGATACAATCTTTAAACATGGAGGGCCAGAAATAGCCAGCGCGCAACACCTTCTGAGCTGTGGCATACCCAGACATATGACCACCACATGCTCCAGAGTGACAATCATTCAAAACCCTCTCAGCCTCGTCATGAGTTAAACAACGTCGAAAAACCGTCTGCCCCCCGGCGATAAAGTGTATCTCCAATAATTCTATATTGCTGGGATTGAAACCGAATTTTTCGACGGTTCGACTTTAAAGCTTCAGGCCGAAAGGTTTGGGTTTGGAGATAGATGATTATATCCCCGTACCACGGATCTAAAGTACTGATAAGAAACAAAGATTCGTCCACAATGGACTCCTCTGCCACAGTTTCTGTGTCAGTCCGCGGGAAATCACACATCAATTCCGCAAAAACTAAGGATTTCTTAGACTTGGACTTCTCAAACTCCAAGTCGAACTCTTGCAGGATAACGATCCATTTAGAGTACTTGCCCCCTAGCAGTTGTTTTGTCAAAATATAAATCATAGGGTTGCAATCCGAAATAACTGTAGTTTTACGGAGAAGAATGTAGTGACGAAAACGCTGGACAGCTTGAACGGCTGCCAGGGCCAATTTCTCCACATGCGAATATTTTAGCTCAGTGGGTTTAAGGTCCTACTAAGATAATATATCACATGTTCCGCTCCGAATTCATCTTCTTGAACTAACACCATTCCAATGGTGGAATGCGAAGCTGCGAGGTATAAGAAGTAGTCTTGGTTGTAGTTGGGAGGATGCAACAACGGTGCATGGGTCAACGCGTGTTTAAGTGCATCAAAAGATTGTTGGGCAATCTCGTCCCAAAAGAATTGAGCGTTCTGTTTCAACAACCGTGTAAAACCTTTAGTGACCTCGGCGTAGTTTGGAATGAATCGGCGTAAAAAGTTTGCTTTCCCTTGCAAACTTTGGAGTTGGCGCAAACTCGAAGGAGGAGGCAATTTGATGATGGCTTCGACCTTCGAGGGATCGATGCGAATGCCGGCTTTTGAAACAACAAATCCCAGCAATCGACCCGCTTCTATACAGAAAACACACTTGTGCGGATTCAACCGAATACGATAATGCCGACACCTCATAAAGATTGCTCGTAAGTGGACAAGGTGATCAGCTCGATGTAAAGAATGAGCAGGCAAATCATCGAGGTACGGTTGCACAATGTGCTTGATGTCATGAAATGCATAAGACATCGCCCGTTGAAAAGTGGCTCCGGCATTCTTAAGCCCAAAAGGTAATTTGCAGTAAGCAAATGTCCCCCATGGACAAATGAATGCTGTTTTTGGTTGATCGGCAGGTAGAATATTGATTTGATTATAGCCCGAAAAACCATCCATAAAGGAAAACATTTCACTTCCGGCACAATCATCAATTATTTGATCGATATAAGGCGTTGGATAGTTGTCTTTTGGACAAGCTCGATTTATATCCCTATAATCGATACAGATTCTTATTGTTCCTTGTTTCTTGTTAACCGGAACAATATTCGATACCCAATCCGTTAACGGGATTGGATAAATGAAACCTGCTTTCAACAGCTTCTCGACTTCTGCTTTAATCGCAGCCGCTTTCTGAGGGTGAATCTGACGCAACCGTTGCCGGACGGGTTTAGCGTCCGGGTAGGTCTTTATTTCATGAACAACAATGGCAGGGTCGATTCTTGGCATTTCCTCGTAAGACCAGGCAAACACATCGCGGAATTCTTGGAATAGGGCCTTGTAAGTTTGAATTTCATCTTCTGTACATGAGGCACCTATATGAATGTTTTCCTCAATTCCGGGCTTCACTGAAATGTCAATGGGAATAGTGCGAGAAATATTCCCTAAATTCAACTCTGAATCAGGATGTTTCGTTGGATTCTGAGCGTCTTTGACATATTCGGCGGTAAAGATAGATGAAAAATCATTTTCAAAAGCATCATCCTCAGGTAAAAACGAAGATCTATGATGAAGATCTTCCCATGGTAGATCGTCTACACCTAGGATTTCGCGAAGTTGCTCGTCAGATGACACGACTTCGGGAAATGCTATCCGTTCTAAGGTTGATGTGAAAAGTGACTCTTCACTGACCACATTCATTTGGTCGATTTGGGTTGAACGCGAGTCGGTAAAAGACATGACGGCTTCATAAGCAATTTCATATGGACTCAAAGGCATAGCATCACCGAATGAGTCTATCTCAGATTCAGATGGGACAATCCAAGGATCATCGTAAATAATGGTGTCTGATGTAATCATATGAATTGATGCAAATGAAGGGTCTGCGTTGATTGGAGGGAAAGGAAAAGTTCCCAGTAAACCGGAATCTTTAACTAAACCTACGCCAACGTCCCTATAAGGGATTGTCGTCTTACCGACATGCTGGATACTCTCTGAAGAGGCTGGGTCGGATGAAAAGTATGTCAGCTGATCAATTGTCACGATCTTACCGTTATGTGGAAACTTTATTATTCTGAAGACCGATGAAACGACCGCTGTCATAGCATATGACCAACTTCGACCCAAAAGAAGGTTGTAGTCTAGAGGGGCATCAACCACCTCCACATCCAGACTAACGGTTTTACCTTCTACCCCTATAGGCAATTCCTGTAGAATACCAAACGGACGGAACCCACGGCCATCAAAGGCCTTAAGGATGGTCGGGGATTGGTTCAGCGAAGGAGAACCAAGCGATCTCCAACACTGAATCGACATAATACACGTGGAAGCTCCCTCATCAATTACAGTCCGATGAATAGGCCTATTTTTGACTATCACTGGAATTTGGAAAGCCATTTGATGGGGTAGACGCGGTGTACTATTTTCTAGATCGAAGATTATCAGATTCAGGTCCTGAACATCAACAGCTCCGATAGCCGACAAAAGTAATTTTCGTTGTGCTGGGCATGATTGCAGCACTTCTAAAGCCGACATTGCTGAGGGTGAAACAGCTAAGTCCTCAACAATGTTGTAATTCTGGGCCGCTCTCGCATGTGGATTGAAAGCAGACCTTCGAAGTACACCCTTGGCGGGCGGTTTGATTACTAAGTCCGGGTTAGTTTTTTCGATCTGTAGTGGATCGGAACCAGGAGCTGAGGTTGATGGATTAGAATGAGAAGATTCTGCTTCCTTACCATCAACAGGATTCTTACTACCATAATCTTGCGACCGAGTCGCAATCCTCACATGAGACATCATCAAAATGGGTTCTTCACTGGCAGTCGAGGAAGAACCTATCATCTTACTCTCCTGCTTTGGAAATGGATCTTTCAACACAGCAGGAGTGGGAGAACCTTTGACTATTTTCACAACCTCGGCCCGATGAGGGCAATCTCTTGTAAAATGATCCTCTTCACAAATAAGACAAGGATATCGAGGTTTGCGCTTTTCGTCATTGGTTTCCGACTTTTTTGTTTTCTCCTTCGGAGCCTTGTCTTCTTTAGCCTTCTTCTTCCCTTTCTTCTTTCCACCGTTTTTTGATTTGGCCGTAGATGACTCTACAGCGTGAATATCGGCGGAAAGTTCAGGAGAAGACTCTCCTGTCGGGGAATCAGGCAAGGTGATTATAGGAGTAGTAGAACTCTTGGAAGACTTCTTCTTACTCTTTGTGTTCACCGTACCAATCATACCATCAGCGGCATGAGATCCCGAAGGAGCAGCAGCGATTTGATTCGATTTTGGAAGATCTGGGATCTTCTCGTGTAACGTACCTGACTGAGTATAAACTAAGTCAAGGTACTGCGCCTGAGCAATGACTTGCTCCTCAGTAACTACTCCGGCCTTAGCTACATCTTCAGTAATCTTCGGTAATAATGATTTAACAAACCATTCAGCTAAGATTTGGTCCAAAATAAAAACTTTCACTAACCTCCTTCGACGTCTCCACTCATGAATGTGATCAGAAATATACGTGGACGTCGATTGTTTTAGTGAAGTTAATAACTCCGTGCCGTTATCGTATCTGACCGGCAACTGAAAGTGAGTTAAGAACGAGGTAGCTAACTGGCTGAAATTGTAAAAAGAGGCCCGTGGCAACTCAATGTACCACTTGGCTGCGAGACCAATGAGTGTACGCTGGAAAAGACGTAAGCGGATCGAATCATCCGAGATAGAATTTGAAGCACACCAGAGGTGGTAAGTCATCACATGATTCGACGGGTCCTCTCCAGGCTTACCTTCGAACTTGGGTATATCACTGGGCAACTTATTTGGCATTGGCGGCCAGAACTGAAGATATTGAATTGGATCATTCGTTAGGTGCGTCAAATCTGGTAAATCCAAAGTTGCGATAAACGGTAATTGCCGGTTAGGATCTCTAAAACTCTGGGTCACAAGACCAGTCCCAGGAGGAGGATATCCAGGATAACTAGGAACAGGAATCGCATTAGGGATATTATATCCTCCTGGAAAACCAGGATTAACCGGACCATACTGGGGTTGTTGAGGTTGTTGATAAGTGTACCCATGATACGGTTGATACTGGTAAACCGGCTGTTGGATAGCTTTCCCTTGTTGGTACTGTCCCTGGTACAGTTGTTGAACAAATTGAGGTTGAGTAGTGACAACCGTACTTATACCAGGTTGACCTATAGGCATCTGGACCGTGGTTTGAATCGTAGATCCAGACAACGGTAAAGATGCCTGAGGAGTGGTTGCAGAGACAGTAGAAACCGGAGCTGTCGATACTCCAGAAGTAAGTGCGGCAGATGTAGCGGTAGTTGCAGCAGCCGTTTGAGATGGAGTACTAGGTGCAATTGGCGGCTGAGTAACTACCGAAGTTACAGAAGTTTGAACATTTGACTGGACAGGTTGCGGTTGCTGGGGTGAACCAGAAACTACGGGTTGTCCAGCTTGAGGTAACAACTATATACTTGGCTGCAACACCTGTTGACCTTGGGATGGATCCCACACTATCATTCCGGGGTATTGACCCGTAACAGGTTGAGGATACTGAGATCCGTAACCAGGTTGAGGGTAGGGTTGATAATTGAAAGGTACATTTTCCGGACCTTGAACATAAGACTGACCCTGAGGTGGTTGATAACCTTGAATCGAGTATTGACCTTGAGGTTGATAACCTTGGGGTAAATACTGATACTGGGGTTGACCTTGACCTTGAGGTTGATACCCTTGAGGTTGATATTGATACTGAGGTTGACCCTGGGGTACATATTGAGGCTGGGGTTGACCTTGAGGCATGTATTGTACCATAGGTACATACTGGCCTTGAGGTTGCCCCCCAGACACAATTTGTGTACCTTGAGGTTGCCCCCCAGGCGTTAATTGAGGCTGCCCCCCAGGCGGTAATTGGCCACCTTGAGGTTGAGAAACGGGAACTGATCCTGACATCATGTAAATGTCCCCTACACCCAATGGTCTATTACCATTGTTTCCAGCTAATAACCCATGATCAACGGGTTGAGGAGATGCCCCTGCAAAGGTACCAGAAAGTGATTGATACCCGGTGGGAACAGAAGGACCGCTGTGTAAGAAAGATTCAGGAGTTTGAGTGAACATGGACAACTGACCAGACATATTTACAGGAGTATAGATACCTCCAGGTGGAAAAGGAGTGCGAGGTGGAGAAAAACTTAACCCTGAGTTGTCTAAATAGTTAGTTAACGAAAGGTACCAAGTAGTACTTCTAGGAGGACTGTAAAAGATAGATTCACGCTCCCTTAGATCAATAGTAAGTTGATCTTCAAGGTTAGAGACGCCTATTTCTTCCTCTAGAGCAAGTTCTTCAATAGCAATCAAACCAGTAGGAAGATTTTCGGTGATAACGCGTTCTACTCTTGGTGAATCTAGAACACTAGAAGTCGGAGTAACAGGTTTAGATATTTCAGGTTCTTCGCCTATATCACTAGTAGACGAAAAACTACCGGCAAGCTCAGAAACTGTAACAGCTTCGGGATTATAACCTGTCTCTAGACTTTGGTAATCTGGATGGACTACCAAGGAAGACTCTCCTTCTTCAGGTGATCCAACTCTACTGCCACTAGGAGGAGTTACAAGGACCTTCAATCCTTTGTACTGCCCCGGGACGTCTTCAGGAGGTCCACCCCGCGATCTACGGAGTTTCCTCAACAAATCAGTTCCGGTAACAATCTCAGGTGACTTGCCCCGAAGTCTACGGGACTGTCTCGGTAATTCCGCCACAGCTAAAAACTTTTAACTACTACACACAAAAACAAAGTAAAATCTCAAATCAAACCACCTAAAGTCACTAAAGAACCAAACAAATTTGAATCACACGCCTAAAGAATCTAGGGCGTCAAACCAAGCACAAACAGTAGCCTTCCAGACCAAAAACGCTAGTTGGAGATGAAACCCAACATCGCCGGATTTAGTACAGAAGTGGCGGGTGGAACAGTTACCCCGGCAACCTGCTTAATGAATAGACCGGCACAAGTTCCTCCACTTTAACCGTCTCGAGTGAAGTGAACCCCCCGGAAAATCCAAGTGAGTCTAGCCGACGTCTGCTCCAGGTACAGTGGGATCTTCCCTCCACCGTCACCTCGGTAGAATCCTAAAGATAATGGTCACTAAGGTTACCAACCGCAACAAATGCACCTGGGGGAACAGTCTACACTCCGACAGCACGCAAGGGTAGAGTATCAAGCTCAATCCCCTTGCCGGTTCCTTGACAATAATCCAAGGTTTACCGACAAGTGACCCCTGGCTCCTCGACAATGGTTAATCCGAGGTTTATCGTTTGTAATACGTGCGTGTCTGGCGTCGTTCCCAACGAGGGAGGATTGATCCCCTCACTGGTTCGGACATGAGCTCGTGCTTCTCCTTTAAGAGGAGCTTTCCCAGAGTACAAATGAGACAATTGGATTTATTCTATCACAAGATAAGCTACTTGTTTGGTTTTGTTGTCTTGGAGAGTTAATTACTCTCCTACTCCAAGACACTAGCCTGATCTAAATTGGTATTTCAGAGCCCTAGTAAATAAAAGTTACTACGTTGATTTTACTTTAAGCGTTAATTTTATGGTTTTTCTTAAAGACAAAAGGTAGCGGAAATGAAACCAATGGTGTGTAGACTCGACTCAAACCACTACAAAGATGCACCTAGGATGATTTACGCTACTTTTCTCTTTCAATGAAATTCCTAACTAAGAGAGTTGAGAAATGCAAATTTTTATAGAAAACAACTTTCTTAGTAAAGACAATCAAAGAAACAATTCTCTTTATCTTTCCAAGCATACAAACATGGCCACTCCTTACGTGCACGAAAAATTCTTTTTCTTTCAAAATGCCTCAAAGCTACTTGAAACAAAACTTTTCAAAGGAGATGTTTTTGTATTTTTCTTATTTAATAAAGCATATAAATCTATTGTAATGAAAATCAATCTCAAAATCTATAAAATCTATGAAAAATTGACTCACAAGCAAATCAAAAAGAAATTTACTCTAAAGCAAACCTAACGAGGCAAAAGCCTACAAAGATGATTCTAGGTTGTTTTACTTGACCACAATCAAGTCAAGGACCAGCTAATGCAGAATCAAAAGACCAGTCAAAACAAAACTCAAATCTTTTTGTTCTTTTTGTAAAATGGAATTCAATACTCAATCAACAAGCACTTCGAAATTTGCCAAAGAGACCACTCAAGGGTGAGCTGCTCTCACAGGTAGACTTTATGACAGGTCCGACTTCTAAGAAGGCTGACAAAACCAGAGAGATCTAAGGCTTGACAACTTCTACCGCCAAAGTCACTACAAGACCTACTCAAAAATCAAACCCTAGGGCTTAAACTTCTATGAAATCCACTAAAACACTCAATGCTATCGAAACAAGTTCAGGTGAAGATCTTTGACAAGAGACTAATGGATCTGGGCAGTAAAATCTAAGAAAAAGCAAAATCTAAGAGAAAAAATGCAAAAAATGGAAATTTCTTAATTTTTAGCAGGGACGCAGGCAACCTGTTAAGCCAGGTGCGGGCCCGCTCTGTGCACACAGAAACAGTGCGTACAAGTACGCACTGTGCAATACTCAGAGGGTGCGTACTACTGAAAAAACCAAGAAAAACTAAAATGAATCTAACCCTAAGCTAACCCACCCAAACACAAAGTCACAGAGCCAAAAACCAGAAAATAAATGACTTTTCTCAGATCAAAGTTGCATACAAAGGAAAAGACTTTCACATCAATGGATTCCCCAGCGGAGTCGCCATTTTGTCAGGCGGAAAGAGTCGATAGTGCGGACACAACCAACCTCCCTAGGAGCCTAAGACTCTCTAGTGACAAACAAGACAAACAAGAGCAATCCTTCTCTAAACATGCATTTACTATATAAGAAATCAAGTGTTTAGATCCTACCTATAATCCAATGTTGTTGTAGCAGTCTAGCCTCACTGATTCGGATGAGCTCCTCCTTCACTTTGAAACCTGCATCCACTAACAATCAAACGATTAAATAGCACTTGATAATCTCATAGAATAAAACATATTTAACACATAGACCAAGGAGTACATGAAACAACTCATAAATAACAAGTTATTGAGAAGAATGGACTCATTTGCATTAATAGGAAACAAAAGGAACAATTACAACCTGAGCCTTGGTGTTGTGCAAGTCCCTCCCAGGGTCCATCAAGAGTTCTCCTTTACTTTGACAAAGCTCACCCACTTCCAAATAGAACAAGTAAAGATGGCAATCTCTCCTCACAAGCTTCTAAATGGGAGTCCTAATTCCTGCAGCATCTACCCTTAGAAATGTTTAGCTTTCAACCTCCCCTCCTTCTAGCCCAATGCCTGTATTTATAGTGTTCAAGAGGAAGTTAATCAGGTCCACCATCAATGGGATAATCCCCTCTTTGGATGGGATAGCTCCCTTATTGATGGGATAAGTTCCTCTTTGGTAGGGGTACATGAACCATCTGGAGGCGCTCAATACACGTCAAACAACCTTCTAGAATGCTCTAGAAATGACCACAAGTAACCTTTTAAAGATGAAACTTGCGCATTTTGACCTTTACAGGGGGACGCACCTGCCCCTTTACATACAGAGCGTACAAGTACGCAGCTTTTGTGAACATTGGGTGCGTACCCGCAGGTAAGGTTGAGAGAACCTGCGTACCCAGAGATAAATACATTTATAAAGACTTTCTCTCTTTTTGGAGTTTGACATGAAGAGCAGAGGCTTAAGACTTGCCCAGGAGGATAGCATGACTATTGATAGAGCCATACTAACGGTACATAGCCATGGTGACATTTTTTAGTGTAACAGATTTCAACAGCTAGAAAGGGTGAATTTTTTTCCTCCTTAAATTGTCTAGTAACCGCAAAAATCTGGCAGAAAATTTTCATCTAATTTGTTTGAAAAAAAATCGAAAAAAAATATAAAAAAAGTGCGGTGGCGGGCCACCACCCCTGCCACCCCTCCCACCCATTACACATATAACATATATGTTATAAATGGCCAATGACCATATCAAAACTCGACAACATATTTTTGGCCGGTGGGTTTGAACCCGCGTTGGTCGGGAGGGCCGGACCGCTTGATGCAGCGGCCCAACAAATAAAATATTTGTGTCGCCAAATATAATGAATGAAAACCACATAAATGACACATTAAATGCCAACCTTAATTAAAAAAAATGTGTCAAATAAAATAAGGGTGCAGCCAGATGTGAACTCACGACCCGCCAACCATTTAGGCATAAACTCAGTACGACCAACAAATAAGCCAACGACCTATGTGTTGTAAAGTCTGCCTCCTCCACAACATTTAAACTAAGATTATTCATCCGCTCGGTGACAGAGAGAGTGGAGGTTGAGCACAAGGGTTGAGGTGGAACCTTGAAATAGTAATCGAGGCAAAAACATGCATGGCACATTTTTCGAGGCAAAATATTGCAGAAATATTCTTTGATGCTTGATGAATCTAAAAGATTCCTTAGAGGGAAATTTTTCATAGTGATAGAATCATGTAAACTCTATACTCAAATGAACTAGAATTTCATAGGGAATGTGATGGCGTTGTCCATTTCCCCATTTGAGCAACAAAATTTCATGAAGTCAACAATAAGGAATCTTTGTGGAATCTCAAGGAATCTAAAAGATTCCCTTGGAGGCTGATTTTTGACAGAGGTGGAATGATGCCAAAGTTATAGTGATTTTTCGTAGAATTTCACAAGGAGCGCAGTGGTGTGCTCATAATTTTCATTCGAGCAGCAGATTTTTTGCCCATCTCTAGGAAATAATCTTTGAGGGAATATTTGAGATTCTCGAGGGCCCCTATTTTGATGGTGTCAAATTTATAGTCGTTCGAGATGATTTCATGCCACAAAATCAACAGTGTAGTCCATTTTGTCAGCATAGCCTTGAATTTTCAGACCATCCCCGAAAGTGGAGGTATATGATGCAGGTATGCCATGTCTTTCTTTTGATTTGCTAAGATTATGATTTTGTTGTTGAGATCCTTGTTACCATTATGCTGAAGGATACTTGTATGCCACATCATGTGATAATTTATTATCTTGTCATGCTGAAGGAGGGCCCATATGAGTGAGATTTCATATAAGAAAATGTCTCGTTGAGAGACATGTTACTCTTGTTGAGGGAAGTTTATCCTTGTAATGACAAAGAATATGCCATGTACATCATCATCATTTTGCAACATTTAATGAAGTAGCCTCCCCACTCTTTACACTAGGCTCAGAGATGTAACCCACACTGGGTGAACTCCGTTATCAATGTGTGTGTGTTTTTTGATTTTTTGGTTGTTGTTATGTTTCATCTTCTTTAAAGTATGCACATGTGGATTTTCATAATCTTTCATATGTAATTATGCTAACATCACAAAAGTAAAATATCTTGGTTAATTCTGGTAGCTGAAGAGATCCAGATCAGTGGGAGCCATTTTTCCAAGCTTAGCACCCTTAAGAGGCCTATCTTGCACAAAATTTCATGCCCACGGTGTCCTTCATTGGCCCTATAATGGTGATATTGGTGGCAGAGTTCGAGAGCAGTATGAGATGTCAAGGAGGAAGGTGGAATAGCTTGAGTGGATGTGGATGTGGATGATTATAACAATCCGTACAAGTCAACAACAATCCCTGCAAACTAATCAAGTACATGCATTAAATGATCAATATTGCATCAACATGAATAAAAAAGGAAAGGATAAGTTGAATTTTATTTCTTTATGATCTACTCTAACATATACCTAATCTAATTACCAAATCAATGCAACTAACTTCTAAGTTGCAAAAACCAAGCTTCCAGAAGAGTTTCAATCTAGAACTTAACAATTTTCCAATAACTTTGTTATGTAACCAACTCACAAAATAGAAGAAAAAATAGATCAATGACTTCAAAATCAGCCTCTTCAAGGGGGCAACCTCCTTTACATTACAAAAATGAATAGTTCTTGGATGATACAAATGACAAAACCTCCTTTCTACATAAAGGAGTCTAAGGGGTCACAATATAATCAAATCCGACATAACAATAATAATATAAGGGCACAATAATAAAAAAAGTGGGCTTCTATGGGGCACAATAATAACAATATGGGGACAATAGGGGCACAACAATAACAATAATGGATACAATGACAATAGTAATGGGGGAATCACTAGTATTATAGGGACCTAACATGCCCCTCTCTTTCAAAAAAGTGTTGTCCTCAACACTTGAGTAGTTTTGAATGCTTTTGTATAAAATTCTTACCCTCCCATGTGGAATCTTCAGTGGGTAAGTTCTTCCACTTGATGAGATACTCTAAAATTGTTCGATTTCGTAGTTGTCGAGTTCTTGTTTCTGTGACTGCTTCAGGTTCCAATATGATTTTTCCTTCCTTATCAAGTTCTGGAAATATTGTTTGAACTGGGAGTTTGTCACCTATAACCTTCTTTAAGCATGAAACATGGAAAACTAGGAGCACTTGGGAAGCTCCAGAAAGCTCCAATTTGTATGCCATAGTACTTATATTTTGCAACACCTTGTATGGACCATAATACTTTGGTGACAATTTATTATCCTTATTAGCTTGCTTGAGGGACATTTGTTTATATGGTTGTAGTCATAGGAATACCTAGTCACCTATATTAAAACTTCTTTTGTTGTGATGTTGATTTACCTGTCGTTTCATTATATTTTGCACCAAATTGAGGTTATCCTTTAAGAGTTAGAGAACTTGTTATTGATGCTCAATGCGATCTTCCACTGCTTGAACCTTAGAATTTTCTCTTAAATATGACGTGATGGATGGTGGATGATATCCATAAAGTGTCATAAATGGGGTCATTTTTGCTACAGTATGGAAGGAAGTGTTATACCACCATTCAGCCAGAGGCAACCATTTGACCCATTGTGTCTATTTATCATATACAAAGAAATGAAGATATCCTTCCAAACATTTGTTTACTATCTCAGTTTTCCCATCAGATTGAGGATGATAAGATGAGCTATGAGCTAACTGAGTACCAAGACAAGAAGATAATTCTGTCCAAAAATTTCAAGTGAAAATGGGATCTTTGTCGCTTACAATAATCTTTGGTTTTCCATGTAGCTTTTGAATTGTTTCCATAAACGTAGCAGAAACTGCACTGGCTTTAAATGGATGCAATAATGTACAAAAGTCTACATACTTGCTAATTCTATCAACTACCACCATGATGACACTCTTTCCTTCGGACTTGGGTAAGCCTGTGATAAAATCCATTGAAACCTCCTCCCAATGTTGGCTTGGAATGGATAAAGGTTGTAATAGGCCTGGGGTATTAATTGTTTCAACTTTATTTTGTTGGCAAACCAAACATTCTGCCACAAACTTTTGAATATCTAATTTAAGGCCATCCCAAAAAAATTCCTTCTTAACTCTGTGGTAAGTTTTTAAAAATACTGAGTGCCCTCCTAAGGTAGAGGTGTGAAATTACATAAGAATATTTTTTTTGAGTTGGGAATTATTACATAGGTATAAGCGATATTTGTTCCATAACGAATCATTTTTCCAGCTAAATGTATCAAATGTACTGGGATCTTGTTGTATCTTTTAGATGAGTGCCCGCACTTCTTCGTCCTTCTTCCATTCATCCCTTGCTTTGTTTAACCAATCTTGTTGGATAATAGAAATGGCGCAAAGCAATGCTTCCACATATTCATCCTTTCTTGAGAGTGCGTCTACCACAACATTTTTCTTCCCTTTTTTGTAGATGATTTCAAAGTCATAACCCAAAATCTTTGTGACCCATTTTTTCTACTCTTCTAAAGATAATCTTTGTTCTAAAAAGTATTTAAGACTATCATGATCCATTTTTACCTTGAAGTGTCTTCCCATTAGGTAGGGTCTCCATTTCTTAAGTGCATGTAGTATTGCCAACATTTCCTTCTCATAAATAGATTTGTGTAAATACTTTCCTTTGATTGGATGACTTTCAAAAACAATGGGTCTTTCTTCTTGCATTAAAACAACAACAATTCCATTTCCCAAGGCATCACATTCCACAATAAAGGTTCTTGTGATGTCCGATGTAGCTAAGTTTGGTGCTTGGCACATTGCCTCTTTAAGATGTTCAAAGGCCTTTGTTGCTTTTGGAGTCCATGAAAATTCATCTTTCTTCAATAATATTGTTAGAGGTGCTGCTATTCACCCATAATTCTTAACAAACTTGCGATAATACCCTATCAACCTCAGAAATCCTTGCAGATGCTTTATGGATGTGGGGATTTTCCATTCCTTAATGGCTTTAATTTTTCTAGGGTCTACCTTCACACCTTCATGAGATACAATATGACCCATATATTCCACCTCTTGTACTCCAAAGAAACATTTGGAGCTTTTTCATATAATTGTTTCTCCTCCAATAGTTTGAGCACCCTATCAATGTGTTGAACATGATCCTTCCAAGACTTGTTGTAGATTAGTATATCATCAAAAAATACTAACAAAAATTTTCTAAGGGTGGGTTTGAAAATGGAATTCCTCAAACCTTGAAATGTAGAAGGTGCATTGGTAAGGCCAAAAGGCATGACCAAAAATTCATAATGATCCTCATGAGTTATAAATGCTATTTTTGGAGTGTCTTTAGTCTTCATTGTGATTTGATGATATTCTGAATGAATATCCAACTTGGTGAAGTAAATTGATCCATGCAATTCATCCAATAATTCATCAATGAAAAGAATGTGAAATTTATATTTAATAGTGAGCTTGTTGAGCTCCCTATAATCCGGACACATGTGCCATGACCCATCCTTCTTGTGCACCAATACTACTAGAGCAGAAAAAGAAATTTGCCTAGGTTGTATTATACCAGCCTCTAGCATTTCTGCAACCATACATTCAATTTCACTCTTTTGGGCATAGGGATATCTGCAAGGCTTGATGTTTGGAGGAACACTTCCTGGAATCAAATGAATAACATGATCATGATCACAAATAGGTGGGAGGGCTTTGGGAGTCTCAAATACCTTGGAATGATTGTCCAAGACTTTTTGGAGATATGGGGAAATAGATGATTTCGATGTGGGAACCTCTAGTGAACATAATTGTGCAATTACACCTCATTTTTCTTTCTTTAGAAGCTTTTTCATTATGTTAGAGCTGATTATATTTCCTAGTTTCCTTATGATACCCATTAATTCAACTACCTTTCCTTTCGAATAAAATTTCATGAAAATTTCTTGAAAATTAAAAGTTATTGTACCCAAGGATTGTGGCCATTGGACTCCTAGTACAACATCAGCACCACCCATTGGAATGGAAAGAATTGGGCTATTCAATACATATTCTCCCATGGATAGCTTGATGTTATGGCACTTTCGAGAGAAATTTATTATTCTTCCACTTGCAACCATCACTTGACACTCTGGTGCTGGATATAGGAAGCGATTTAATTCCTTGTCTACCTTACAATGAATAAAATTATGGGTACTACCCGAATCAATCAACATTATTACCTTTTTCTTCTTCATATGTCCTTCTATCTTAATAGTTTGGGGAGTGGTAATTCCAGTTAATGCATTACAAGATATGGTTATATTTATTTCTTCTTTCTCTAGGGTTAGTTCATGGTGTATATCTTCTTCTTTTGACATTTTTTGTTCCTTTTCTTCCTCTTAAAAATCTATGTAAAATAATTTCTTTTCAGCACACTTATGACCTTTAGTGTATTTTCTATCACAACTGTAACAAAGCCCTTTTTCTCTTTTTTCTTCCAATTTTTGTGGTGTCAACCTTGTAGGTTGTGGAAGGCTAAGGGCAACAACACTTCCATCTTTATAGTTGTGAGTGGTAGGCTTCCTTGTTGCCATAATTTTTCTTTCCATTTTTCTTGCCAACCTAAATGCCTTCTCTAATGAATTAGGTTCCCAGTGGAGAACCTCATGTTGGATGTTATCCTTTAAATTCCATATGAACACATCAATCATGTGCTCCTATGGAATATATTTTACCCTTATATTCAATTTTTTGAAGTCCTCAATGTGCTCCATCATTGAACCCTTTTGTTTGAGATTTACCAATTGGCTAAAAAAGGTGTTGCTTTTTGTATCCTCATAATGTGCTATCATTTCTTCTGTAAAAATTGCCCAAGTGAAAATTTGTTTACAAGAGAAAAGCCATCGATACCATACAAACTGATTTGGTTCCAAATATAAAGTTGCAATGCGTACCTTTTGTGTGTTTTGCACATTATGGAGATCGAAATATTGCTCCATCTGTAGTATCCATGTTACGGGATCTTTGTCATCAAACTTCCTGATATCGATATTTGGAACATGGTGGGTCTTTAATCCACCGTTAGAGTCTATGAAATCATGATTAACATTTCTTTTGTTCTCCTCATGAGTTTCCTTTACCACCCTATCACCATTAGCAAGCATTTCTTGTAGCAAATTTGTCAAATCTGTCTTCAAATCTTCCATGTTGCCTTTAAGTTTTTCTTCTATACCATCCATCTTAGCTTCCACGCCATCCATCTTAGCTTCCATACATTTCTTTAAACTATCCATCTTAGCTTCTGTTACTTTTTGTGACAGTGAATTTTGTTGCACTTGGTCTTGTAATTTGGATATATCATGTTGCATTTCTTTCTCTTCTTTAGGAGTCATGCTAGAGATTTCAGGTTGCTTCCTAGATGTTTCCATTTTCTTTATTTGGGGCATCAATTAATGATAATAATGCTTCACTGTCCCCTTTGAATTCCTTCAAACTAATTTGTCAAACCAAACTTATGCAAAATTTTAAAACAATTACACATTGTTTTTCACTTTGTAGGAGCTCGATATTGAATTTGTTGTATCTCTGTAATTTAGAATCTCCGAGGTCTGAAATTGTGTCCTATGGTAGCCCTCTGAGTATTCTTTCCAACTCCACAACTCTGATCAAGATTGTATTCTCCAAGGAAGCTTTATGCCAAACCTCCCACGATGACCTGATTATAGACTAGTTCAATAGAGCGAACTTGTACGAAGTGCCACATGTCACTGTTTCGACTTTGGGACCTAAAACCGATACACCAGAAGCTATAGGCCATCCTATTTTTGTAAATTTTTACGAAATTTGAATCTGATGCTTAGAGAGAATGTTATGATGATTTTCCCCAGGTCACCTGTTTAGGATGTAATTGAAACCCTAACTTCCTCAGATCATATATCCGAAAATATAGCGAGACAAGATCTGAAATTCGTACCCAAGGTTTAGAATGATTTCGACTGAAACGGGTTTTTGTGTTAGGTTCTAAAACTTCGTAGAGAAAATGTTATAGTGAAAATTTCACGATGAATGGTTTGGAGCAGCGAAACCCTAGAATCCAAAGCTCTGATAGCAAATGTTATGTAACCGGCTCACAAATAGAAGGAAAGATAGATCAACGACTTCAAAATCAACCGATTTGAGGGGTAAAACTCCTTTAGATTACATAGATGAATAATTCTTGGATGATACAAATTAAATAACCTCATTTCTATATATAGGAGTCTAAGGGGTCACAATATAATCAAAGTCGACATAACAATAATAATATAAGGGCACAACAATAACAATAGTGGGATTCTATTGGGCACAATAATAAAAATATGAGGACAATATGGGCACAACAATAATAATAAGGGCTACAATGATAATAGTAATGGGGGAATCACTAGTATTATAGGGACCTAACAAAAACATAAACACATGTTTTTTGCTTGTTGTTGTAGATCTTCCAACCACCCTTCCCATAAGAGAGGTAGTGGTCACCTGCCACTACAAATTTTGTAATATAATTCATACTTAAGCAAAGAAATAAATGTAATGACTTGAACAAGAATAAGTAAATAATACAGGAGAGGGGCTAAATCCTCTGGGTTGGGCCCAAACCCAAGGGTTTCAACCCTCCAATGTTAACTCACATGCAGGCCAACAATTAAATTTTCATTGATAGAAAATGAGAGTCACATACATCATATGAAAGATGAAAATAACAGTATCAAGCACTAGGCTCTCAGTAGCTACTCCTATATCCAACAAAATTTCAAATCCTAATGAGCCTTTATGCTTGTTTATTTATACAAAAAGTAACTGAGGGTAAGTCCCTTGAAAAGAGAAGTGATTCCCTCCAAAAATATTGAAATTGATGGATCTAGTTCCCTTGGATCTTCACACGCACTTGATTTCCTCAACTGCTAGTGAATTCAAGATGTTGGTGAGGAATCTTTGATCTTAAGTGGAGTTGGAGAGTTAATGTAGTGGACAATCCCCCATATATTCTCTCTAGATGTATCCAATCATCCCCCGCATAGTAAATATCTCAAAAAATGATTCTTCTTCTTGCATATTAATCACATCAGGCCATGAAATATGACAAACACCCTTTAGTCTTCCTAGTAAGCATATTATGGTTAAAAATTAAAATTAATGTGATAAAAGGAGAATTTTAAGGGATGAAGAAAAGCAAAATGGGCCTCAAATATACCTATTGAAGGGACCCATCATTGCCCCCTGCTGAAGGTGTTGCTCACCCTATGAGAATCTCAAACACTAATGTGAAGTTAACTCATGGCCCTGGTGGCCTCTCTAACATCCAAAGGCATCTCAGATGGTGTGCCTTCCTGTGGATAGAATTCTAAATTTTCTTCTATGTCTGTCCACTCCTTTTGTTCTTATGCTTGGTCTCTTCTCTCTTGTAGGCCCAAAAATAAGGGAGGACTTCATTTGAGTTCTATCCATTAGATATTCAACCTTTTCATGACAGCCTTGGGGATCACTAATTCTGCTCTGATGTATAAAGGAACCATCTCTTTTTTTTTCATCACCCTCTTTACTTCTTTAGCTCTTGCATCTTCATGGGTCAACCAAGAGGTTAGTGCCATTAGTTACTGTTATCACCCCAAGAAACTCACCTAGGTTGTAAATCAGTGATGCTCAGGAAAATTAAAAATTTAACAATTATGGTTGGATAAGATGATGGATAAATGGAGATATGCTACACATTTAAGCCAGATAACCACTCCTACTATGACTATCCCCAGACATGGGTGAAGACCCCCAAACTACAAGGCTTTCAACTACCAAATACTCACAGTTTAAGGTAAAGGTGATGATGGAGAAGACTAATTATACCAGCAGATGCACAGAACCCTATGAATGGCCAGCTGCAACCAGTTAGAAGATCTGTGAAACTATTGTTTAACACACAGGAAGGATGACAGCTCCCTGATATTAAAACAACAACAATCTGCAAGCAATTTCAATTAACCACTAAATTATAATGCAGAGGTGGGATGACAGCCCCTCTGATTATAAAAATCCACAGCACATCAAACAAATGCAAGTAGGCACAGCCTGGAACAAGAAAGAAAAGTGGAAAGTGAGCAAATGACAGCAAAAGAAGCTTGTATTAGTGAAAATCCAGACCAGAAGCTGCAAGTCTCATAGTATTTACAGTCTCCAGAAGTTAAAGGCAACAACAAAAACTATCATTCATCAAACACTCATCAACCTCATTCTATCTATTTTTTCAGTATATATGGTGTTACATTGCAATCTCTCTGTTAGCTATGCGTGGAGGAGCCCATAAATGGCCACCAACCACATTTACATTCAGAAATGGGGCTGCTGATACAACTCTGGCTGTGTTGTAAATGGATTTGACCCCTCTGTTGCTTTGCAGTCCTCCTTTGAGCAGGTGGCATGAAATACCAATGGAACCATAACCATTGAATGCTCTGAACTCCCCATAGGTGTCCTGCTTCCTCCTCGGCCATACTGCTGATTAATTGCAGCCGCTGAACATTAAAAATGGCTCCATTATGACTGTGCTGTTTTAAAACAGTGAAACGCTGCCCAAATTGTTCCTTCCCACTAATCATTGCTTCAATTTTGAATTTTAAGAGGTGCATGCATGGTTCATTCAACTATCGGGTCTGCCTTCAGGATCACAATTCATATTAAAACAGGCCCATCCTTTGTTTTTTAATATTTGACAATATATGCAAAACTGCCACAGAACCATGAAAAATGGCTTTGGCGGATTTGAAATATATATAAATATTTTGCTTTAGAACCCTTTCGGATCCGAAAACCCATCGCAATCGCATCCGCCAGGCATCCCTTTGTATTTTCTTAATATTTCACAATACACAGAAAATGCGCCCAAAACCATTGAAAATGGCTCAAGTGCGGATTTGAAATTTTATGAAAAATGACTCATAAACCATCGGGTCCGACCCATCGGGTCCGAAATCCATCGCAATCGGCACTTGCCCAAGGCTTCCCTTTGTATTTTCTTTATATTAAGAAAATACATAAAAAACAACAAAAATGCGACGGGCGCGGATTTGAAATATTATGCAATGGAGCGTTGTATTGCCATCGGGTCCGGCCCATCACATCGGAACATATATATGTTAAAAGCCCCGCCCCTTTGTCATCACTGATAGTGATATCGACGATCACTCATCGTGCGAATAATAAAGCCCCGACTCTTTTGTAAGTCCTCCATTGTGATACGCCGATAGCGATATCGGCGATTGCTCATTGATGATGTATCATGTCGCTGCCACTGCCTCCCCCGACTTGCGATATGCTGATGCAATCTAGACCGTTGATCGGCTAGATCCAACGGCTGAGATTAAAGCAGGTCCTTAAGCTTGTAATTTTGATTTTTACATGGTTTTTGGGGTATTTCCGCCTCCCGATAGTGTATTTCTGCGCTCCAAAGGGCCTTCCTCTTGCAATTTTTTCGATCGGTGGAAGGTTTTTATATAAAATTTGAAGATTTAAACAGCAGCAAAGGATCCTTTTGCATGATTATAAGTATATTTGCAGCCTTTGAGAATGTTTGAATCCATTCTTGATTCTTTTTGACAGCAAAGCTAACACTGGCTCCTTCTGGGGATGAGATCCTCCCTGTGAGGTCTCAAGAACCTGCAGATCAATGCCTTTCCAGCAACAAACAAATTAGCCAAAATTCCTAGTGTTCCATTGGGCATGGAGTCTACTACAGCTATACTAAAAACTGATAAAAGCATAATATTTACAACTTTTAAGGCCAAAAGACCTTAAATCACATAGTTTTTCAAAAACCGCCCATTAACTGGGCCATCAAAGACTGGCTCTCCTCTCTTAATTTTTAGTATGAAGGTGTTGTTTCCTTGAATCTGTGAAATGATGAAAGGGCCTGTCCAGAGAGCATCAAACTTCCCATGATTGCCTTTCTTTTCTTTAAATGCATCCCATTTTAGAACCAAATCCCCAACCTGCAAATTATTTCTTTTTGCCTTCTTGTCAAAGACTTCCTTGATCTTTTGCTGATGTGCTGTAGCTTTTTCAATCAACTGCTCTCTGATCTAATATAATTCTGTTAAATCAGTGATTCTATTGGCCATATCATCTTCTTCATTTTGCGCTGTTTGGAGAAACTTTGCCACAGGGAGGGTAAGCTGAATTGGAAAAATAGCATCAGTACCATATACCAGCTTGAAAGGAGAGCAGCCTGTAGATCTTTTGATGGTCACTCTATCTGCCCAAAGTGCATATTTGAGCTTGGCATCCCAATTCTTCTTATTATCCTCTAACAGCTTCTTAATAATCCTAATCAGACTTTTATTAGAGGATTCTGCTAGACCATTACCTTAGGGGTAATAGGAGGTGGAATGAACAAGTTTAATGCCCATTGAATCACACATTTCCACCAACTCTTTTGCCTTGAAGGCTGCTGCATTATCTGTTATAAGCTTATGTGGGCAACCAAATCTGCTGAAAATGTTTTCTGATAAAAATTTCATGACCACATTATGATCAGCCTTCCTTGTTGGGATTGCTTCAATCCATTTTGTAAAATAATCAGTGGCAACTAATTTCCACTTGTGCTGGCCACTGGAATGTGGGTTGATTTCACCAATGAAATCCAAGCCCCACTGCTGAAAAGGTCCTTTTGCAATTATTGGCTTTAGGGGCAGGGATTTTAACTGCTGCTTACCTTCAAATCTTTGGCACCTGTCACAAGATTTAACAAAAGCAAATGCATCAGAAAATAAAGAGGGCCAATAGTACCCAGCTCTGAGGATCTTATGGGCTGTAGTCCTCCACACATGCTATTATGGAATTGCTGCATAACTTCTATTGACTGTTCTTTGTCCAGGCATCTTAAAAGCACTCTAGATGGATCCCTCCAATAAAGCAGGCTACCATTGATGCAATATTTCGTTTCCTTGAGCTTTAACGTTCTTGCTTGGCTTTGAGAAAATTCTAAAGGAACTTCTAGCTTTGGCAGGAAATTAACTATTGCAGCATACCAGCTACATGAAGCTAGGTTCTCGGCCACTGACTGTCCTCTCTGCGTTTCAGCTATTTCATGCTCTTCTATTTGACCATTTTCTGCTACACTGAATAAGAAATCAATGTCCAAAGACCTACAATTTTCTTCAGCCAACAGTTTAGCAAGCCCCTGACCTCTTACCAGCTTGGTGGGCTTCAGCTCTATGTTGAATTCTATTATTTTTGCAATCCATTTCGCTCTTTTTCCATCAGCATCAGGCTGCGTTAAGACATCCTTTATTACAGCAGAAGGCACATATGCAACTATTTTGGAATGCAAGATGTATACTCTGAAAGCTTTCAAAGATTTGATAAGAGCATAAGCCTCCTTTTCAATAATATCATACCTTAGTTCAGCATCCCTCAGATTCTTGCTGAAAAAGGCCACTGGATGCTCTTGACCTGCTTCATCTTGCTACAACAGGACATCTGCAATGTTATCCTTAGAGGCAAATGAAAATAAGTGAAACTCCTTGCTATAGTCAGGGCTTATTAAAGTAGGAGCTTCCACAATAGCCATCTTGATGGACTCAAAAGATTTTCTGGTCACATCAGTCCACTTTACCTCTGCTCCTTTTTTCAACATGGAGGTTATGTGCTTAACCAGCTCAGCAAAATTAGGAATGAACCTCCTTACAAAGTTAATTTTGCCAAGAAAAGACTGTATGTCTTTCTTTGATCTTGGAAGAGTTAAGGCCTGAATTTCTTTGACTCTTTCTGGGTCAATTTGCACACCTGCAGCAGAAACTACATACCCCAACAGTTTGCCTTCTTCCAAAGCAAATTGGGATTTTTTGGGATTGAGTGAAATTCCAAATTTCCTGCACTTTAAAAACACCTTTTTTAAATGCTGTAGATGATCATGATGGCTACTAGAATAAACAATTATGTCATCAAGATATATTAGCACGAATTTATCCTTTTCCCCCACAAAAGCAATATCCATAGCACGCTGAAAAGTGGCTCCAGCATTCATCAGCCCAAATGGCATTTTGGCATACATGAACGTACCCCAAGGAGTGGTAAATGCTATCTTCTCTTGATCATTTGGATGCACAACGATTTGATTAAAACCTGAAAATCCATTTATAAAAGACATTACTTTGGCACCTGAGACTTGCTACAACAAATGCTCCATTTTTGGCAAGGGATAATTACCCTTTTTAGAGCATTTATTTAGATTCCTGAAATCAACGCATAGTCTGATTTCTCCATTATTCTTCCTCACAACAACCAGATTGGCCACCCATTTAGAATATCTGAGAGGCACTATAATCTTAGCAGCCAACAAATTTTTAATTTCTTTCTCAACCAGAGGAAGGAGCATAGGATTCATTGGTCTCAGCTTCTGTTTGAAAGGAATAGTGCCTTTCTCAAGCAGAATTTTATGCTGAATTATATTCTTGTCATATGTTTTCAGATCACTGTATTCCCAAGCAAACACATCAGCAAATTGCCTCATTAACTTGCAATATTCAGCATTCTGATCAGCAGATAAATTAGTGGACAGATTTATGAATTTGGGTTGACCTGGACTTCCTATATCATGTTTGGAAACTGCAGATTGATCTTCTTTTTGGGCAGCTTTGTAAGGCACATCATTGTGATCAAACAATCTCTCAAGAGGAATTAGGCCCTTAGGGATATGGTTACTAGGAAGCTGGACTATGCTATTCTTGCCAATCTTATTTCTAAGCTGGGACTTGGGATCTTCTAACATAGCATCAATATTTTGGTCAATTTGCATTTCAGAGAACTCATCAATGACTTGAAGGAATCTATTTAACTCATCATCATCATCAAAAACCTTCCAATGGTGGACATTATCAGGCACAGAGGGTCTATACTTTATTTGTACCTCATAAACTAGTTTGGGAGGCGATGGAGGGATGAACAAACTAGCTGAAACAGCAAGGGAATCAGCAAGCTGATTTTGGGCTCTAGGAATATATGAAATGCAAAAAAAATCAAAGAACTCTTTGACTCTCCATACCTCATCTCTGTAAGCTCTCAGCCTTGGATGCTTTGCTTGGAATGTTTTATTTACTTGCTGAATTATCAGATCATCATCTCCAAACACCTTTAGATTTTTTATTCCTCTATCTTTGGCTGCATGAAGGCCCAACATCAATGCTTCATATTCTGCTATGTTGTTTGTCACCTGAAAAACCAGCTTTAGAGACAACTAAACTATTTCTTGTTGTGGAGATACTAGCACCACCCCTGCTCCTGCAGTCTCCTTAGTACATGCTCCATCAAAGAACATCTCCCAAATTCGATCTCCTGTATCATGCTTAGCCTGAGCTGTTGGTTTCCTGATCTGCAATGCAGCCTTCTGAGATTCTTCTATTTGGAGAATGTAAGCTCCAAAATCAGTGTCCACTGCATATATGGGATGGTTTGTAGGATTCTTCTCATCACTAATGATATATGCCAGCTGTGCTTCTCTATATAACCTCCTGCTTTCTCCTCCAAACACTGGAACAGTTGCATAAGATAAATCATTCTGCAATGTCCCTCCTAGTCTCTTAATCCACCCTCTAGACAACAACATACCAAACTTAGGAGGAACATCGGCCACCACTATGTCCATCATCATACTTTTCATGGGCAACTGGGTTAAGGTAATGGCCAGATCCTTAATTAATCCAAGGCATTTTACCTTCCTTGAATCAAAAGAGAACAAATCATGATAAGGTCTAGTGATATCAAGGCCTAACTCTTCCATGACAGTTTTAGGCATTAAATTGTGGCTGGCCCCTGTGTCTAGCAGGCAATTGTGGAGGATTTTATCATGGATAGTTAATGAAACATAGAAAGATGGAGAACTATTATCAGCAGGTTCAATCATGGGGCTAAGCACAATAACAGGCTTGTCATCTTGCAAATTGACAGAGTCAATGGAGGTTTGTTTAGATTCTAGTTCAAGGGCCTCAAGGATGGGTTTTCTAAATAATTCACTCTTCACCAACTCAGCCAGAGGCATGGATATTTTCAATTTCTGAATTTCTGACTCAAAACTAAAAGAAGAGAATACTTTATCAGCAGTTTTTACCTCTTGAACTGGAGCTTTGAGGGTGATAGGATCAGCTGCTGGTCTTCTTTGCCTGCTATTCTGTGGCATTGTTTGAGCAGCTGCTTCTTGTGCAACATTTTCTTTGACATTCTTTGCATTGGATCTTAGATTATATCTTTGCTGCTGCTCACCAGATTGCAGAACAGCACCACTGTCCCACCTCTGATTGTTTTGCTCTTGCAGCAATGACTCTTCATATTTGGCCAATGTTAAAAATGCAGCACTGCCTTTATCCTCCAAGCAGTGAATTTCATCCTCACCTTCATCAAATTGTTCCCCCTCCATGACCATATTTTGAAAAGGAGCTTTAACTTTATGATCTTCTTTTGCTTCTTCACCCCTTTGCATAATTTGTAACTGCTCATTTGCTTTTCTGAAAAGGTTTGGGTTTCTTGGAGCAAATGTGTTTGGCTACCTTATTTTGCCTGAAATCTGCTCAACCTTTAACTTAGAAATTTCAGCAGCCAATGACTCGATCATCTTAGTCATTTTGTCTAATTTAGGCTCTGAAGTTGAGGCAGGGGAAGAAGAAGCCTCACCTCTCAGCCTTCTTCTATCAGTTTGACTCTTTAACTTCTCTGCTGCCATAATATTGGATTCCACCTCCAGGGCTGCTTCTTGCATATCACTCAGAGTAGCACAACGTCTTTCTCTGAGCAATAAGCAGAAATCAGAGTCAAAAGCATTGGCATATGTGAGTTTGGCAGCAGTGGGGGTAGGCTTTACCTCAGCTAGTATTTTACTATACATTCTATTAAATCTTTTATTGAAGTCAGGCAAAGACTCACCCTTTTCTCTTTTCAAGTTTCCAAACTCTGTATGATAATACAACAAGTCCTTCTTATCTCCCCATTGCTTCAAAAATGCATCATCTAATGCCTCAATATCTGTTATAGATCTTTGGGGTAATTCTCTAAACCACTTCCTAGCCTCACCATTAAGGCTCTGGACAAAAACTCTCATCCATACATCATTCTCACTGATATCTAAATTATCAGCATAACTGTAAAAGGCTTCAAGATGTTCTTCTGCTGTCACTCCCTCTGTTCCAGTAAATTTAGGCATATATTTTTGATATTCTCCTGTAGGCATGGCATTTAAAGGTGTAGGCAAGACCAAAGGTCCATATCTAGCAGCAACAATCCTCTCAATCCTAGGAGGTGCTTGTTGTCCTGTCATGTTTGGAGTATGTGGAAGAATACTAACAGCTGGAGCAGTAGGAAATAATGTAATGGATGGCAGAGATATTGGGATGTTTTGGACAGTATGGGAAGCTTTCTTTGGACTGAGATTCAAAGGGGAACTAACTGCACAAGGGGCTGAACTAATCTCTGAAGGAATTTCTTTATTAATAGTGCTGGGTTCTAAGCCTTCAAGCTATAATTCTTCAGTTATGAACTCATTTTTTAGAGATGAATCGGAGTTTTTAGGCTTACCTGATCCTGATGCCCCTTTCTATGATGATTTCTTCGATTTAGCAATTTTCTCAGGGTCATGCAATGGTTCAACTGGAGACTTCTGCGGATTTCTTCTATTATGGCTCACAAACTGAGCCAGAACTTCAACGTGGAGTCACCAAAGGATGGTCTTCCACCAATGGAGTCGCCAGACAGAAGATTACAACCAATACTGTGTTCAAACCTTGTCTGTCATCAAAGCTTGAAACTATGTCGTTCTCCCAGAGAGGCTTGAGCTTCGATTCTCCTCTCCCCGGCAACGGCGCCAATTAATGTTATCACCCCAAGAAACTCACCTAGGTTGTAAATCAGTGATGCTCAGGAACATTAAAAATTTAACAATTATGGTTGGATAAGATGATGGATAAATGGAGATATGCTGCACATTTAAGCCAGATAACCACTCCTACTATGACTATCCCCAGACATGGGTGAAGACCCCCAAACTACAAGGCTTTCAACTACCAACTACTCACAGTTTAAGGTAAAGGTGATGATGGAGAAGACTAATTACACCAGCAGATGCACAGGACCCTGTGAATGGCCAGCTGCAACCAGTTAGAAGATCTGTGAAACTATTATTTAACACACAGGCAAGATGACAGCTCTCTGATATTAAAACAACAACAATCTGCAAGCAATTTCAATGAACCACTAAATTATAATGCAGAGGTGGGATGACAGCCCCTCTGATTATAAAAATCCACAGCACATCAAACAAATGCAAGCAAGCATAGCCTGGAACAAGAAAGAGAAGTGGAAAGTGAGAAAATGACAACAAAAGAGCTTGTATTAGTGAAAATCCAGACCAGAAGCTGCAGGTCTCATAGTATTTACAGTCTCTAGAAGTTAAAGGCAACAACAAAAACTATCATTCATCAAACACTCATCAACCTCATTCTATCTGTTTTTTCAGTATATATGGTGTTACATTGCAATCTCTCTGTTAGCTATGCGTGGAGGAGCCCATAAATGGCCACCAACCACATTTACATTCAGAAATGGGGCTGCTGATACAACTCTGGCTGTGTTGTAAATGGATTTGACCCCTCTGTTGCTCTGCAGTCCTCCTTTGAGCAGGTGGCATGAAAGACCAATGGAACCATAACCATTGAATGCTCTGAACTCCCCAGAGGTGTCCTGCTTCCTCCTCGGCCATACTGCTGATTAATTGCAGCTGTTGAACATTAAAAATGGGTCCATTATGATTGTGCTATTTTAAAACAATGAAACGCTGCCCAAACTGTTCCTTCCCGCCCATCATTGCTTCAATTTTGACTTTTAAGAGGTGCATGCATGGTTCATTTAATTATCGGGTTCACCTTCAAGCTCGCAATTCATATTAAAATAGGCCCATCCTTTGTTTTTTAATATTTGACAAATATATGCAAAACTGCCGCAAAACCATGAAAAATGGCTTTGGTAGATTTGAAATATATATATATTTTCCTTTAGAACCCTTTCAGATCCGAAAACCCATCGCAATCGCACCCGTCAGGCATCCCTTTGTATTTTCTTAATATTTCACAATACACAGAAAATGCGCCCAAAACCATTGAAAATGGCTGAAGCGCGGATTTGAAATTTTATGAAAAATGACTCATAAACCATCGGGTCTGATGCATCGGGTATGAACTCCATCGCAATCGGCACTTGCCCAAGGCTTCCCTTTGTATTTTCTTTATATTAAGAAAATACATAAAAAACAATGAAAATGCGATGGGCACGGATTTGAAATATTATGCAATGGAGCACTGTATTGCCATCGGGTCCGGCCCATCACATCGGAACATATATATGTTAAAAGCCCCGCCCCTTTGTCATCGCCGATAGCGATATCGGTGATTGCTCATCACACGAATAATAAAGCCCCGACTCTTTTGTAAGTCCTCCATTGCGATACGCCGATAGCGATATCGGCGATCGCTCATCAGCGATGTATCATGTCGCTACCACTGCCTCCCCCGACTTGCGATATGCCGACGCGATCTGGACCGTTGATCGGCTAGATCCAACGGCTGAGATTAAAGTGGGTCCTTAAGCCTTTAATTTTGATTTTTACATGGTTTTTAGGGTATTTCCGCCTCCCGATAGTGTATTTCTGCCCTCCAAAGGGCTTTCCTCTTGCAATTTTTTTGATCGGTGGAAGGTTTTTAGATAAAATTTGAAGATTTAAACAGCAACAAAGGATCCTTTGGCATGATTATAAGTATATTTGCAGCCTTTGAGAGTGTTTGAATCCATTCTTGATTCTTTTGCACAAAAAAGTTAACAGTTACATGTCCCACAATCTTGAGTTGGGTTCCTAAAATTTCATGTCTGTAAGGATCATATTGTGCAAGTAGAACTCAACCAGTTTGGCTCTATCCTCAATACTTTCCTTTTTGCAAAATTCAATGGACTTCCTTTAGTCTTGGAAATGTAGAGAGCCATGTTGTGCTAATGTCTTTATCTAGAATTGTGGCCACTTCTCCTTGAGGAAGATGGCATAAGATTTGGATGGGTTCCTGCATTGTATGGCTTCCATGGATAAACTTGCCATAGTGGCAAGTTATACCTCTTTGTATTCCAACTGCTGTCTTAGCCTTCTGTTTTCTGCCTATAGCTTCTCCCTCATGAATGAATCCCTTAGCCTTAAGTTATTCAATTCCTAGCTCATTTAATTCACTTTGTCTTCCATGAGGCCAACATCTTCCACCCTCTTGGATTTTTCAATTTGCATCCATAAATGTGTCCTGCCTGTTTCCTTTTCCAACTCAAAGAAGAGTGGTATTATAAATTTCTTGGGTATAATCTACCTCATTCAATAAATTTGTAGTGGGATTCAAGGTTAGGTTGTGGATCAGTCTCCTGGAGTTCTTGGAGACCCTCTACCTTCCTTTTGATGTGGCTTCCCCTTCCTGTAGCAACTCTTGTTACTCCTATAGCAACCCATGTTTCTCCTGTAGCAACCCCTGTTTCTCCAGTAGTGGCCTTGTTTTTGTCTATAGATCCTTTGTTTTCTCTTGTAACAAGGCAGCTTGTGCTTTGAGCCTCTTGGATGTGATTGCTCTGGTGCTACGCCTTCCTATGGGTGGTGAAGGTTGTTTACCTTTAGCTTTAGGGGAAGTAACCTCCCCAACTTTTCCTTCACCAAGTCCCACTTCTTCTCTTTTATTGGTTGATTCATCAATGGTGATAGGGAATTTTGAAGGAGGTTGACGCTTTCCTTGCCTTATCTTGGTGGTATTTATTATTTTAAAGTACAATGGTACTTTCTGAGGCTTACTTCTCTTGGGCTTGATAGGTGTGTCAAGTGTGGCCAATGTATCAACCACCTCTTGTTCTATGTTTCCTAGTGAGAGGATTATTTGCTTGCCTTGTCCTTTTCTCCTCTGAGGTTTGAAGGGAACCTCAAGATTCTCTTCCTCCACTCTTTTTTTCTCTCTCTATTTTTCCTCTATTTCTACTTTCTCCTTCTCTTCTTCCTTTTCTCCTCTACCCCTAGTACTAGATGTTGGTGTTTCTTCTCATTGTGTGGAGGTAAGGGCTTGTGTTTCAATGAATGCCTCCCTGTCCATGTACAGAAAATCAGTCCACAACACATGGTTCGTTAGGTGGCTTAAGGAATCCATGATGATGAGCTTGATGAGGCCATGATGGGAAATGTCTTGGTGCTTCCCTTCCCTCACTTTCAGGCTCATTTCAATGCTGGACTATAAGAGGAAATGTGGGAAATTGAGTCTATTTGGAATTGGTAACTTTGTCTGGAACCTTAGCTCATAGAGCAACCTAAATTGATATGCATACAAAATGCTTAACATCCCCTCACAGAATATGTACTTGATGATGTGATAGGCCACTTCACCCCAAGGGTAAGGGAGCATCTATCTTCTTACTCCATTTTTTTCTTCCACATGATTCTCTCTATGGAGGAAGAAGTTTTTCTTGGTTGTAACACCTTTTGCCTTATACTCCTTTCTCCATTGAACTCCTAAGGGTATGGTGGTTACTCTTCTTATAAGCTCTACATTCAGATGGATTGCAAGTCCTCTAACAACAATAGTGGCACTATTTTCTCCCTGAGAATTTAGGGCCATGGAAAATTTGTGGGTTACCTCAGCATCATACCCTTTAGTTTCTCAAAGAATCCCATCAATGGATGTCTCATAAAAATGTCCATAATTGTTGATCAATGGTTGTCATTGATGTCAACCCAAATAGCACTAGGGGTTAGCTAGATTTTTCATGGGAATTTTGACTTGAAAAATCATCCTATTATGAGTCAGGGATCTTCTAGATGGATTCTACTCATCGAGATGTTTCCATTGATATATGGCACACCACGTAGTTCTTCACGGTTTGAGAGTTATTCGTGTTTGATGTTAGTAACACCAGTTAGTGGGCTAAAACCCCATGGGGTTGTGGCATGTCACTCATCATTGGCTGTGGTCATTGAATAGTCAAAAATTAATAATGTTTTAAGCAACTAAAATTCCTCCAACATTCAGTTGTTGAAGCCCCTCTCAACTCAAGTCATTTCTATAAATTATGACCCTCATATCCTCCTCATGCGAGCACTTTTTAACAAACTATCTTTCAAGAAGATATCTATAATTTTTCAGCCCTCATGAGATTCTAACATAAGATTTGTTGTACGGATTTTAAGGTTTCGTTAGGGTCTGGTTAGTGCACAAAATTATGATCAAGTTTGACGGTCTATTTTGAAGCAAGTTTAGAGCCTTAGATTCTAGCATTTCGTTGCTTCAAATAGATCATCGTGGAATTTTCTCTATAACTTTTTTTTTTCTATGAAGCTTCAGAAGATTAAATTAAAACCAATTTGAGCCAAAATACTGATGAACCTCGTGACCAAATTTCAGATCTTGGTTCATTATAGTTTCGGAGATATGATATGAAGAAGTTAGGGTTTTTGCAGGATCTCGAATTCCATGTCAAACATGTGACCTTAGGAAAATCGTTATAACTTTCTCTCTGAGAATTGGATTCAAATATCATAAATAGTGACAGAAAGAGGACAGATTGTGATTTTTTGGGTATAGTTTTTTGGGCCTAAGGTCGCAACAATGACGCATGACACTTCATACAAGCTCTCTCTACTGAACCAGTCTATAATCAGGGCATCATGGGATATTGGGAATAAGTCTTCCTTGAAGAATCTAATCTAGATCAACCCTATGGGGTTGGAAATAGGACTCAGAGGGCTACCACAAGACGAAAGCTTAGACTTTGGATATTTGAAATTAAATAGATACAACAGATTCAATATCAATCTCCTAGAAAGCAAGAAAATGGATCACTAGAGTAAGGACCACACATCATCAGTCAAGGGTAAGTCTACTACAAAAAGGTATGTATAATTAGCGTTTGCATTTGAATTTTTAATATCATCTTTGACATGTGTTTTTGCAGGACAATGTAAATATTTTTTTTTATTATTGGTTTGGGTCTTATATATTAATGCATGTGCAGGAAGGAGGACACTTCCGAACAACTCAGACACATACTAGAAGGACATGTAGCGACAAAGTACCATTACTTGAAGCAAGCATTACAATACCTCAATAGCTGCAAGTGATCCAAGAAGTTGTGTCAAGTCAAGCATCATTTCTTGTCTAGAGTCAGTATTTCAAAAGAACATCATTTTAAAATTGTAAAAAAGTCATTATTGTAAAAAGTAAATATGCCTAGAGTTGAAGAGGCATTGTTGGGAGGTATAGGAGTCATTTTTGGATGATGTCATGGTTAGGTTTCAGGTCATAGTGTGATTGGGTAATCAGTCAAGTACAAGAAAATCATTGTGAATTATATTGGATCATTGTCCCTGGTACAAGATTCTACACTCTTGTTTCATTTCTAGTCATTATAGTGTGGCAGGGGGGGTGCTAGCTAGGTGCATGAAGTCACCTACACGTTGGAACCTATGAACACTTCAGGGTGGTAGGTTGGTCTAGGATATTGGGGCATCCATTATTTTGACTACTGAAGAAACCAGGTCATTGGGGTGTCCTTCCAGTGGGAGTTGGAGAAGAATGCTTTTCTAGAATTCTAGGAAGTTGTAACTTTCATTTTAGTTGGGGCTAAAGATTAAATAATTTATTATAAAAGTGTTCGGTGGTTTTTGACCCGGAGGGGGTTTTACACCTAAATTGTTGTGCCTACTATGATTTATTGTTTATTGTTGTTACTAGATAAACATTTGTTAGAAAATTATATATTATGGAGCAATGGAACACATAAAATATTGCATAAATATAAACACAGAAAACGCATAAAACAAGAGAGACACAGATATACGTGGTTCACCTAGTTTGGGCTACGTCCACGGAGAAACAACCAATCCTTCTTTTATTATATTATCCAGCAAACTGAAGAGATACAACCTACAGTAGATCCACTGTAACACCCTCTTCGCTCTCAATCTCCTCTCTCTTCCTCACTCAGAATACAAATATACATAGACACAATACAATTCCCTCATATATAGTGAGGGGTTGCCTTCTAGGGCAAAAAACCATAAATTAAACATAACTTCTACTGTCAGATCATCTGCCTAATGAACGGCCTAGATTGACTAGAAATTACTAGACTTTTACAAGGAAAATTTACATATATTTTTAGTTTCGAGGGCGCTGCCCCCGAACCCCCGCTGGGGGACTGTTGGCCCTCGAACCCCCCAACCAGGGGGGATTAGCCCCCTTGGACCCCCACATGGAGGGGTGTACAGTCTTCCTAGGGTATACATCCAACTGAAACCTTTGAATACAGAAAATAATCAGGCTCCACACCCAACAATCTCCCACTTGGAGATTGATTATAACAACTCCACTGCTGCTTCATTTGCTAGACAATGACTCCACTTTGGACCTGGCTATTTCTCATCTTCTTCATCATACTTGAAGACCAATTGAAACTTAGCAGATTCTCAATTTCTCCATGGTTACAACTTTTTTTAGCATATGTACAGGATTTTGGCTAGTGTGTATCTTTTCCAGCTTCAACTGTCCATCTTCCAATGATGACTGTATGAAATGGTACTTGAGCTATATATGCTTAGTCTTGGAATGAAATGTAGAGTTCTTTGCAAGATGTATGGCACTCTGGCTGTCACTGTATAACCTGCCCAACTCCTGCTTCTTACCTAGCTCATCTAGAAACCTTTGTAACCAAATCATTTCTTTACTAGCCTCTGTAGCAGCGACATACTCTGCTTTTGTTGTTGAAAGTGCAACAACACTTTGGATTTTTGAAACCCAACTGACAACTCTTCCACCTACAGTAAACACATACCCTATTTTGCTCCTCCTGTTATCTCTATCACCTACCATATCTACATCAACATATCCCTATAGAGAAATGTTTGAACCACCAAAGCATAATGTTTGATTTGTGGTACCTCTCAAATACCTGAGAATCCACTTCACTGCTATCCAATATTCTTTTCCTGGATTATTCATGTACCTACTTACAACTCCCACTGCATGTGCAATGTCAGGCCTTGTGTAGACCATTGCATACATTAAGCTTCCAACTACTGATGCATATGGAACTTTAGACATATGAGCCATTTCTTCCTGAGTCTTGGGACATGCCTCCTTAATTTGAAATGGCTAGCCAAAGGTATACTAACTGGTTTTGCATTCTGCATATTAAACCTTTTCAACACCTTTTCTATGTACTCACTTTGAGACAATGTTAATTTGTGATTCTTCTTGTCTCTAGTTATTCTCATACCAAGGATTTGTTTTGCAACACCCAAATCCTTCATTGCAAATGAGTTTGCCAATTTTATTTTGAGCACATTTATTTCCTACATGTTAGAACCAGCAACAAGCATGTTATCTACATACAATAACAATATAATATAGCTGCCATCATTTTTCCTTTTGAGATAAACACAATGATCGGAGTGACATCTAGTATAACCTTGTTCAGACATAAACTTGTCAAATTTTAGATACCACTGCCTTGGAGCCTGTTTTAAGCCATACAAGCTCTTCTTCAACCTACACACTAGTTTCTCCTTCCCTTTTACCTCATATCCTTGTGGCTGCTGCATATATATCTCTTCCTCCAAATCCCCATGGAGAAAGGCCGTCTTTACATCTAACTGCTCAAGATGCAAATCTTCAGCTGCTACTAGACTTAAAATAGTTTTGATTGAAGTCATTTTAACAACAGGAGAAAATATTTCATCAAAATCAATACCTTTCTTCTGTGCAAACCCCTTCACCGCAAGTCTAGCTTTGTACCTCTATTTTTCTCCATCTTCTTCCTTCAGCCTGTAAACCCATTTATTCTGCAATGTTGTTTTACCTGCAGGAAACCTGACTAAGTCCCAAGTCTAGTTATGTGCTAAGGAGTCCATCTCTTCTTTCATGGCTTGCTCCCACTTCTTCCTGGTTTCTACCTGCATTGCTTCTTCATAACATTCTGGTTCACCAGAATCAGTCAACAATACATAATATAATGAAGGAGAGTATCATTCAGGGGGTCTACTTATCCTGGTAGATCTTCTAACACCACTTTCAGGTGTTTGAAGTGCTTGTTGCTATTGTGGTTGTTGTTCTGGTTGTTGATCATTATGATTTTTAGGCACCATCACTTTTCTTGTGATATCGTTAAGCACTGTGTATTCTCTATTTTCTTTTTCTTGTTTCTTTTCCTACAATTGATTCTTATACAAGACCTTTTCATTGAATATTACATCTTTGCTCTTAATGATTTTGTGATTTTCATAATCATATAAGCGATAACCAAAATCATTAACACCATATCCAATAAAGATACATTTCTTTGATTTTGCCTCAAGCTTTGTTCTATTTTCTTTGTTAATGTGGACAAAGGCTTCACAACCAAAAGTCTTTAAAAATGAGTAGTTTACCTTTTTACCTGTCCATGCCTCCTCTAGAATACCACCATCCAAGGAACTTGAAGGCCCTCTTTTTATTAGATAAACAGTAGTATCTACAGCATCTGCCCAAAATTGTAAAGGCAATCCTGCAGGCAATCTCATGCACCTTGCATGCTCCATGATTATCCTGTTCATCCTTTCTGACACACCATTTTCTTGTGGTGTTCCTGGAACTGTCTTCTCTGTGCGAATTCAATTCTCTGAACAGTACCTATCAAACTCTTTGCTGCAATATTCACCTCCATTATCTGATCTGAGACACTTCAACCTTTTCCCTGTCTTTTTTTCAACCAAAGCTTTCCATTTCTTGAAAGTATCAAATACATCATATTTATTTTGAATACAATATATCCCGGTTTTTCTAGTTGCATCATCAATAAAAGTAACATAATAACGAGAGCCACCAAGAGATGATACCTGAGAAGGTCCCTATACATTTGTATGCACAAGCTCTAATTTTTTCGCTCTTCTTTTCTTTCCCAACTCTAAGGAATTTGACTCTCTTTTGCTTTTTGTAAACATAATTCTCACAAAATTTTAAATCAACATGCTTCAAACCTGGCAAAAAATTTCTTGAGTGAAGAATCTGCATCCCCTTCTCACTCATGTGCCCGAGCCTATGATGCCACAATGCCGTATCATCTCCTACAGAGGTTAAAGCATTAACAGAATTAGAAATACCATTGCATAAATACAATGTACCAACCTTTTCTCCTTTCACTATTACCAGGGATCCTTTAGTGACCTTCCAGGTTTTATCTGTGAAAGTAGTTATGCAACCTTCATCTCCCAACTGCCCTGTTGAAATCAGATTTTTCTTCAGATCTAGAACATGCCTTACCTTCTTCAATAGCCACTGATTTCCATTTTGTTGTTTTATGAAAACTGTACCCATTCCAACGACTTTACAGGGTTTATCATCACCCAATTGAACTTGTCCAAAATCTCCTTGAACATAATCATGAAAATGTTTCTTATCAGGTGTGGCATGGAATGAGGCCCGTGAATCTATCACCGAGGCATCAATAATATTTTCTAATGAAAGAATCAAAGCATCTTGCAACACATCACTTGTTACATTCGCTTCATGATTAGTTTCTTGCTACGCATCTCTTTCTTTTCCCTTCCAAGACTTGCAGTCTTTCTTCAGGTGTCCTTTCTTCCCGCATTTCCAGCACACTATCCCTGATTTAGACTTGGATCTACCTTTTCTTGACTTACTGCGATATCCTGGGCTCTTTCCTCTTTCCATTTTTCTTCCCCTAGTCTCTGCAGTCAAAGCATTACCTGATGTCTCACCAGAGCTTTTCTGTCACATTTCCTCGCTAAGGATTGCACCAACAACATCATCAAACTTTAAAGTACTAGATCCAGAGACAGAGTTACTAATGGCCATAACTAAACCATTCCAACTTTGTGGAAATGAGCACAGAAATAACAGAGCCCTAACTTCATCATCAAAATTTACCCCTACAAAACTTAACTAACTTGTAACTATATTGAAATCATTTAATGATCTGCAACAGATCCACCTTCTGACATCTTCATATTAAATAAACACTTCATAAGAAATACCTTATTTGAGGCCGAGGGTTTTTCATATAGTTTGGCCAATGCCAACATTAAACCCTGTGTTGTCGTTTCCTTTGAAATATTAAATGCTACCAACACCGCTAGGCACAACTGTATTGTTCCAAGTGCCTTTCTATCGAGAATATCCCATTCTGTGTCTATCATACTCGTCGACTTCTTTGTCTTTTTGCTCAATGGTAGGTACAGATCTCTCTGATATAGATAATCTTCCATTTGAATCTTCCATAGCTGGTAGTTTTGGCGTTGAATTTTTCAACCCTAAACCTACCATCTTCTGCCATTGCTCCCACTTGAACCAGGAACCCTTCTCTCCTGCGAGTTTATCAGCCAAATAGACCTTCGGCTCTGATACCAGTTGTTAGAAAATTATATATTACGGAGCAATGGAACACATAAAATATTGCAGAAATATAAACACAGAAAATGCATAAAACAAGAGAGACACAGATATACGTGGTTCACCCAGTTTGGGCTACGTCCACGGAGAAACAACCAGTCCTTCTTTTATTATATTATCCAGCAAACTAAAGAGATACAACCTACATCAGATCCGCTGTAACACCCTCTTCGCTCTCAATCTCCTCTCTCTTCCTCACTCAGAATACAGATATACATAGACGCAATACAATTCCATCATATATAGTGAGGGGTTGCCTTCTAGGGAAAAAAAACCCTAAATTGAACATAACTTGTACCGTCAGATCATCCGCCTAATGAATGGCCTAGGTTGACTAGAAATTACTAGACTTTTACAAGGTAATTTTACATCTATTTTTAGTTTCGGGGGCGCTGCCCCCGAAAGCCCCACCGAAGGACCGCTAGCCCCTGAACCCCCCAGCCAAGGGGGATTAGCCCCCCAGGACCCCCGCGGGGGGGACAAGTCCCCCCTCCGTACCCCCACGCATGGAGGGGTGTACAGTATTCCTGGGGTATACATCCGGCTGAAACCTTTGAATACAGAAAATAATCAGGCTCCACACCTAACAACATTAATAATAATTGACGATTAATTAATGCTCTGAAAATATTTAAAAGGTCTAATTTCTAAGAAATACTAATTCACACTCCCCCCCACCTTTAGTATTTCCAACAATTGGTATCGGAGTTTGGTTCCTCCAATAGAAGTCTAACAACTCGAAGGATATCATGGAATATACCAAGAATAGATTTCCTTTGTTCAATGGAAATGAATATGCACTTTGGAGTGGAAGAATATAGGTTCATTTACTGGCACAAGGATACGAAGTATGGGAAATCATTGAAAAAGGCTTCACATCAACCCCAGATGAACAAGGAAAGAAAAATATGGTATATGATGCAAAGGATAATGATATTATTACCAGTGGGCTTATCAAATTTGTCTATCTTAAGGTATTGCATTGCAAAACTTCTAAAGAGGTATGACACAAGCTTGAGAATATATATGCAGGTGACTCACATGTGAAAAAAACAAAGGTTCAAATTGTGTTAATGAAACAAAAAATAAATTGGAAGGTTTGGGAGAACCCATTAACACAAAAATTATTATCCAAAAGATCCCCAGAACCTTGCCAGCAAGATTCAACCCAAAGGTATCTGACTTGGAAGATAGATATAATCTGACCAATCTTAGCATAGATGAATTGCATGAATTCTCACAGCATATGAAATGAGGATTGAAGAAGAGGATGGTACATATCACTTAGAAACAAAATTTTCCGCATCCAAGAAGACTAGTAAGGACAAGTATGTTAGAGTCGGTCTGGTCATCCCTCCGTCAGAGATCATTTCTCTTATTGCATTTCATTTTTAGGTGTCTCGCTCGATTCACTTAGTTGCATTTCGCTAGGGGCGTGCCATAATTTGATGGAAGGGTCTTGTCATTCATTACCCCTCATGCCTTATCTATGCTGGCTCAGGTCTGTTCATCAAAATCAAGTTTTAAAGTCTCTTACATTCCTGTTTTAGTCTCTTGATCAACAGGAGTAATTTTAGTTGCTAGGTCTAGGGTTAGTTGATGTGGTCTTCAAAAATGTCCAACAATGCCAACAGTCCCATGAGGGAGGTTCTTAATAAGTTTTCATTTCCAAATATTTTCATCATCATATGCTCGACTATGACTTTTCTTCAAAACTCTGTTTTGAAGAAAATTCATCATTTCGTTTTGTAATAAATTGCCATGTAATTTTCAAAAGTTTTTCAGTTGTTGAATTCTTCAGATGCAGACCTGGTCATCCTTTGCCAAAACTCGATGCCAACATCCTTGCAAAAAATTGACAATAATTTCATCATTCTAAGCGAAAAAAATCAAGGAGGAAACAAAAAGACAGAGTTGTATTAATTGTGAAAAAAGTGCCAAGTCAATACATTACAAAGTGGGTTTGTGAGAAACAAAAATCAAATCCACAACTATAAGATATTCTCATTGTTTTGAAACATCCATTTTCATCCAAGAAATCAGAAAAGGTCGAACTTTAGTGGTGAGAGGGCGAAACTGTAATTTTCCAAGCCAAATCTGTGTTTAGAGTGTGCGCGGCGCACTGGGAGCAAACGTGCAGTGTATTTTTGAATAGGCGTGGCGCACTGGGAAGGCGCGGCGCATTGGGTGAGCTGCGTGGCGCATATAGCTGACTGGCCTGAAACTTTCCAAAATCGCCTCCAATCGCCAAAACCCCCTACATTATCTTGGTTTCAAGTAGGTTGTTGTTTATTCATCCAATTTTGAGGTTTATATTGTGATGTGTTGTGATGATTGATGTGGTGAAACCCTAAACAAATAGCTAAACCCAAAAACCTGCTGTTAGGGTTTCAAATTTATTGTTTATCACCAAATTCATTCCCCAATCCCATTTCTCCCTTATTTTCATCATTCCTAAGTTTCCCTACTCCCTAAAATCATCAAACCCCTATCCCAAATTCTCTGTCCCAAATTCTCAAAACCCAAATCCCAAACCCTAACCCTACAAAAACTTTCCTAACCCTATACATAAAACCCCTCAAACCCTCCTACATTTTCCCAACAAAATCTATCCCAATACCCCATAATCCCTCACTATTTTCCTTCCTCCTAACAATCCCTTGTTCTGTTTTCCCCTTGGTGGCAAAGGTCAAGCACATCACAAAAGAGCAATCCAACAAAGTCTTCATACATCAACAATTAGTTTTCTCCAAGGCATTTTGTACAACAGTCATGTCATCCGGTCATTCATCTGATTATGGAATGGAAACCCAAAGTGACTCACCCATGGAGGAACATGCACCCCAGAGGCCTCATAGAGGTGGCAGACATATCAGAGAAGAACCAATCACCCTCACTGAATTACAGGCCTACCCTCTAGCCATCTCCTATTTTCAGCATCAGTCATGTTATGAGTTTTGTGAGAAGGTGGCTAATGTTCATTTTCATCATGAGTTGGCTCGTCTATTTGTGTTGCATTTACATGGATATCAGGTTACTTTGGCTGGTGTCACCTTCACACTTACACCAAAATCTATCTCACTGGCAACCGGCATACCAAACATTGGAGAACCATGGAACAAGAGGAAGAAGATTGACCAGCAGCATTATGAGCCATATATTAAAGCCGGTTTCTTGAGGTAGCTCAAGAGAGTGTTTCCATTCAAATATCTTAAAGATGAATATGCTCCACTAATGAAATTAATCATGAAGTATTTCAGCTGTGAAGGACGGTTCTCTTGTTTATATGCTTATCACATAAGGTTGCTCATGCATTTCACCCAAGTACGGATGATGAACTTTCCTTATTTCATATGCCAGAACATAGAGAGGATGACCACCCTTGTGCAGCACAAAACCCCTCAGCAGCAACTTAACAGTGTTTATCATTTTCCTCTCATCAAGATTGTGGTGGTTCATCAGCTTGGATTACACGGCATCACTTGGGATGATTTCATCTCCCGTGACTTCTTCAAAGCTTCACAGGGACCATCAGAGGTTAAGCATGAGACAGGTGGACCTTCTCATTGGTATGAGCACCATGAGACCGTTAGTGTGTCAATATTCATCACATATCAGAGGGGCACTAGACATTTGTTTGCAGCAGCAAAGCAAGTGTTATCTCCACTCGGGGTGGAAGGGGCCTCGCTTCTGACATCAGCACCATAGGTATAGGACAAAGGCAAGAGGCCAATGCAGGATGAGGGTCCTTCAAGTGAATGAGAGATCGACTTTGTTCTCATTCAGGATGACAATACAGACATGGGCTCGTAAAGTGCCAACCTTAGAGATATCATCCAGGAGTAGCAGACAGAGATCAAAGCCTTGTCCCTCGACTTGGAGAGGGCTAAGTGGAATATAAAATACTTGGATAAAAGGAATAAGCATCTTAAAGATTAGCAGGCGATTATGGAATTACAAAACATCAGGGAGAATCGTCAAGCTGCCCAAAGGAGGAGGATTGAATTCACTTCTTTGGAGCACGAGATTCATGATGATTGGGAGTCTTCGCTCAAGAGAGTCAACATCCACTTAGAGGGACTACTGGACAAAGCCAATAGGGACAAAGCATTTCTGAGACACATGGCTTTCCACTACATGGCACGGAACAAGGTTGGCAAGGCACGAATCAGGAATCTAAAGGCAAAATTAAAGAAGGCAATAAAGAAGCAAAAGAGGCAAAAGGAGCTTGATCATCTTCAGATATTGGCTGAAGCCTCTTTAGCCCAGTATGACACTTGATAAAGAAGGTCCAGCCCAAATTCCAAGAAATTTGGAGCAATTTTTGACATTTTGAAATTTTTTGCACTAAAAAACAGGTTTTGCCTCCCTATGCGCCGCGCCACGTGGCGCTCACTTTGCTAGAGGGCTCTAAATCCAAAAAAAATTGCATTTCTAGATTTTTCATGATAAATTATGGTTTCGTGTGCATGGCCAAGAAATTTGGGCAGGTTTTGAGCCCTCAAGAGGTCAAAAACACTCAAAAAATGACCTCACTGCCCCTATTTTGACACACAGGAAGCAGTCTTGGGAGATTGAAGTTTTGGAGGGGAAAATGACATCCAAACTTAGAAATTAAACTTAGGTTGGAAAGTAGACATGTAGGGCTTTCCAACAATCTATCTTGGGCTCAAGTTTGACTTCAGAAAGTGCCTCAAAATCAGCTTCAAAGTGGCACGATGCATAGAGAATCAGGCGCGACGCATGGAGGATTTTTGCCTATTTTTCATTGTACAGCTTAGAAATTCACCCAGTTTTGACCAGTTTTTATTTTTGATGTTACTCTTGACCTTTCATGACGTAATTTGATAACTATGATGTAATATTGGAACATTTTTACTTGTTCTAGAGGATTCATTCACTAAAAAGTGAAAATTAAATGAATGAATCAGTTTCCTAGCATATAGGGGTAACTTGTTTGACTACCTAGATTTCAGTTCCTTGTTTAGAATTGGTTCAAACAGCTCCTAGAATGATGAGGTAAACCCCTAGAGGCATGGGAAGGAGTTAGGCTTATCTATATCATGTAATTTCTCAGTCATTTTCAGGGTTGGATACTTGGGATTGCTTGGCACTCTATTGTACATTTCATTTCTGCAATTTTGGCAAAGGAAAGACCAGGGTTTTGTAGCACTTGTCGGGATCCATGTGGCTCTATGTTTTGATGGTATTTTTCTCTATGTATTTGTAAGTTCACTGATGTTTATGTGTATCATTTTCCCTTCTCTTGTCTTCTGCAATTAAACAAATGAGTGATTAAGGTAGAATTCATTAGACTGCTATGCTCTGCCTTGATATTTTGTTTAATTCTACATGTTTTCATTTGTTTGAGGAGGAATCTTGAGACTTTCTTGCCCTCCTTATCCCCTCACCAGTCTGATCCATCCATTCATTCAATCCAAAGCATAAAAAATACTGCCTATCTTGCCCCTACCTGAACTTTGCAAAAATCTAGCCTCATCCCCGGACCCAAAATTTGCCTTTCCCTTTTTCCAACAAAACCCCCAAAAACTCAAAACAAATCCTTGTACTTCATACCTAGCCTAAAATTAGTTTATATTTCAGTCATCTCAAGCCCCATAGATCATCTTTCGCTGAGATTGACCCGGAGAGAGCCCTCTCCTGTCCTCGTAGGGCTAGCTACGAGGCTGAGTGTGGTTTGATGTGGACCTAGAACCTTGTCTTTTCAGCCTGAGGCAAATCTAGGGTATAACATAGTGGCGACCATATTGGGGAAGAAAATGGTTTTCTTGTTGATTTCATTTGTTTTATAAGCTATAGACGGAGCCTGAATTTATGCCAGGTAGCCTTCGAAATGCTCTTGCTTTGCATTAGCGAAATTAGATAAAATCTACTTCAGTCAATCTCCGGTCTAGTTTATAAACTGAACATCTGATCTAAGCGATCACCCCAGTACATGAAAGTTCAGATCTGATTGTTGATGGTGGACAACAATTAGACATAAGAAGGCTAAAATCATTCACCTAGCGACTCCATTCACTGAAAAATCTAGAAATCAATCATTCACCTGGTGACTCCACTGCAGGAAAATTAGTAGCTTTAATATTTTCAAGATGGAACGGGTTGCAAGAAGATATGCTTCCATGAGCCAAGATCACATTCCAGGTTTTCCAAATAAAATTCCAAAGGTAGATTGGTCAAGGAATTTTCCTGTGTTTAAATATGATGATAAAAATGATGCTACTCTACATCTGGTTAGATTTCACATGCATATTCGCAAGTTGAAGGTTGATTTTCCTGAAGATTTCTTGATGAAGATATTCCTGGCCAGTTTGTAGGGTGAAGCCCAATCTTGGTCTGAAAGTTTGCTGCCTGCTTTTATTTACTGTTTAAAGGATTTTCATGCCATGTTCTTTGAAAGGTATAAAGACTCTTATCCATCATTAAATTTAGTTCAGGACTATTGCAAACATGCTTATAGTTTTATTGAAAGCCTTGAGAAATATTATGAAGATGATAATTTCATGGATGATGAGATCATGGAAGCCCTGTATGAAAATCCATTTCAGCAGCATAAAGAGGATACTTATCAAGATGCGCAGGAAAATTTGCAGCAGGATCAAGATCTAAGTACAGTGGAAAATTATGAAAGAGAAGGTTTTATTTCAGATCTGTCCATAGATGAAGAAAACAGTATGCAGGAAAGTCAAGTTTCAATTTCAGAATGTGATAAAGTCAAGTCGGCTATTTCAGATCTAGATTCAGATCGTGATGATGTAGACTACCTTGTGTTGAATCCCATGAAGGAGAGCTCTGCTGTTGAGATCATCTGGTATGAAGAAGACAGAGTTGTTGAACAAAGCCTTCATGAGGAGGTAATCCAGTCATTTGATGAAAAACAAGATGAAACCTTTGTTCAAGTAAGTGAAAAATCTTCTTTTGATAATTCGGTGGTAAATGATAATTTGGATAATTTGATTGCCATGTCATATGAAGATGATCAACAATGTTTCCAAATTTCAGAAGATCAGGACTGTCATTCAGATTTTTCATGTTTTAAAATGTTATTTCAAGAAGACAAAAATCACTTGAGCAAAACAAAACAGAAAGTATTATCTCCTCTGTCTGAAGATGAGATAGATCGACTCTTGAAAGGTCAGGTTATAGCCAAAGCTAATGTAGGTCTGTAGTGTGCACATGGTCAAGAAAGTGTTGGTGAAATTTCTTCCACTTTTGAAAATAATGATAGTCTTGAAATTAGCTTTATTGATCAGCAAACAGATAATATTTTCTTTCATGAAGATGATAAGGCTATCATGTTTGATGATCTTGAAGATTGTTTTCTGTTTAAGAATGACCTAGGCCATGAAGTTGAGGAATATGAACTTGTGAGAGAAAATATGCCAGAATTTCTCATAGTCAAGGAATTTATAGCTAACACTCAGATGGAAGAAAATTATACCTCTCTGTGCCTTCCTATCACTCAGCAACCAGTTGTTCTTTTAGATCAGAATGAAGGGAGTACTTGTATTTTTGCTGTTGGATCTCAAGACAAGCTAGTGCTTCAGGATTTTCAAGATCCTTTTGGCATTTTGTTGCAAGCACCAGAGAAGATGAATGTTGGCTGGTTTGTTAGCATAAGCCTTGGTTTCAATTGTTATTGTGAGTTGCCTACATGTACATCATTCTGCCTGCTCGAGGAAAGAGAGAGCAGAATTTCATTGAGTAACCATTTGTTGGATTGGTTACATTGGAAGGCCCACTTCACATGATTGTACATATTTCATCAGCAAGCAAGTAGTCGTTGTCATGATTTGAGGCCCTCAAATCTTGATGGACTGCTTCCCTTTGAAAGATTTGTAAGTACTTGTTTCAGTTAAGTCAGTATTGAGTCATTTTTTGTTTCAGTCAGTTTAAAGATAGTTTCAGTTGAGTGTCCAGTTTCAGCTTTTGAGAGTCTTGTTTCAGTTTTGCGTTAGTCAGTTTCACAATTTAGTCAGTTCGAGTCAAGTTTCAGTCAATAAATGAGTCAAAGTCTTGTGTGTTTTGTTAAAATAATGATTTCATAGCCCAATGGACGAAGGCACTATCTAGCTCTTCCAGAGATCTGCCGTTCTTGGCACCTTCCAGGAGCTACCATCCCCATTGGAGCCAATGTTAGAGTCGGTCTGGTCATCCCTCCATTAGAGATCATTTCTCTTATTGCATTTCATTTTTAGGTGTCTCGCTTGATTCAATCAGTTGCATTCCACTAGGGGCATGCCATAATCTGATGGAAGGGTCTTGTAATTCATTACCCCTCATGCCTTATCCATGATGGCTTAGGTCTGTTCATCAAAATAAAGTTTTAAAGTCTCTTACATTCCTGTTTTAGTCTCTTGATCAGCAGGAGTCATTTTAGTCACCAGGTCTAGGGTTAGTTGATGTGGTCTTCAACAATGTCCAACAATGCCAGTAGTCCCATGAGGGAGGTTCTTAATAAGTTTTCATTTCCAAATATTTTCATCATCATATGCTCGACTATGAATTTTCTTCAAAACTCTGTTTTGAAGAAAATTCATCGTTTTGTAATAAATTGCCATGTAATTTTCAAAAGTTTTTTAGTTGTTGAATTCTTTAGATGCAACCTTGGTCATCCTTTGCCGAAACTCGACGCCAACATCCCTGCAAAAAATTGACAAGAATTTCATCATTCTAAGCCAAAAAATCAAGGAGGAAACAAAAAGACAGAGTTGAATTAATTGTGAAAAAAGTGCCACGTCAAAACATTACAAAGTGGGTTTGTGAGAAACAAAAATCAAATCCATCACTATAAGATATTCCCATTGTTTTGAAACATCCATTTGCATCCAAGAGATCAAAAAAGGTCAAAATTTAGTGGTGAGAGGGCGAAACTATAATTTTCCAAGCCAAAACTGTGTTTAGAGTGTGCGCAGCACACTGGGAGCAAACACACAGTGTATTTTTGAATGGGCGCGGCGAATTGGGAAGGTGCGGTGCATTGGGCGAGCTGCGCGGCGCATACAATTGACTAGCCCGAAACATTCCAAAATCGCCTCCGATCGCCAAAACCGCCTACATTATCTTGGTTTCAAGTAGGTTGCTATTTATTCATCCAATTTTGAGGTTTATATTGTGATGTGTTGTGATGATTGATGTGGTGAAACCCTAAACAAATAGCTAAACCCAAAAACCTGCTGTTAGGGTTTCAAATTTATTGTTTGTCACCAAATTCATTCCCCAATCCCATTTCTCCCTTATTTTCATCATTCCTAAGTTTCCCTACTCCCTAAAATCATCAAACCCCTATCCCAAATTCTCTGTCCCAAATTCTCAAATCCCAAATCCCAAACCCTAACCCTACAAAAACTCTCCTAACCCTATACATAAAACCCCTCAAACCCTCCTACATTTTCCCAACAAAATCTATCCCAATACCCCCTAATCCCTCACTATTTTCCTTCCTCCTAACAGTCCCTTGTTCTGTTTTCCCCTTGGTGGCAAAGGTCAAGCACATCACAAAAGAGTAGTCCAACACAGTCTTCATACATTAGCAATCATTTTTCTCCAAGGCATTTTGTACAGCAGTCACGTCATCTAGTCATTCATCTGATTATGGAATGGAAACCAAAAGTGACTCACCCATGGAGGAACATGCACCCCGGAGGCCTCATAGAGGTGGCAGACATATCAGAGAAGAACCAATCACCCTCACTGAATTATAGGCCTACCCTCTAGCCATCTCCTATTTTCAGCATCAGTCATGTTATGAGTTTTGTGAGGAGGTGGCTAATGTTCATTTTCATCATGAGTTGGCTCGTCTATTTGTGCTACATTTACATGAGATCAGGTTACTTTGGCTGCTGTCATCTTCACACTTACACCAGAATCTATCTCATTGGCAACCGGCATACCAAACATTGGAGAACCATGGAAAAAGAGGAAGAAGATTGACTGGCAGCATTATGAGCCATATATTAAAGCCAGTTTCTTGAGGCAGCTCAAGATAGTGTTTCCATTCAGATATCTTAAAGATGAATATGCTCCACTAATGAAATTAATCATGAAGTATTTTAGCTGTGAAGGATGGTTCTCTCGTTTATATGCTTATCACATAAGGTTTCTCATGCATTTCACCGGGTACGGATGATGAACATTCCTTATTTCATATGCCGGAACATAGAGAGGATGACCATCCTTGTGCAGCACAAAATCCCTTAGCAGCAACTTAACAGTGTTTATCATTTTTCTCTCATCAAGATTGTGGTGGTTCATCAGCTTGGATTACAGGGCATCATTTGGGATGATTTCATCTCCCGTGACTTCTTCAGAGCTTCACAGGGACCATCAGAGGTTAAGTGTGAGACAGGTGGACCTTCTCATCAGTATGAGTGCCATGATACCGTTAGTGTGCCGATATTCATCACATATCAGAGGGGCACTAGACATTTGTTTGCAACAGCGAAGCGAGTGTTATCTCCACCCGGGGTGGAAGGGGCCTCGCTTTCGACATAAGCACTGCAGGTACAGGACAAAGGAAAGAGGCCAATGTAGGATGGCGGGCCTTCAAGTGAATGAGAGACCAAATTCATTCTCATTCAGGATGACGATACAGACATGGGCTCGCAAAGTGCCAACCTTAGAGATATCATCCAGGAGCAGCAGACAGAGATCAAAGCTTTGTCCCTCGACTTGGAGAGGGCTAAGTGGAATATAAAATACTTGGAGCAAAGGAATAAGTAGCTTGAAGATCAACAGGCAATTATGGAATTACAAAACATCAGGGACAATTGTTGAGCTGCCCAAAGGAGGAGGATTGAATTCACTTCTTTGGAGCAGGAGATTCATGATGATCGGGAGTCTTGGCTCGAGAGAGTCAACATCCACTTAAAGGGACTTCTAGACAAAGCTGATAGGGACAAAGCATTTCTGAGACACATGGCTTTCCACTACATGGCACAGAACAAGGTTGGCAAGGCACGAATCAGGAATCTAAAGGCAAAATTAAAGAAGGCAATAAGGAAGCAAAAGAGGCAAAAGGAGCTTGATCGTCTTCAGATATTGGCCGAAGTCTTTTTAACCTAGCATGACACTTGATAGAGAAGGTCCAGCCCAAATTTCAAGAAATTTGGAGCAACTTTTGACATTTTGAAATTTTTTGCACTAAAAAACAGGTTTTGCTTCCCTATGTGTCGCACCACGTGGCACTTGATTTTGCTAGAGGGCTCTAAATCCAAAAAAATTTGCATTTCTAGATTTTTCATGATAAATTATGGTTTCTTGTGCATGGCCAAGAAATTTTGGAAGGTTTTGAACCCTCAAGAGGTCAAAAACACTCAAAACATGACCTCACTGCCCCTATTTTGACACACAGGAAGAAGTCTTGGGAGATTGAAGTTTTAAAAGGGAAAATGACATCCAAATTCAGAAATTCCACTTAGGTTGGAAAGTAGATAGGCAGGGCTTTCTAACAAGCTATCTTGTGCTCAATTTGGACTTCAGGAAGTGCCTCAAAGTCAACTCCAAAGTGGCGCAATGTATAGAGAATCAGGTGCGGCGCATAAAGGATTTTTGCCAATTTTTCACTGTACAGCTCAGAAATTTGCCCAGTTTTGACCAGTTTTTCTTTTTGATGTTACTCTTGACCTTTCATGATGTAATTTAATAATGATGATGTAATATTGGCACATTTTTACTTTTTCTAGAGGATTCATTCACTAAAAAGTGAAAATTAAATGAATGAATCAGTTTCCTAGCATATAGGGGTAACTTGTTTGACTACCTAGATTTCAGTTCCTTGTTTAGAATTGGTTCAAACAGCTCCTAGAATGATGAGATCGACCCCTAGAGGCATGGGAAGGAGTTAGGCTTGTCTATATCATGTAATTTCTCAGTCATTTTCAGGGTTGGATACTTGGGATTGCTTGGCACTCTATTGTACATTTCATTTCTGCAATTTTGGTAAAGGAAAGACCAGGGTTTTGCAACACTTGTTGGGATCCATGTGGCTCTGTGTTTTTATGGTGTTTTTCCCTATGTATTTGTAAGTTAACTGATGTTTATGTGTATCATTTTCCCTTCTCTTGTCTTCTGCAATTAAACAAATGAGTGATTAAGGTAGAATTCATTAGACTGCTATGCTCTGCCTTGATATTTTGTTTAATTCTACATGTTTTCATCTATTTGAGGAGGACTCTTGAGACTTTCTTGCCCTCCTTAGCCCCTCACCGGTCTGATCCATCCATTCATTCAATCCAAAGCATCAAAACTACTGCCTATCTTGCCCCTACCTGAACTCTGCAAAAATCTGGCCTCATCCCTGGACCCAAAATTTGCCTTTTCCTTTTTCCAACAAAACCCCCAAAAACTAAAAACAAATCCTTGTACTTCATACCTAGCCTAAAATTAGTTTATATTTTGGTCATCTCAAGCCCCATAGATCATCTTTCGCTAAGATTGACCCGGAGAGAGCCCTCTGCTGTCCTCATAGGGCTAGCTACGAGGCTGAGCGTGGTTTGATGTGGACCTAGAACCTTGTCTTTTCAGTCAGAGCCAAATCTAGGCTCTAACAAAGTAGACTTCGAAATCGAAAACTGGCAGTTGTAAAGATGAAGAAAAGGAAGAAGATGAAGAAGAATTTCTAGATAAATAATTTTCCTACTTCACACGGAAGATGAGAAGAGGTACGGGAAAATTCAAAGGTAAAATTTCATTGATATGTTTTAATTGTGGTGAGGTTGGGCGTTTTGCAGCAAATTGTCCTCACAAAAATGAGGCTATTATAAAAGGAAAGAAAGGTCCAAGGAAGTACAACAAGCAAGGCAAGAATAAATGGTTTAAGAGTTTCTTCTCCAAAGAAGATAGCTCCTCATCTGATGAAGACAGTGATGACAAAGAAGAAATCAATAGAAGAGTATTATTTATGGCCAGACACAATAAGTAAGAGGCATCTAACGAAGAAGGAGACAAAGAAGAAAAGATGACTGAGGTTGAATTTCAAAACAAAGTCATCATGGTTATCAAAGAGCTCAAGGTTGAGAAGAAGCACATCAACACTCTTGAAGATGAATTAAAGAGAGAAAGGGAACATGTCCTAAATCTTAAAATCAAGTTTGAAGAATACAAACAAATTGAAGAATTGCTCAGGAAAGAATTAATGGAAAGAAACAAGGAAAGAGAAGCATTGGAAGCTGAAATAGTTTATCTATGAAAGGAAGTAAAAAATGGAAAAACTCTTTAAAACTATGCCAACAGATCAAAGGCATTGGAAGAACTCATCAACAATTAGTGATCATGCAGTGACAAGACTAATCTTGGTTACAAAGAAAATTCTGAAAAGGAGTCAAGTCCTTTTATGACAACAAAAGATGACGAATATGAAAAGTCTACTAAACAAGCGGACCTCCTAGCTAAATCAAGAGATCAAGACTCATAGGTAGAACCTTGGAATACAATTCCTCAAAGAAAATCTCCTCCTAGGTATCAACCTATCTTTTATGGTCATTATTATTCACGTGGAAGGTTTGGACATATAGATGTAGAATGTCGCACATATGTTTGGAATGAATATATTTCCAGGAGATCTTTCAGAAATGGATATTCCAGAAATCAACAAAATATCAATAGATTTGATCATTTGAGAGATGATGTCGAATTTAACAAATGTAACAATTTTGGACATCTCGTGAAAGATTGTAGACTTGGAATCTCTTCAAAGGAATTCTTGCAAAATCAGAATGAACAAGTATGGAAAAAGAAGACTGAAAAATGTGTTATCACTCTCAAGGCTCAAAGAAACAAAAATTTTTGGTATGTTGGCAGTGGTTGCTCAATGCATATGACTAGAGATAAGAATGAGTTCATATACATGAAGGAAAAGAAGGATGGAACAATGTCTTTTGGAAATGACGGGTCTTCAAAAGTCATAGGAGAAGGTACAGTTACACTTGGAAGCAAGATTGGATTAGTGAAGGATGTGTTGTTGGCTGAAAATATGAATCAAAATATTCTTAGTGTTGGATAGATGTGTGGTCAAGGATACATGATGTTATTCAACTCTAAGAAATGTGAAATTAGGGAGAGAAAAGTTTGGTAAAATTGTGGCTATAGCAAGAAGAGTTCTAAATGTGATATACATTTTGGTTAAGGCACATAAAGGGTGTTTTTTGGTGAAAGGATATGGAAGTTGGTTATGGCACAAATGAATGGGACATATAAATTTTTCCAATTTGGTTAGGATCAGCAAAAAGGAATCAATAAGAGATGTGCCAAAAATTTCAAAACCTACCAATACAATATGTGAAGCTTATAGACACGGAAAATAGACAAAAGTTGAGTTCAAGACAAAATAATACCATCACGTCCATTGGAATTAATACATACTAATCTATGTGGTCCTATGAGAAAAAAAGGTGTAGACAAATAATTATACTTTATGCTAATGATAGATGATTACACCAGAATGAAAATTGTTAGTTTCTTAAAGAGAAAGTTAGAGGCATTCAAGTGTTTTAAACTCTACAAGGAATTGGTCAAAAATGAAACCAATTTGAAGATCAAGTGTCTGAGATCTGATAATGGCGGAGAATTCACTTCCAAGGTATTTCAATAGTACTGTGACAAAAATGGAATAAAAAGGAAATTCTCAATAGCCAAAACACCCACAGCAAAATGGATTTGTTGAAAGAAAAAACAGAATTGTATAGTAAATGGCTAGAACAATGTTGAATGACTCAAAATTAGATTATAAATTTTGGGTTCAAGCAATCGATACAACTATATTCATTATAAACAGAGGTCTGCTAAGGAAGAATTATAACATGACTCCATAAAAACTATGGAAATGAAAACTGACTAACGTCAAATAATTCAAAATATTTGGAATTAAATGCTACAACAAAAGAGAACACCAAAAATTGGACAAGTTCAATTCCCATGTTGATGAAGGTATTTTAGTTGGTTATTCACGCAAAAGAAAGGCTTATAGATGCTACAATCTGAGGCGAAAACAAATAGTTGAAAGCATAAATGTTACTTTTGACGAAGAATGTGTTCTAAAGGATAACAATGAGATCATCTCTGAGGGGCTTGAGGTAGAATCTGTGAAGGATGAAGAAGAAGCTCTAGAACACGACCAATCAAATAAGGAAACAATAGTCAACCAAGAGGAAATAAGAAATGATTAGCAGGATGTACAAGAAAGTTCTCCAAAAGTCTTAAAATAAGTGTCAAAAGAATAATCCATCAAATCGAATCATCGGCAACATAAGTGAAGGAATTAGAACTAGAAGAAGTCAACAAATTTTTTCATCACAACAAGCCCACCTTTCTCTTTTAGCAGCTTTTGAGCCTAGAAATTTTAAGGAAGGTAGTCAAGATGAACATAGGGTAGTAGCTAGGAATGAAGAACTAGATCAAATTGAGAAGAATGACACTTGGGAATTGGTTCCACAACTAAAGGATAAAAATGTTATTGGAACTAAATTAGTCTTTAGAATCAAATTGAATGAGGAAGGACAGGCTATAGAAAATCTGTTGGTAGGTTAACCTAATAATGCAATATAAATCAAAGCAGAATACTATAACCTACTTCTACTATCAATTTGCAGAAGCTTAAAGATTGAGATGAACAATATAACCAGAAGAAGAAGAATCAATGGCACAATACACATGAAAATACTTTGGGGAAAGTCTCAGATAAAAACCCCACACTATTGTATTATCACACATGGTGGAAATACATAGAAATTATACAAAGCCTTAGCTCTCACAGCTAGCCAGCTCTCAGTACAATCCTCATAGATCCTCACAGGAAATCTGGGCTTCTCTCCAGCCTTCCTCTCTGCCCTCCAAGCTCCTATTCCCTTGCATTGTTCCTTGTGGATGATTAGCCTATTAACAAATGGAAAAACAAGCTTTCAAAACTGCACAATCCTCAAGGATGAATCCTTGATTGCATGCATGAGTTTTCTCCATGAGAAAACACATGCAATTGATAGTACACTAGCCTTGAACATTAATCTCAACTGGGTCTTTCTCAGAATAGACATGCATGAGTTTCTGATGAGGGAGTCTTCAATTAATTGGAGTAGCACTAGTTGAGTGCATTAATGCATCAACTGACTGTTAACTCACTATTAGTTCCTCAAACAGTTTGGAACTAATTTAACTGGACTTGAATCAGTAAACTGAGTTAACTAATTAAAACTCAAATATAACTTAATCTTATCTCCTTAATTTAAGGGATAACTCTTGTATGAATTCAGAAAGACTTCTAACTTGAATTTTCCCAACTAATTAATTTAAAATAAATTAATTAATTATTTCCAAATAGCTGTTAAGACTAAATTCGATTTTAATTCACAATTTAATTCAAGGTAAAATTAAATTGGAATATTCTTGTTGCCATATTTCAACACTCCCTCTGAAAAAGAAAGGGATTATCTACCACCCCGATCCCGTCTCTATGGAACTCGAATTTACACTTTGACAATGCCTTTGTCAAAATGTTAGCATCTTGCTTCTCTATTGAAATATATTGTAGCAACATGATCCTCTTCACTACACAGTCTCTGAGATGATGATACCGGATGTTGATGTGCTTGGACCTATCATGAAATACTAGATTCTCAGAGAGTTTGATACAACTTTGATTATCACAATAGATCACAGTTGGATCCATCCTCGGATCAAACAAACCAACTAGGATTTTTCGCATCTAGATGGACTCACATGCTGCTTGACTTGTAGCCATGTATTCTACCTTTGCCGAGCTAAGTGCAACCGAAATCTGTTTCCTACTGTACCAAGAAACTGTCGCTAACCCAAGCCCTACTTATGTGCTCTTCCAATCTGATGGACTCCCTGCCCAATCTGCATCAGTGAAGCCCCATAGCTTCATTGCCTCTATTCGTCTGTACCATAATCCATACTGAAATGTGCCTCTGAGGTATCTCAATACATGCTTTGTCGCCTTCCAAAACATCTTAGTAGGCTAAACCATCGCTTGACTCAGTTGGTTCACAACATAACACAAATTTGGTTGTGTGTTCATTAAGTACATCAGTGAACCCACATGCTGCCTGCACAAAGTAGCCTCCACCAATTCTCTTGAAGTAGCAACTTCCTTCCTCTAGTTACTTACTAGAGGAGTCTGCATGGGCTTGGACTTCTCCAAGTGGAATCTCCTGAGTATCTCGTTGGCATACTTGCCCTGAGACACAAACAACTCCCCATCCTTCTGCCACACTTCCAAACCTTCCGGTTGCTCTATGTACACCTCTTCCTCAATCTGGCCATTGAAGAATGTAGTCTTCACATCCATCTAATGGATATTCCAACCCATCTGTGCTGATAGTGCCAACATAGATATGATAGATGAGTACCTTGCGACAAGAGCAAAAGTCTCATCATAGTCAATCCCCTCAACCTGTGAAAAGCCACGAGCAACAAATCTTGCCTTATGCTTCTCCACACTACCATCAGCAGCTTTCTTTACCTTGTAAAGCCAACAGGAACTCACAACTGACTTGTTCTCCGGTCTCGGAACCATGTCCCAAACACTATTACAAATTATGGAGTCATACTCCTCCACCATAAAATCAACCCAAATCGGCTGCTGCACTACTTCCTCAAAGGAAGATGGCCTGGTCTCAACACATTCCCCAGCAAGGGCCATGTATCCAGTGTACCTCTCAGGTGACCTCCTCTATCTGTGCTAAGAAGATGGTGCTCCCATATTCTCTCTCGCATCCTCCAACAATCTGTCAGCTTCTCTTGTGTGCTTCCATCCATCTCTGGAAGACTCTTCTTGAGTGGATGTCTCGACTCCTGGAACCTCTGCATACGGTTGCTCTACATCAGTCTAAGGCTCCTCCTCCTTAGGAACCAATATTTCCTCCACATCCTGTAGTTGGAGCTCCCTCTCAAGGGAAACTCACATGGCCTTCTACTCATCAAACTTGAGATCTCTGTGAACCACTGTCCTCCGACTGGTAGGCAAGTACACCCGATAGTTGTGAGGTGTATCAATGTACCCCAAAAATATCCCAAACTCTGCTGTCAACTCAAGCTTCTTTCGTGCATCCTTTATCACATGGCAATATACCGATGAGCCAAAGATCCTGAAGTGACCCACATCTGGTCTCTTACCAGAGAAAGCTTCCTCTGGTGTTTTCATCCCAAGTATGCGATGTGGATTTCTATTCTGCAAATAGACCGCTGTGTTGCATGCCTCAACACACAAGTGAAGTGGTAGGACTTGGTCATGTAGCAATGCCCGTGCTGCCCCTACAATAGTTCTGTTCTTCCTCTCGGCTACCCCATTCTGCTATGGGTTATGAGGTGCAGTCAACTCTCATTTAATTCGTTCCGCTGCACAGAAGTCCTTAAACTCTTGAGAGACATATTCTCCACTGTTGTCACTTATCAAGGACTTGATCTTCTTCCCTGACTCTTTCTTGACCAAAGCTTTGAACTCACAAAACTTTGTGAAAGTTTGGTCCTTCTTCTGCATGAAATAAATCTAGCATTCACAAGAATAGTCATCAATGAAAATCACATAATACCTTTGATTTGCTGTGGATTCCATCGAGAATGGTCCACACAAATCAGTATGAACTCGTTCTAAGATAGCCTCTACTCAACTGTATCGATCATGAAAGGAAGACTTGGTGTGCGTTCCCAAGGTACAACCTTTGCATGTGTCAACTTTCTCAAGTTTACCTTTGGGAAGTCCTGTAGATATCTACTACATTATCTTCAAAGCCCCATGATGTAAATGGCCCAACCACCTGTGCCACAACTCGCCAATGTCTTGGCTTTGCACCAATTCTGCTTTTGTACTCAATGCTGCACAATCATCTACCTCTAGTTTATAGAGATTATTCACCCGAATCCCTATCCTCTTGGTCTGACTCGTGGCTATAAGTCTTAGGAATGCCTTTCCTTTACTGAAGACAACATCATAGCCTTTTTCCTCCAACATCACAATCGATACCAAGTTCTTCTTCAGTCCAGGTACATACATCACATCTGTCGAGGTGAGAGGAGCTCCATGCTCCCTCTAAAAAGCAACCATGCCCACTCCTGAAACACTATACCTTCTGTCATCACCCATTTCTATGTGCATATTGAGGTCTTTCTCCTCCAAGGCACTGAATAAATTTTTATCACTGGTCATGTGGAATGAGGATCCACTGTCAAGATATGAGACACAACCCATCATCGATGACACCATGCATGTGATGAGGGTAAAGTCCATTTCGAACTGAGAGGCTAATGCCTCACCTTCTGATCCTTCTGAGGATCCCTTCTTGGACTTCTTCGATGGGCAATTAGTCACATAATGTCCCATCTTGTGACAATTAAAGCATCTTACTTTAGACATGTCACCCTTCTTCCCTCTATGAGAATAATTCGATTTGAAATGGGAAGCCTTCCCCTTCCCTTTCCTTGGCTTACTTTCTAAGGCCAGATTTTCTTCATCATCATTCTTGGATGAAGAACCATCTTGTGTGCGCCTCTTGATCTCCTCCTGCATAAGATCTGACCATAGTCGTTCCCAATCCGGCGGTGTATCCCTTCCATTCATAGATTCCTGGTAGCTATTCCAACTCTTTGGAAGGCCAAGGAGAGCGAGGCTCACCATATCATCATCGACAATAGTTATTACCACACTGCTAAGCTCATCTCTATAGGTGGTGAGCTTGTTCAGATATGTGGAAATAGTATCACCCTTCTCCATCTTGATTATTCGAAGCTTATCCTTGAGTGCCAATTTCCTCTAGTCGCTATTGTTCTGGTAGAGGTCCTTCAATGTCTTCCACATTGAAAATGGAGTATCCTTCCTGTTAGTTCCAGTCTTCGCAGCCTGTCATGAGGGATCAACATGAGCTCTTACTATGTCTAGTTTTGTTAGATGTTTTGCACATGATTTTCAACACAAAACATGTCACAAGTGTGTCCATCAGAAGAAGCTCGGAAAAATATTTCCAATGGTATATCACACTACCATAACCGGCTCTCGGATTAGAAGATATGATCAAAATGAATGAGTGATTCTTGGTTATGCATGTTTTGAGGTTAGTTGCTGCACACAATGACAAGTTTAGTACAAAATCAGTTTGTGAAATAATGGCAAGGAATTTTTCAAAAATGAAAGAGGTTTTTGTTCATCACATACCAAATAACAAAAACTTCCTTCAGTTTATGCATAGGTGCTACTATGTGGGAGATATATAGTGATATTTGAAGCTTACATTAAAACAAAACAAAATTTTCATATTTTTTATTGTTTTAGTCATTTTAGTGTGGGGCCATTTCACAACACATGGAAAGTAATTTTGAAACACCCAAGGAGGTTTTTGTTAAGAACGAGCCATATAACAAAAAAACCTTTCAGTTTATTCACAGGTGTCACGAATTGGGATATGTGTGTAGATCTTTACAACTCATTTTCACAGATTTAAATTTTTAATGATTTTCTGTTTTAGAGATGATATTGTGGAACAAATTTCGAGAAACTGGAAACGAATTTCCAAAATTTGAGAGAGGTTTCTCTCCAAAATGACCTTATATACAAAAACCTCTTTCATTTTTGTAACAAGTGCTATGGTTTAGGAGATACGAGTTCATCGTCAACACCTATTTTAAAAAATTCGGCCCAAGTTTAATGTAACTGATTCTATTTTGAAGAAAATGGTTGAGCTCAATCCCTTAGTACAAGGATGAGAAAATGTATATATTTTATGAATTTTATAGTGTAGGGATTGGATTTTGGTAGAATTTTGGACTTTTGGGAAAGCTTAGAGCTTCATTGTATATTCATTTCAACATTTTGGCTAAGGAATAGAGACCAGGGTTTGCAGCACTCTTTGGGATTCATGTGGCATTTTGTTTTGGTATAGTGCTTTCTTCTGTAATTGTGAATTTACTTATGTATTATGTATGCCATTATCTATCTTGTTTCTTCTTAGCTAAATCAAACAAGGGAGAAGGTAGAATCCATTGAAATTGCAGTGCTCTACCTAAGGTTTGCTTTAGTTTTTTATGTTTTTAGCTGTTTGAAGAGGATCCCTGAGTTTTCTTGCCCTCTTCAACTCCTCACCTATCTAATATCTCCATATCATTCAATTTGAAATGCCAAATCAGTTGCCTACCTTGCCCCATTGAGATCTCTACAAAACTGAGCCTCATTCCCTGCACCCAAAATCTGCCTTTCCATTGGAACCAACAAAAACATCATTTTATTCAATCAAACTCATTTACACACATACCTAGCCTAAAATCAGTCAGCATATTAGTCATCTCAAGCCCTCATTGATCATATCTTGCTGAGATTGACCAGGAGAGAGCCCTCTCCCGACCTGGTAGGGCTAGCTACCAGGTTAAGTGTGGTTTGATGTTGTCCTAGATCCTACCTTTCACAGCCTGAGGTAGATTTAGGCTCTAACACTTCCCATAGAGAATTGAGACAATATGGTCTTGAACTCGCTCAAGGATGATCTGTCTCACCTTTGCCACACACTTCTTCCACTTAGCCAACTCTTGTGCATTAGTTGAAGCTGGCTTTGGGATTTCTTGATCAATGAATTCCTTCAAGCCATTGTCTTCTAATACAACCTCCATTCTATCTTCCCATGCTATGTAATTTGAGCTAACTTCCAAGGCATACTCGAGTCTCGAGCCATAGAAAGCCATTGGCCAACCTTGAAGTATGAATTCGATTTTCACCTGCAACCCCAAACTTCAAACTTCGAATTCTCTTCTCAGTATACTGTTCACAACTCTGATACCATGTAGAAAATCTATTGGTAGGTTAACCCAATAATGCAATATAAATCAAAGCAGAATACTATAACCTACTTCTACTATCAATTTGTGGAAGCCTAAAGATCAAGCTGGAAAATATAACCAGAAGAAGAAGAATCAATGGCACAATACACATGAAAATACTTTGGGAAGAGTCTTAGATAAAATCCCCACATTATTGTATTATCATACATGGTGGAAATACATAGAAATTATACAAAGCCTTAGCTCTCACAGCTAGCTAGCTCTCAGTACAATCCTCACAAATGATCGCAGGAAATCTTGGCTTCTCTCCAGCCTTCCTCTCTGCCCTCCAAGCTCCTATTTCCTTGCGCTGTTCCTTGTGGATGATTAGCCTATTACCAAGTGGAAAAACAAGCCTTCAAAACAGCACAATCCTCAAGGATGAATCCTTGATTGTATGCATGAGTTTTCTCCATGAGAAAACACATGCAATTGATAGTACAATGTCCTTGAACATTAATCTCAGCTGGGCTTTCTCAGAATAGACATGCATGAGTTTCTGAGGAGAGAATCTTCAGTTAATTGGAGTAGCACTAGTTGAGTGCATTAATGCATCAATTAACTATTAACTCACTATTAGTTCCTCAAATAGTTTGGAACTAATTTAATTGGACTTAACTCAGTACACTGAGTTAACTAATTACAACTCAAATATAACTCAATCTTAGCTCCTTCATTTAAGAGATAACTCTTGCATGGCTTCAAAAAGACTTCTAACTTGAATTTCTCCAACTAATTAATTTAAAATAAATTAATTAATTATTTCCAAGTAGTTGTTAAAACTAAATTCGATTTTAATTCACAATTTAATTCAAGGAAAAATTAAATTAGAATATTCTTGTTGCCATATTTCAACACAGGTTACCTAGAATAAGGCAAGATTAGTCTGCAAAGGATATGCACAAGTAGTAGGAATTGATTTTGAAGAAACATTTTCTCTCATTGCCAGAATGGAAGCTATTAGGATGTTTCTCGATTATTCATGCTCGAGAAATATCAAGGTGTAGAAAATGGATGTTAAGTCAGCCTTTCTAAATGGTGAATTGGAAGAAGAAGTTTACATTGAACAACCTGAAGGTTTTCTTCTCTCTGACAAGGAAGACTACATCCTCAAATTAAAGAAGGCACTATGTGGTCTCAAACACTCTCCTAGAGCTTGGTATGCTCGTCTTGATGGATATCTACATCAATAAGGATTCAAGAAAGGAAGCACCGACACAAATATCTATGTGAAAGTGGATCAAGATAACCTAACAATTATCAAGGTATATGTGGATAATATAATATTTGGAAACAATGATGATAGAGTAAGTAAACAAAATTCTACAAAGATGCAAAGTGAGTTTGAAATGTCTCTACTTGGCAAGCTGGCATACTTTTTAGGGCTTCAAATATCTCAATAGGATAAAGGAATATTTATATATCAAACCAAGTACATAAAGGAAATGCTGAAGAAATTCAAGATGGAAGATGACAAGCCTATCCTTACCCCAATGGTAATAGGTTGGAATTTAATCTTAGAAGATTCATCAAAGAACGTGGATAAGAGGTTGTATAAATCTATTATTGGTAATCTTCTATATGTGACAGCTTCTCAGCCAGATGTAATGCAGGCAGTTGGACAAGTAACAAGATTCCAAGTAGCACCAAAATAATCTCATATTATTGTCATCAAAATAATTCTTCAATATCTTAAGGGAACAATGGAATATGGTTTATGGTATCCCAAAGGAAATGATCTAGTTATCCAAGCTTATACAGATGCAAGTTGGGTAGGAAGTGTTGATGATCGTAAGAGTACTAGTGGAGTAGCATTATATCTAGGCGGTTGCCTTGTTTCATGGTTAAGTAAAAATCAGTCTTCAATCACGTTATCCACGACGAAAGAAGAATATACCGCAACAACAACTTGTTGTACTCAAGGTCTTTGGATGAAGCAAACTTTGCAAGATCTTCAAGTCAAGTTTGATGAGCCTATTCCCATCTTCTGCGATAACACCAATGTCATAAGCATCTCCAAGAATCTTGTGATGCATTCCAAAACAAAGCACATGTCGATCAAATATCATTTCGTTAGAGAGCAGGCCACTGAAAAGAATACCAAGCTTGAATATGTTGGCATAAAGGAAATAATTGTTGACATCTTTACCAAACCATTACCTCGTGAAGCAGTTGAGTATCTTCACCAAAGTCTTGGGACTCTCCTAAGTTCTTATCTAACTAAGTAAAAAGTGGGGGTGGAAGTGTGTACATTTCTGCAGGATGACAGTTTGTCAGGGGGAGTTACCCTTTGTCATTGATGACAAATGGGGAGAGAAGGTAGTAGGAAGAGGCATCATGATTATAGGGGGAGTACTTTTGTTGCCATCAATGCCAAAGGGGGAGATTGTTGATCAGTGGTTGTCATTTATGTCAACCCAAGAAGCACCAGGGGATACACCGATCTTGCATGGGAATTTTGACTTGAAAAATCATCCTATTATGAGTCAATCTTGATCAGACCTATGGTGTTGGAAAGAGGACTCAGAGGGCTACCACAAGATGAAATTTTAGACCTTGGAGATATGAAATTGCATAGATACACAGACTCAATATCAAGCTCCTAGAAGGCAATAAAAAGGATCACTGCAGTAAGGACCACAAATCAACAATCAAGGTTAAGTCTACTATAACAGGGTATGCATGATTAGTGTTTGCATTTGAATTTTGAATATCATCTCCGTCATGTGTTTTTGCAGGATAGGCCATCCTGGATATGCGTGGTGTGGCACCCATGTGTTTACTTATGCTTTATACCTATCTACATCTTCTCATACATAAATAACTTCACGTTGATGATTTACTTCATAAATTTGTACTTATTGCATAAACATATCATAGAACAATATCACATGTATTCTTTCACATAATTTAGTATAAAGCATGCATAACATTATGTATAAACACAGATAATGAACACAGGTACACAAGACTTCACCAAATCCTCTTCTAGTTTATTAAGATGGATCTTTCCAATATCACATGTATTCTTTCACATAATTTAGTATAAAGCATGCATAACAGTATGTATAAACACAGATAATGAACACAGGTACACAAGACTTCACAAAATCCTCTTCTTCTTTGTTAAGATGGATCTTTCAATACATACACTTCTTTTACTTGCGCACTAGTTGTAGGTGGCCTGCACACTCAGCTGCAAACTCTTCCAGGCCTCCGCACACTTAGCTACATAGCATTCCCTTCAGGCCCAAAAATTCAGACTAAAGACAAAAATTATTAATGATTCATCTATGAATTAGCTATCCTCGACAAAGTATTACATCTCCTTATATAGATTTCATTACTATAAGATCATGGTCCACATACCATGGATCTGACAAAACAATGAACTAACACCCAATACCCATTACAAAATAAGGGGCTTTGACCCACACCAAAGCCCCTAAACATCAAACAGTAAATATAACTTCACTGACTTCGTGCGCTTCGCTCTTCAAAATGTAGAGTCTTCAACCAAAACTAGACTAAGTTGGGTCGTGCCCAACATTCCCAATTGGGTGTTGGGTACAACACAAATTGGTATTAAAGCCCGATTTCAACGCTAGGTCTAAATTGGGCCAAACATTACAACATGAACACCATGTGTTTGATGGAATAATATATGGTGGAAACCATTACAATCTTGTCAATATTGCAGAACAAGTCCCATCAAAGGTATATAATAGTGTTGAAGGAATTGTAGGTAAAAAAAATGATGGGTTTTGAGTGTAAGGAGTTTAGGTTTAAGACATAATTAAGGAAATGCACGTTTCCTGCCAAGTTTTTGATAAAAGTTATGATATTGAGAATGGTAGCAATTCAAAAGAGGATCAGAATTTAAGTGCTAACAAGATCCAGTAATGGATTATTGATTTAATTTCAGAGCAAATATGAAAATAAATGTTTAATTTATCCTTGGAGGGCTATGGTTGAGGTGCAGGGTATTGTACCCATGGAGAGAAGGGGGTTTTATTTTATTTTTAATAATTTTAAATGTTAATTTTCAGTTATATATATATATATATATATATATATATATATATATATATATAGGAATTTATGGCTATAGATTACATTTGGTTTATAAAATTATAGATATATAACCCCCTCATCATATATGTAACCCAAGCCCGAACAATGATCTAATTGGGGGTAGATATTGTTTTGGATATTGATATGCATACATGTATAACATAATGTTTTTATTAAACAAGTTTTATAATAGCATTTATAATCAATCTCATTGAAAATGTATTGGCATGATATATCTATATCTATATATATATATATATATATATATATGTTTAGTCAGGCCATGAGGGCCATGGCAGTGATGAGAGGTTAGGCCACGAAAGGCTGACAACTATTCTGGCTAGGGAATTATGCTTGTATATCCAACCACAAATGATATCAAATGCAAAGAGTGGACGAACCACAATGTTTCAACTTGAGTGCTGCAAAGAGCTAGTGAGTCTGAGCTAAGAGACTTGTTGAAGCCTCGAAAATCGTTGCAAAAACATGGGGGAAAACCATCAGGTTGGGGACTTGAATACCATCCCTTTTCCATTTGGAATAGTGGCTTTGACTAGATATAATGGGACAAATTTCCCCAAAAGAATGTGATAGATGGCATAGAGTGTTTATGAACAAAAGCTAAGTGATAGATGAGGTGGTTTATAAACTAGAATAGATGTATATTAATCTATTTATTACCCAAGGTACTTATGTTTATACAATCCAAAATATTTGTCCTTAGTGCATGATAATAAAGATTAATCAAATACTTACAAAAATGAAAAGATTTTAAGATAATTATTTTGATTAAATAGATAATCAAAATAATTGATGAAACACATATCGCAATCAAATAATGTTCAGAAATTGTTTTTATATGTATTAAATATGACAATCCTAGCATGTTTAGAAGTGAATTAATATAGAACTACATTAATGGGTTAGTGTGGAAGTCGAATGGACAAAAGCAGTCCAAGAGACCTTGGGATCTGAAACCCAAGAGTCACATAATGTACTATAAATGTATATCTACTGTTAATAAAAAAATGAACTCGCATGATTTATCTTTCCTATTCTATGTTTCCCATGTGTGTTTATCATGGTATCAGAGCCACTTGTTTTTCTGTGGCCTTTTTATGTGCATGTCAGTGCTGCACCTCTACCCATAATCCTGTAATAGTAAAACTGGCCTGGTAGATCTGCAAACTCAAATATATTGTCAGCGCTGCATTCTTTCCAAGATTTGTTTGCCATTTCTTTATTTGGCCAGTCAGCTATAGAAATAAAATTACTCTATGTTTATAATGTTACTCAGTTCAATTCTGTGGCTTTTCTCTACTGTTGGTCATGCCTCCCTGAGCGCTCTGCCAGCACTACCTGTCTAGTTGCACTAAACATTATCGCTTCTCTCTCACTGAAATCGGGTCTGACACTATTCCTAACGTCTCTGCCAAGCCTGTGCTGCCTCTGTCAAGTTAGCGTTACTGAAACAAGCCTGTGTTGCCTCTGTCAAGTTAGCGTTACTGAAACAAGCCTGTGCTACCTCTGTCAAGTTAGCGTTACTGAAACAATAACACAACACATACCACAATACCCATTACATCGTTTTGTCAAGTTACGGTTACTGAATTCGAGCGAAAAAGGAGCACGGAATCGCCCTAATTCCGCGGGAAGCGTTGAGGTTTTGAGAATTTGAGGCGTTGTGGCTGAAGCTTGAAGCACATGCAAAGCAGTGCTATAACAGGCGTATACATATATATCAATCGGTCAGGTCATTCTCGGTGGTTTTCTATTGAGAATGCTTTGTCCTGGAGCGAGAATGTTCAGAGGATCGTATCTCGCCTTTCTCTGTAGAAATATTCCCCATTTGCTCCCAAAATGATTCTTCCACTGCCATTTCTGGGAATGGTGGGCTAAGTATTGCTTCGCGCCCATGCCTGATTCGCTCTTATTGTTTCCAATCTCGTTTGCGTTTGTCGATACATCGATTATTTGCTGGTTCTATGATAGCAAATCGTTTAAGCAGGAGGACCCGGCCAAGCACAGTGGGTCAGCGGATCGAAGAATGCCTATTGCGTAAAAGATCTCGTCTTTGTCTTTAGATATTACTGCAGAAGCTGAACTGCAGAAGCGGATCGAAGAACGCCTACATAGATCCACTCTTCTGCTATGCCAAGGCTTTTTCTTAGAGAATAAAAGAAATTTCCAACCAAAAGACAATCCACCTTTTACATACGAGCCTGAGTTTCCGATGGAAGACACGTGGAACCTGAATTAAGCAAGCAATAGCAAGGTCATCTGGAAGACCAAGTACATATTTCTTAGCATCTATCACAGTTAGACCCATTTCCGCACCTCTCCTGAGTATTTTCTTCACTCTGTGCCTGTTGAAATCGTCCACGCTTTGGTCCATTAACCAGTACGAATTCCACCCATTTTCGTTGCCATCCACCACAAAGTGAGATCCATTCCGCTCCATTATTGTCATGTCCTTGATAGGGATCTGATCAGTGTGGGGAACGAGCCATTTGATCAGTTTGTATTGCTTATTTGGTTCGGTGCAATTACAATCAACATCGTTGCTCCGTTCTTCCTATTTCGACCTCCGTTCTTGCTAGCTGCGCACATGCCGGAAGTACACTCACCATGGTGACTGAAGTGGGATTCACATTTGCCTAAGAGGCCTGGAGGTGTTTCACGACCACCCAAAAGTAAAAGCATTGACTGTACCTTCTCAGGTGGCACGCTATCAAACACATAAACAATTCCGCCGGGTTGTGGTACTGGGAGGTGTATGCTCTGTGAAGACCGTTTGGTATTCTATGGTATGTATGTTGCACTATATTGAACGATGATGTTTGCTTTGTTTCTTGAACTATTTTGAAGACCGTTTTACATGTGTACATTGAATAATGGTACGCTGAAAATTCATTTAAGAGGATCAAAGATTCTAAGCAGGCCACGCCTCTAGTTACAAACAATTTCAAATAAATGAAATCTTGTTTAGAAGAAGTAGACATCGCATCTCCAATCACAATCCTGTAATCATCTTCTAATACAAGGAAACTATTCAATTTTTATGTTAACCCTGGATCAAGTACAGGCAATCCGCAATGCAAGCTTGTAGAATTGTCTGTCTGGCGAGTTCCTGGTATAAAGAACTGAAAAATTACAGTCAAGCAGGCTCCTTCTGAAGCAATGCCATAAAAAAAGCAGCATCAGGTCTTGTCATGCAACACTGAATACTCTTTGCAAAGTGCTTGTGTTTGCACAGAACACAACAATCCAGTTTAAAGGAATTTACGTAGCATCTGTCTGAAGCATTTTCTCCCGTGCGATTCTCGATCTCCAGGGAGTTTACAAACCTAATTAATACATTCATGAACCTTTCATTATTGATATCAAAGTCAAAACGAAAATCCTAATATGGACGAAAAGCAGGGAATCAAAGCTGTTGGATGACGCGGAATACGTAATTGTTTATGTATATATAAACATGAACAAATGAACAATGAACAAATCAAAAGCACGGCCATGGATCATCAATATACTATGTATGTCAAGTTAGATCTCAACCAATAACTATAAGTAATCTAGCAGCAGAAAGCCTTGTGTGTCGCATATTTACCCAAAAATGCCACGGACTTCTCACAAATCCGAACAGGACAACACCAAGAATATTTCTTGCATTATTTGATTAATTTCCAGCTATTCTATATGAAAAGTTTGCCATGATATGCATTTCTAATTGCATCAAATGGAAAGTTCCTATAGCAGGTTGTTAGCATAATTCAGTGATCGAGATTGGTCATATGGTTGATGAACTTCAAAAATAGTATAGTCCCATAAACATTGAGAGAACCGCGTATATATATATATATATATATATATATATATATATATATATATATATATATATATATATATATATAGATATATATATATATAACTTGACTTCACTGTGCCAGGATTTTTGAGATCAGTGCCGTATACATCCACTCAGGGCTCGATGAATTCTATAACGTATATAATGCTCAAAAGATGCACAATCTAATCTGGGGTTCCTTGTTTACCACTGATTGCACCTTCCCTTATAGCATTGCTGTTTGCCATTACTAGAAGGTGCCACTTTGCATTATTTTTCAAAATAACCAGCATCTCCATCTGTGTCATGTCCATTGGTATTTCGAAGATTTCCATCCTCATCCATTCCATCAAAGAACTGAGACATTTCTATTAATGTGGTCTGAGCTGTTAAAAGGGCATCCTCATCAATTGGAGGATTAATTGGAACGACAGAGTTCAAAGTTCATAAGCATTGGGGGCTATTTATATTCTTTAAAGTTGCGGTTATTTGGCATTGTATGAGATATTTGTGCAACATTGTCATTAAATGGAGCAAATTGATGATGCATTACAGTTACTAAATAGTCTAATCTTTTCCACTGTTGATGGGACAGTCAGAATCAGTAAGGATTTTCTCTCAGAAATTCAGACATGTCTACAAAATGCACAGGAAAATATTGAGTTTTTGCAGTTGGAGACAAAGCTACAACAAGAAGAATTACAGCAGTGGAGTCATCATTCTGAACCCGTTTCTGTTCAGAACAATGAAGCAGACTCCCATAAACAGCAAGTCTATATTGTTCAAGTTCATTCAGATTTAGTACCCAATAAAGCAGCAGTTGTACATGCAGATGCAGAACTCAGTCTGCACTTCCCAAGCCCATCATCAGACCTTGGGAACAGCTTGTCCACAACAAGCACAGAACTGGTCTTGGATATGACAAGGACTTGTCCTTTCATATTCCAGACTATGCCAAGCCCATTCAGTTTCAGAGTGCTGGATTCATTCATGACAGTTCACCTGCTCCTTATGACAGTTCAACTTCAGCTGTTCCAGATTCTGCCCCTCTTCTACAGCAACAACAACAACAACAAAAACAATAGATCGTGAAATGCCAACACTGTGATCGAGTTGGCCATCTGAAAGATCACTGTTTTGATCTTCATCCATGTAAGCACTGTCATAAAACCAGTCATTCTTCAAACAGATGCTTCAGAAATAAACATCCTGCAAGAACAAAGATTCATCTTGGATGGATCGCTTCTTGGCAATGGGCATCAACAGCCAAGAAGATATTCCAAACACATGTCAGAACTTGTTCCAGAGTATTGAACAGTCTTGCAGTTGAGTTTTCTCCATCCTCTCACCTTGTATCTGATAGGGGGGGAAATGATGGTCATCTACAAGCTTCAAAGCCACATCAAGCGAGCCTGAGCCACAACCTGCCACACCAGTTTCAGAGTTGTAGCCAGAGACAAAGATGCCCGTGAACATGCCTTCAGTTGGCAATCTGGGACACTTCCTCTAGCAGGAGACTTCAGCTTCTTGCCATTTTTGGAAGAGTTCTGGGAACAAAATTGAGAACACTTCCTCTAGCAGGAGACACCAGCTTCTTTCCAGTTTTGGAAGAGTTCCAGGAATTGCATTAAGCATTCCAGAGTTGTTGGTCATCCTTAAACCATCACAGATTGAGAACACTTCCTCTAGCAGAAAACTTCAGTTTCTTGCCAGTTTTGGAAGAGTTCCGGGAACTGCACTAAGCGTTCCAGTGTTGGTGGTCATCCTTAAACCACCGCCCTTTATACCAACATTTCATAGAGCACATTCAGCCTGGTGCTGCCATGCATTTTTTGCACATTTTGTATTACAGCTCTCTTCTTGGACTCATACATAACCCTTCGGATTAAGGGGGGGAATGTTGGACACCTAATCCTCAATGGGTTAGTGTGGAAGTCGAATGGACAAAAGCAGTCCAAGAGACCTTGGGATCTGAAACCCAAGAGTCACATAATGTACTATAAATGTATATCTACTGTTAATAAAAAAATGAACTCACATGATTTATCTTTCCTATTCTATGTTTCCCATCTGTGTTTAACAGAAAAGATACATATAATAAACAATATAAAGAGAAATGACTATCAATTCATAAACAAAACAAAAATACAATGATAAAAGTACCCAATTTATATTACTCTGCTGATGAAAGAAATAGTTTCGGTCCAGTCTTTCTCATTAAGATGGTTTCAAAAAAGTGCAAGATTCCAAAGCCTTCTTTACAAAACTTCAGGACCTGGATCCAGTGGTTCTACTAAGACAAACTTCAAAAGTACAGTCGTGCAAGCTTCCAAAGTTTTTATTTATAAAATTTGGGTACCCTTTCTTTGTAGACATGAAAAGGTTTATATAACAAAAACAAAGTAAAAAAATAGACAATACATGAAACTTTTGAGGAGGTGAAAGAAACTCTCCTTAGAATAAGTGAAAAAAATACAGAAATAGAAGTTGTTGAAATGATGAGCTCAAGAATGAAATTGTGTCTATTATTTCATTCACTGCTTGAGCTCATAAATATCCATCATTGGCTTAACTTCAGGAAGCTGACCTGTCCTCATGCATAGCTATCCTGTGTACACTACATCTGAAAGCATAGGAAGCATATGAGTGGATGAGTCAGCAAGGCATTGCAACATTAGCCATTAAAGGTGTGGCTTCACAAGGTATTTCTAATACATTTCCTAGTCGAGTTTGGTCAACTTTCTAATTGCTACTTCCTTTGATTTTGAAGTTTCTTGCCATTGCCTTTCTAGGAATTTGATATTAGGAAGATTACCAAGTGGGCACTCTTGAATCATGTTGGCATTGTGTAGGTTATCATTGATAGTTTCAACTATGTTACTAGCAACATTAGTTTCCCTAGAGACTTCTCTTTTTGCCTGCTTCAATTGAATATCCGAATCATTAAAGAGGATTTCCTTATGAGATTCATCTATTTTGGGAAGGTATGTTGCTCTTCCTTCTCGTGTATCCTACCACTTTATAAATCTTAAGATTTTATCACCAATGTCATTAAAAGTCACCCTCAGATCAGATGATTGATTCATTAGTGAATCACTTTTAACACATAATGGATTGATGATAGATAACTTTTGATAGAACATTGTGTTTTTCTTTGATAAAAAAGTGTTTAGCTCCAATGCTTCCCTTATAAAGTCCTCCACTTTAGGATTGTCCTTCAACGAATCAATTGAAAATTGGAGATGTTGTATTTGGGCATCCTTAGTGCTGGTCTCCGCCTGATTTTGGAGCTTTAATTGATCAAAGCTCTACTAGAGTTGAGACAATTGTGTCTTTACTTGATGGTCAATACTTTGTCTTTCTTTTGCCAACTGCTGCTCTAACTGTTGAATTCTCTCTTCTTTTTCCGTGACGAGTTGTCGAACCTCTTTTTCTTTGTCAATTGTAGCAGATGCATAAGCACTTGTGAACTGTGACAACTTTGTCAAAATTTCTGAAGGATCAATTGGTGTATCCTTCCATACTATATCCATTGGTATATCATCAGGAATGACTATTGATGATGGTTTTGTTCTTCTCCTTTTCCTCTCTCTTTTTACCACAGGCCGATGCTTAAGATTGTAAAAGATGTCAAGAGGATGGATTTCTTCCACTTTAAGGATAATTTTAGATGAAGGGAATGTTAGGATGATTTTAAATTCCTTTGTAGTGATAGCTTTATTAGAAGCCCTATTAGCAAACGAGGTTTGTCCAATGTTCTGGGGTGTGCTGAATGTTTTCTCCATTTCAATATTTTCTGCCCCTTGCTGTCCTTTAAGTTGCTGATCAAGCTATTTCTAGGCTTCATCCAGTTGATTGATGAAGGGTGTTTTATCAATATGCACTTCTATGGATTTATCTTCCAGTTCAATATCCTTAGAAACTTGTTCTAAATCCTTTTCAGAATTCTTTTTTGAAATCTTCTCTGAATTCTACTTTGAATTCTTCTCTGAACCATGTTCTGAACCTTTTTCTGAGTCTTTCTCCAAACCCTATTCTAAATCCTGTTCTTCTTGGGAAATCGGTTGAGGAATCCTCAATAGATCCAAAGGGACATTTTGTAGTCTTCTTTCTCTATATTCTTGGAATTTTGCTACCCTTTCTGTATTCAGTTTCAACGTAGCTAGATGCTGCACTTGTGAAAATACCTCGGCATATTCAAATAGGTCATCATAGTCATCATCTTCATGGCTGAATTGCTTAATTTTCACTTGGGTAGTAAAATTTTATGCAACTTTATTAGGATCAAAATGTCTGCTAGGAATGGTAGCAAGATTCAAACATGTAATATTATCAATTTTAAGCACAACATGATTGAAATCATGTAGAGAATATACATCGCATTAGATAGGGAATGAATGCCAAAGAGATTTCTTAGATTCCTTTAGGGTATTCATCATTCCATCCCCTACAGTTTGATAGGAAATGTCCCTAACTAGTAGTTTATCAGAGACATATATCGGGAGAACATGAGGAGGTGCCAGATTTCCACAGACTCTAACATAGGTAAAAATATCTTCTCCAAACCACTTGCCTATTGGTATGAGATCAATTTTTGCCTCTTCGAACAATCTTGGGGCTCTTTTGTCAAAAATGACTTGGTGAATTGGTAGCATAACTCCTTGGAAAATTTTATAGAAATGGGTGTGGAAATTAGGTTCCCACAAGATTTTATGATATATATGGATGGGAGTGGGATCTTGAATGGTCCATTTCCATCCCATGGTTGAAATATGAAGTGAAGCTGACTGCATCCATGATATATGCACTCATAAATAATGATGGAACTACTCTGATAGTAACATACAAATGTTGCCTAAATTCTCGGATTTGGGAGGCAATGTTATTTGAATGGATAGTGCCCCAATCCATTATATAAGAATCGACTGTTGCCTCAATAAGAGGAACCCATTCGACTGAGAACTTAGTTGTATTAGGGTGACCGAACAATCTACACATCATAGCTGCAATGTAAGAATATGGAGAGGCGAGAGAAGATATAGAGTACATACCTGATTTATCATGCTTATGTTTCTTTGGGTAGGATCTCCATCATTTAATTGGATCTGATGCTACCTCATTCTCTCTTGCAAAATTTTCGAGGAAATCTTTGTCGTAAACCTTTTGTGGGTATGGTACATTTTCTTCAAATCTTCAGCTGTAAAGGACCCAATGACTATTTTTCTTGAAGTCAAGAATGTAATATCGACAAAGTTGATGTTCTCAATTATCCATTTTAACCCATTGGTATAAGGAAGGATCTTGGGTCGAGTAGTGATCCTGTGAAGAAATGAGTTGGTAGCTTCATAGTTGGAGGCTTCATAAGATGAAGTAGCATCTGCTCTTGCCACTCTTTGAATTACCTTAGGTCCTTCACTTTCAAGAAATTGGTACATGGATTCCCACGAGGATGTTCCACTGTCTATTGTGCATGTAGTGTTTGAGAAAAGTGGGGGCATTTTTGTTACGTCGGGAGTAGAAGGTGCGAATTGTGAAGTCTCTATGGCTTTCTTTCCTTTCTTTGCTTTGGTCATCCTGTTGCACTGCTTCTTCTCCAGTTTAACCTGCAAATTGGAGACACAGAGGAATGAAGAGAAATAGGTCCGAAATGCAGGAGCGTTTGAACATAGAAGGCTTGAAATGATGACAATCATACTTTAAATGCGAACAAATATGAAATATCTATATACATGCCATCAAATCACCTAGGGGTTTTAAATCATAAATATCGTTAGAAGTATTTAATAATTGAAATCATAGCTTCACGTGATAATTTATTATCACATTGATAGATCGTGTCACAAAAACCTTTCAAACGGTATTTAGAACTCATTTCCATGTGTTTTCCTGATATGCGATAGCAATATCATTATATAGGTTCTTTGGGTATGGGAAGTCTGTGATGCTGTTAACACCCAGGTTGTTCCCTATGACTCCCAAGGGAATACGGCCAGGGTAACCACTAACCAATCTTTGGGTTACAGTTCCTAGCCTAACTGCAACCAGAGAGGGCTCTCTCTTTATAATTTGCCTCTGTTATGGTGGTGTTTTAGGCTAGCTATTGTGCTCAGGTTTTGGTTTATGTTTTGGTTGAAGGATTTCCTTCAGGTCTTATGATGTAGTGTTTAGACAGTACAATACCATTGGGCAATGGAGTCTGAAGTTGTGAAGTGATCTGATACGCTGGTTTGGTGGTGCTCAAACTGTAGGGCCTATTGTGTATTTTAAACAGACAAACTAGATCAAATGGTGATGTATGTCAACCAACAGAAAGCAATTAAGGATTTTCTATTAAGTTGGTGGGATGAAAGTGAGAGCACTGCTCAGGAGCAAAAGTCGAATTCCTGAGACAAAGGCCACTGTGAAGGATGTATTCTGTAAGCGCAGCATTTAAGAATTACACTTAACTAGATTACAGCTGAAGAAAACATTGATAAACAACGCAGATTGAACTCAGGTTACTCAATGAATAAATCCTGAAAGCTATTCTTTTTCCTTGTTGCTTAGTATTGAAAACGGATAACATATATGGATTTTAACAAACAACTAAATAACAGAGAGAGATACAGAGACTTATTGTATGATGAAATACACAGGGATCCAGTAGTTATCAACAGACACCAGAACGCATCCAACACCTCAGAAATCCGAGAAATTCCATTGCTTTGCTCTATTAACTTCTGAAAAGGATTGGAGCATAAGAGCTTCTTCAGGAGAAATCAACAACAACCCTATCTCTAGTGCGAGGGCTCTATATATACAAAACATCTTTACAAAATATCAAGGCGTTGAGTCATCTGAGAAATAACTCTTTCACCAACTTTGTCATTACAGCGGAGTAAAAGTTAATGCTTCCTTTAATACAACATAAATGCTTTTGCATTTGTCAGAAGATATTTTAGCTTTGGGAATTTAATGAGTCGGTTGGAATGATCCGCATCAATGCTGAAGAAGGCGTTGTGGAGCTGTTCCGCTGTCTTTCTCGGCTGGGACACCTGTGGCTTTCCCTTTGCTGTGCTGGCTATGGGCTCTGCTGAGTTGGCTCAGCTTTCGTCTTAAATGCCTGCTGACCGAAATAAACTGTCCTGTGCATGACAATTCAGTTTTTTCTGTAACCGAAATTTAGTGGATGGCCTGCTGTTCATAAAATCATTTGAATTGCCTTGACCCACCAGTCCTGTGGAGGCATTTGATGCCTGAGAATGGCCTCCATTGTTTCCTCTGCCTTTGTATATTTGAAAAAATTTGGGGCTACATCAAACAAGTGATTAATTTCATTCATTATAAAAAATAGATTTTCTATCTTACTATAGAAATCCTGCCCTGTAATAGGTCCTATGTCTTCTGAAGTGCTGGCCTTCTCATTGATCTGTGCTGAGGCAAAAATGTTTACTCTTTTAGCATACTGTTCATGGGTGAATAATTTCCCTCCGCTGTTCAGTAAGCTAGGGAGTCCTTTGTTCTGCAATACCTGAAATCTCTCCATGAACCTGTTTACCTCAGTGTGCATATCCTGAGTTCTTCTGTCCAGTGTTTGCACCAAATTTCTCAAAGTAAGCACCCTCTTGATCATTTGAATAGTCTCAGTTCTGTTTGTGATTCCAATGGTGGCTAACTGAGAGCTTGTCCTATTATTGAGTACATTGATCATTCTGGTGGCCACTTCAGGCATATTGCTCAATGCAGCTCTTGCTCTATGGACCTCCTTTTGTGCTTTTGGGATGAGCTCTAATTGCTCATGGATTGTTTCAATGTATTGCCATTGATTTGTAACAGATTGGCCAATATTGGCCCATATCATTGCTCTGACTTCAGATACAATCTTATCCAATCTAAGCTGCTTTTCCAGCTCTTTAATCCTGTCATTAAGGGCCTTGATCTCCCTGCCCTTTTCTGCCACTTCTCTTTTTGATTTATCATATTTATCATCGATCTTGGCCAGCTTTTCCTTGGTCTCATGCAGCTCTGTCATTTGAGCTTCCAGGATTTGTATCTCATTCCTCAGTTTCTGCATGTCTAGGCTATGTGCTTGTTCTGTACTTGTAGGTGCTGCTGAAGTGGATGTAGCTGTTTGCTCAGTTTGTTGAGGTGGAGGCACAGTGGTAGGAGCAGTGTTCTCAAGATTGATGACCGGGGAGGCTGAGAGGTCTGGCCCTCTTCCCTTTGCTTTAGTGCTGCTTGCAGTGCCACCTGTGCGGCCTCAGACTCTCCTAATTTCTCTTGTGTCTGCAGGAGCTGCTTATATATAGATATTAGTAGGTCTGTGGCATCCTTTTCCATCCTTTGTTGGGCTACCTCATCTGTTTGGGGGTGAATGGTAGCTGGGAGTTTGACTTTCTTCCTTAATGCAGCCATGTCAGCATCCCTTAGTTTCAGGATCTCCTGTATCCCTTTGATGTCCTTGGGGTTATGCCCAATTTCCACAATGATGTCCTCTAGGGATCTTATCCTGTTGTCCTTGGCCTGAGATGAAGCTCTCTCCAATTCTAGTTGGGAGGCTGTAGCATTGAGGCTGCTTATTAATTTGTAATTCTCCAACGTTTTGTCTGCCAGGGAGGCATACACCATTTCACCAGTTTGCTTGTGCAGCTCAATTTTATCCATTGGGTGGATGTCCTTGGCCAGGACCTCTAGATTAGTCCTGAGATAATCTGCAGTAGATTGTGGCTGGAGCGCGGTGGGTATGAAGTGACTCATAGTCAACTTGCCTTCGTCCACATCAAAGGCAGCCATTAATCTTTGTTGGTTGGAGGGAGCCATTTTCAACAAATGGTTATATAATTTGACTTTCATGGGTTCACTCCTTCTTTTGATGTCTATAAACTGTTGTTTGATGCCTACCTCTCCTTCCCTCTGCTGGCTGGAGGAAGTGACCTCCCCTCCCATGGCTCTGTCTTGTTCTTGGTGGAAGGAACTCACCGAGGCTTCCCTGCTGGGTGGGCCCATACCCATTGCTTGTCTAATTGCTGCATCTTCCTCTGAGAAGTCATTTAACCTTTGTCTCTTCTCCTCTTGGTTGATGGATGAAGTCATGGGTGTTTCTCTGTCCCTTTTCCTACTTAGGTCCTCCTTATGTGGAGTTTGAAGGACCGAGGCATCAGTAATGTTTTCAGGCCTTGAGTGTTCTACATTTTGGGTCTGCTGCTCAGTGGTAGTTGGGGTGTCTACCACTCTTTCTTGGTGTAAGGGCTGCTGTGTTTCAGGTTGCCCTTCTCCTTGCTGCTGTTGCTGTTTTTGTTGTTGCTGCTGCTGCTGCTCTGCCTGTTCTTTCTCTTGCTGCTCTGGCTCTATCTCCATCACCTTTTCTTTTCCCTTCTCTGATATATTTCCAGCAACTCTCGTGGCTTGCTGTTGGGCAGTTGAAGAGGATGCTGCTGCTCCAATTTGTATGCTTGGTAGTGAGCTGACCTGTGAATAAAACTCAAGGTCAGCCATTTTCTTTATGTTTCTTTGAGCTCTTTGATTAAGCTCTTCTTGAGTAACAGCTTCCTCTAAAGTCCCTCTCCTCCATTTACTTTGATTGGCATGCTTTTCTATGTGAGGAAGGCTGCAATGATCATAAGCAGACAACTTGTATTTAAGCCTCCTCATGGTAATGAAGTTGTTAGGGTCATAAGGTTTCCATAGGAAGCTGTATTTGAGACCAAGGCCCCCGAGTATTCTATCTGCCTCCTTCCACCCTTCCTCCCTTTCGTTATAGAGGAAATGGCCAAGTTGACTTCTGACTTTTAGCTGTGCCTTCTTACCTTTGCCTGAAAAGTGGAACATGTCCACAAAGCCAAACTGCCTGAAGTATTCTAAGGCAAATAGTCTCATGGGCACAAACCTGGGTAGTCTAAATGGGGGCAACTCACACCCATATATTCTAATGACAGTATGGTGTTGGTAGAAGTACCAATCCCCAATGCTGTATGCTTTTGATAAATGCAGGAGTCTTTGCATATCATCTGTCAATCTGGGAGGAGGTGAGCCCAAAAGTAGAGTCATGGCTGGATGAATGAAGTTATCAATGAACTCACAATAGGTGTATGGAGAATAGAAATTGAGGTGGAAAGCAGATGTCCAGTACACCACCGATCTCAAATTTCCCTGTGCATCTTCTCTTTTCATTGGGAAGGAGAACTTCTCATGCTGGAAGTATAAAAGCAAATGATATATGTAAGAAGTATATTTAAATACCCTATCTCTTGATAGGTTCATCAACTGCTCATGCATCTTGTCTGAGATGTATGTGGCATAGTCATAGCAGACTGGTTTTCTTCCTGGAGAAAACATGAGCATTATGTGCATAACTGTTTCATCCACATACTCCACTGAATCATATCCCAGGATGGGACTGATCATGTCAACAAGGTCCAGGCCCAATTGGTTGAGGTAGACATAGTTGATGGGAGGGACTTGCACAGTGTTAGCTTTGATGAATAACTGGTTAAGTTTTGTAATCTGAGCCTCTGTCATTCTGGCTCCCTCCATAATCAAATCAGCTAGTGATAGAGGGACCAACTTCTTATCTGTTTTGAACTGCAACATCTCCCTGATGGCTTCAGGGGTAATGAAAAACAAAATTGCGCCCGAAGAATCAAGCACTGCCCTCTGGGATGCATCATAATACTCAGCACATAAGTGGATGAGTTCTGGGAATTGGTTGACCTGTGGTAGCTTGAAGATTGGGAGAGAGGAATCCCAAATTCCCAAGATGTCTGTCCCATTCTGATGTTGGATTTTGATTTCATTTAGTATTTGGAGATGAAACCTGCTCCTGCTTAGCATTTCTTCTGATATCTTATAATCTAAGTCAGTTAATGCTTTCCAGTCCAATGCTCTGTGAGGGGCATTCAGAGGAGCTACATTTAGGGCTATAGGAGCTACAGGGGAATCCATGACTCTTCTTGGGATGTGTTTCTCTTTGAAGACTGCTGTTACTATGCAGAGCAAAACCGACAAAGCTTCTTTGCAGAGAATGATGGTTTTATGAGTGAAGGGTGAAGGTGAAAGGCTGCAGCAGTTGAAATACTGCCTTTGAGTGATTAGGTGAGTGGCAGAAATGCTCAGAGTATGCTTTTTGTGGTGGATTTGTTTCCTGCAGGTGAAGGGTTCACGATTGCGCGAACCAGCGACAGTTTTCTTTCAAATTACCCACAGTGGTTTGACAGAAGTGTAGGTGACGGCTCTGGTTCAGTCTAAATGTCAATTCAGTGGCCTTTAACAGTGAATTTCGGGTCTTAAGGTTTGTTACTTATTGATACGTGAAATGCAGTGAAAATGGAGTTTCAGAGCTCAAATGAGGAATACCTGTAGAGTTGGACTGGTTAGAGCTCGCAGGCGCTGAAGAGATGAACTTTCTGGCGGTCAGGAAACACTTTTCCGCGGCTGGTGCAGGTTTGGTCGTAATTATGCATGCAGGATAAACAACGATGAATGCGCTCAAAATGGAAAAAAAAACCCGAATTTTTGGCCAAAATAGACTTTTTGGTGATTTTGGCGTGAATTCGTGCTGACGTCATTATGACGTCATGAGTGGGGTCGAGGCCGGATGACGTCAGCAGGACGTCATCGGGCCAGGTGGCGGGGTCTGGTTGGTCCACTGGGGCAGTGAGATGGCAGGGCAGGTGGACCAATGGCTGGGCAAGGGAATGACAAGACGGCGTACCTGGGTGACGGGGCGATGACGGGTTGCTGAGGTCACATAGGCGGGAACGGCAAAACCAGAAACCGCGGCGGTTTGATATCGCACCGCCTATGGTACGATGGCGGTTTGCAGCAGTTGTACCTCCGACGCGCTGTGGTGAGGGCGCGTGGCAGCGGAGTGACGTACCCAAAATACGGACGTCGGGAGGTAACCTTCGGGCATCGGATGAGCTCCGACGCTATGGTGGCCGTCAGATCTGGAGGAGCCAAATCGGACGGTGATCGGATGATTGATGTGACAGGGAGATAGCACGCTTATTTCTCGGACGTCGGAAGGACTCCGACGCGATCAGGGCCGTTGGATGGGAGGTATTTGATCGGACGGTCGTCGGGACAACTGAGATGACAACCAAGTACGGGGAAAGGGGGAATTAAAATAATGTTTTTTCTGGGAATTTGCGCGCTGGCGGAGACTATGTAAAAGTGGGTTTTCACGTCTTATTTGGAAATAGCTCCGCCCTTTTAGACTTAGCATAAAGAGAAAATGTCGATTTTTTATGGTTTTTGGCCATTTGAGGCGGGTGAGGGTAGAGATTAGGCTTTTTTAGGGGTTTTTATGTGCAAAAGGGGTCAAAATGAAGGAATTAGCTCATGAAGGGGCAGAGGTACTTGGCTTAGGTTCATCAACATGACCAGGTGTCATTCGATCCCTGACTCAAGACTTATTGGCTAAAATACCAAGGGGTGGGTATTTACATAATGCTTGGGGTTTATACACCATGGTGTTAGTAATAATAGGGGAAAAGGTAATATAGGGGATTTACATAGTAGAATTAGAGTTAATATGGATGAGGGGGTAAGTGGAGGGGAAACCATTTAAGTTTATGTGAAACAAACTTGGTTTTGAGAGTAGATCAAAATGAAAAGATTTTTAGACAAGAAATGTGGCTTCTAAAGATTAAGAACCACCATGAAACCTTAGTCTTTTCCATGAATCTTAGCTGATGGGGGAATGTTAGAAATGAAATTGGAGGGGAATGAGGGAAATTAGTCATGGTCCTTACTGCAACTTGATGAATATGCCCACCTTGTCACTTGATAGACTTTGCCTTGGTAATCATAGTCACCACGCCTGCAATGGTGAAAGTAGCCTTTTCTGCAACCACCACTACCTACCCAACTATTTTGCCTAGCATTTTTTATTTCTTCTTGGAGGGTGCACTTGAACTTGCAGACCCTTACTTACCTTTTCTTTTCTTTGGCTTTTTCTTTGTTATTTCTATCTACTTCTACCCTTATTTCCTCCAAGGTCCCAGATTAAGCTGTTGGGAGCCTTTTCTTCTCTACCTGAACTGCTTGTCTGCCAAGATTAAACAGTTTGGACAGACTCCTTTCTCTATTCTATGACTGAAAATTGAAAACATGGCATGATCCAGATTAAACTGTTGAATCATCCATCAAAATTGAACCAGGGTGATCAATATTGAAACACTTTACACACCTTTTGTTGTCTAGGAAATATGGGATCTTTGTGACATCAAAGCAGAGCATATTTGGACTTTCCCTTGTCAATCATGAAATATGAAACCTATTGGTATAGGTATCTAACAGTGGCTCCACATGGGGATGGTGTTTCTTTTGAAAGACCAAGAACAGCAGGTCAAATTGCCTTGCTCTTTGACTACCCATACCAATCTTGAAATTTGCTGTTTTGATGTATCAAAATTGTGTGCTTCTTTCTTGGAAGACCTCTGATTCTATTTGCCTTTTGCTGGTTGATGAATCACTTAGAAAACTGCATTTTACAATCTAAACAGAAAATAATATGTACATCTGCATATATACAAGGGATCCTTAGATTCCACTCATGGGGAATAGTCAAAATAGTGCTTCAGCATCCTGCCATTGACATGACCTTCATCCAAGTCAGTTTCAGTCAGACTTTTAAGGAAGTAAGTATTGTTACCTTGTACTGCTTGGACAGCAAATGGTCCTCTCCAAAGGGAATCAAATTTCCCATGTTTTCCTTTTTCTTCTCTCCTTGCATCCCACTTGAGGACTTTATCACCAATGCTGAAATCTTCTGCCTTAGTTCTTCTGTCAAAGGCCTTTTTTAATTTTTCTTGTAATATCTGCACTCTGCTGAAAACTTGTTCTCTAGTTTGCTGTAAACAGATTATCTGATTGATCCTCCTTTGCATATCATTTGGCTCTGCTTGACTCTCTTGCAGAAGCTTCATAACAGGCACTCCTAGTGATGAAGGAAATTTGGCTTCCAGTCCATAAACTAACTCATATGGGCTAGTCCCAATTGATCTTTTTGTTGTTAGTCTATCTGCCCATAAAGCATTGACTAGTTTCTTATGCCAGTTCTTTTTGTTCTCTTCCAGCACCTTCTTTATGATATTTATTAAGCTTTTGTTAGATGATTCAGCTAGGCCATTTCCTTGGGGATAGTATGCCGTAGAGTGACCCAAAGTAATATGATATTTGTGGCAGAAGTTTACCATTTTCTTGGATCTGAAAGCAGCAGCATTGTCTGTTATTATTTTGTCAGGACAGCCAAACCTAGCCAGTATGTTATTTTCCAAAAACTGAATGATTACTGAGTCATTTGCTTGTCTGCATGGGGCAGCTTCGATCCATTTGGTGAAGTAGTCTGTGGCTGTCAAAATCCATCTATGTTGGCCTGAAGATGAGGGATGAATTTCCCCAATGAAATCCAAGCCCCATTGTTGAAAAGGTCTCTCTGTTGCAATAGGTCTTAGGGGGAGTGGCAGCAACTGTCTTTTGCCCTCAAACAGTTGGCATTTGTGGCATGAGGTAGTGAATCCCTTGACATCAGAGAACATGGTGGGCCAGTAATAACCAGCCCTCAGTATTTTGTCCACAGTGGACTTCCAGTACAAATGTCCACCGCAATGACCTGCATGAAATTCTTCCATAATTTTGTTAGTTTCTTTTTCAATTAAACAGTGCAGCAATATACCTTCATGGTTTTTCCAAAGCAGATTTCCATCCATCACACAAAATCTTGATGTTTTCATTTTTAAGAACCTACACTTAGTCCTGGACAGTCCTGGGGGAGCACACAGGTTTTGTAATACATAACAGATGTCAGAGTACCAAGGAGATTGTTCAAAGGCTACATTGATCTTTGGAGTCGCCAGCTCTGTTTCACTGTCCAGCTGATTGATATCTAGAGCTTGGAAATTTGTTTCTGTCATCAATTTGGCCAAGCCTTGCCCTTTTATTAGCTTTGTAGGTTTTATTTCAATGTCAAATTCTAGTATGCTGGCAATCCATTTTCCTCTTCTGCCCTCTAAGTTTTCTTGGGTGAGAATGTCTTTGACAATAGGGCTTGGTACATACGCCACAACATGGGAATAAAGGATGTAAATCCTAAAGTCTTTAATGGCCTTAACCAAAGCATATGCTTGTTTCTCCATAATTTGGTATTTTAGAGGTGCATCTCTAAGAGCCCTGCTGAAGAAGGCAATAGGCTTCTCATTTCCTTGGTCATCTTTCTGTAATAAAACAGCAGCGATAGTATGCTGGGAGGCAAAAGAGAAGATAATGAACTCTCTGTCAAACTGAGGATTGGTTAACACCGGGGTTTGAGTGAGGGCCAGCTTTATGCCTTCAAAGGCTTGCTTTGCTTCAACTGTCCATTTCACCTTTGAATCTTTCTTTAGCATATTGTTAAGTAATCTGATCAACTCGGCCAGATTTGGAATAAATCTCCTTAAAAAATTGATTTTTCCCAAAAACCCTTGTAGTTCTTTTATATTTCTTGGGTGGGGCATTTGTAGGATAGCTTGTATCCTATCTGGATCAATTCTTATGCCATCTTTAGAGATGATGTGGCCCAATAGTTTACCCTCCTCTAGGCCAAACAGGGATTTTTTGGGATTCAACGAAATTCCATATTTCCTACATGTAAGGAAGATCTGTCTCAAATGTCTCAAATGTTCTTAGTCAGACTTGGAAAAAGGTGTGAGGTCATCCAAATAAATGACAAGGAAATCATGAATCTCCTTCGCAAAAGCAATGTCCATTGCTCTTTGAAATGTTGCCCCAGCATTCTTCAACCCAAAAGGCATTTTAACATACTTGAAGGTTCCCCATGGGGTTGTAAATGTCGTTTTGTCTTGATCATCAGGGTGTACTAGGATTTGATTGAAACCCGAAAATCCATCAAGTAATGAGATCCTTGAGGCCCCTACCACTCTTTGGAGAATATGATCCATCTTAGGTAAGGGATAATTGTCTTTGAGGGATACTTGGTTCAGATTTCTTAAGTCCACACACAGCCTAATTTCACCGGTCTTCTTTCTTGTAGGGACTAAGTTGGATATCCATTCAGAGAATCTGATTGGTGCTATGATGCCTGCATTAAACATTTTTTGTACTTCTTGTTCCATTGCTGGGAGAAGCATAGGATTGATTCTTCTCAATTTTTGTTTAAAGGGTTTTTGATCAGACTTGAGAGGGATAGTATGCTGGATAACAGAGGTGTCATAGGACTTTAGGTCCTCATAACTCCACGCAAAGACATCCTGGAACTCTTTAAAAAGGTCAATGTATTTTGGCTTTTGATCAGGAGGTAAGGATGCAGACAATTTAATTATTTTGGGTTTGTCAATTGTACCTATGTTGTACTCTTCTATGGCATTGTTGATGGGCTGCATTTTTGGCTTGTTGGGAACATCATTTGAATTAAAAATGTCTTCCAAAGGAGCCAAACCAGCGGGTAAAAAGTTGTCTTTTAGCTCTATGATTTCAGCCTCAGCGCTGGTCACCTCTTCACAGTCCATTTGGTGAATTTGCTGAATGTCTTCGTTGTTAAAATTGGTTGGATTCAGTAATTGTTTTGCTGTTCTAGGTGATATTGGATGAACCATTTGTTGAAAGAGTATTTGTGATTGACTTGCTTTGTCATTGTCAATATTTAATCCTGAAAATTCCTGCTGCAAAGTCAAGAAATTGTTTATTTGCTTGTCATCATCAAACACTTGCCAATCTTTGACATTGTTTGGAATGGAGGGTCTGTACTTGACCTCGGCAGTGAAGCAGTTGTTGGGTTCCAGTGGAAATTTGAAAGTGCTGGCAAATGTCGCCAAACTGTGTGCATGGAGATTGTGGCTTCTTGAAATTTTTGTGATAAGGAACTCAGAGAAAGTGTTCAATATTTCAATTACAGCGGACCTGTAAGACCTCAACCTTTTGTCATTGGTGACAAAGCTTCCTTTCACTTGTTGAATCACTAGATCAGAATCTCCCATGATCGAAACTGTAGGAGCTTGTAATGCCTTTACTAGCTTGAGACCTAGTAACAGAGCTTCATATTCTGCCATGTTATTAGTGCATCTAAAGTTTAATCTATAAGCTCTGCCTTCTGCATGGGTTTTCTCTTTGTTATGTATCCAAACTCCAGCTCCTGCCCCTAACTTGTTGACAGAGCCATCAAATTCTAGGGACCACAGGATATCTTGCTTGACAGGGGATTTAAAAATCGGTTCATGGGATGGCAATGTAAGCAGGAGTTGGGGTTTTGTCTCAAGCTTGTCTTCTAGGGCAATTTCCTCACTTGATTGGCTATGCTTGGGATTTAAAACAGCAGCAGCATTTAGTGTTTGTTTAGTTGCTGTTTCGTGGGTGGTAATACTTTCAGTTGAGTCCTTTTTTTGTATGATTGTCTTGATTTCAATTTCCCCTTGTAAGGGAGTTGTGGTGTCATTGAAAAGGATATATGAGTCTATGTCTGAATGGATAGCATATATGGGGAAATTTTGAGGCTTTTCCTCACTGCTGACCATGTATTTCATCAGTGTTTCTCTATATAGTCTTTTTGGTTGCCCAAAAACAGAGATGGTGGCATATGACATGTCTAATTGTAAGGAACCTTGGAGTTTAGCTCCCCATGATCTTGATAACAGCATCCCATACTTGGGTGGGATGTCAGCGACTACCACATCCATTAGGATTGTCTTGTTTGGGTATTGAACTAAAGATACACATAAATCTTTTATAAGACCTAGACATTTGACTTGGCTAGAGTCAAAGGAAAATAGGTCCTTATATGGTCTTGTTATGTCTAGGTTCAGTCTTTCCATGACAGCTTTTGGCATAAGATTGTGAGATGCACCTGAGTCAAACATTGCGTTGTGTAGTACTTTATCATGGATGTGTAAGCTGACATAAAAAGGTAATACTCCTGCAGCTGCTGTTTTTCCATCCACTTCTGGGCCAAACAGTAATTCAGGAGTGTCATCCAGCACATTGACATCATCTTTGCTGCTAGTGAGTTGTAGTGATTTCTTGATCTGTTGTTTATAGATGTCATGCTTAGCTAATTCTGAGAGGGGAATCGCTATCTTTAGTTTGCCAATTTCTGTACCTAAGTCAAAAGGTTTATCAGATTGGGTTTTGAGGTTATGGATAACAGTCCTTTCTTTGTTGATCAAGTCTTCTTGTTGGTTTTCATCTTGACTTTTAGGCTTGCCCTTTTCACTCATCTCATGAGGAACAGAGTTTAGATTAGAGCAAGAGGATGAAGCTGCCAAAGGCTGCTGTTGTGGTGGCAATGGTTCAATGATCTCTTCAACAATCACTTGTTGTGTATGTGAATTTATTTTGTCACCAGGTTCCGTGCCTGTGACTCTTTCAGGCTGCTGATTTTCCTTTTCCTTTTCAGGCTGGTTAATATTTACAGTTCTGCTCCTCAGCTTGTATTGTTTATGGACTTCATAAACTGCAGTGTCATAGCCTTGTTTGAAGTCAAAGGATTCTCCTGATTTAGTTTGGAATAGTTCGATTTCCTCATCCTCTTGATCTTTTTGTGTTAGAAAAACTTGGCTTTTACCATCCAGACCTATTAAATTAATCTCAGGATCTTCATTGGGCTCAGTTGATGTTGAAGTTTCTGCATAATTTTCTTGGAAAGGGGGTCTTATGTCTTGGTCAGCATTGGCCTTGCCAATGTTTGGGTTTGGGTTTCTCCTAAAATTTGGATTCCTAGGAGGATTGTTTTGTGGTGCCTCCCATGATGCTTTTCTCTCAACCGATTCTACCCTATCACCCAATCTTTTCATACTATTAAGTATTGCATCAAGTTTTTGATCAAGGGCTGTAGGTTCTTCTTTGTATATGCTTCTCTTTTCTAACCTTGCCCTGTTCCTTTTGGCAATCAGGTTTGCCTCCACTGTGACAGCAACCTTCTGGGCATCTTCAAGGGTTTCAGGTTCTCTTTCCTTCAATTGATATGCCATGTCAGGATCAAATCCATCAGGGAATTTGTACAAGGCCAAATCAGGAGGAGGTCTTAGGTTTTGTGGTATTGCATTGTACACATTGTTGAATCTAGCACAATACTCCAGAACGGTTTCTTGTGGACCTCTCTTGATTGTTTCATATTCAGCAAGTATGTGCAGGGGATCTTTCTTCTTCTCCCATCTGGTAGTAAAGGCTTGATACAGATCATTGGGAGTTGCAATGGAGTTTGCATTCAGGGATCTAAACCAAGTTCTTACATCCCCGGTAAGGCTTTGAACAAACATCCTCATTCGGACACTGTCATCATCTATTTCATAGGTCTCAAAATGGTCTTGCATCTTCTTGGCATGCTGGACAGCTGTTAGAGAGCCATTGGAGTCAAAATATGAGATTTTGCTCTGATAATCTTGAGGTAGAGCTGCAGCATTAGCTGGTATCTGCAGAGGTGCATACCTGTTAGCCATATTTATGGGATTTAGAGGGTTGATAGGAACAAGCGGGACAACAGGGATCACTGGTATAACCGGGTTAGTGGGATGAATGGCTAGCGGGAAACTGGTTAAAAGAGTATGTGCAGTGGAAGAAGGTGACAGAGGAGGACTTTGAGATGTTGATGGTGAACTAAGGGAACTAGGGGTGGACCGGAAAAGAACCTTTATTGGAGTAGAAATGGGGTTGGGATGAACTGTACGAGGGGTTAAATCAGCAGGTTGGTCCTGCCTTTGCTGCTTCCTAATGTTTTTTCGGATGGTATTTGGATTATCAACAATGATGGGTGGACTAGGGTCAGGATTTGCCCTAGTGTGTCGTAGATTTTTCTTAGGAGCCAGTTTCTAACTGTTTTTCAGGATTTTATAGAAAATTTTTTATATATGCAAGGACTGGATATAGATTTTGAAATGGCTCTATATGCTTCAAAGCTGAGATAAAGATTCCCTATCTAGCTCTTCCCTAAAGCTGTCACTATGAAACAGAAACAATTCTAAGGCATCTTGGCTGGTTTTGGGCTTGATTATAGCTTTGAAAACAGATAGTAATTGAAAAACCTAAAGTAGTTCCCAGTGGAGTCGCCAATAATGTTAACACCCAGGTTGTTCCCTATGACTCCCAAGGGAATACGGCCGGGGTAACCACTAACCAATCTTTGGGTTACAGTTCCTAGCCTAACTGCAACCAGAGAGGGCTCTCTCTTTATAATTTGCCTCTGTTATGGTGGTGTTTTAGGCTAGCTATTGTGCTCAGGTTTTGGTTTATGTTTTGGTTGAAGGATTTCCTTCAGGTCTTATGATGCAGTGTTTAGACAGTACAATAACATTGGGCAATGGAGTCTGAAGTTGTGAAGTGATCTGATACGCTGGTTTGGTGGTGCTCAAACTGTAGGGCCTATTGTGTATTTTAAACAGACAAACTAGATCAAATGGTCATGTATGTCAACCAACAGAAAGCAATTAAGGATTTTCTATTAAGTTGGTGGGATGAAAGTGAGAGCACTGCTCAGGAGCAAAAGTCGAATTCCTGAGACAAAGGCCACTGTGAAGGATGTATTCTGTAAGCGCAGCATTTAAGAATTACACTTAACTAGATTACAGCTGAAGAAAACATTGATAAACAACGCAGATTGAACTTAGGTTACTCAATGAATAAATCCTGAAAGCTATTCTTTTTCCTTGTTGCTTAGTATTGAAAACAGATAACATATATGGATTTTAACAAACAACTAAATAACAGAGAGAGATACAGAGACTTATTGTATGATGAAATACACAGGGATCCAGTAGTTATCAACAGACACCAGAACGCATCCAACACCTCAGAAATCCGAGAAATTCCATTGCTTTGCTCTATTAACTTCTGAAAAGGATTACAGCATAAGAGCTTCTTCAGGAGAAATCAACAACAACCCTATCTCTAGTGCGAGGGCTCTATATATACAAAACATCTTTACAAAATATCAAGGCGTTGAGTCATCTGAGAAATAACTCTTTCACCAACTTTGTCATTACAGCGGAGGTAAAGTTAATGCTTCCTTTAATACAACATAAATGCTTTTGCATTTGTCAGAAGATATTTTAGCTTTGGGAATTCAACGAGTCGGTTGGAATGATCCGCATCAATGCTGAAGAAGGCGTTGTGGAGCTGTTCCGCTGTCTTTCTCAGCTGGGACACCTGTGGCTTTCCCTTTGCTGTGCTGGCTATGGGCTCTGCTGAGTTGGCTCAGCTTTCGTCTTAAATGCCTGCTGACCGAAATAAACTGTCCTGTGCATGACAATTCAGTTTTTTCTGTAACCGAAATTTAGTGGATGGCCTGCTGTTCATAAAATCATTTGAATTGCCTTGACCCACCAGTCCTGTGGAGGCATTTGATGCCTGAGAATGGCCTCCATTGTTTCCTCTGCCTCTGTATATTTGAAAAAATTTGGGGCTACATCAAACAAGTGATTAATTTCATTCATTATAAAAAATAGATTTTCTATCTTACTATAGAAATCCTGCCCTGTAATAGGTCCTATGTCTTCTGAAGTGCTGGCCTTCTCATTGATCTGTGCTGAGGCAAAAATGTTTACTCTTTTAGCATACTGTTCATGGGTGAATAATTTCCCTCCGCTGTTCAGTAAGCTAGGGAGTCCTCTGTTCTGCAATACCTGAAATCTCTCCATGAACCTGTTTACCTCAGTGTGCATATCCTGAGTTCTTTTGTCCAGTGTTTGCACCAAATTTCTCAAAGTAAGCACCCTCTTGATCATTTGAATAGTCTCAGTTCTGTTTGTGATTCCAATGGTGGCTAACTGAGAGCTTGTCCTATTATTGAGTACATTGATCATTCTGGTGGCCACTTCAGGCATATTGCTCAATGGAGCTCTTGCTCTATGGACCTCCTTTTGTGCTTTTGGGATGAGCTCTAATTGCTCATGGATTGTTTCAATGTATTGCCATTGATTTGTAACAGATTGGCCAATATTGGCCCATATCATTGCTCTGACTTCAGATACAATCTTATCCAATCTGAGCTGCTTTTCCAGCTCTTTAATCCTGTCATTAAGGGCCTTGATCTCCCTGCCCTTTTCTGCCACTTCTCTTTTTGATTTATCATATTTATCATCGATCTTGGCCAGCTTTTCCTTGGTCTCATGCAGCTCTGTCATTTGAGCTTCCAGGATTTGTATCTCATTCCTCAGTTTCTGCATGTCTAGGCTATGTGCTTGTTCTGTACTTGTAGGTGCTGCTGAAGTGGATGTAGCTGTTTGCTCAGTTTGTTGAGGTGGAGGCACAGTGGTAGGAGCAGTGTTCTCAAGATTGATGACCGGGGGAGGCTGAGAGGTCTGGCCCTCTTCCCTTTGCTTTAGTGCTGCTTGCAGTGCCACCTGTGCGGCCTCAGACTCTCCTAATTTCTCTTGTGTCTGCAGGAGCTGCTTATATATAGATATTAGTAGGTCTATGGCATCCTTTTCCATCCTTCGTTGGGCTACCTCATCTGTTTGGGGGTGAATGGTAGCTGGGAGTTTGACTTTCTTCCTTAATGCAGCCATGTCAGCATCCCTTAGTTTCAGGATCTCCTGTATCCCTTTGATGTCCTTGGGGTTATGCCCAATTTCCACAATGATGTCCTCTAGGGATCTTATCCTATTGTCCTTGGCCTGAGATGAAGCTCTCTCCAATTCTAGTTGGGAGGCTGTAGCATTGAGGCTGCTTGTTAATTTGTAATTCTCCAACGTTTTGTCTGCCAGGGAGGCATACACCATTTCACCAGTTTGCTTGTGCAGCTCAATTTTATCCATTGGGTGGATGTCCTTGGCCAGGACCTCTAGATTAGTCCTGAGATAATCTGTAGTAGATTGTGGCTGGAGCGCGGTGGGTATGAAGTGACTCATAGTCAACTTGCCTTCGTCCACATCAAAGGCAGCCATTAATCTTTGTTGGTTGGAGGGAGCCATTTTCAACAAATGGTTATATAATTTGACTTTCATGGGTTCACTCCTTCTTTTGATGTCTATAAACTGCTGTTTGATGCCTACCTCTCCTTCCCTCTGCTGGCTGGAGGAAGTGACCTCCCCTCCCATGGCTCTGTCTTGTTCTTGGTGGAAGGAACTCACCGAGGCTTCCCTGCTGGGTGGGCCCATACCCATTGCTTGTCTAATTGCTGCATCTTCCTCTGAGAAGTCATTTAACCTCTGTCTCTTCTCCTCTTGGTTGATGGATGAAGTCATGGGTGTTTCTCTGTCCCTTTTCCTACTTAGGTCCTCCTTCTGTGGAGTTTGAAGGACCGAGGCATCAGTAATGTTTTCAGGCCTTGAGTGTTCTACATTTTGGGCCTGCTGCTCAGTGGTAGTTGGGGTGTCTACCACTCTTTCTTGGTGTAAGGGCTGCTGTGTTTCAGGTTGCCCTTCTCCTTGCTGCTGTTGCTGTTTTTGTTGTTGCTGCTGCTGCTGCTCTGCCTGTTCTTTCTCTTGCTGCTCTGGCTCTATCTCCATCACCTTTTCTTTTCCCTTCTCTGATATATTTCCAGCAACTCTCGTGGCTTGCTGTTGGGCAGTTAAAGAGGATGCTACTGCTCCAATTTGTATGCTTGGTAGTGAGCTGACCTGTGAATAAAACTCAAGGTCAGCCATTTTCTTTATGTTTCTTTGAGCTCTTTGATTAAGCTCTTCTTGAGTAACAGCTTCCTCTAAAGTCCCTCTCCTCCATTTACTTTGATTGGCATGTTTTTCTATGTGAGGAAGGCTGCAATGATCATAAGCAGACAACTTGTATTTAAGCCTCCTCATGGTAATGAAGTTGTTAGGGTCATAAGGTTTCCATAGGAAGCTGTATTTGAGACCAAGGCCCCCGAGTATTCTATCTGCCTCCTTCCACCCTTCCTCCCTTTCGTTATAGAGGAAATGGCCAAGTTGACTTCTGACTTTTAGCTGTGCCTTCTTACCTTTGCCTGAAAAGTGGAACATGTCCACAAAGCCAAACTGCCTGAAGTATTCTAAGGCAAATAGTCTCATGGGCACAAACCTGGGTAGTCTAAATGGGGGCAACTCACACCCATATATTCTAATGACAGTATGGTGTTGGTAGAAGTACCAATCCCCAATGCTGTATGCTTTTGATAAATGCAGGAGTCTTTGCATATCATCTGTCAATCTGGGAGGAGGTGAGCCCAAAAGTAGAGTCATGGCTGGATGAATGAAGTTATCAATGAACTCACAATAGGTGTATGGAGAATAGAAATTGAGGTGGAAAGCAGATGTCCAGTACACCACCGATCTCAAATTTCCCTGTGCATCTTCTCTTTTCATTGGGAAGGAGAACTTCTCATGCTGGAAGTATAAAAGCAAATGATATATGTAAGAAGTATATTTAAATACCCTATCTCTTGATAGGTTCATAAACTGCTCATGCATCTTGTCTGAGATGTATGTGGCATAGTCATAGCAGACTGGTTTTCTTCCTGGAGAAAACATGAGCATTATGTGCATAACTGTTTCATCCACATACTCCACTGAATCATATCCCAGGATGGGACTGATCATGTCAACAAGGTCCAGGCCCAATTGGTTGAGGTAGACATAGTTGATGGGAGGGACTTGCACAGTGTTAGCTTTGATGAATAACTGGTTAAGTTTTGTAATCTGGGCCTCTGTCATTCTGGCTCCCTCCATAATCAAATCAGCTAGTGATAGAGGGACCAACTTCTTATCTGTTTTGAACTGCAGCATCTCCCTGATGGCTTCAGGGGTAATGAAAAACAAAATTGCGCCCGAAGAATCAAGCACTGCCCTCTGGGATGCATCATAATACTCAGCACATAAGTGGATGAGTTCTGGGAATTGGTTGACCTGTGGTAGCTTGAAGATTGGGAGAGAGGAATCCCAAATTCCCAAGATGTCTGTCCCATTCTGATGTTGGATTTTGATTTCATTTAGTATTTGGAGATGAAACCTGCTCCTGCTTAGCATTTCTTCTGATATCTTATAATCTAAGTCAGCTAATGCTTTCCAGTCCAATGCTCTGTGAGGGGCATTCAGAGGAGCTACATTTAGGGCTATAGGAGCTACAGGGGAATCCATGACTCTTCTTGGGATGTGTTTCTCTTTGAAGACTGCTGTTACTATGCAGAGCAAAACCGACAAAGCTTCTTTGCAGAGAATGATGGTTTTATGAGTGAAGGGTGAAGGTGAAAGGCTGCAGCAGTTGAAATACTGCCTTTGAGTGATTAGGTGAGTGGCAGAAATGCTCAGAGTATGCTTTTTGTGGTGGATTTGTTTCCTGCAGGTGAAGGGTTCACGATTGCGTGAACCAGCGACAGTTTTCTTTCAAATTACCCACAGTGGTTTGACAGAAGTGTAGGTGACGGCTCTGGTTCAGTCTAAATGTCAATTCAGTGGCCTTTAACGGTGAATTTCGGGTCTTAAGGTTTGTTACTTATTGATACGCGAAATGCAGTGAAAATGGAGTTTCAGAGCTCAAATGAGGAATACCTGTAGAGTTGGACTGGTTAGAGCTCGCTGGCGCTGAAGAGATGAACTTTCTGGCGGTCAGGAAACACTTTTCCGCGGCTGGTGCAGGTTTGGTCGTAATTATGCATGCAGGATAAACAACGATGAATGCGCTCAAAATGGCAAAAAACCCGAATTTTTGGCCAAAATAGACTTTTTGGTGATTTTGGCGCGAATTCGTGCTGACGTCATTATGACGTCATGAGTGGGGTCAGGGCCGGATGACGTCAGCAGGACGTCATCGGGCCAGGTGGCGGGGTCTGGTTGGTCCACTGGGGCAGTGAGATGGCAGGGCAGGTGGACCAATGGCTGGGCAAGGGAATGACAAGACGGCGTACCTGGGTGACGGGGCGATGACGGGTTGCTGAGGTCACATAGGCGGGAACGGCAAAACCAGAAATCGCGGCGGTTTGATATCGCACCGCCTATAGTACGATGGCGGTTTGCAGCAGTTGTACCTCCGACGCACTGTAGTGAGGGCGCGTGGCAGCGGAGTGACGTGCCCAAAATACGGACGTCGGGAGGTAACCTTCGGGCATCAGATGAGCTCCGACGCTATGGTGGCCGTCAGATCTGGAGGAGCCAAATCGGACGGTCGTCGGATGATTGATGTGACAGGGAGATAGCACGCTTATTTCTCGGACGTCAAAAGGACTCCGACGCGATCAGGGCCGTTGGATGGGAGGTATTTGATCGGACGGTCGTCGGGACAGCTGAGATGACAACCAAGTACGGGGAAAGGGGGAATTAAAATAATTTTTTTTCTGGGAATTTGCGCGCTGGCGGAGACTATGTAAAAGTGGGTTTTCACGTCTTATTTGGAAATAGCTCCGCCCTTTTAGACTTAGCATAAAGAGAAAATGTCAATTTTTTATGGTTTTTGGCCATTTGAGGCGGGTGAGGGTAGAAATTAGGCTTTTTAGGGGTTTTTATGTGCAAAAAAGGGGTCAAAATGAAGGAATTAGCTCATGAAGGGGAAGAGGTAGTTGGCATAGGTTTATCAACATGACCAGGTGTCATTCGATCCCTGACTCAAGACTTATTGGCTATAATACCAAGGGGTGGGTATTTATATAATGCTTGGGGTTTATACACCATGGTGTTAGTAGTAATAGGGGAAAAGGTAATATAGGGGATTTACATAGCAGAATTAGAGTTAATATGGATGAGGGGGTAAGTGGAGGGGAAACCATTTAAGTTTATGTGAAACAAACTTGGTTTTGAGAGTAGATCAAAATGAAAAGATTTTTAGACAAGAAATGTGGCTTCTAAAGATTAAGAACCACCATGAAACCTTAGTCTTTTCCATGAATCTTAGCTGATGGGGGAATGTTAGAAATGAAATTGGAGGGGAATGAGGGAAATTAGTCATGGTCCTTACTGCAACTTGATGAATATGCCCACCTTGTCACTTGATAGACTTTGCCTTGGTAATCATAGTCACCACGCCTGCAATGGTGAAAGTAGCCTTTTCTGCAACCACCACTACCTACCCAACTATTTTGCCTAGCATTTTTTATTTCTTCTTGGAGGGTGCACTTGAACTTGCAGACCCTTACTTGCCTTTTCTTTTCTTTGGCTTTTTCTTTGTTATTTCTATCTACTTCTACCCTTATTTCCTCCAAGGTCCCAGATTAAGCTGTTGGGAGCCTTTTCTTCTCTACCTGAACTGCTTGTCTGCCAAGATTAAACAGTTTGGATAGACTCCTTTCTCTATTCTATGACTGAAAATTGAAAACATGGCATGATCCAGATTAAACTGTTGAATCATCCATCAAAATTGAACCAGGGTGATCAATATTGAAACACTTTACACACCTTTTGTTGTCTAGGAAATATGGGATATTTGTGACATCAAAGCAGAGCATATTTGGACTTTCCCTTGTCAATCATGAAATATGAAACCTATTGGTATAGGTATCTAACAGATGCGATGATCGTGATATCACAATCAGATTTGTTTGGAGCAGACGGGAATGGACATAACCAAAGGCCTTTTGTGATTGGGAAATCATGAGGAATGATGTGGCATGAGAGTGGGCCCGACTGATGATTTAATAAGTGCGGATTTTCCTTTCAGTTATTCATTCTTATGATTTTATTAAATTTGTGCCTTTTAACAGGTAGCTTTATTGCAATCAGAAGATCTGAAGTGAAGGGAGTAGTCTACCTTTTGCTAATTTTTGATTCATTTGGATGCAACATGTTTATAATTTGCATTAATTGTTATATCGGGTTTGGATGGTTTATCACATATCGCAATCAGATTGGTCCTTGTGGTTTTTATATATCGTGTTCGTTATAAATTTGCGATGTGGGCAAGTTCTGATATAGAGTATATTTTTAACAATACCTAAGCCTTTTAAGTTTTAAGCATGTTTTGTTCTCGGGGGCTATACTTTATTGCATCACAAATTTTGAAAGGATAAAATGGGGATTTGGTGATTAAGACTTGTGAAATGCGAAATGTTGGGATTTCTTTAAGGCAGGCTCATTCGAGTTGTTCGGGCTTAATGAAATTTGGATTTGTATATTAAAAAAATCCAATTTGTCCTTTTAAAACCCTAAACTATTTTATTTTCCTATGTTTATAGGATTTAAAGGGTCCCCATTTATTTATATAATAATTTCCTAAGAAATTTATACATAAATAAATGGGGGCGTTGTTACATAGCACAAAAAGACCATGCAAGACGTCATGTTGAGAATGGTCGTGGCATGTGAAAGTAGTGCGAAGGTGGGTCATAGGCCACATAGTGTATGGTGTCAGTGTTGGGTCAGAACGTTGAGGAGAGGGGCTATAACGCTAATTGTGGAGCCCCCCATGACACCAATGAGGGAAGGAGGGGTTTGCATTTAATATTAGCTATTGAATGAACCAGCAGAATAATTGTGATCATATATGAGGGGTGGAAGCCCGAGTTGGAAGATTGATTGTGGACTACCCTATGACATCAACTGGAGAAGGGGGGGTCTGTATTTCATCCTGATTGTACAATATTCGACATGTCTCCATTGTTGGATGTTAGGGGCCTTAAGTTATTGCAGAGCTAGAACTATGGCATGGGAGATGGAACCCCCCATGCCCATTAGGTTGTGAGGAGAATGTTAACGTGCCAAAAGGTTGAGACCTGAAAATGATAACAATTGTTGTATGAAGTGGATTTGGACTGCCAGGTCTGTTGGGGGTGCACTTTTGCATTAACCCCTGTGTAAGTCTGAGGTCCAACAAAATCTCAATTGTCTATTTCACCAAGTTTGGTCATCGATTGACTGAGGTGGTGTCTTGCACGTTGAAAAAATGTAACTAGGTTCGGTCTTCATAATGACATGTAATTGTGACTTTTATGTAAGAGATGTAAAGAAGAAAATAAAATTATTGTATTGTTTTCATCATGGATTTCATGAGAAAGAGATTTTATTTTGGTTAAGGCTCCCATTGAGAGCCCTTAGGGATATTGTAATCTAGTCATAAATGTCTAAAGAGTCATTGGCATGTAATGAAGACATGTTACACATTATAAAGAGTCAAACTTGTTTATGTAAAGTCATCCTCCTAGACCTTGTCACTATCCCTCTTCATGTTAGCTTACAATGAAGGGAGAAGTATAGAAGATGATGTGAGCTCTCCTCCAAGTGATCATGTCATCCTAAGGGACATGGGAAAACATGTATATATAGTGGTGCTCGGCCTCAATTGAAGGCAAGAAGTTCGGTGAAGAAAGTATCCAAAAGGAAGTACGCATTACATCTTAGAAGAATCCACCAAGACAACAAGAAATGAAGGAAGATAGTGAAGGAGAGGGTCATCTCTAGAGGAATGTTTTTGGAACAAATTACCCTCACACATGCGAGGAAGAGTAGGTCCAAAGTTATCAAGGATAGACTGCAATTTGGATTGTTCTATTTTGGGAAAAGATTTCACACAAGGAGGCCAAGTAAGGAAGTTAAAGTAGTCTCCCTCTTAAGGAGACTAATGAAGGAGTGAAATTATTCTAGGGTTTTCTATGATAGGGTTGCATACCTACAAGAAGAGACAAAGATTATCAAGGAAGCAAAGAAAGAGAAGAGGAGGAAAAGTGTTGGAGAGGAGGATAGTGACTTGGTCTTGGGAGGACTCTAGTGTCAAGGGTCTTTGTCATGGTTTTGGTATTCATCAATTGAAGATATATAAGTATAATTTCGTTTGGTTTTTCCTCTCAAAGAGTGAGCGGTTTTGGCCTTGGATGATAAGCCTATATACTGTGTCTCTTGTATATGATTTGGTAATTATCTTGATGAAAAGAACACAATAATAACTCAAGAAGAGAAGATTGTAAGCAAGTAGTAAAAATACTATCACAAGCAATTATCATAAGTAGTGAAATCAACTAAATATTGATGCCCTCGATTTCTCAACATGGTATTAGAGGTATGGTGCTAAGGTCAAGGAGGGGAATCTAATCAAGGAGATACATAAGGATCAAGGTTCAAGAGAGGGATCAGAGCAAGACAAAGAATACCAAGCACAAAATCAAGATCTTCATTGAATCGTCATCAAGGAGGAAGCAGAAAGAAAGACCAAAACCCTAGTAGCATCTTTGAGATCATCATTCGTCCATCATCTAAGGAGTGGAAGCTTTTAAAGACTAAAGAAGGCTAGATCGAAAGGTGTTGTCATAAAAAGGGCAATCCTCTCTTTATTGAAGCAAGGACTTCACTTGGAAGAAGATCATCCAAAAGAAGGAAGTCTTTCCTTCATTGAAGTGAGGACCTTCTTATCCTTAAAAGGATCATCTGAGAAGCATCAAGTTCATCACCAACAAAGATATCTAGTTGAAGATTATATCTTCACAAGTAGGTACCTTTTCTCTTATAATCTAGTAAAATGACTTCATGTTTCAAGGAAAACCATAAGCTGGTTGGGATATCAAACTTCCTTGCATGGAAAAGAAGGATAGACATAGTCCTCAAAGTAAATGAAGTCATTGATCATGTCCATGGAAATATCTCCAAGCCATCTGAAGATCAAGCACTATCTAAATACATGGAAAGGGTCTAAAGGCTCAAAATATTCTTAAGGAATCTATCAAAGATCCTCTCATTCCTCATATAGCCGAGCTGGAGACATCAAAAGAGATATATGATGACCTAGTAAATGTATTATCTGGAAGCACAATAAGAAAGATCATATCACTTAGATATGATCTATATAAATTGAAGGTATCTAAGGATGAAGGGATATCTTCATATCTCTCAAAAAACATCTCAAATAAAAACTCAATTACAAGATCTAGGAGAGATGGTATCTGATAAGGAAATGATCTCCATCATTCTAAATGCACTAATTGATGAACAAGGTAACCTCGTTTTCAATTAATCAGAGGAGGATATCACATTCAACAATTTGTGGTCTCTATGCAAGACAAAAGAAAACAGGCTGAAGGGAAAATGTGATGAAGAACCTAGAAAAAGGGGTCAAACAGTTGCTAAAGTAAAATGAAAGTTCAATAAATTTGGACCTTAAAAGAAAAAGAAGAAAATGTCTAAGGTTTAGTGCTATAGATGTCAAGAATATGGGCACTATAAAATAGATTTTCCTCAAAGGGACAATAACAAGAGAAATAAGGAAGAAGCTCATATTACTGAAGGAGTCGAAGAACCTGAAACAAAGAACCCTAAGAGGGAATAAGTGAGAGATCTCTAATATGACTAAGATGATCTCCCTCAGATATTCTTCTATTGTGTAAATTATAGGTGGGAATCTTTGTAAATAAGATAGGATGGATCATATTAGAAAATGGCATCATGGTAGAAGCATTAAGAGCTCATGATATAGGTAACATGAAAAATGGCTATAGCTATGTAGGGTATAGCTCTTGAAAAATTCATTGAAAGATACTTATGGAAGGGGAAGAAGTCATCTGGGACAAGGCTCATCATACATAACATATGTAGGATAGGATATGTTAGATCCTCCAGAATATTTGATGGAATCTTCATTGTAAAGTTCATTGATCATGAGGAGAGACAAGTGTTTCATCAAGAATTATAAACTTGTGGAATTCATGGGATGATGGCATGATGAAATAATAGGGAAGAAGGTCAATGAAATGAGGTGTAATAGATCTGACCTGCAAATATATGAAATGATGCAAATATACCCAATAATTGCAAATAATCTCAAGAGAATTAAAAACACAACATATGGAAATGCTTATCTTTATTAATCAAACCTGTTATCACTCAGGTTGTCCTCTTGATCAGTGCAAAAGGATACGGCCGAGGTAACCACAGACCAATCTTTGGACTGCAGGTTCTAGCCCACCTGCAATCAGAGAGGGCTCTCTCTTTCTGATTTAGCTTTGTTGATAATGTTTTTAGGCTAGCTATTGAGTTCAAGGGGGTTTTGTTTAGTTTTTGGTGGGAAGGATGATACTTTCAGGTAAAGAGGCAAGGATAGCATGAAATTTTTAGAACCATTGGGCGTGGAGTCAAAGAGTAGGACTGCTGGTGCATTTTCTTAGTCATAAGAACGAATATGGAGCAAGCTAGCTGCATATGAAACAATCATTCAAGGTAAAGGATGGATTAAAGGCTAAGGAATGAGAGGCAATTAAGAATCTCTCAGTCAGGGTAGCAAAAAGGAGATAAATGAGCCCTATCTAGGAGCAGTTAAGAATTCCTAGATAATAGTCATTCATATGTGAAATATATCAAACATGAGCCACAAAGGAATTCATATTTATGCCTAAATTAAGAGGAAAACATTTATAAGCTACAGAAACTGAGCATAGAGTGCAGCTAAGCAAATTCTAAACCAATCCTTCGTTCTGCAACTTGAGCTTATATGAAATTGAAATAACAGAGGTAAGAAGCACTTATTGATTCATACTGCAGCATAAGAATTCCACATTCAGTTCTTCAGACCATTAGACACAGAGCAGATAGTCATTCCTCCAAAGCTTTTCAGCAATCTTTGATTAAGTAAAACATCTTAGATATCCAGTGCGAGTCTCTAATGAAGATTATCAACCAACCAACCCTTAAGACAATACAGAGGGCGGTATATATAGCGAAAAATGTCCAAAATTGTCTGTTACAGCTTGACCTAAACAGGTCTGAAAGAAAATGATTACTTTAACCTAATCCTATCCAGAAATAAATGCAAGAAAATATCTTTGAGCTGCGCTGAGGGCAGCCGTATCAAAACTGAGTTAATGCGTTGTCCTCGGTGGCTTGGTGTAGTGTTTCTGCAATAACTGTGCATGGGTCTCTGCTCCATTTCTGTTCGGCGGCTTTAAATGCTTTAACTGTGATTTGAGAGCTTTAATGGGCTTACACCACTTTATTTGACTTTGTTGGAGGCCATTCAATGCTAAGCTACCTCAGGAAATGAAGATTTTGATTAAAACCTCCAACTGATACTCTTTGTCGCTCCATCTTTCCTCTAATACTCTTTCGCAGTTGAATCAGGACGTTTCTGTCTTTCGCTGTGTGTGAAATTGTCAAATCAATAGTTAATGGCCGCTGTTCGGCCTTCTGTTGCTTTAAAACCTTCGTTTGCCCCTTTCTAAATGCTTCGCGAAGAAAAACGGGTCATTCTGCGCCTTTCGGGCTTGCTGGGGGCTGCGCGATGAGGGTCTTTCCACTTTGGCCCATTTCCCGTAGCCATGCGCGATTAGCACATGAAAAACTGCCTCAAAATTTGAATCCGGGCTTCCTAAGCACGATTTTCGCCTTCGTGCCTTTTTTGCTAATGACGTCAGCATGATGTCAGCGGGTGGGACCTAGTACGACAGATTACGTCAGCATGATGACGTTATTAGGGTGACGTCAGCATGTACAGTGGGTGACGTGGCAGTGACACGGTGGCAGTGACGTGGCAGGGTGAGTTGGCAGGAGGCCGACACAGGCAGATGACGTCAGCGGGTGACGTGGTGCTGACGCAGGAGGGCAGAAGCGGTTTTCGGTTTTGGGCGCACCGCCTTTGGGAGGACGACGATATCGGAGGAGGGGCTCCGCCACAGCTGAGAGGGCGACGCGTGGCGGGAGTATGGCAGGAATACCGCCCATCTCCCAGACGCTAACCCTCGGGCTATTTGGGATATGAGGAAGCCCGCCCACCGTAGATCTGGGGCGCGGGCGATCGGACAGTTGGCGGCATGGAAGAGGCGGTTGAGGGTTAAGGGATGGGCGCACGAATATTCAAATTTTAATACAATGCTGCGGGGGGGGTGTTAAAAACTTAGGAAATGTGGGTTTTTGGAGATTTTAAAAGTGAGCGGGTCAAATATTTGGTGGGTAAGACCTTAGGATGAGGCGGAAAATGGGTTTTTTCAGGGTTAGGGCTTAGGGGAAATGGTTATTAGTTTGACCAGAGGTCAAACTAACCCCTGTAAGGACACGGATGGGATAAAAATAGCCCCACCTGGACTGTTTTTTCCTGGACTTAGATGAATAGGGCTATAGTGCCAGGGAGGGGGTATTATTATATTTTTGGGATTTTTATACATAGTTTTTGTAAGGGAAGGGGAGATAGATAGGGAGTTATATAATAGAATTAGTAGTTAATATGAAGGTGACCAGAAAGCGCTAAGTATGTGAATCTTAGGCTATTTTAAAGGGGAAAAGTGACTTATAGAGGAAGAATGAAAAATCCTTGAGTGAATCAGGTCTTCACCAAGGCAACTGATATGGAGAATGATGAAACTAAGAGGAATCAAATAGATCTTGACCTCTTCAGGGAAGTTAGTGAGTGATTTGGGGATAAGGGAGAATGGGGAAGTTAGAGATATCCAGCGTGAGCTCCTCCAGATGAAAATTGCCTTCAACTTGTGATTTGAATAAATATGACATTTGACAACATGAAATGGATCACAAGCCATGATTCTGCAACCACTCAGCTACCTACCCAGCCTACCTTCCTAACATTTTTTCTTCTTTTTGGGTGGGTGCACTTGGACTTGCAGACCCTGATTGTCCCTTTTTTTTCTTTTTGACTGTCTGCCTATCTAAATCTACAGATATTTCTGCCAAGGACCCAGATTAAGCAGTTGGGCTCCTTTGATTCTCTACATATCTACAAATCTGCCAAGATTAAGCTGTTTGGACAGATATCATTCTCTATATTCTAAAACACGAAATTGAAACCTAGGGAGGCCAAGATTAAACTATTTTGCCTTCCCTTAACTGAAAACTCATCAAAATTGGAATATAGCAGTGGCATTTGGACTAGCACACTTTCATGGCTTCTTCTTTGGCCTCTTTTGGAAATATGGAACCTTGTAGCATGAAAGATGACATATTTGGCATGTAAAAATGTCAATCATGAAATATGAACACCTGTTGCAACAGGAGGCTAACAGTGGCTCCACTTGGGGATGGCTTTTCCTTGTGAAAAGCCAAGAACAACAGGTCAGAATGCCTGATCTTCTGTTGTTGTTGTAGATTGAAAAACTTCTTTATGCTGGCTGTTAGATAATTGAAACTTTCTAATATGAACAACCTTCTCCTCAACTGAAAGATTGTGAAATGCATAGCACTGCCTGCTTTCTTTCGCATGCTTGCTATTATGTAGAATGTTGCTTGAGCATTGTGCCTTTGAAACAGTCTCAGGACATGGATCAAACTGATGTATTTCCTTTAGCCTTGTTTTACTTTGAGCAAGGGTGCTGATATGAACTGAAAATATTGCTCTGTTTTGATACATCTTGACTGAAGAATGCAAACAGTTGCTTTTACCATGAATTGCTTGTGATGTGATAGTGCTACTCCTGCTGTTTCGTTGAGATTAGTGCAGAGACAGAGCTTTTTTTTTTTTTTTAACTGGAATACTTGCATTGGCTGTGTCTTCACAAAATTTGTTGCTGTTCCTCCAACACTCGGACTGCTTATACAAAAATGAAAACAAAGTGCTGATATATACAAATATTACTGTACAAAGAACTATATACAGAGCTGTATTGTATCCCTTTAAAAGGGATCATGGTAATGTTTCAGCATACGGCCATTAATAGGGCCTTCTTCAGCAGTATTGCCCTCTACAGATTTGAGAAAATATGTGTTATTTCCCTGAATAGTAGAAACAACAAATGGCCCTTTCCATAAAAAATCAAACTTAGCATGTTTTCCCTTGTCTTCTCTTTGTGAGTCCCACCTTAGAACTTTGTCACCGATGTAGAAATCCTCAGCCTTAACTCTCTTATCAAACATATTTTTGAGCTTTTCTTGCAAAATTTGAGCTCTGTCATAAACTTGTTCTCTGGTTTGCTGAAGATGAATGGTCTGATTAATCCTTCTTTGAATGTCATTTGGTTCAGCCTGAATTTCCTGTAACAGTCTGATTGTAGGGATGCCCAAGGATGAAGGAAATCTGGCCTCCATGCCATATACTAGCTCATAAGGGCTCATCCCAATAGATCTCTTTGTTGAAAGTCTGTCTGCCCATAGGGCATTTACTGGCTTTTTGTGCTAGTTCTTCTTGTTTTCTTCTAGCACTTTCATTATGATGTTGATGAGGCTCTTGTTGGATGATTCGGCCAAGCCATCCTTGAGGGTAATAGGCTGTAGAGTGGCCCAAGGTAATATGAAATTGGTGGCAAAAATTGATCATTTTTTTGGATTTAAAAGCAATGGCGTTATCAGTGATGATCTTCTCAGGGCAGCCAAATCTAGAAAGGATATTGCACTCAAGGAATTGGATAATGATGGTGTCATTGGCTTGCCTACATGGGATGGCTTCAACCCACTTGGTGAAATAGTCGGTCGCTGTTAAAATCCATTTGTGCTGGCCTGAGGAAGAGGGATGGATTTCTCTAATGAAGTCAAGACCCCATTGTTGAAAAGGTTTTTCAGTTGAGATGGGTTTAAGGGGCAAGGGCAACAGTTTTCTTTTGCCCTCAAAGATTTGGCATTTGTGACATGACATGGAAAACTTCTTTACATCTGCAAAAAGACAGGGCCAATAGAAACCAGCCCTTAAAATTTTATCAGCAGTGGACTTCCAATATAGATGTCCTCCACAGTCACCTGCATGGAATTCTTTCATGACATTGTTAGTTTCACTCATGGTTAAACAATTAAGCAATATACCTCCATGATTTCTCCAAAATAATGCACCATCTATGACACAAAACTTTAAAGCCTTCATTTTTAAAAATCTTTTCTTGGCTCTGGACAATCCTGGGGGAGCAAATAGGTTTAACAATACAAAATGTATATCAGCATACCATGGAGATTGCAAAAAGGTTTCACTGATCTGTGGAGTCACCAGCTCCTGTTCATTGTCAAGTTGGTTAATGTCCAAGGCTTGAAAGTTTGTTTCGGACATCAGTTTGGCTAAACCTTGTCCCTTTATCAGTTTGGTTGGTTTTATTTCTATGTCATACTCAAGGATGTTTGCAATCCACTTGCCTCTTTTGCCTTCTAATCCCTCTTGAGTCAATATGTCTTTTACAACAGCGTTTGGGACATAGGCAATCACATGTGAATATAAAATATACACTCGGAAATCCTTGATGGCCTTAACGAGGGCATAGGCCTGCTTTTCCATGATTGGGTACTTCAAAGGGGCATCTCTTAAGGCTCGGCTGAAAAAAGCAATTGGCTTTTCAGCTCCCTGTTCATCCTTTTGCAAAAGGACAGCAGCTATAGTATGATCAGATGCAAAAGAAAAAATGATAAAATCTTTGTCAAATTGTGGGTTGGTGAGGACAGGGGTTTGGGTTAAGTCAGATTTTATACTCTCAAAGGCCTGCTTGGTTTCAAGAGACCATTTTACCTTGGCATCCTTTTTTAACATGTTGCTTAATAATCTTATCAACTTAGCTAGATTTGGGATAAACCTCCTCAGGAAATTGATCTTTCCCAGGAATGCTTGTAGCTCTTTTATGTTTCTTGGATACGGGATTTGGAGGATGGCTTGGATTCTTTCAGGATCAATTCTAATCCCATCCTTTGATATGATGTGGCCAAGTAATTTGCCTTCCTCAAGGCCAAAAAGAGACTTCTTGTGGTTTAAGGAAATGCCATATTTCCTGCATGTCATGAATATTTGCCTTAAGTGTTTGAGGTGCTCTTGATCAGATTTGGAAAATGGGGTCAAGTCATCAAGGTAGACAACTAGGAAATCATGTATTTCTTTGGCAAATGCAATATCCATTGCTCTTTGAAAGGTAGCACCAGCATTTTTAAGTCCGAATGGCATCTTTACATACTTAAATGTTCCCCACGGTGTGGTAAAGGCTGTCTTGTCTTGGTCATCCGGGTGAACAAGTATTTGATTGAAACCTGAAAAGCCATCTAGCAAAGAGATTCTAGATGACCCCACTACTCTTTGTAGGATGTGATCCATCTTGGGCAAAGGATAGTGGTCTTTTAGGGAGACTTGGTTCAAATTTCTCAGATCTACACAAAGTCTAATTTCACCTATTTTCTTTCTTGTGGGAACAAGGTTGGATATCCATTCAGAAAATCTGATTGGTGCTATGATACCTACTTCAAACATTCTCTTTACTTCCTTCTCAATCAAAGGGAGAAGCACAGGATTTATTCTCCTCAGTTTCTGTTTGAAGGGCTTTTGGTTTGGTTTTAAGGGAATGGTGTGTTGGATCACTGAGGTGTCATAGGACTTCAAGTACTCATAACTCCAAGCAAATACATCTTGGAATTCTTTAAATAAATCAATATACTTGGGCTTTAGATCGGGTGGCAAATTTTTGGATAGTTTGGTCATTTTTGGCTTCTCTGCTGTTCCAATGTTGTGTTCCTCTATATCAGAATTCAATGGTTGCATTTTTGGTTTTTTAGGAACATCATTTGCATCAAACATGTCTTCTAATGGAGTTAGGCCAGCAGGCAAAAAGTTATCCCTTAAGTCAATGATCTTTGCCTCTGTTTTGGCTATTTCCTCCAACTGCACTTATTTCAGCTGTTCTATATTTGTTTTGTCAAAAACAGTTGGGTTTAGGATTTGTTTGGCTGTTGCAGCTGTCACAGCCTGCTGACTTTCATTTGTTTGCTGTTGGGAATCGTTCATAGCATCCATGTCAATGTTAATATTTGCAAATTCATGCTCAAGAGTGAGGAAATTATTAATCTGGGCATCATTTTCGAACACTTGCCAATCTTTAACGTTATTTGGGACAGCAGGCCTATGTTTTATTTCAGCTGTAAAATGATGGTTTGGCTCAAAGGGAAGCTTGCATGTACTAGCAAAAGTGGCTAGGCTGTGTGCATGAATGTTATGCTCTCTTGAAATCTTGGCCAGCTTGAATTCAGTGAATGCATTGAGTATATTAGTGGTAGCAGTCCTATAAGCCCTCATTCTATTGCCATTGGTAACAAAGTTACCTTTCATCTATTGTATGATTAAATCAGAGTCACCTAAAATGGACACTTTTGTAGCTCCTAAAGCTTTGAGCAGTTTAAGGCCTAAAAGCAGAGCCTCATACTCTGCCATGTTGTTGGTGCATTTAAAGTTCAGTCTGTAGGCATGGCCTTCTGCATGGTTGTTATGTGTATTATGAATCCATACGCCTGCCCCTACTCCTAACTTGTTAACAGAGCCATCAAACTCTAAATACCATGTGATTTCTTGCTTGTGGTTAGTACTAAGAGTTTCAGTGATTCTTGCAGCGGGCAGATTTGAAATTTCTGTTTGGGGAGTTTCTTCTTGTATGCTGGTTGCATTAACTGTTTTGATAGTTTCATCAGTATGTGCAACTGATTCTTCATTGATGTGTTCTTGTTGTTCTAGAGCCAAAGGCTCATCATCAGTTGGAGAATTTGTATCATCATTAAACAAAATAAAAGAATCCATATCAGAATGGATTGAGTAAATGGGAAAATTTTCAGGCTTGCTCTCACTACTTACCACATATTTCATGAGTGTTTCTCTGTACAATCTCTTTGGTTGCCCAAAGACTGAAATAGTGGCATAGGAGAGGTGTAACTGAAGGGATCCTTGGAGCTTTTCTCCCCATGATCTTGATAGGAGCATACCGTACTTGGGTGGGATGTCAGCCACCACCACATCCATGAGGATGGTCTTGTTGGGATATTGGACTAAGGAGACACACAAGTCTTTGATGAGGCCTAAACAATTGACTTGACTTGAGTCAAATGAGAATAAATCTTTGTAGGGCCTTGTGATATCAAGGTTCAGCTTTTCCATAACTTCTTTGGGCATAAGATTGTGCGATGCTCCTGAGTCAAACATAGCGTTGTGAAAAACTTTGTCATGTATATGCAAACTGACATAAAAGGGTGGAACAGGTCCATATGTTGATTTTCCATTAACTTGTGGACCAAACAGTAGCTCTGGGGTATCATCTAAAACATTTACATCACCCTTGTTCTCAGGAATTTGAAGTGATCTTTGAATTTGTTGCCTATACACATCATGTTTGGCAAGTTCTGAGAGGGGTATGGATATCTTAAGTTTTCCAATCTCTGCTTCCAAGTTAAATGGCTTTTCCAATGGAGTCTTGGTGTTGATAATGGCAGTTTTTTCTTCTTCTTTTGAATTACCAGCGATTTTCTCTTGTTTATTAGCATTATGGGAATTGATTGCTTACGGTTTTTCATTTTTAGGAGAGCTTTTTGGAACACTGGTCGAATTTTTCTCAGAGGAAGAAGGTGGCAGAGGCTGATCAATAGAAGGTTGTATTTCTGTTATGTCTTCTACAGTCACTTGATGCAGGTTTGGGACAGGTATATCAGCTGGTTCTGTTATGACAGCCTTGCTTTTAGTCTTGTTGGGTTGTTTGCCATCCTTTGGCTTGCTAGGTTCAGAAATATCAATGGTCCTAGTTCTCAGCTTATATTGTTTGTGTACTTCATACACAGCAGTATCATAACCTTGTTTAAAATCAAAAGACTCACCAGACTTAGTCTGAAACTGATTACAGTCATGCTCATCTTGGTCTTCTTGGGTCAGGAAAGTTTGATGCTCACCCTTTAGATCCATCAGATTCATGTGAGTGTCTTCTATGGGTTCACTAGAAGTGGATGCCTCAGCATAGTTTTCTTGGAAACAGGGTCTTATGTCATGGTCTGGGCTTGACCTACCAGCATTTGTGTTCTGTGTTTTCCTAAAATTTGGGTTCCTTATGGTATTGGACTGTTGTCCTTCCCATGATGATTTCCTCTCAACACTTTCTACTCTGTCTCCCAGCCTTTGCATGCCACTGATAATAGCATCAAGCTTTTGCTCTAAAGTTGAGGGTTCTTCCTTAAAGGTGGTTCTTCTTTCCATTCTAGCTCTGTTTCTTTTGGCAATTAGGTTGGCCTTTATGCTAGCAGCAACATTTTGCATGTTTGTAAGGGTTTGAGGGGCTCTTTCCTTTAACTGGTATGCCATATCTGGGTCGAATCCATCAGGGAATTTATACAAGGCAAGGTCAGGGGGTGGTCTTAAGTTCTGTGGTATTGCATTATAGACATTATTGAACCTTGCACAATACTCCAAAACAGTCTCTTGAGGACCTCTTTTAATTGTATCATATTCAGCTAGTATGTGCAAGGGGTCTTTCTTTTTCTCCCATCTATTGGTAAAGGATTGGTAAAGCTCATCCGGAGTGGTTATGGAATTTGCAGCAAGTGATCTGAACCAAGTTCTTACATCACCTGTTAAACTCTGAACAAAAATTTTCATTCTCACAGCATCATCATCTATTTCATAGTTCTCAAAATAGTCTTGCATCTTCATGGTATGCTGAAGTGCAGTGAAAGGACTAGTACTATCAAAATATGTAATTTTGGATTGGTAATCTTGAGGTAAAGCCCCAGGATTAGCAGGCAGTTGCAGGGGTGCATATCTATTAGCCATATTGGCAGGGATAAGTGGAACAACAGGAAGAACAGGGACAACTGGAACAACAGTAGTGGTAATAGGAGTATGTGTAGTGAATGGAGGTGTGGAAGGAGTGCTTTGAGATGTGGACGATGAACAAGGGGAAATAGGGTTTGAGCGAAATAAAACTTTAACAAGGATTGGAACACAGCTTGGGTGAGCTGTTTCAGGACTCAAATCAGCAAAATCTTCTTGTATTTGTTGCTTCCTAAGGATCTTTGGGATTAAGTTCAGATTTTCAAAAGTAGCTGGGGGATTTGGGTCTGGATTTGACCTTGTGTATCGTGGATTCTTCCTGGGAGCCAGCTTCCGAATTGTTTTTGGTATTTTTCTGGGAATGCTTTTAGAATCAGCAAGGGACTGATCAAATTTTGGAATAGCTATCTATAGCCTAAAACTAGCATGAAGATTGACTGAAACAACTTTTATTTACTTCTGTTAATGCAAAGCAAAAAACAGTTTCAAAGGCTTCCTGGCTGATATTCAGGCTTCATCTGTAGTTTTAAGGAATATACAGCAATTAGAAAATCGATTGTTCCCCAGTGGATTTTTTCAACTTGTTTTATGAAATTAACTGAGGATGTTCCCTAGTGGAGTCACCATTATGTTATCACTCAGGTTATCCTCTTGATCAGCACAAAAGGATACGGCCGAGGTAACCACAGACCAATCTTTGGACTGCAGGTTCTAGCCCACCTACAATCAGAGAGGGCTCTCTCTTTCTAATTTAGCTTTGTTGATAATGTTTTTAGGCTAGCTATTGAGTTCAAGGGGGTTTTGTTTAGTTTTTGGTGGGAAGGATGATACTTTCAGGTAAAGAGGCAAGGATAACATGAAAGTTTTAGAACCATTGGGCGTGGAGTCAAAGAGTAGGACTGTTGGTGCGTTTTCTTAGTCACAAGAACGAATATGGAGCAAGCTAGCTACATATGAAACAATCATTCAAGGTAAAGGATGGATTAAAGGCTAAGGAATGAGAGGCAATTAAGAATCTCTCAGTCAGGTTAGCAGAAAGGAGATAAATGAGCCCTATCTAGGAGCAGTTAAGAATTCCTAGATAATAGTCATTCATATGTGAAATAGATCAAACATGAGCCACAAAGGAATTCATATTTATGCCTAAATCAAGAGGAAAACATTTATAAGCTACAGAAACTGAGCATAGAGTGCAGCTAAGAAAATTCTAAACCAATCCTTCGTTCTGTAACTTGAGCTTATATGACATTGAAATAACAGAGGTAAGAAGCACTTATTGATTCATACTGCAGCACAAGAATTCCACATTCAATTCTTTAGACCATTAGACACAGAGCAGACAGTCATTCCTCCAAAGATTTTCAGCAATCTTTGATTAAGTAAAACATCTCAGATATCCAGTGCGAGTCTCTAATGAAGATTATCAACCAACCAACCCTTAAAACAATACAGAGGGCGGTATATATAGGGAAAAATGTCCAAAATTGTCTGTTACAGCTTGACCTAAATAGGTCTGAAAGAAAATGATTACTTTAACCTAATCCTATCCAGAAATAAATGCAAGAAAATATCTTTGAGCTGCGCTGAGGGTAGCCGTATCAAAACTGAGTTAATGCGTTGTCCTCGGTGGCTTGGTGTAGTGTTTCTGCAATAACTATGCATGGGTCTCTGCTCCATTTCTGTTCGGCAGCTTTAAATGCTTTTAACTGTGATTTGAGAGCTTTAATGGGCTTACACCGCTTTATTTGACTTTGTTGGAGGCCATTCAATGCTAAGCTGCCTCGGGAAATGAAGATTTTGATTAAAACCTCCAACTGATATTCTTTGCCGCTCCATCTTTCCTCTGATACTCTTTTGCAGTTGAATCAGGCCGTTTCTCTCTTTCGCTGTGTGTGAAATTGTCAAATCAATAGTTAATGGCCACTGTTCGGCTTTCTGTTGCTTTAAAACCTTCATTTGCCCCTTTCTAAATGCTTCGCGAAGAAAAACAGGTCATTCTGCGCCTTTTGCGCTTGTTGGGGGCTGCGCAATGAGGGTCTTTCCACTTTGGCCCATTTCCCGTAGCCATGCGCAATCACGCATGAAAAACTACCTCAGAATTTGAATCCGGGCTTCCTAAGCACGATTTTTGCCTTCGCGCCTTTTTTGCTGATGACGTCAGCGAGTGGGACCCAGTACGGTGGATTACGTCAGCATGTACGGCAGGTGACGTGGTAGTGACACAGTGGCAGTGACGTGGCAGGGTGAGTTGGCAGGAGGCTGACGCAGGCAGATGACGTCAGCGGGTGACGTGGTGCTGACGCAGGAGGGCTGAAGCGGTTTTCGGTTTTGGGCGCATCACCTTTCGGCAGACGGCGGTATCGGAGGAGGGGCTCCGCCACAACCGAGAGGGCGACGCGTGGCGGGAGTACGGCGGGAAAACCGCCCATCTCCCAAATGCTAACCCTCGGGCTGTTTGGGATATGAGGAGGCCCGCCCACTGTAGATCTGGGGCGCGGGCGATCGGACGGCCGGCGGCATGGACGAGGCAGTTGAGGGTTAAGGGACGGGCGCGCGAATATTCAAATTTTAATACAATGCCGCGGGGGGGGGGGGGGGGGGGTTTAAAACTTAGGAAATGTGGGTTTTTGGGGATTTTAAAAGTGAGCGGGTCGAATATTTGGTGGGTAAGACCTTAGGATGAGGCGGAAAATGGGTTTTTTCAGGGTTAGGGCTTAGGGGAAATGGTTATTAGTTTGACCAGAGGTCAAACTAACCCCTGTAAGGACACGGATGGGCTAAAAATAGCCCCAGCTGGACTGTTTTTTCCCGGACTTAGATGAATAGGGCTATAGTGCCAGGGAGGGGGTATTATTATATTTTTGGGATTTTTATACATAGTTTTTGTAGGGGAAGGGGAGATAGATAGGGAGTTATATAATAGAATTAGTAGTTAATATGAAGGTGACCAGAAAGTGTTAAGTATGTGAATCTTAGGCTATTTTAAAGGGGGAAAAGTGACTTATAGAGGAAGAATGAACAATCCTTGAGTGAATCAGATCTTCACCAAGGCAATTGATATGGAGAATGATGAAATTAAGAGGAATCAAGCAGATCTTGACCTCTTCGGGGAAGTTGGTGAGTGATTTGGGGATAAGGGAGAATGGGGAAGTTAGAGATATCCAGCTTGAGCTCCTCCAGATGAAAACTGCCTCCAACTTGTGATCTGAATAAATATGACATTTGACAACATGAAATGGATCACAAGCCATGATTCTGCAACCACTCAGCTACCTACCCAACCTACCTTCCTAACATTTTTTCTTCTTTTTGGGTGGGTGCACTTGGACTTGCAGACCCTGATTATCCCTTTTTTTTCTTTTTGACTCTCCGCCTATCTAAATCTACAGTTATTTCTGCCAAGGACCCAGATTGAGCAGTTGGGCTCCTTTGATTCTCTACCTATCTACAAATCTGCCAAGATTAAGCTATTTGGACAGATATCATTCTCTATATTCTAAAACACGAAATTGAAACCTAGGGAGGCCAAGATTAAACTGTTTGGCCTTCCCTTAACTGAAAACTCATCAAAATTGGAATACAGCAGTGGCATTTGGACTAGCACACTTTCATGGCTTCTTCTTTGGCCTCTTTTGGAAATATGGAACCTTGCAGCATGAAAGATGACATATTTGGCATGTAAAAATGTCAATCATGAAATATGAACACCTGTTGCAACAGGAGGCTAACAAAACCCTTGAGGTAAGGTAACACCATACAATCACTCCTTAAGGAAGGAGAACACTTCACAAACCATATGCTTTCCAATACAATAATCCTTGACATATCTCCATGTGGAGTCTCTAGCCTCTATATAGGCTTCATACATACAATACCATGGGTCATTACCATGCGTCTCTCAATACCATATATCTAATACAATGGGCTTATCACATTATTACTACCTACTTGTGGTCCCTTACATGATGTGGGATAACCACTTTATTTATTAACTATGACCTATCCCAATATTACATTATTCCCTTAGGTACCTCCCTCTGTACCCTATACTATCCCCCTAGGTATACTACATTCCAACCCACTTAAATATGTTTCGTCCCCAAAACATAATAAGAACACAAATAATAAGATCTACTCAAAAGAGTAGTCCATTGGTACCATGCACATGCATCTAGCCATCCAAGAGAAAGGTGAACCCTCGATATAGTTCATGCCTCACTCACTTGAGATGGAAGTTGATCGTGGTGCTTCCTCTGTGTTGATGTGCTGTGGTTGGATCTATGCACCTCTCTCTCTGTCGTGTGGGCATTGTTGTCCTTGTTGCTAATTTGTTGCCATCTTGTTGGTTGTTTTCTTGCTGGGTGATGTGGGTGGTGATATGCTGAAGTTTTAACCGATGATGTATCATTCTTTAATTCACTACCTAATGGAGCCTGATGGGTATCTAGTACATGTTGTGGCACCTGCAATTGTTGCTTATCTTCTAGTAGCCTCATATGATGTATTAGTACCTGTAACATTTTCTTCTTCAGCCCCCTTGGACTCTACCTATTTATTGATGGAAATATCCCATCATGTAATTTTCTTCTTTTTATACCAGAGCTTCAGGAATTTCTTCTGCACATTAATATTGATAACACCAACAGATTCCATCCAAGGGTATCCCAAAATAATATTCACATTAGCCATATCTGAAGCATAAAAATTTGAATGCAATACATACTTTTTCATAACAATCTTCAAATCTTTATAAACTTGAACATCCTCATTATCAATCTGTGTGTTTTCAATGTGTTTTGCTGGAACTTGCAATTTTTTTGCAAAATTAACATTTATAAGATTTTGCTTGCGACTAGGATTTATAGACACAACGATCTTCTCCTTCTGAATGCATCCATGAACATGTAAAAGGAGACACCAGTACAAAATAACCCCACATGTTTCTCATTATATTGTTTTCCAACTTGAGACCATTTGTCTAAAAGGAATTTTTTAAATTCTTCATCAGTAAGCCTTAACAACTTCTTACTGTCAACTGAGTGCCACCATATGGCAACCCTGTCTTTAAAAAGATGCCATAAACATTTCCAATGTTTTGGCCATAATGAATTTGTCTTTTTATGAATTCTTCAATAGTAGGACCATTATTTTTCCCTGTAAAAAAATTCTTACTAGAACCCATGAAGCAAGTTTTGAAAAAAAAAATCACTTACTTTGGCGAAAATTTAAAATTGACACAAGTCGATCAATATTGATCAGAATCTTTAATATAACTTGTTTTTGGAAATGGGATGACCATTGTGCATCTACCCATGTAATAGAAATCCCAATCTAGGCACTTTGGGATTTTAGATTAGCGCTACAACTGTCCCGCCGTCACAAATTTTTTGAAAAAATGTCTAATTTTAAATCAGCACTATCTCCCTTATACGGACTCCGATTCGACCGATATTTTTTTTCAATTTGGGAAATTTTTCAAGATGATCCCAGGTATGCAATTAGTTTCTTAAAATTCCCTAGAAAAGGTTAAAAAATTGACTGGAGATCTGCTGTCCACGAATTGTCATCAGAAAGATTTCTGTAACACAACTAATTTTAAATCAGCGATATCTCCCTCATCCAGACTTTGATGCGGCCATTTTTTTTATTTATTTATTTTTTAATTTGGGTATCTTTTCACAAAGAATCGAGATCTACAATTTATTTCTACAAATTTTGCAATAGAAGTTTGAGATTTGATTTGGTAACCCGCCACCCCCAAAAAATTCGTGCAAAAATAAAAAAAAAATCTCCCTGCTTTGGCCAAGAAAGTACTTTGATACCACTTGTAATAGATCTGACCTGAAAATATATGAAATGATGCAAATATAACCAATAACTGTAAATAATCTCAAGAGAATTACAAATACAACATATAGAAATGCTCATTTTTATTAATCAAACCCTTGAGGTAGGGTAACACCATAAAATCACTCAAGGAAGGAGAACACTCCACAAGCCATATGCTTGCCAATACAATAATCCTTGACATATCTCCATGGGGAGTCTCTAGCCTCTATATAGGCTTCATACATACAATACCATGTGTCTCTCAATACCATATATCTAATACAATGGGATTATCACATTATTTATAACTACTTGTGCTCCCTTACATGATGTGGGTTAACCACTTTATTTATTAACTATGATCCATCCCATTATTACATTATTCCCTTGGGTACCTCCCTCTGTACCCCATACTATCCCCACAGGGGCCTCACTCAATGAACCTCTGACATATCACGTGCGTTCGTGGCATATTAAAAAATACCCTTAATTTGTCTACATGTTGGAAGATATCTCTAAAAATCACATTATTTAACCCCCTACCAATATTAACCGAACACATCTTCCCAATTTAAAAACCCCTAATTTCACTAGATATTGTAGGTATCCATTTCTTCATTAACATTTTTTATACCCCTTTATATTTTTTCATTAACTTCGAGCTCCATTTTTATACTTGCCAATATAAAATCCCTCTACCCCCTATATATCCCCCAATATATTATGTCATTTTTTCCTCAATAAATATCCTCCAATATGAACCCACATGGTATGGTATTGCTTCGCGAGTGAAGTCCCCATGACTACCCCCTAGGTATTGATCTGAAATTGATAAAGGTATTACAGACTATGTGTGAAGTTGCCTATATTATTTAGTGCAATGGATCGAAAAGATTGTGAATAACATGGACACTTAAAAAATTATAAAACACAATGAAAACACATCAACAAAACCAAAATTGATAAAGGAGTTCACCAGAATTCCTGGCTATGTCTCTTGGTCCTAGCTTCCAGTGCTGACCTCTTTATTATGTCTTCAAATGATTGTTACAGGTGTGAGCTCAAAAACAGAGTCTCAAACACAAAAATGGATCTCACCACTATGTTCCGCTCGAATCTTCGAGTCGAAATGAGCATACACTCGACCGTACTGGTCACTCTGACCTCCAGACCCCCTGGAATGGTTCACAATATACTCCTCTATCAACTTTTCTGTGTTATGGTGTTTATATAACACGTACAGTTACAAATTATGCTAATCAAGGAATAATATGTTACATTAAAAATAACATATTAACCAAAGGACTGGCAGGCAAGGGGTGGACCCCAACTGTCTAGCCTTTCCCTGGTGTTGATCTCGAGAGCAAACTGTCTAATGGTTGTCACATCTCACTCATCAACTGATTCAGACAACCTGCACCATTGATTTGTCTAATGGGATCTGATGGCTGTCACGTGGTTTCACGCTCCAACTACCACGCTTGCTAATTCTCTGAAGGCACGCGAAAAAGTGGTTTTTAGGAGGCTACGTGTCTAACGTTGAGTGGAATTACGTGCTCCTAGTCTAAAGCCGCTTCCTGCCTTGAGGTCACATCATAAACCATTTACCACCCTTCTGTCGGAACTCAAAGAGTTTATCTCCTTTTTCATAATTTTATCGTGTCCATTTTCCAAGATAACATGCATGCATGTTTCGATGTGAGATGCATCAATCTCCTTTGATCAGATGATCTCCGCACTTGTTTGTTGATCCCCATCACATTTGGTCTGAACCAATCACTGATTGCCACATCATATTCTATTCTTACATCATCAAGAACCTGTGACTCTTTCCTGGGTTGCCACCTGTCTTGCTGACATAGGCATTGACTTTTGACCTGAATCTTTGATTAGCACCAATCTCCTTATCTGAACTTGGATTTGCATGCGGTTTGCACCATTGGCTTCGTTTTAACGAGCTCTTCAACCTTATTCCACTTTCACCTATATTTGAAGACTTTTGATCTAGAGGCTATGCTGAATCCATTTTGGATCACACCTCCCCACTGGAAGCTTTTGGTCCACCAAAAGTTGGTTTTAGCTATCGAGTAAGTGAGGATAATGTTCCTTCACTTTTCCAATCTCTATCCATCGTGCTTTACTTGGATTTGTACCTTTGAGTCCAACTCACAAGTACTCAACATCCCCTTATCGTGAGGTTCTTATCCTCTTGTCTAGAACTATGTCCTCCTATAACTCATCGAGATACTCAGGCAACAGATCCTTAATGGAAGGCAGTTGACCTTGCTCTTCAAGATCTTCAATCAATGAAGGTTCATACAATCTCAAGTTTTCAACATTAACGACTGAATAGATTTGCATATAAGCTGGTAGATCTAGGTGGAAAGCATTTTAATCAATTTTATCAATTATTTTGAAAGGACCATATCTAATTGGTTTCAACTTTTTACCTTCCCCTTGTAGTCTTTCTTTGCTGATGTACAACCAGACTTGATCACCAACTTGAAAACTATGCTCAATTCGATTCTTGTCGTGTCGCACCTTATACTTTTCTTGGCTTCTTTCCAGCTATTCCTGTACTGCCTGGTGGATTTCCTAGATTTGTTCAATGAACTTGGTTGCTTTGTCCACATCATTGTGGCCATCAACTACTATGTCTTTACAAAAGACAAAATCCAAGGTAGACATTGGTATAAAACCAAAACAAGTCTCAAAATGAGATCTTTGAGTAGAAGAATGTTTTGCATAGTTGTAAGCATGATGCACATAACACAAATGCTCATCCCAAAGTTTTTGATGCTTGCTGTAATATCCTCAAAGCAATTGTATCACTGTCCTGTTGACCACTTCTATTTGACCATCTGTTTGTGGATGAAATGATGTGCTCTTCTTTAACCCTGTGTCCATTAACTCCCATAGACTTGACCAAAATTTCCCAACAAATCGAGAATCTCGATCAGATACAATAGAAGTGGGTAACCCAAATGAACCCATACATTTTGAAAGAACAACTTTGCAGTTTGTTCAGCTGTGACATGTTTATTACATGGTATCAAAATACACATCTTACTGAATCTATCCACAACTACATACAAATAATCATGACCCTTTCTATAGTTTGGCAATCCCCCAACAAAATCCATGGAAACACTTTCCCAAGGACGAGAAGGAATTGGGAGTGGAGTTTACAAGCCTAATTTTCTATTACTTGGCTTGCTTGTAGCACACATAGTACATCCTTTGATACATCTAGAAACTATCTCATGCATTCGTGGCCAATAAAAAAACCTTTGCAATTGTGCAACTGTCTTAATTACACCAAAATGACCTGATATGAGAGAAGTATGTGTTTCTCGAATTATGTTAACTCTTTTAGTTTGTGGAATGCATAACTTTCCCAAATGATATAAGAGTTTGTCCTTTATATAGTAATCTAATTCTTCTACCTGCTTGCCATGACTTAAAGTTGCATATACATCATTAAAATCTATATCTTGACCATATTATTCAATATAACTTTCATGAATTACTGAATTATGCTTAAGTATAGTGGATGCATTTATGATTGGTCTTGATAACATGTCTGCAACCTTATTATGTATGCCCTTCTTATATTTGATAACAAGATGAAATTTTTGTAGGAAACCCATCCACCTGTAATGTTTTGATTGTTTCAATTCAGTTTTTGAGTGTAAGTATTGAAGTGGTTGATGATCTGTGTGTATGATTGCCCATTATGTAATGTTTCCACTTTTTAACACTCTGGACTAATGTGTTATCACTCAGGTTGTCCTTAAGCTCGTGAAAGGATACGGCCGAGGTAACCACAAACCAATCTTTGGACTGCAGGTTCTAGCCCACCTGCAATCAGAGAGGGCTCTCTCTTTCTGATTTAGCTTTGTTGAAGATGATTTTAGGCTAGTTATTGAGTTCAAGGGTTTTTGTTTTGATTTTGGTGGGATGATTGATGCTTTCAAGTAGAGAGGCAAAACATAATGTGGTAAGTTTCAAACCATTGGGCATGGAGTCATGGAGTAAGACTGCTGGTGCGTTTTCTTGGTCACAAGAGAGGAAAATGGAGCAAGACAGCTGCATATGAAACAATCATTCAAGGTAAAGAGATGGATTGAAAGGCTAAGGAATGAGAGGCAATTAAGAATTTCTCATTCAGGTTAGCAGAGGGAAGATAAATGAGCCCTATCTAGGAGCAGCTAAGAATTCCTAGATAACAGTCATTCATATGTGAAATAGATCAAACATGAGCCATAAAAGAATTCATATTTATGCCTAAATCAAGAGGAAAAACATTAAGAAGCCACAAAAACTAAGCATAGAGTGCAGCTAAGCAAGTTCTAAACCAATCCTTCGTTCTGTAACTTGAGCATATATGAAATTGAAATAACAGAGGTGAGGAACACTTATTGATTCATATGGCAGCACAAGAATTCCAAATTCATCCTTCAGAAACCATTAACAACACATCAGATAGTCCATTCTCCAAACTTTCAGCAATCTTTGATTAAGGAAAACATATTAGATATACAGTGCGAGTCTCTAATGAGGATTATCAACCAACCAACCCCTAAAACAGTACAGAGGGTGGTATAAATAGGGAAAATATCTTAAATTAATCTATTACAGCCGACCTAAACAGGCCTGAAGGAAAATCCTTTATTTAACCTAATCTTATCCAGAAATAAATGCAGGAAAATATCCTCGAGCTGTGCTGGGTGCAGCTGTATCAAAAAGGAATTAATGTGCTGTCTTTATGGCTCTGTGTTGATCATTTAGCCATAACTGTGCTTTGGGTTTTGATCCATGCTCTTGAGTGGTTCTGAGGTGCATTAACTGTGATGGGAGAGCCTCGATATAGCTCAACCATTTTCTTTGACTTTGTTGGAGGTCATTCAATGTTCACCTGCATTGGGAAAAAGGATTTCCATAAAAAATGTTCAACTGATACTCTTTGCCACCTCCTGATACTCTTTGGCATGAAACTGGGC